>CM033735.1:41737550-42374160 GCA_019671005.1 Hibiscus mutabilis | reverse complement strand
AACCCCAATTATTTGGTGTAAAAAGCCCTCATTATCTCTGATGGTGCTGATCGTGTTGGCAATAACATTAACTGTGGGTACCAATAGGAGGGAAATCCAAGTGCAAGGTTTCAAGAGCTAAGCACCAATGGCATGGAACACAGTCAATTACTCTTATATCTACTACCGCAATTTGAATTATCGTGAACAAATGACCAATACCGCTCCATTTTACATAGAATATATAATTTTTTTTTTCATTCCCCCTTGTAAAGTACAATTGAGGTCCTAAAGCATTTTTTGTAAGAAAATCCGCAGGGTTAGAAAGAATCCAACATAAAACATCTTCCCCCCCTTTTTTTGGCCAATAACATCCTATGTTGATGAGAGTTCAATTATCTCCCCGCACCCCTTGCAAATATCTGATCAAAATGTTTAGATCAGTTACCTCAAAAAGAAAAACCAGCAACACCTTAGCATACCGCGTGTAATGCATAATTAAGTTCCATCCTACATGGACATATGAAGCAGCTAACTTAATAAGGTACACACAAGATCAATTACATTGTTGGGAAAAGTTTACTATTAATCACCGAGGCTATGCAAGGTTAAAAAATCCAACAGAATAAGCACAGGCATTTAAACAGCTATTTGTGATGCATTTACACAAAATGGAAATCTCACAGCATCGACATCCAAAAAGAATGTCCATTGAACCTCACCTTTCTTTCAACTTTTGATCATGAACTCTAGGGCATGGTCCTGTGCACCAAAACAGAACACCACAAAACATAAAACAGTCCATAAACTTTACATTCTCTTATTACGTAATAAATTATCTCAGGAACGAAACAGCAAGTGAAGATTCAAAATTTAAAACGCACCGAGATCACTGCGTGTGTTGACGAAGAGGTCGTGAGGACAAAAGCGAACCATGTAAAATGCACAAACCTCTTTATCATTCCATCGAAGTTCCCTGTGTCCCTTTTTCTCTTCCTCCGTTAAATTACGAGCTATATTTAAAAAAAGGTTAGAAAATGAACTCGCATAAAACCCAAGAAATTAAACAAATATCAGAGCGAAATAGATACGATATTTCCAAGTACCCGATCCCATGAGTTCGTCAAGCAGAGCTCGCTGTGCATCCATGGCTCAGAATTTGAAATAGTGAGAGAGATTAATGGATTTCGAGGATATTTCCGCAAATGGAATCCTACTAAAAGCAAACCGAAGGGAAGAGAATTAGGGTTTTGCGGACGGAGAGGCGCAGTAGAATTCTTTTATTTTAAGCTAACTGTGAACCCTGGCCTCAGCCCGGACAAGTGTTTTAGATAAATTGCGTATAGTTGAGCGATATGTAGGAGGGTGTTCAACCTTTAATTAAAATCGAATACGATTTTAATATTTTCTTCTATAATAAATATTATCTACTTTTTATTAAAATATTTGTTGGGTTTAACTATATTTTAAGTTAAAATCTATTAAGATTTCAAGAAAACATAAGGCAAAAAGTGCTTTTAATATTAGAATAAATAATTATTTTAGCCTTTATTTTTTGAATTAATTTAATTTATAATATTTTATTTATGGTCAAAATGATCCATTTACAAATGAAAAATTAATAGTTAACTAAAATCACTTGAAATGACATATCAGTGCACGCCGACATGACATTGCCATATAGACAAAAATAGTGACTTGAAAGAATGTTATGTTAATAAAAAATAATTTGATAAAATTATATAAATTATAAAAAATTGATGACGTGTCTTTTTGTCAAGTTATTTCAAACAGTTATAATTGGTTAACTAACAATTTTTATTTCAGAGGGGTCATTTAACCCAAAATGAAACGTTGGAGCAAATTAGTTCAAAAAATTAGAAAAAAATTGACAATTCAATCACACATTAAGTGCATTTTTTAACATTATGTCTTTTAAGAACTAACAAATTTTAACCCAAACGGAAAAAGTTACACCTAAATTAGTCTAATCTAACTAAAGAGAAAACAAACCCTAAAACTTATAGAATTTGATTAATTCGAAAAACCCTTCCAAAATAGAAAAAGTAGTTTGGTGACTAAAATTGAAAAATGATATTAGTTGGGTGACTACCAATATAATTTACCCAAATTCTTTACTCCAAAGATATTTTATCGCTTATTGTTACATCTTCTTCCCAGGCTAAACCCCTTCCATTCCCGTTTTGTTTCACTATGGAAGTGTAAAACCTCAACGAGACAAAAACAGTCGCTAATGGCGCTCAAAATCCTTTCCACATTTCTCTCCCCTATCTCTTTTCCAAAGCACTGCACTCTCTCTATCTGCAACCCCATACCCCTCAATATTTACAGAAAACCCACTCCCGTTTCCACTCACTCGGATTCCCCAACCCAATTTCCACTCTCCGGTACAAAATTGTTTTCTTCCGATCCCGAAGGCACCAGTGCAGCTGCTCCGACCCGGGGAGACCGTTTTCTCGAAAGGCAACAAGCTGACGAGGCGGCTAAGGTTATCATAAAGGAGATAAAGAAGGGTAAGAAGAAGACGAAGAAGGTTCTGAAGGTTAATACGGCAACCGCCTGTTGCTATGGTTGTGGAGCTCCATTGCAGACTTCGGAGCTGGATGCTCCGGGTTATGTGGATAAGGATACCTATGAATTGGTATTGAACTTCAATTTTGACATTTTAAAAATTAGACCCTTTTTTTTTTGAATGATGAAATGCATTTGGTTTTTGTTTAAATGAAACAATTATGTTTGGATCGCTGTTACATTTTAATATGATACTTTCTATTAGCAAAACTTTAGGAAATGGCTAGTATTAGTTGGAAATTGATTGAACTTTTTTTTCTTGAATAAATTTAAGTTTTTGGTCAAATTAGTTAGCTAATTTAGTACCGGCTTATGATGTCAGAAGAAGAAACACCATCAGCTAAGAACGATTCTTTGTGGGAGATGTAAGCTTTTATCTCATGGGCATATGATAACTTCTGTTGGTGGGAATGGAGGTTATTCTGGGGGCAAGCAGTTTGTTTCGGCTGATGAGCTTCGAGAAAAGCTCTCTAACTTGCGGCACGAGAAGGCGTTGATTGTTAAATTGGTGAGTTTCTCTAGTTTGCCTCCCTAACCAAATTAATAATTGTTTTGAGAAATTTTGTAATTTATTTGTGAATTTTGGTGATAGTCCAGTGTGGTAAACGAAGTATGCTAAATGCATGTAACTTACCATTTTGTTGTTAGTTAAGAACCACATTTTTTATCCACTCATTATTTATAGTTGTAGGATATTGATGTAAATTAAATGTTGTAATCTTATCTCATCTAACAGTTTGAATTTAAAAGTCTAAATCTAGATAAACTCTATCTCATTAAAGGATAAAAGTTATATCTCTTAGGTAGACTACTCTAGGTTAACTACTTGTAAAACCTATAAAAGGAGTACTCTTGTACAACATTTTTGAAATAAGATTTAACAGAGAAACACTCTAAAATGTTCTCTGATTCTAACAATAGTCAAGAGTAGCAGAATAAAATGCTTATGATGATAAATAATTTCTAATAGGTCAACTTACTATTACAAACTATCTCCTAGTATGTGATTATTGCATATTTTTATGTTTACTCCAAGCAAGGCCTCCTTTCTCAAGGATCTAACTATATTCCGATCTTATTCATAAATTCAATGTTCCACTAAGTGACCAGGATGTTTGCCTGACTTTTTTTCACCGATTACTTTTAGGTTGATATTGTGGACTTTAACGGCAGCTTCTTATCCCGTGTGCGTGATCTTGTTGGGGCAAATCCTATAATACTTGTTGTGACTAAGGTAGTAATCTGAACTTTTGGCATTGGGTTATCATCAATACTTTTATGACATATAATCTGCAACGATGCTGATTATAATGTGTTTGCTTTTCTCTGGTAGGTTGATCTCCTTCCAAAAGGGACTGATTTTAATTGTGTGGGTGATTGGGTTGTGGAGGCAACTACAAAGAAGAAGCTTAAGTAAGAATTTATTTCACTGGAATTATTCATGTAATTGATGTTGGATCTATTTCATTTAACATTTTATGAAGATTTTACTCCTTTCAGTAATTGTTTTGTATAGTTTCACTTGGAAGCTTGGTTTAACGTGTTCCTGATTCAACCAATTTGCTCTTCTTCACAGTGTCTTGAGTGTGCATCTTACTAGCTCAAAGTCTTTAGTAGGAATTGTTGGAGTTGCATCAGAAATCCAAAAGGAGAAGAAGGTCTGTACTTGTCCTTACATCCACACATTTCTCATCAATAATATTTGAAATATCCTGTGCATCATATTAATGTTTGAGATTTGAGAAAAAGCATCCAAATTAAAGCATCCTGAACCAAATATGAAATAATATGGCCATATACCTTTGATAAAGTCCTGAAGTCTTCTTATCTACTTTGGTTTATGAAGCAGTTACCACTGCATAAAGTCCTAAGTTTTCTTCTATGAATTAAGCGTTCCCTTTCATCTAAACTTGTTATATAAAAATATGTGTAGCCTGTTTATAATCTGATTACTTTCCCCCTTAGCTTAACTTCTTTACCTGGACTTTTCTGATGCAGGGACGGGATGTATACATTCTGGTTAGTAAGTCCTGAAATGGAAGCTTATTGTAGATTTACAGAGTGGAGCTCACAATATTACCTTATTTTGCTGAAATTACCCACGACAGCTAAGATAAAATTGGAAACCCCCTTTCTCTCATACTACTCTTTCGATACATAATCTAATATTTTGAAAAAAAGAAGTAAAAAAAAATTCATATCGAATTCGAAGTGCCATGCTATTACTACTTACTAATTCATATTTCATATGGCGAAGGCATAGTCTTCCTTTTTCTTTCCATCAAATAAAAAAAATTCATTGGCGCCGAGCGTGAGGGAATGCTAGACGTTTGGTAATTTCTCCTCCGGCCAGGAGAAAAGATCCCATTGAAGCGGCCAATCCCATGCATATTGTATGCACATCTGGTTGCACAAATTGCATTGTATCATAAATAGCTACTGAAATTACCTTGTCGGAATCCTCTCATCCTACTTTTTCTTCTCATTGCTCGTTTCCCTATTGCATTGATCATAAATGGAAAATGGGTTCCCAACCCCATTTAGAGTCATGCTATACTCTGCTGCCAGTACTTGTATGTCCAGGGAAACATGAAGTAATATCTTTGCTTTGCTTTTTATGTTTCTGGCCAAAGGTCCTTTATCTGCTTTAATCAAAATGTTGGTTGTTCTTAAGCTTGATTTGTTATGAACTTAAATTGCATCATATAAGCGGTTATATATTTTCATTTGATCATTCTTCCAGGGATCAGCTAATGTGGGAAAATCTGCATTTATAAGTGCCTTACTTAGTAAGTCCATATAATTTATCACGAATTGTTATATGAATTCATATCACTCCCTCTTTTCATCGATTCTTTTTTTGATAAATTAAATGATTTATCAATTTTTATACAATAATGGTGTGCTAAAATGTCTTGCCATTTGGCCCATTGAACATCAGAAATGATGGCACAAAGGGATCCAGCAGCTGCAGCAGCACAAAAGTACAAACCAATACAATCTGCTGTTCCTGGAACTACTTTGGGTCCAATCCAGATTGATGCTTTCCTTGGAGGAGGGGTATGCATTATCAGTTCATTGCCTGAACTTCATCCTACCTCCTTGGCATAATGTTTCCTTTTTTTCAAGAATATTTTGGAGCTTTGTGTTAATCGCCTGATTAGTTCTAAAGTCTAGACCAGATAAAATTAGTTTTAGCAGTACTTGGCTATTAATTCATTTATAATACCAACCAGTCTTGTGGCAATGTCTTCCTGCAGAAATTGTATGATACACCAGGGGTTCATCTTCACCATCGGCAAGCAGCGATAGTTCACTCAGAAGATTTACCTATCCTTGCTCCTCAGAGTCGGCTTAGAGGCCAAATATTCCCTGTACGTTTCATTTGAAAGATCCTTGATGCACTGATAAATTCTTTGTATACTGTCTTCTTACTATGTTCCAAGGGATTGCCAGGTTGCCTCTAAAAATGGGATGGAAGGGACATTCGGTACCAATGGCTTAAATGGGTTCTCAATATTTTGGGGTGGCCTCGTCAGAATTGATATCTTGAAGGTCCTAATCTTTCAGTTTCATGTATATTCAGTTACGAGACTGGTTGACATTGATGTGCAGTGTCTTCTGAATCTGTTCATTCTTGATGCTTTTAGGTTCTTCCAGACACATGTTTGACGTTTTATGGCCCAAAGAGGTTGCCGATTCATGCTGTACCTAGTGATGAAGCAGATGAATTTTACAAGGTAATTATGAGACTACATGATAATCATGAGTTATGCTTACTGTTTTACCATGGTATACTTTCTCTTAGACCAAATATACCACATTACAAAATGGTCGGTTGGCGGTATTCGGAATTTTATGTGTGCGTGTCTGCACGCTTCTGAGGTAATTGCATTGTTTGTCTTGAACGCTGATTCAAGTTGCAAACTCTCTCGGAAGATGTAACATGAAAATGGCCATCTTACATTTGAATGGCATATCTGAGGCATGATAAAGTTTCATCTCAACAACATTTTATGAGGCATCTGTTACTTGTAACTAGTAGATGATTTACTAATTGCTGCAGAAAGAACTTGGAGTTCTATTGACACCACCAACTGGAAAAGATAGAGCTGCTGAATGGAGAGGACTGGGGACAGTGCAGCAATTGCAAATAAACTTTGAGGATGTAGAAAGGTGCATTTCTAGATTATACTTCATAGTGATATTGCTTTAGACATATTGAACTCAGCTGCTATTAGAAGATTTGAGTTTTTTTGTTATGCATTCGAGGAATCAAGGATTTTCAGCTCTTTTCAGAGTTCTTGTTATGGTTAAACTTGGGGCAAATAAAAGCTATTCGTGTTTATCAGGTGCTTAATTTGAAAATCTGTCTAAATTTGTTGCTTGGACAGACCTGCTAGTGATGTGGCTATCTCAGGACTGGGTTGGATTACCATTGAACCAAAGCGCAAGTCTCTTGGAGTATCTGAAAGTAATTATGCAGAAACAATCAAAGAACTGCATTTTGCAGTCCATGTACCCAAACCAGTTGAGATTTATGTTAGGCCTTCAATACCCGTAGGTAAGGCCGGAGCAGAATGGTACCAGTATCGCGAGTTGACGGAAAAGGAAGAAGAAATAAGACCAAAGTGGTATTTTTGAGGGCTTTCTTAGTTACATGTTTATTTATTTTCTTTATACTGTATGTGTTTAATTGGCATGTTGAGAAATGTTCATGCTGTGTACACAATGAAACTGGAAAAAGGAGCTTGTTTGTTCCAGAAATTTTGTTTGTAGAAATTCCAATATTACTATTTAGTGTTGATAAAGCAGAATATTTACTTCTTTTTCTTTTGAGAAATACTGATTGGGTTGGATTGCCGATGTGATAGTAGTGTCATATCGGCATTCTTATATGGTTAAGAGCTCAACCAGGCTTTGGAAATTCTTTGATTGAGGGCCAAAGCATACCAAGGGAAGTAAAGAAAAACAGATCTTATTTGGTGATTAAACTACAAACAGATCTTAGGGGTGGGTCAGAACAGATGGATGAATGGTTGATTCATCCTTCAGCCAATGGTCTAAAATCCAAAAGAAGATATGAATAAGGCTATTTAAGCAAACTATACGATCAGGAGAAATGTTTATTCTGTAAATATTAGGATGGCAATTTTCTGGGTCTGACTAGCTCAGTTTCAGAGTTGATCGATAAAGAAGAAGGAAAACATAATAAATAGTGTAAGAACAATAAAGGCTTTGCCAGAACAGGAGATTGGGAGTTTGGTTTGTCCGCAGTGACTTTGTTGTGTGGATGATCCATTTTTCCAAGAGATTCCAGTCAGGTATTTGTAGATCCGATTCCGACTTCTAACATTGGATCCCAAGAAGGTAAGCAGCTCGCTTATTCGCATCCATAATATTTCATTCCTTCATCCCAGCTCTGGAAAGAAAAAACAGAGAAGCTGCAGCTTATGATCATATAAAGCAGCTCAACCAGAATACAACATGCATATTCGGGCCTAGACAATGACAAATAATATGCTCGCGCACACAAACAAACAAACGCATAAAAATCAGCTACAGCCAAGAAACAAACTGCAGTATGATTAAGAAAACATTCCAGTTTAGCACAAGACGGTTATATTTAGACACACTCTGGCTTTGTTTTGTAGGAAGGATGGAAACTTTGTTAATCAAACGGCCTTTAAGATGCATCTTTCACATCTATGCTGCACGAGATTTCGAATCATTTTAGGCTTGACATTCCCCTCCCCCAACACAGGTAATAACACGACATTCTAGCCTGCTCTCCTTAAATTATTATGCAAATGCCCCTTGAAATCCTAGTAGCTCACGCCTTGGGACAAAAATTATAGATAACAACTATGCCTCATCCAAAATATAGGCCTAAACCGACATAGTTTGAGGTGCTTTTATTGTCCACTGAAAAATCCTTTAAATATTGAGCTAAATGACATAATTTAAGTACCAATAGTCCAATAATGTCTGGCTGCAACTTGGAAAATCATACATGTTTTCCAGGTTCAAGAAGCTGCTAGATGGCAGAATCAATTCTGGATTCTACTATTAGTACCTGAAGAAGATATCCATGCAGCCAATCTAATGTCTGTGAAAATGTTGTCGCTGATAACTTTACAACCGTTAAACCCTGTTCCAAAACAACTCGACCATGAGAAATTTAGACTACCTCCGTTGATTTGCTTCCTTGAACAAGGCAATTCATTATGCCGTATTAAATACCACACCAAAAATTCAAATTACATAATGGTCCCTTTACATCTGTTGTAATGTACAAAATAATTAAGCTAATTCTTTTCTCTATTTACATGGTATCAGATGCCAAATAACCCGACTGTCAGTTGCAGAAATCTATTTATGGTCTGAAACAACCTTTTAGAGCTTGGTTTGGACCATTCAACACTGCTATTTAGGAGTTTGGGGTGGAAAGGAGTGAAGCAGATCATTCAGTCTCTTATCGTCATGGCAAATGCATTTATTTGATGGTTTATGTGGATGATATTGCTATCACTGGAGATGACCATGAAGGTAAAAAGACTAGGAAAATTAAAATATTTTCTTGGCAGTTGGCACTAAGGTAGCACAATCAAGGTCAAGTATTTCTATCTCCCAAAGAAAGTATGCTTTGGATATTCTTGATTGTAAACCTGTTGAAACTCCTATGGAACCTAATCTCAAGCTTGTTCCAAGTCAGGAGGAGTCACTAAAAGATCTTTGTCGATATCGAAGATTGGTTGAAACACTTAATTATCTAACCATTACATGACCGAAAACGTTTTTGCAATAAGTGTGTGATAGTCACTGGGAAGCAGTAATTGATATACTTGGATATATAAAAGGTGCTCCTGTATAAGATCTATTATATGAAGATAAAGGAGCTATACAAGTTGTTTCCTTACTTAGATGCTAATTGGGTAGGATCTCCCTCAGATAGACAGTGTACTTCAGGATACTATGTTCTCTTTGGGGCAAATCTAATTTCTTGGAAGCGTAAAAAACAAGATGTTGTAGCAAGGGCAAGTGCTAAAGCAGAATATCGAATTATGTGGCCTTAGTTGCTTGTGAACTTATCTGGTCGAGATAGTTGCTTAAGGAATTGAGATGAAACTATTAATCTATTGAAGTTGATATTTAATAATCAAACAACATTGTATATTGTCTCTAATCTAATGTTTCATGAAAGAACAAAACACATATAGATCAACGGGCAACGTGAGACAAAAAAATTGAGTCAGGGTACATTGTCACGGGCTTCCTCACTTCCAATAATCAGTTGGCAGATATTTTGACCAAAGCAATCAAGAAACGTTAGATTAAATATATATGTAACAAGCTTGGAATCGTATACCAAGCTCAGAGCTTATGATTCATATGCTCTAGCTTGAGGGGGAGTATTGTGATAAACAAAATATGGGGAATTAAATAGGAGTTAAATATTTAAGTAATTTTACTATTTCCTTATTTGTATGGTTGATCATTATTATAAAGGTTTCTTGAGGAATTGTCAAGCTGATTCTGGAAACTTAAGGCTCCATTTGGTTCATGAAAATATTTTTCGTTTTTATTTCCAAAAAATATTTTTCATTTTTTATTTTTTGATAATTGAAAACATGTTTGGTAAGTAAAATAAAATGTTGTTTTCAAAAATGAAAATAGGAAGACATGTTGGTTCCTACTTTCTTATATACAAACATGAAGAAAAAAATATAAAAAAACCCTACATTTATATGGTGGATCTGAATCAGGGTTAAAAATTTGATATTTAAAAGTTATTGAAAAAATATTCATGTGTTTATATATATTTGAACCCGAGTATTATGTTTTCAACTTTTCAATTTTATAAAACATTTTTAAGAAAAACAATGAAAACAAGTTTTTATTGTTTTCTAATGGGTGAATATAGATTTTGGTACTTGAACTTGGCTCTAAGATTCAATTTGGTATCTATAGTTTTTTTTGTACAATTAGGTACAAGAAACAAACCGGGTTCATATGACTTGGGTTCTCAAACCCTGAAAGTTTTAGAATAATTTTATAATAAATTAATTATCCATAGATTTTAGGATATTAGAATATATTTTTACTAGAAAATTGAGATTTGGGGTAATTTGTGTAACTGAAGTCAAGTTAAAATTTCTGATTGGACCCAAAAAAAAAACTATATGTACCAAAATGTATATTCACTTTTCCTAATTTTTACATAATTCTATTTTCTAAAAAATATATATTTTGACACTAAAACTTTCACACAACCAATAACTGCACTAGTATGTTATTAACAAGTATTTAACCATCAGTAACATACCTTAGTTGATGAATGATCTAAGAAACATTTGGAATCTGATTAAAGTGGTCTATACTTTATGTAATTTATGTTCATATTACTATTACAGGCAGGAGCTAAATCATTTCAAAATTTAAGGAAATTTCTATCTTTTATTAAAAATGAGGTATATTTTTTAAAATATTTGAATCTTTTATTCTATGTTCATGAAACTGATGCATTATTTATAAAATTATAACTTCTATAGATGATGGCCTTTTCTTTTTATGATTTCTAAAGAAAATTGTTAGCATAAATAACAAATCAAAATAACAACATTATGAATGTATGTGATCCATATTCGTTGGCTATTTATTATAAATTTTAAGTATTTATAAGTTATTGTTATTATTATTATTTCTTTATAGATGGATCATAATTCTGTTCATATGGCAATAGTGGGAGCCGCTGCTTTGACATTAGCTTTTGGGGCTCTTTGGATCTAAAGATCAAAATCTAGAAAGCAAATAACCCGTGAATGTCATATGAATCAAGATTATGAAAGATATAACTATATTAATAGAATTTTATATAGAGGTGACCAGAACTGTATTGATATAATACGGATGCGACCAATAGCATTTTTAATTTGTGTGACATCCTTACTAGGAACAATTTGTTACAATCGACAAGATCGGTGAATGTTAGGGAGCAAGTTATCATATTTTTACATATAATTGGTTATAATGTAAGGTTTCAAGTGATTAGATTAAGATATTATATATCACTTGAGATAATTTATCGTTACTTTAAGATTGCGTTGAGAGCTATTTTGAAATTATATAAAGCAATCATTAAATTACCCGATGAGTCAATTCCCCTTGAAATAAGAAACAATCTAAGATTTTACCCATATTTTAAAGATTGTGTGGGAGCATTAGATGGAACTCATGTTCGTGCATCCGTTCCGCCTATCATCCAAGGAAGATTTCGTAGTTGTAAAGGAAGAACGACACAGAATGTATTGGCTGCCATTACTTTTGATTTGAAATTTACTTATGTTCTAGCTAATTGAGAAAAAAAATGCGCATGATTCTCATATTTTAACTGATGCACTTACACGTCCAAGAGGATTTAGTATTCCAGAAGGTAACATTTAGCATTAATTATACAAAATAATTATTAAAGTAAAGTCATAATATTTTAAGTAATAATAATATTTCCTTAACTTGTAGGTAAATATTATATTGTTGATGTTGGATATGGCATTCGAAATGGAATTCTTTCTTTATATCGCGGTATTCGATATCATTTAAAAAAGTTTAGCAATCATCATCCAGAAAATGCAAAGGAACTCTTTATTCTTTGCCACTCGTCATTGCGAACCACTGTTGAACGGGTTTTTAGAATTTTAAAGAAACGTTTTTGTGTGTTAGACGTTGAACCATTTTAAAATTTTCAAACACCAGTAGATGTAGTCTTAGCTTGTATTATCATTCATAATCATATAATGGGAGTTGATCCTAATGACTCGATTAGTGAAAGATTATATGAAGAACTGAGTCTAATTTGATAACTTCAACTCGTACAAAATGAGAAGAGAGAAGAAGCTAGAGAATGGGCTTTCAAGAGAGATGAAATTGCACAAACTATGTGGAGTGACTATATAAGTAGAAATATTAATTTAGTTTAGAATGTTTTGTTGAATATTTCTATGTTATGTATGTTGGATATTGAAATTGTAATGTTTTAAGTTTGTTGAATATTAAAATTGTAACGTCTCAAGTTTGTTGGATATTGAAATTGTAATACTTTAGATTTGTTGAATATTGAAATTATTATGTTTTAAGTTTGTTTGGATATTACAAGTGTTATATTTTAAGTTTATTGGATAAAAAACTGTTATGGTATTTGAAAATGTAATATTTTAGATTTGTTGGATATTTTATAATTTATATAATTACTTCTTTTTTTTGATTTTGATGTAACAATGAGTAATCCTAAATCAAGTAAAGGTGGAGGCACATCAAAAAACTTCAAATGGACAAAACTAATGAAACATCTTTTCTTTGAAATACTCGCAGATGAAGCACAAAAGGGGAATAAACCATCTAATACTTTCAGGACATATTCTATAAAACGAGTTGTTACGACTATTTTTGAAAATTTTTCAAATTTCAAGTCTAGTGTGACTCTAAACATGTGAAAAATCATTTGAGGACCGTAAAAATACATGGAAAACTATATGTTTAATTGGTGAAGAAAATAGATTAGGATGGGATGACAACATGAAAATGATAACATGTAACAGTGACATATGAAGCTCAGTGACGGTAATCTTTATTTATTTTTATTTTAATTTATTAAATTTATATTTTACTTTATACTAATTGTGTATAATTCTAACAGGCCAACCCAAAATATGTGTCATTTTTTAACAAAAAAAATTGACTATTATGATAAGATGGCTTTAGTTGCGGACAAGATATGACAACGGAGAGCTTTTCCAAAATATTTTTGCCAACATAGACTTGGACAATGCTACCGAAGGTTCAATGCCATTAAACTTCGACAATGAAGATGTCAATAAAGAAAGAACAAAAGTATTTTATCCGGAACAACAAAATGTAAAAGAAAAAATCTTCAAGAAAATGTCGATGATGATCACATCCAAGCTGTAAGTGAGAAATTTGGTAAGATTGTTGAAACATTAAATTTTTTATTAAAGATAAAACATCACGTCTTTTCAAAGAAGTGATGTCAATGAAAAATAAGAGTTTTGATGACGATTTTCTTTGTAATGTGTTTGATTTTTAGCCAAAAATAAAGATGAGGCCAAAATTTTTGTGACTAAAAATACGAAATATAAAAAAATTGGCTTCAAAAGTTTACTCAAGATTAAAGGTGTGTTTTAATGTGGTGTAATCCTAATTATGCACTTAGACTATATTTTAGTCATATTGTCTTGTAGTACTAACTATGCACTTTGATATTATCGTTGGTTTAATGTGTTGTAGTAATTATATAGATGAACAATATTGTTATCTTATTATGGAGTAGTACTAATTATGTTCTAGGATAATATTGTTTTTAATGTGTTGTAAAATCAATTATGTACTTGGATAATATTATTTTTTAATGTGTTGTAATATTATGTACTTAGATAAAATTGTGATATTATTGTTTTAACGTGGTGTGATACTAATTTTATATTTTGATAATATTATGTGATGAAGTATATATTTGTTCATTTTCAATAAAGATATGGACGAATCACATATTTTTAATAAATCAAAAAAAATTATAATTTATTTTTTTAGAAAAAACAGATTCTATAAAATGTTTTTAGAAAATTTATCAAACATCGACAAATGATTTACACAGCATCATCTAAACACCAGAAAATATTTTATGTAATCTGTTTTCTAAAGCATGTAAATTATTTTTTAAAATTCATTTTTTATAATATGTTTTCAATGAAATAAACGGAACCTAACCAAAAGAAAATTCAAGAGACCACTTTTGACCACAAACAATGAAACAAAAGTTTTGCGGACATGGACATGGTTAGAAGGTGTCATCTTGTGCCTTAGAATGCCTTGTTAAACAGTCCAAACTTGACAAAGGTAACAAAACCTATGTTATGCAATTATGTATCCTAAATGGTCATTTAAATATTCTCTAAGGTTTTCCGTGTGTCTTTGGAGGGTCATATTCCCATACCCATGTTACGAAATCTGTCAAGTATAGGTGTCAAACATGGGTACATCAGAAACTGAAGTGTTGGAGCTACATAGGTCAAATCACATTTCTCTAGCTTATGAGAAAGTATAAAAATTCAAGAATTGCACTCTAGTGAAATAAAAGGTACAAGGCAACTTACAACTGTACTTGAGATATCACAATATTCGAGGCAAGCTAAAAGTAAAGCTTCAACAAATCTACACAAAGATTATACCATGAAGATATTAACAGCAAATCCAAGGGAAGGAAGTCAAGTGTTATTCCTAGAATCAAGCTGTACAACCCAGTATTTAAGAGTAGTCCTTTGTTAGAGAAGGACTATTAACGTTCAAGATTGAGAAAGACACTTCAAATCAACCTAGCTATCTAATTAATGATTCTTCATGATACCAAGCATTGCCCCGCTAAGCTTTTTGTCAAATGTAATTATCTTTCTGCCAAGACAATAATTACTTGACCTTAAAGAAGCAATGCAGTTAGTGATGGAACAAGAAACAAGAGTTGCTATTAATACCCGGACTGGAAATTTACCACCTAATGTATGAGTACCGATTCTCTCCTCTAGTAATGCCTGCATATAGATGTTGGTCTGAATTTAGAAAATCATGCAAGCTTGAGAAAAGAGATCAGATGAGGGAGCAGGTGAAATATATGTTAGAAAAGTCGCGTTAATCCAAGAACAAATAATAAGATAAAATATTATTATTTATTATTTAAACGAACAATACAAAAAATTAAGGACGATATATTTAAACCAAACCAATTTAAAAAGATAAACTAAAAGAAACATGTTGAGGCTTGCACGAACACAGTTTCCTTAAGACAGGTTCACCCGCTCCTATGGTACTTGAGAAATGCCAGACGTCTATCTCCCATGATACAACATAATGAACACAGCAGTAACACGTCTGCAGTGATCAACGAACCATAACATTGCATTCTCCTATCACCAAAAATTACTTTTAAATTCATAGAGTAAAACAATAGAAAATTCTCAATGTTTTTCAGTTGTGTAAAAAGGTTTACTCCCTATTTATAGGAGTGTCATGAGGGTATAAGTGGAAATTTTGACCTAATGGAGAATTTAATATTAGGAATCAATTGATTTTTCTATAGAGCAATTTTCAAAATTACTTATCTGAATTAAAAGTAATTTTCGATATTTACCCTTTTAATTCCAAGATAAAATTTGACAAATATATGCTCTTATTTGAGGAAAAATTCATTCGGGTCAAAATATTTGCAAGCCCATGAAGGACCAGACTAGTTCAGACATTTGCGTTACCCACGTCGTGCACGTCTACACATTTACGAACCAACAATTGGTTCTACATTTTCCCTCAACAACGTTTGAATCAATTTCTCATTCAAAGCTTCAAAATTATCGAATTTTTCCAACAATACAATCCTAGTTAAAGAACGCCACCTTCATACTACAAGGACAAAATTTATCCAAAAAAAAAAACCTAAAATGATATAGCATTATTTATTTGAGAAAGGATTTTCTCAACTGTTGAATTGATTTAGTTGTTATATGAATTTATAATAAATGGTTGAAATTTATTTTCTATATAATCAATTATATTCAATTTATTGTTTGATAAATTTATAGTGTACTGTAAATGTTAATTATAAGGACGACTCTCTTAACTCAATTTGCTCCATTCACAACGTCATAATTTGAACTCTTGATTTTGCTTAAGTGGTATAGTGTCTAATCTTACTAGACCAACTGATTGTTAGTATATATGATTAATATTCATATAAATATGATTACATGATATGGTTTGAATAGAAGTGATGCATGAAAATGCATTTAGCTGGTCAAGTTGTTCATGATTTATACAATCACTTCTATATAAAATAAAACTACCAGTCTCAGTTTTTTTTCTCGTTAAAGTTAATTAATATATTAGTTTAAACGATTTAATTTATTAAGGATAAAATTTTAATACACAAACTGTGTAAAAATTAAACTCTAAACCTTAAATTTTGAAGGCTGGCCTTAAATTCTAAATCATACAACCTAAACCCCTAAACTTTAAACCCTAAACTAAAACCTAAACCCCTAAAACATCATGCAATTGAAGACTTTGGTTGCTGACATTGTCTTGGTTTCGACTTCGGTCGGCGACTGTGTTCTCTTGGTATTTTTCCGATTTTTTTGTTTGCTTTTGTTCTTTCTTTTGTATTTTTTGCTGTTTCATCTTCTTACTATGTTTTTCTCTTGGTATTTTGAAGACTTTGGTTGCTGACGGTGTCATGTTCTTTCGCTTGTGACCGGGATTGTTTGTTTGTTTGTTTGTTATATTATTTTGTGTTTGTATTTTTATGCCAGTTTCACTTTACTAAAAAAAAATCGTAATCTAAATAAAAGTTAATGTTAAATTTAATGATTAGAACGTAAATTATCCAACCAACCTGTTCAAACCCAATATTTTTCCTTTTTACGGGTTGGAAATGAAGCAACTATGTTTGTTAGGCCAAAAATTTCCTTTCGTGTCTTCATTTTTTTAGATCATACTAATGATAATAGCGAACACTGTTGGATCTGCAATTAATTCGTTCGTCTGGAAATAATCTCCGGCACCGAACAAACATGACCGAAGATAATACAACACTTCTTATTGAGTCGATAGTGTATTATATGTGCATAGATTATTGTACATGCACAAAAATCATTTAAACCACGAACAATATAATTTTCTTATACAAAAATACTTATAAATCTTAATATTAAAGTCTAAATTAAAACTATGTAAAAAACAAAATTTTCACTTGCGTATATTAAATATTTCCTCTTAATTCATTTAAGTTATAAAAGTCAGCTCTCGGTTTAATAAAAAATAACTTTTTAGTAAATAGATAGGAAATGGTTTTACACTCGAGTCAATATATAATATATTGGAAACTGAAATGAAAAGTATACCATATTAAGAGAAGTAGATAACATTTCCAAAATTAGGGGATAAGTTGCTCCGGCCTGGCAATCAAACTTTAGCTGTTCTGTTCAGGGATGATAACGAGTCGAGTTCGAGCCTGGCTAAGCTCAGAAATAATACTACTGTTAGACTCGGCTCATGCTCGGCTTGAAAATAATATTATAAGGCTCATCTCGAGCTCAACTCGAAACGAACAATTTTATTATAATTTTTTTTTATAAAAGATAAAGTCTTGTTAAAAACTCATTTCATAACAAACATTAAAATAAAATTCAATGTCGAAAAAAATATCTAAAAATTAGACTAATCCAAATAAATAAAAAAATATTCTTATAATATAAACACATATTAAAAAAAATACAAAATGAAACAACAATCAATTAAAGAAAATGAAACCACAAACATGCCTAGATTTCCACCTAATTTATTTGATTGCTTTTCTTTTGCTACACATATTAGGCTTAAATAAAAAATAAGTACCCAAAGTAAAAAAAAAAAATTAAACTTTAAGTGCCTAAGTATTTTTTTGATAAAAATAAGTACATAAAATTTCAACCGTTATAATTTTAGATGAATTTCAACAATTCCAATTTTAAGTGCCAAACCGTTAAATGATATTTAAAAAATTATTAACCAATCAATACTTGACACGTAATATATCTAATTTATTTTTTTAATTTAAAACAAATTTCTTAATATTTCATAAAATCTCAAAATTTTACATTCTTTTTATAAAATAGTCCTCAAATTTTTAAAATACCCAACCCAAAATTTTTAAATCACCACCGTTTTCACCGTCAACCACAACTCCTAAACACACCCCTTTGGCCGCTATACCAAGGCAATCATTTATTCCATGACATTGTCAAAATCGATGAACGACGTGCAACCGAATATCAAACGCAAAAACAACATTCAACTGGTACACCGTTTGACATTTTCAACAATGCCGTATTAAAAAAATAACCACTTTATTCTAAAAATAAAAAGAATATGCTCAAGGACGGCGATTGACAACAAAAACGACGACAATTTAAGTTTGAATAATTTTAAGAATTTAGGAGCTATTTTGTAAATTTTTAAGATTTTATGAAGAACTAAATTTTTTGAGTATTTTTCTTTAAAAATTTTAAAAAAATCAAACTAATACCACATTGATTGATTAAAAAAATTATCACCCATTAACAGAGACACTTAAAATTGTTACTTTTAAAACTTTACACCTATTTCTATAAAAAAAACTTCAAGCTCCTAAAGTTCAAAAAAATACTTCAAGCGAACTTAGTTCAGCTAATTAAGATCTCGAGCCAGTCCAAATCAAGCCCACTCAAGCCGAGCCCGAATAGCTTGCGAGTCGGTCAAGCTACTATCACCCCTAGCCCTCTGTCCTGCCTGACGCCTGTGCAAGGGGAAAACCTACATATTAATTGTCAGTCTTTAAATTTACTGATCTGTTGTCAGCCGGAGTAAACGCCCAACATCCATGTTAGATGTCTCAGTTTGCACAACCCAATAGATACACAACAAAAAGATAAACACAACTTCATATTTAGGGGGAGCTGCCATCAGTTAGTTTTTGCCTTCTACTGCAACAACAAATCAAGAGCGAGGCACCGCCATCTGCTGTTTCTTTATCCTCTCTCCATGCTTCACCAGGAATTAAACAACTCATTTCTCTATTCTTCAATATCAACATAATTCCACATTATCTACCTTCATTGTTTTAACTCAACATGTTTATGGTCTATGAATTACAAAATAATGTCGATGGCCGTTATAAATTTAATTTAGGAATATGCCTGTGCATAAAGGAACAATAACCTGATATCATGGGGTGTGATAAATATCCATTGGGATCCTTGAGCCAGTGCAAAGTCAACTAAAGTGTCCAGGCTGATTTTTCGGCTAACCGCATCTTGTAGGAGAAAATATTACAAATAATGAAACTGCTCAGTCTACGATTTTTTGCTTCTTGACAGTCACCCTAATCCCAAGAGATGTGATGCTAATGACTACCACCCCAGACCAAAAGAAAAACACTCACCATGAACACGTCAAACTCATCCATTGCTCTAAATGGAGCTTCAGTCATTTCATGAAGAGCCAGCGCAAAGCATAAAGTCGAGAAGGAACGCTCCCCTCCTAGTTAACAAAACATCAGAATAATACTGGAGTTCAACATTAATCGATTATGAAAATGTCCGACTCTTCTGACCTCTTAACTTATAGATGATTTGGGAGTAAAAATATCTCAAATAGATAAACATTTATCTGGATTAAACAATAGCCATGAAGCCACAAGTAGATAATTTTCTGTAGTGATGACCTTGAAAGCTTGGAAAACAAATTCCGAAAAGTACATGGGACGGGAAATTTAAAAACCTGAAAGTCCTCTTGTATCATGAACAATGCTGCTTGATGCATCTTGAGGCATTTTGACCTGTTAAACCAAATGGAATCAGGAAACCCGATATAATATGCTGAGTAGACAGAGTGGGACTTTAAACGGGAACAGTGACCAGGCGAAAGACATTAGTAGTGAATTGAAAGTACGTCCAAAAGAACAAGTAGAATTCGGATAGCTTACCTCTACTAAAAGGGTCTTTCCTTCATAACTAACATCAATCTGTCCGCTGATGGCCATTAAATCTAATTACATCCAACAAATACTAAAATAAGTAATCATAAAGAAATAAACTTAATAGTTGCAACAAGCATGAAACTTACTGCCAAGTCAACTGGCGTCTCAGAAGCAATGCATTATGTTGAAATTTTTTCCAGCGCACATCAACAGCTTTTTGACAAGCCTGCAATATAAGAACAGAAGCAGAAAATGGAAAAAAGGTAAGAAACTTCTAGCAACCATAAAAATACTTGAGATACAGGGCACCAATCATTTCTTTCAGAATTCACAATTAGGAGAAATGACATTATGATGAAACAAATATCAAATGCCATATAACCTACAATACAGTTAGAAAAAGGTTCATATCACAATCCAGAATTCTAATTATTAGAAAAGATTAGTTGACATTACAAAATAAGAATTCTATTAAGGTCTTTCTCGACCTTAATCTCTTTCAAGGCTCTTTCTCAAAACCCAGTTGGAACAAGGTTAGCCGCTTCATTGTATAATAGAGACCAAATGTCAAATTCAGTAGCAAATTGAACAACAGTGGAGCTTACATCTAAACGTTCTCGAAAAGCTTTATAAGTTTTCAGTTTCCTTAAAATTCTACGCTCTTTCTCCAGATATAACATCCTAAGATCATCTATCGATTCCGAATATCTGCAGAAAATAAAAAGTTAACATAGAATCCAAATATAAGCAGATACTGGGGTATTTTCAAAGTGAAACATTGAAAATTAACTACTCCATACCGATTGCTCTCATGCACAAGCCTCTGATTCAATCTCTTCAGTTTGGCATCTAGTTGCTCGGTTGTACTTCCATCCAAGTCTCCTAAAGCTTCAATTTCACTCTCGGGACAAATGACAGAAGCCTTTCTATAGCTCTCCTGCAATGTTGCAAAAATATATCATGGGCTACAAATTATAAAGACAATTCAAATTATTGGTCACTATATCTAGAAAGGCATAAATATCAACCTTACGATTCGGTTCAAGTTCCAGATATTCTGCCTCTGCCTCCTTGATTTGAGGAAGAACCTTATCTTTCATAACATTTTCGTAATGGACCCTATCTGAAACAGAAACTTCAATTCTGAATTCAAGTTTCCACACAGTAGTTAAAGAAGTAAATGAATAAAATGTTAATGGAGCAGAAAGTAGACCGCCTCTGCATTAGTTCTCTCTTTCTCTATCTCTGTTAGTTCCTCCTCTGCTTTCTGAAAAGCTTCAACCTCGCCCTTTGTTGATTCTATGATACATATAGGGGGTAAATCAAATGCAAGTAAAGTCACATGCAGACTTGAACAAAACAGTAGATATAATATTACTAAAGCAATACCCCCAAAATCTTCTAATGATAACTTAAGAGTTCTGGCCTTTTCTTCTGCTGCATTAATCCTCTCTTTAAGTGCTTCTAGCAGCGCTTCCTTCTTATCGATCAACATTTTAGCGTCCTAAAGATGGTTCAATGAGGAAGAAAACATTAGAAAGGCTTATAACTTAACAGAATATGAGTATAAAAGCAAGGTTTGTAAGCCAAGTCAATCATGGAACACAGAAATTTCTTGATGAAGTTCATTAGTAGTTGACTCAGGCAACACACTAGCATCAGCAACATATGACTTCTGCGCATCCTCCAGTTTCATTCTCTTAACCATGACATCACGCTCCACATCCAAGCGCCTTTTCTGCAAGACACAAATAAGTGAAGCATGGAACATAGGGCATAATAGCACATATGAACCCAAAAAGAGATGCGGACAACAAAGAGAAAGATTAAAAGATATGATTAGGGAAGATGAAATTCTTGCCATCATAATTATTACACCCGCAAGCCTACGCCAGGAATTAAGGCACACAGTGTCAATGAGAACGGCACAACTTAACTTTTAAAGAGAGAAGACATTATGTACAGAAGTTGCGAAACTATAAAAAATGAGATTTTAATTTATTTTACGTAATAGACATATCTTCTACAAAACTATATAGTATATAAAGATCATAAAAAGTAGCAGTAACACAAAAATAAATTGAGTACAATATTTTCTAAAATCTAAGGGCACTGATATGACATGACACGTCAATAAATAAATTATTTTATATACTTTTACTTGAAAACATTCAATGAAAATACTTAAAATAAGAAGTTGGTTTATGTCCATGTGTTAAAATTGCAGTTAAAGTCTATTCCCCATAATATTTCTTCCGGATATTCAAACAAAAAGCTATTAAGTGTCCATTCTTCATTCATGGCACAATATCATATCTACGGACAGAAAAAATGACAACAGATAATGAATCTTGACAGCAACAGATAAGTGAATATTTTCTATGCAACCGAATTTCCAGTCTTCACCTTCTACCATTGCCTTCAACCTTCACCTTCTTAAAGCTTCTATGATTCAACAAATTAACAAGGGTTGCATAAATCTTAATATGGAATTCATCAGTTGTTTTGCTTTAAAAAATAATTGTGCCTGCTTATTCTTCCTCATTTGACTAATAATCTATGGGTTTACCATTATATGTTTAAGAGAAAATACGAGTAAAAAAAACTCTATCCCGTGTACTTGGTGCCCACACAATGTCAGCTCGTAACTTGACCCTGACCATTTTCCTTCTTATTTTTTGGGTGTTACATGCCATTTGTGTTTCCTAGATCATAGACATTAATCCTTCAAATTCTGTTAACAAATCTAAAATCACATGTACTTGGATGGTACTGTAACTTTGAAGAATGCATATACATATATCAATAACACCATCAAGAAGACAAGAAAGTTAGAAATGTGCTTTAGCTAGGGGACAAATGATTGCGACAAGCACAATCACACAAGTCAAGACTCATTCGATGAGCTTCCTTATAAATAATATGCAAAGGGAACACACTTTAGACTAGTATTCAGCTTGAAAAAGAATTTTAAACAAAAGAAATCAAACACTTAATGGATGTGGGATAACACCACTTAAAACAAATAAAAGGAAGTAAAAAACATCATAAAGAAGAAAAGGCCTGCACCCAAATTTTAGTACATTATTGTTACCTTCTTATTATCTAACTTCCATTTAAAATCCTGAAGCTTTTTCTCTATCTCCCTCTTCCTACTCTTGCTCTGCTCAATATCTTTTTTAATATTTGATACATGACTTTCAAACTCCTTAATTTGACCATCAAAAGAACCACACAGACGGCCAATTCTAAGATTTTTCTTTACAGGAATAACTGTCTGGACTGAACCCCGTGAAAACCTGAGAAATCAGTAAAACATCCAAGTGAATGAAAACCCAAGTTAGCAAGTGGGGATCAGAACAAGCAAAGAAACCATCCAAATTACAATATCCTTTATCATTCCTGTGCTAGGTGACTATCAATGATCAAACCAGCACTTGGTCATTCCTATAACTATTTGTTATACACAAGTTCTTGCACAACTACATCTGGATAGAATTGTTAGGCACATGAGATAACAGTTCAATCCCATCCAACAGGGAATTTTAAGTAATCAAATGATCTTAAATTTCAAGTTTTACAATTACAATTTAAGATTTTGAAATACTTTGTTGGGATATGTGTAAGATTTCAATTCAAGATGAGAACAGTCTTAGATTTGAGAAGTGAACAAATTTCTTCAGAAAGAATTTGACAAGCACAAACATAAAAAATAAATAATTATTATTAACTATTAGAGAACTCAATTGTGTG
This sequence comes from Hibiscus mutabilis, assembly GCA_019671005.1. Taxonomy (NCBI): domain Eukaryota; kingdom Viridiplantae; phylum Streptophyta; class Magnoliopsida; order Malvales; family Malvaceae; genus Hibiscus; species Hibiscus mutabilis. Next base: position 42,350,285 of record CM033735.1, on the reverse strand, counting down.
CCTTTCAAACTTCAAATCCATCAAAACAATGTGATTAGATTTACAAATCAAACTTAATTCTCACTCCCCCCAAAAAACTGGTCCCTATAAAGACAATAACAAAACCGTGCAAGTATCTTTTTTAAAAGAGGATGAGGTATGAAACAAGATATGAAATCAGTTCTCGACTTACATTTTAAACCCATCTAATGTGAAAACCTCCGACACATTCTGTATCCTTTGATCAAATGCAACAGTCCTTCCCATGTTGTAATTTTTGACAAGAACTTGCCTCTCAGCTTTACCCTGAAAATACAGAGAAAGTTGGTGCTACAAATAAGCCTGCAGCAATAGCTTCTTAAGAGCAAGCATGAAAAAGATTTATGGACCAAGCTCATTGCCTCCTGCCAAGCTAACCAAACCAGTAACCAATGCACTGGAAATAAGATAAAAGAAAATTCTAGAAGAAAAGAAATAGGCAGAGAGGGTTGTTAAAAACACAATTTTCTAGTAGCAGGATTTATATTAGAAATTTATGATGAAAACATGAAATTACCACATCTACCAAAACATTAAAGATAGTAGGATTATCAGAATGTAAAAGAGATAGAGCAGTTGGGTGGTTCGTCTGGGGTAGTGAATGATTTGGTATCATTAACCTACAAAGAGAGCAGAACCAAATATCAAGGAAACTGTAGTGAAACATCAGTTCTATGAAAAGAGGACTTCTAAGAAAATTAGAATTCTCATCCTTTCACCTTGGTCTAGAAAACCTATGTATAATAATCTGAAAGTAGTTGTATCTTGCCTCCTTTCCACATTTTCTAAGTGCACTCGCGTCCTGAGAATGTCACAATGAATGCATTTAGCAAATTCCCAATAGCTTGTTCAACAGCAGGAGCCCATGTATCACCATTGACCAATGTCTGCAGCACAATAACCACAAAACTAACAACAGTTGCCAGAAAGTAGTCCAGAATTACCTAATATGGAAGCAAATTCAAATTCATATAAAATTTAATAATCTCTAAACTTCCCCATACATCATCATTAATATTCTTCATTGCATCCATTTCTGCTGAGAGTTGTTCTGATAAAGTATTTTCCTCATCCTTCAAACTGAAAGGTAACAATATTTTAAGGGTCAAAGAGATCTAGAATAACTAAGTAGTTACAAGGACATAATGAACAAGGAAATGAGAAAGTGAATAACCTAGTGAGCATTGATTTGACACTATCAACAGCATATTCAAGTTTTTTAATCTGTTCCTCTATTTCTGTTTCCTCAGCCTGCAAAGCAACAAAAGTAAAAACATAAACCCTACAATCCTATGAAGCATACCAAAATTAAACAATACATTCACCCGCCAGTTCATATTATCAGATCAAACCAGATGTCTAACAACTAGATAAGGAATAATAAACAAAATAAGGATCCAAACAACAGAAGCAACATGGTAGAGCTATTTCCAGCTGGATTGAGAAGATTAGTCTACAATGCACTAAATACGGCCCCAGTCTAACAGTTCAATGAATTAGTACATCAAAAGGAAAAGTTTCTCAAACAAAACATCTTCCATACAATTATTGAATATAAGAACAAAAGCTTGGAAAGCATTAATCACGAAACTTTGTATATTGCTTCCAATGAGAAGGGTAACCAATAGAGGTCAGAGTTCAAAAACATAGTATCAGATTGGGGGAAACTGGCTTCTGTATTTTTATATTGCATGCCAAAGCCCTATTAAGGTGTACTCTTCTGAAGATGTAAACAAGATCTTATTTTTCTTTGTTCTTACATGCATAAAAATAGCCGTATTTCTAATTGAACTCAGAAGTCAGAATACAGATATTTCACAGAAAATCAAATTACAACGTGCACGCAACACACAAATATTATGCAAGAAAAAGCATACACTTAAAATATATGTTATTTCAAAATGATTGGCACCTCATCAGTCAAAAAGTAAATACTAAGAAGTCACATGGAAGAAAAAACTATGGAAGACCTGTGTATTTCTGATATGATTCTCCTGAATATCACGGACTTGTTCTTCAAGCATCCTAACATCATTAAACATCTTGCGAATTTGCTGAGTGCTGCGGCAATGCTCTTCTTCAAGCTCAAGTTTTTCATTTCTTGCCTATGATGAACAGCATATGTAAATTCAGAAATTAAAAATAACAAGCAAACAAACTAAAAATCGATCTTTAACCTAAAAATATTATGGTTAGACCAATGATTACATGGCATACACATAAAAGCTTACACATGAATTATGTGATGATAGATCAATGAGCAGACAAAAAAATGAGGAAAGAGTTCGTTATGAAAACTCAAAAGTCAAAATTCAGTTTTTTATTTGTATTTAGCCATGATTAAACCAATTGAAATAAACAGTTGTAAAGTATTTGCCTTCAGTTGAAAAAAGAAAAAAAAAACCCTGATAATAAACCTAGCAAGTAGCAACAATGTTAAGGCGAATCAAGTAATCCCCGAAGGATTGAAATTTGAAGCACAGCATGAGACTCGCGATTCAACTTGTATTTTGAAAGAACAAAGAAGGGGAACAATTAATGTACCAAGCAAAAAGCATCCCACAATTCATCTTTCCTTCTTCTAACTTCAGATGTTTTTTCCACCAAAGAAGCAACTTGAACTTTCTTCTTTGAAAAGCGTTCGTCTAGTTTCTCCAATTTCTCCTGCAAATAATAAAATTTTCCACAGTAAATGAATGAGAGCCAACTTTTACTAGACTAGCTAACAAAAGGGGAAAGATAAAAGACAACAATAAGCATTTCATTATCATGACTGGTGCAGAAAATGTCTAACCGACCAATAGGATATGCTAAGTTGTTCTTTTCCTTTGTTTTCAAAGACTTACAATGTCTTCTAACAACAGCACAATTAGGACATGTTGCTATGACATGTTTAACAGAAAACATTATTACTCACTAATGTTGAATCAATTTTAGCTTGGCAAGTGGGAATGCGGTTTTTCAGCGTTTCAATTTTCTTCCTTTGGTCCTGTAATTGCTTGTCCACATCATACACCCATGACCAAGCAAGCTTTTTTCTTAACAGCTGCACCTCCTGTGATATCTGCTCCACACGCTTATGTTTTCAATCTTTTCTTGAAGGTCATTCAGTTCAAGCTGTACCGGCCTTATCAAATTCTCCAGTTCATCAACCAGATTATATGCATCCTTCAATTGTTTAATAATACTTTGTAAAAGCTCATCAACTTGTTGAAGAAGTGTAGCCTTGAAAAAGAACTATGTGAAAAATAGTGTCAGCATGTTGCCCACATGATTCTTTTAAGGAAAAAAAGTCGTTAGTGAACATTACCTTGAATTTATCTTTGTCATTTCCAGAGTGCAAAAACTCCCTGCTTTTATCTTGACTCATAATAACACATGGATTCTCAACATCAATCTACAGTAGGTAGAGTGCAAATTTTCAAATATTTGGGAAATCAAGCTCACAAAAAAAGTATACTTTTGAATTTAAGTGTGAAATCAAAGCAAAATGGTTGTCAATAACTGTTAAATATGGAGAAGACTCTTAGAAGAAAAAAACCCCATCAAATTATACTGTCATAGTACAGAGTTCTGCACCATCAAATATTGTCATCAATACAATTACAAACCCACTTGACATGTAAGACTTTATTATGTCACATATTAGATCAAAAAGAATAAATTATAGGTGAGATTAGGAAATGAGAGACTACAGTTAGAAAACAGATTACACTACTCCACAATGATTAGATATCAGCATCTCAGATAGAAAGAAGAAAGAGGCAAAGGAAGGGTAAAGACAGCTTGGGTAGAATGGGATTGAGGCAATGATCACAAGTGGATATCACAATGTAGATATGGACACTCTACAGAAGGTAGACAAACTCCAATGAGAAAATCCAAAAGAAAGTTATAAACAGGAGGAAAATTAAAAAGAAGATTTATTTTTAAACCTGGAAACATACACCCAATTCAGATAAATTAATTAAGTAGGATTTTAAGTACAGGATGACAGACCATGTACCATCAAGAAAACAACAAAATGCTGCGCTGAAGAACCATAAAGCATACTTCTTAGGCCAAACACTCACATTGAAATGTTCAACCAGCTCACGAAGGTCCTCTTTCTGGCTGTCAACTTTTTTACCTGTCAAATGCCTCATACGTAAAACAGAGCAAATACCATAACCACATTAGCACTACAATTTGCAACCAAAACACCAAACATAAGAAACTCATGACACATAATTAGTACAACACATGCCGAGCATTGGACATTAAAGAAACTATTTTCTCACTAGACTAATAAAGCAAATTCACAAGAAAATGATTCAAACCTTGACGGTCTTTCAAAACAGTGGAGCTCGTAGAGTCAGTAATTCTGCGTTCTATAATAATGGTATCACCGAAAAATTCTGGCTTAAAAGAATCAACTCCTTCATTTTTAACATCCACTTGAACAATGGCATAACTGAGAATTAAGATATATATCAGATATATCAAACAGATTACCCATCACTAAACCCCCAAAAAAATAAAAGAGGAAAAAGAAACCTGCAACCAGTTTTTATAAATTCCTTCAACTTCGAAGCCCTTTGAGTGTCTTTAGCGCGGCAGCCGAACGCTATACACAAAGCAGTCAGTATCGCGCTCTTCCCGCCTAATGACACAAAAAACAACACATCACTCGTATCATTTTCTACGAAAATAATTAACATGTTTCAAAGACGCAATAAATACACACACAAAGAGAGAGAATGAGATATGTACTTCCGTTTTGTCCGGTGATGAAGTTAACCCACTCCCTGAGTTCGATTTCAAGACTACTATGACACATAAAATTCTCCAACCTTATCCTCCTAATGGTACCCGCACCGGATCTTTGAGCGCCACCGGAGAAAACCCTAGAACTGCTCATGGTTGTATCCTAGGGTTTAGCTATGACCAAAGCCCTAATATCACAATTCAGGAAAAAAAACGAAAAAATTGAAGCTCTGAAAAGAGAGAGATCGTACAAGGAGACTTGCCCTTGACTCTTCCGATGAGTGTTTAAGGCGGGAAAGAAAAGGTAATATAGTGCGCCACTCGTGTCGATCTGATAATGAAGTAGCCAAGGCCAATCCAGATCTATTTATGATCCGTTGGGTTCTTTAGCTGTAATTGAGCCCTAACTTTTCTTTAGCAATAATGGGCTCGTATCAGCTCAGAAACAAAAATATGCATATGGGTCTCCTTTCTCTCTTTATATATATTTTTTTCTTTTTTTTAAAGTATCTCAAGAATATAGGGATAAATTATCAACATTTGAATTCGGGATTTAATGTTAATAAAACAGGTTTATCACTGTTTTTGTGGTAATCCTCGTGAAAAATGAGTTATGTCAAGCACTGTCGCTTGAAAGCATGTAAATAAATAATACTCAAATTATCTTTGTGCTTTTGTCTATTTTCTCTTTGTTTCTCACTTTTTTCGTCGTGTATAATTTCTTTACCAACATAAAAATGACTATGAACTAGTGTTGTGTTGTTTGCATACTTGTCGGTTTATTATTGTTTTCATGTTTGTTAATTTTATTTAACGGTTTGCGTGACATATCATTAATTATGAGTGGTTATCATTATTAAGAAAGATAATACATCGTCTATGACGACACATCATTCAACAAAATAACTGTCATTTTTAAATCTCTTACAATCCACGTCACCAATTGATAAATCCGTATTCAAAATATGATTTGTGTTTGCTTACCTTATCAGAAATATGTGCCTCAATTTGAATATATCTCATAGTTGTCAAAAGTTAAATCATTCCATTTATATTATGGGGTTTACATCTTATACATTACTATTTTATTTAATGAACGAAAATGTTGCTTAAAAAAACCTTAAACAATACAAAGCATTTGCCATAACACTAATATCTCAAGTTCTTTTTCATTAACAATATTACTGTAAGTAATTTGTCATTAATTTTTTGTCTAATACTTATTTTAGTTCGTTTACTATGCTGAAATGGAAATTTAATCATTCCTTTTTATTTTGGTATGATTTAGTATTTCACTTTTTATAATGTTTTAGTAGGCCTAAATTGATAAAACTGATAGATGTTATAATTAAATCATCTTCCCTTTTTGGTACCCTTGTTTATGCCCCACATTAAAAGTTATGTTTGGGGTTTAGGGTTTAAAGAATTTGGGATAGAGTGTATTTTTTAGGGTTTAGGATTTAATAGGGTTAGGACTTGAAATTTAATTTTTAATATTTTTTAGTATTAGGGCATAGAAAGGAGCATCGAAGAAGGACAAAGAATTTTTATCCATGACATTGAAGTTTTTTCTTGTTTTCATCATACAAGAATTTTTATGATAGTTAAATGTCATGGTTAAGACCTTTTAAAAAGAGTATGATATTACTTTAAGAGTATTAGTGGTCACCGAATTTTTAGGGCGCGTTTATTTTGGTCACCAAACTTTTAAAACTTTTATTGGGGTCTTTCAACTTTTAGTCTACTTTTATTTCGGTCCCTCACGTTAACTTCTATTAGAAAAGCTGACGTGTCACGTTAGCTTCTTCTTCAACTTATTTCTTCCCTCCTCTGTTTTCTCCTCCATGAAAATAAGAACTTACAAAAACATGACTTTTTATCTACTGATTTTTTTTCATTTATTTTTCTTCCCTTAGATGTTTTTATGGATAAATCTTTACCTCTCCCAATGCTTCATACATTAATTTAGAGAGGTTTCGGTTGCAGGGCATTCAAGTGTAATTCATGAAAATATTTAAAATTTTCCTATTTGCACTCCTAAAATATCAACAAGTAACAGCTAAATCACTTGTCTTACATCTTAAAGGTCATATCAAACCTCATGAGATGCTGGAAATGCCACTCTTTTTTCCGGAACAAGCTCGTCAAGTCAGCTTTGAGGATAAACTGTAAGAAAGAAAGCTAGATTATTTCCTTGCGCTTTAGCTCAGGTTTCCGACAATGCAATGAACCAGAAACGTCAGACATAGACCAACCCTTCAAGTTATAACTCCTTTGTCAACACTAAAAAAGCCATAAAATGTCACTTGTCACAGCCACTCTGCTTGTTGAGACAACAAGAAAGATCATCATCCATGATATGAGTCTATCATTCTTTGTTGCAGTTCCATGGGTGTCCCTACATATGTGCATATAAGAGCTACTAATTAGGACCAATGAACTTCACTACTAGTTTTTATGTATTCGAATAACTATTACTCACCAAAAGGCGATGGCAACCAGAAAAATATAACTGACACAAACCGCGGCGGTTGCACCGGTGAACTAGAAAGCATTCCAGATGCTAGGAACAAAGTTGGCTCCCATCAAGATGAAACCTATCAGAGCTATTGTTACCGAGACGAACCTCCTTTTAGAAATCGCAATGGGAATAGCATGGAAATAGAAGACCATCTACATTGAGATGAAGGGAGAAAAACACAATTGGAAAAACAAGCTATTGTTACTGGTGACTTGTTACTTGTTGATACTTTAGGAGGTTTAGATTATGAAATGAAGCCGAAAATATTAGATTTTGGTATGGCTAAGCAATGCTCGAAAGCCCTGCAATCGAAACCTCGTTGAATTAATGTGTGAAGTGTTGGGAGAAGTTAAGGTTTATCCATAACAACATTTAAGGGAAGAAGAATAAATGAAATAAATTAGTAGATAAAAGGTCATGTTTTTGTAAGTTTCTATTTCCATGAAGAAAAAACAAACGAGAGAAAAAAAGAGGTTGAAGAAAAGGATAACGTGCTATGTCAGCATTTTTAACGGAAGTTAATGGAAGTGACCAAAATGAAAGTAGATTAAAAGTTGGATGACTCTAATAAAAAATTTAAAAGTTCGGTGACAATAATGAACGTACCCTAAAAGTTTGGTGTACTTTACCCTTACTTTAATGACAACTAAAGGTGTGATAATTTTTTTGATTAAATCATAAATAGGTTAGATTTACAATTTCAGTATAATAAAGTTCAAAAGCTGTGAAGTTAATTTGTTTGAAATTTGAGGCTAATGGGGGCTTCCAATGAAAAAGAGAAATGCTCAAAAACTGTGCATTACGTTGAAATTTTTCCCAACGCAAATAATAGCTTTTGACAAGCCTGCAATATAAGAACGGAAGCAGAAAAAGGGAAAAGGTAAGAAACTTATAGCAACCTTAAAAAAGACTTGAGATACAAGGCACCAATCATTTCTTTCAGAATTCACCATTAGGAGAAATGACATTATAATGAAACAAATATCAAATGCCATATAACCTACAATACAATTAGAAAAAGGTTCATATCACAATCCAGAATTCCAAATATTAGAAAATATTAGTTGACATTACAAAATAAGAATTCTATTAAGGTCTTTCTCGTCCTTAATCTCTTTCAAGTCTCTTTCTCGATTCCGAATATCTACAGAAAATGAAAAGTTAACATAGAATCCAACTGCAAGCAGATTTTGGGGTATTTTCAAAGTGAAACATTGAAAATTAACCGTAGAAAATAAAGAAAAGTATTTTGGCAGTGATCAATTTGATTCACTATTTTTCTTGAATTGATTTGAAGAGTACATAGAAGCCAACTATATATAGACTTAGTACAAGGAGTTCTAATAAAACTCAAACTAATTTAAAAAGAATATGATCCTATAAAAGATAAGAGATAAAGGTTATCTAAACTACTTAATAGATAAGAGTTATAGGCTATCTAAACTACTTTAAGAGATTAGAGTTATAAGATATCTAAATTACTTAGACATTTACAAAAGAATTAACTATATTTACATGACAATTATTTACACCCCCTCAAGCTGGTGAATACATATTGTAGATTCTCAGCTTGGATTTTAAGTTCGTCAAGAACTACTCTTGGAAGAGCCTTGGTAAGAATATAGGCTAATTGTTGCTTTGTAGGAACATAGTCGAGTTTGATAACTCCATTGCTAGTTTTTTTTTTCAGAGATAAAGTGTCTATCTATCTCCACATGTTTGATACAATCGTGTTGGACAAGATTTTTTCTCAATACTAATAGCATATTGACTATCAGTCTGCAACTCAAACTGCTTGTAGTGATCTAATCCCATTTCGGCCAGTATTCTTTGTAACCACATGCCTTCACAGATCCCAAGTGCTAGTGCTCGATACTTGGCTTTTGCACTGCTCATAGACACCACAACTTGCTTTTTACTCCTCCAAGTGACCAAGTTTCCCTACACGAAGGAACAATACCCACTAGTTGATCTTCTATCAGTTAACTCACCAACCCAACTTGAATCAGTAAAAATTCTTACTGACCTTTCTTCACTTTTCTTAAATAATAGGCCATGTCCCATAGTCATTTTAAGGTACCATGAAATTCTGTATACGACATCAAGTTGCTCATCTCTTGGATCATTAACAAAAAAAGCAATGTTAGGCCTCGTAAGAGAAATAAATTAGCTTACCAACCAAATGCTGGTACTATTCTTTGCTTACTGGAACACCTTCATCATCTTTTCTGAACTTTAAGTTGGGCTCTATTGGGGTTTCAGCTAGTTTACAACTGGACATGTCAGTTTCTGTCAAAAGATCAATGATGTACTTTCTTTGACAGATAACTATACCGGATTTTGATCTTGCCACTTCCATTCCAAGAAAGTACCTAAGACCGTCGTGGTTTTTGGTTTCAAATTCCTTGGCTAGTGAATCTTTTAGCCTCTTTAATTCTTCAGCATCATTCCCAGTGATTATTATATCATCCACATAAACAATTAAAATTGTTCTATTACCATTTTGATTTACCGAAATAAACAAGGTATGGTCAGTTTGACATTGTTTATAACATAGTTACCCGGAACGTAATACGATACGAAATGAGAAACGAAAACGAAAATGTGGGACGTTATCTTACCTAATTTGGTACGACAAGAGCGGGTAAATAATTAATTATACAAGTAAATATAATAATAAATAAATTAAATTAAATTAAAAAATACTTATATATATGCTTTTCAAACAAAAAAAGCCTAATATATAATTTTAGTCCCTTTACATATAAAATATAGTCAAATATATAAAATATTTATAGTTGGTGTGTAATGCATTAGATCTGCTTTGTTGAAACGCCATTGTCTTTTAATAGTATGAAACGTCATCGTTTGTTTCCCTCATAAAGGTAGATTTTCTCTTTACGAAAACGGCATCGTTTGTTCCATGCCCCTTTTCTCTAATTTTTTCCTCGATTCTTCCGTCTCAAATTTTCCTCTTTCAATCCTAATTTTTCAACCATAGACATGACAACATTCTGAGTTGCGTCCCACCCTGTTTCATTTTCCGATTTGGGTCAAAGTTCTCGGTTCGCCGTCCGGCAGGCCGTACCTCGTTCCTGGTAACTATGATTTATAACCACTCCCAATAATTATGTTGGAAATTTTATCGAACCAAGTATTTGGGGACTGTTTCAGGCCATACAAATATTTTCGCAATTTGCATACTTTGTGAGATGTCGAATCTCTTTTGATGCCCTCCAAAATTTCCATGTACACTTCCTCTATCAAATTGCCATTCAAGAATGCATTCTTAATGTCTAATTTATGAAGTGGTCAATCTTGGTTCATGGCAAGAGATGATAAAATTCTTACTGTGTTTAGGTTTGCAACTGGAGCAAAGGTTTCTTGGTAATCTATACCATAATATTGTGTGAACCCCTTAGCCATTAACCTGGCTTTGAATCTTTCAATGCTGCCATCTGAATTATACTTCACTGTGAAAACCAATTTGCATCCCACTAGCTTCTTTCCTTGAGGTAAATCTGTCAGAGTCCAAGTCTCATTTTTCTCAAGGGCATTTATTTCTTCCTCGACTACCTTCTTTCACCTATGATCATTCAAAGCCTCCTCTACAATTTTTGAAATCTAAATGTCATCAATTTTTGTCGTGAATGCCTTGAATGATGGCATTAAACGACTATAAACAACATACTTTTCTATCGGATAAGCATTACACTTTCTCACACCTTTCATTTGAGAAAATCAGTAAATCATCAGTATTAACAAAAGGAATAGGATTTTTATTAAGAGTAGAATCCATACCTTCCAAGTTTTTCATGGTAATTGTAGACTATACTAACACTTGGCAAAAAAGTAGAAAATACAATGGAAATTTATAAGAATAATGCCAAGTATGAGTCTTTTGCGTGCAAGTATACACGGTCAACAAGTAATACAATAGTAAGCTGAGTATCGAATCCATAAGGATTGACTAGGAATTTGACTACTTTGATTGTTACTTGTCAAAGGAAAAATGTTGGAATAATTTGAATTTTGTTTAAGGAGTAACTTAAAGAAATGCAATGAAAGTAAAACAGCGTTGGAAAGAAGAGGTTTCAAATGAGTGATGAGCGTTGGTAAGGGATGTCTGGTTTTCACGTTATTCATGCCAGCCTTTAATAATGCCATGCCTTGGAATTATTACCGAGCAGATTCAAGGATGGCATTACCTCTGTCGATGGCAATGCCCAAAATTAACCATGTTATAACCCCTATATGTCTATAGTGAAGTTTTTCATTAATTAATTTGATTAAGTTCCAATCTATACTCCTAAGGGGTAGATTCATTTTAAAAGTAAGCTCATCTCCTTGAACATCTTCTTTCGAAGCTTCTCTCTTTAGTATCTGGCAACTAATCGTACCCCTCAAGTCTGTTAAGATATTAAGGTGTAATAAGCAAACAATGCCAGTGGTCGCATGGCAAAGAATTTAGAAAACTGAAGTATATGCTAGATAGAAAAACTAATACCAAGGCATTTGTATTATTAAAAACCAAACATAAAACCAACATTAAACGCAAACATCCCCCAACCAACTGTAAAAGTTTAGTTCATGGTTAAGGGTTCCATCTACAAAATATCATCGTTTCTCCGCATCATCATTTAAACAAATAAAAACTAAGAGAATAGGCAAGAAGGAGGTTCGTCGATGCAGCCCTTCAATGGCTCCAAGCTCTCGATCTTTAGCTGGTCGAACCACGTTGCCTCTCAGTTCACCACAGTGCCCCTTCTTCTCTCCAATCCTTCCTCACTCAAGTGCTTGCTTGATATCTTTAAATAGGCTTGCGTGGGATCCTTAGGATAAGCCTTCGAGATTGAAATTTGAATGTACAAGGGATAAGACGCGTGATCCTCTTATCTAAATTTGAATCCTAGGGCTGACGTGTACAAGGTCCAATGACTTCTTGAGTGGGCATCAGACTTCACTTGTATGCCAGCTGAGCTTGGTAATCTCTGCTCCAACTTTGCCAACTGCAACTCAACATTTTCTTCGACATTCCCTACTTCTGCTCCTGCGCTGTACAGCCAAACTTGTCTAGCTCTTCCAAGTCTATAATAATGCCAATAAAGTAACCCTTCACACTAGCAAAGCACAAAAATTCCCTATCTCCTTAACTCATTATGCAAATGCATGGATTTAACAACTAAATGCAAATATTTATACCTAAAGACAAGCAAAAACATTGTAAAATATACATAGAAACTAGTAATTTTTAAAAGTTAACACTCCCGTAAACCTAGCTCATTGCTTGTCCTCAAGTAATACAAGTAAAAAAATATATAAAAGTAGTACCTCAACAAAAGTTTGGTTGGAATGCCAACAAATGCTGGCAAGTAGAATCTGACCCTAGTTTATTCATCAGATATCCCACTGCAGTAATGCCAAGTAGATAAGCAAATTCAAGTGCAACAATATAACTCTAGTTTAAGGATATTAAGAATGCATGAATTGCAGGCAATATGCATCAAGTTTCCTTCTACCCCCTTAGTCAAATTTACTACCTAAACTCAAAATTTTTATTTTCTCTTATTCATGCCAAGGGTTTCTGCTGGTAATATTTTAAGCTTGCTTTGTAATACTGTTTGGCATGAGAAATAAGAGGGAGCATACCACGAACCCCTATGCTAATCCAGACATTATTAGGCTTTTACTCTTCAACTCATACCCTAAATTTTTTGACTTGAGAACTAAGAGGGAGCAAGCCATGAAGCCCCATGTTACTTATTATCCCTAAGGTAGAGGAGAGTTCTACATTTTTTTTCTTTTCTTGCCTTGGTAAAACATTGTTGCCTTATTAATTTTTTTTACCCTCAAATCAATTTTTTTCTTTTTTTTCTATGCTTAGTTTCAAGAATTCTAAGTTTGTTTGGGAACTAGATGCATACTAAGTGTTAAGTAAAAGTTCAATTCCCTAAACTAGAGATCAATTGCCAAGCAGTCCTGGCATTACTATTCTGCTGGCATAGGTAAACTAAGGATTTCAAATTTCATCATTAGACAGAACATTCTAGAACAAACAATACTAAACTAGCAAAATGTTAGCATTCTTTCAAAATTTGACCGAGGCAAAAAATAGTGGTTTGGTATGCATGGCTTAAACCTATTCTACATGGCATGGCAACAGAATGCAAACAGAAATATAAACATGAATGTATGACATGGTAATAGATGTGAGGCAATACACACCCCCAAACCAAATGTGTGCATTGTCCTCAATGAATGTAGATAAATACAAACATATGAAAAATAAAATGCATGGACAAATGAATAAAAATGAATGCAAGGAGTTTTAAGGGGAAGAGGACTCCCCTTTGGAGGGTTATTCACATGTGACGCGAGTCTTTCTCTTGACAAAGCTCCCACGATCAGGAGCCTTACGATTCTTTCTTGTCATGCTGGGCTTTGAGGCGGCAGTGGAAGCTTCAATGTCACGAAGGACTTCCTTAATAATCTTGACTGGCTCTGAGGCAGTAGGAGCATCAGTGGCAATAGACAATGCAGGTGCAACATGCATTGCGATAGGTTTTCTTGGATTTCTTCTTCTGATTCTAACGGTGTTAATGTCTTAGTAGACTCAACTTTAACAGGAGATACTGGCACGGTGGCATCAAATTCTATTGGAGTATGAACTGAATGAGGACTGGTTGGCATGTCATCGCTGGCAAAGATAGTAGTGGGGAACTCGGGAAGGTTGACAAGACAGCTGGGGACATTCCTTCAAAATTCTTCTTGATGGCATTGTCCCTGGCATGGGTATAATGTTAGAGCTTGATGTTTTGTTCCTCAGCTTTCTCTAACTTTTAAAGAATAATCTCTTGGCACTGGTAGATCTGGGAAAGCGTTGCTACTGAACTAGCTGGCATAAGAGTGTCAGGCTCTGCCTTCGGCACCTTGGGCTTAGGCATTGGTTCTTTTGCCTATCTCTTACCTTTTTCTTTTGACTCGTTGGTAGTGTGTTGCCTCTACAGGGCATGCGTGATTGTTGTTCCCTTAGTTTCTTGGACCTTATCCGAATCAATCTTTGGTACAACATGCTTCATATAAATATTAGAAATCAACAAAGGAAAAAACAAACTATCATTACTCTTATCAGCACACTTATAGGTTTCCTCGATGATAAGTCAACTATCATTTATCTTGCAGCCCATTATGATTAAGTGCAATAGTGCCAGCCTTTCTTTCGAGAGCTTGATGTTATGTTCCTCGGCTTTCTCTAACTTTTAGAGAATGATCTCTTAGCGCTAGTAGATCTAGAAAAGTGTTGCCACTGAACTAGCTGGCATAAGAGTGTTAGGCTCTACCTTCGGCACCTTGGGCTTGGGTGTTGGCTCTTTTGCCTCTCTCTTGCCTTTTTCTTTTGACTCGGTGGTAGTGAGTTACCTCTACAGGGCATGCGTGATTGTTGTTCCCTTGGTTTCTTGGACCTTGTCCGAATCGATCTTTGGTACAGCATGCTTCATACAAATATTAAAAATCAACAAGAGGAAAAACAAACTGCCATTACTCTTATCAGTACACTTATAGGCTTCTTCGATGACGAGTCGACTAACATTTATCTTGAGGCCCATCATGATTAAGTGCAATAGTGTCAGCCTTTCTTCCATGACAATTTCATTGTGGGTAGTTGGCATCAAGTTCGCCTTTAAAAATGATTCCACCCTTTCGGGTATGATTTTAATACCAGCCGCTTGACTGTCCGATATCTTTTTGACGACACAGTCCAGGTAATGCCAGACTCACATAAATTCGTCAAAAGTTTTTTCCTCTTCGCAGCATTCATTGAGTCAATAAACTCTAGATGTTCATCCTCGACACCATCCAACTCAAACATGGCATTAATATACCCTTCATCAAATCGCACGCATGTACCTCGTATCATCAGAAAGGGTGAATCTTTGGTTGTGAGATGGGTATAGAATTCATGGACAATGTTGGAGTAAACTTCTCCCATTTGTGCTTGGTCACCACCGCTATGAACTCTAGGGTGAATCCCAAGTTTAGTTCGTTTCTGATATCAAAATATTTCTCATTGCAAAACGTCCTTAAGGCAAAGTTTTATTCATGTTTCTTGCGGATCTCTTCATTAAAGAAGATCTTGAAGGGAGTTAACGATGATGCCATGGAAACAAAGTGAGGGCCTAAGCGATTTTGAAAAGAAGAAGAAAGAGTAGTGATTATTGGTTTCTTGCTTGATAAGGAAAATAGAAAGAAAAAGTGAAGAGTCTTTAGCTAAGGATCGATTAGGATTTTAAATAGATGGAGTGGTAAAAGGTTGAGTATTTAAGTGAGTGTTTAATGTAATTGATTAAGAAGGGATAATGATGGCTTTTGGCGTGTTTAGGTAAAAGAAAATTTGATGTGATAAGGGGTTATGATTATAGAACGGTGCGGGAAGTGATAGGGTGATAAGGTTGAAGTTTTAAATTTCAACTTATCACTTTGGGCAGCTAGGGTAAAATCCAATACTTAGCAAAAACTTCAATCTTTCATGGGCCGAGCTCTATCACGCCTTGGGAAGCTAGGGCAAATTTCCTTTCTTCGTATCTCCAATTGCCCTCTGCCAAGTTCGTCCTTTGGCATTATGCCTAGCACATGTAACCTACACTTACTCAAAGAAAAACCTTTAAACGCAGTAAAGGAAAAATCAAAATTAAAAGAAAAATAAATAAATGAAAAATACTAGAAAAAACATCTAACCTACTATATACAAAAATCAAACAAGGATGATGATTACAGAACCTCTGCCAGGAGGATAACCTCATTGGCATTCTTTTGAGTGTCTTCCAAATAGTGTTTCAATCTTTGGCTGTTTACCTTAAAAATTGTTTCTGTCTTCAAATCTTTAATATCTACTGCTCCATGAGCATATGGCTTCACAACTTCGAAGGTTCCCGACCATCTAGACTCGAGCTTCCCTAGAAACAAATTTAGCCTCGAGTTAAATAACAATACACGTTGGCCTACATCGAATTGCCTTAGCAATATCCTTTTGTCATGCCATCGTTTTGTCATTTCCTTGTAAAGTTTGGCATTCCAATAAGCATGAATTCTGAATTTCTCTAACTCATTCAAGTCTAATATCCTCTTTTCTCCCACAACCCATCATGCCATGTCAAGCGTTTTGATTCCCCAAAAAGCTTGGTGTTCCATCTCTACTAGTAAGTGACATGCATTCCCAAAAATGAGTTTGAATGGGGAGGTTCCCAAAGGATTTTTAAAAGTTGTCTTATAAGCCCTATAACGCCCTAGTTTTGGGCCTATAGGTTTATAGGCTGATTAGACGGTCTGATGGACTAGGTTAGAGATTCGAGTCGAATTCAGGATTAAAATTAGAATAAATATTTTTGAGTGAGAAAATATTTGGGAAAATATCTAAAAAATTATTTAAATATATGAAAAAAATTGGTAAAGTCAATTTTGAAAAATAGAATTCGAAAATGTGACATTTTGGCTAGTGACCAAAATGTAAAAAATGAAAACTATTTTTAGTGACTGTTTTGTAAAGGGTCAAAACTTTGAATCTTTAAGGAGCTATTTGCCTAAAGGCTAATATCAGACTTTTCTCCTTAATTGGCTATTTTAAAAGATTTGGGAAGAGTATAAATAGATTTTGAAAATTAATTTTATAATTAATTTCCTAAGCAAACTTTACGTAACTAACTTTTCTCTAAAAAAAATTTTCTCAAATTCTCTTCAGTCAAACACTCTTCTATTCTTCAAAATCTTCAGGTAACTTCTTGATTTCCTTAATCTTTTAATGTCAAATGGGTTCTTAATTGTTTCCTATCAAAACCTTATTGTTTTAATATTAGAGGTGAGCTTTGTCCTTCTCCTATAATTTATAGTTCTTTGCTGAAATTCCCAAGTTATTGATCCTTTATAAATGTTTTCTAATGGGTTTTAATGATTTAATTATGGAAATTGGTTAAATCAAGGTTTACTTGATGAGATTAAGTGATTTTTGTTTTAGATCTATTTTGATGAATTCTTGATTGATTATAATCATGATTTTGATGTTTTATAATGTTAATAAGTTGACTTTAACATTGGAATCCCAAAACTATGTGAATCTATAATTGGTTAGGTTACTAGTGTTGTGTCTTTGGTGAGTTTTGGTTGATTAATGTATGCTGGAAGTATAAGGATAATTTTAGGTTGTTTTTGGATGACAATGAAAGTTAATTGTTGGATTAAACCTTTAGATTTTGGTTAGGTAAGTGTGGAAGGTTTTTGATGTTGATTTTAGTAGTTTTGGAAAGGTTTCGGCTAGTGTTTGTAGAGGATTGTTGTGGATTGATGTTGCTGGGTTTGTGAATGAATTTTGATGCATTGATCATTTGTTTTTTGTGTGGTGAAATTAGGGGAGGTTGATCCTCAAGCTTGAAGTGTCGCTTCAAAAGCTTTAGAGGAGTAATTCGTATCAACGAATGAGGCTTTGTGTTGTCGATTAGTGTGATTTTAGCTTTGAAATGGTTTAAATGTGATATTGGGAGTTTAAACTTAGCTTGAAAGGCTAGTTTAAACTCAGAAATAAGTATAAAGAGATTTCTCCCTCGGTCGTGCTTTTACGAAATGGTTTTTAAGCACTTGTTTCAAATGACATGGTACCTACTGTTAAAGCATGTTTTAAAGTATGTTATATACTATTTTTGATCATATAATGATGATGGATGCATTGGTAAATGATCCATGTAAGTATGTGGAAATACTTGTTTTAAAGCATGGTTTGTTGCTTTGGAAATGGTTTGGTTTGATGCATATAAAAACAGTGAGGTACATGGTTAATAATGAGTTATATTGGCAAGTGATATGGTTTAAAATGTTATCGGATATAGTTGGCTGGCCATAGGATTGATAGTGCATTATAAAAAGTTGCCTTGAAAGTCGAGGGGTCTATACGGTGTACTAAATACTCCATCCAAGTACCCTAACAGTTGAGGGGTTATATGGTACCGAAAAATCACGTTAGTAGATTATGCATCTAACCGATGATTAGGGTTGGTGTCCTCGGGTTGTAAGTAGTACCATAATTCCGGTTGAGATGATATGAAGTGTTGAGAGGACACTTGTTGAATCCGTGTATCCGATGTAATATTTTGGAAAATGAAACTTGGTTTATGATCACTTGAAAACCAATATAATTGTTAATGTATCATGTCAATAGATGTTGATGTATAATGTTAGTTTATACATGTTTACTCTTTAAGCTTTGTATATGGATTGTTATGCATGTGAAGGCTTAAATTGAGGGTTAGCAATAGGATTTGCTGTTGATCCATGATACATATTGCATATGGTTTAATATGCTGGTTTTTGAAAGGGTTAAGTGTATGGTTTTCAAGGCATGATGTTTTATAAGTTGATTGAGATGGTGATTTCAATGTGGTTTTGGGAAAACGATTTTAAAATGCATTGATGGTGTGTTGTTTGAGCACCCCTCACTAAGCCTTGTGTGCTTACGCTTATTTTGTCCATCAATATAGAGAATTAAAGTTTTAAAGGCAACAAGCAAGTGAAGGGTATCCAAGGACTTCGACTTTCGAATTTATGATTCCAATCTAGACTTGTAGTAATAAAGGCAATGAGTTTATTGTGGTTTTCGGAGGATTTTGATAAACTCTATGTTTTAGCAAGTTTGTTACGTGGTTTTGAGATCGTAAATGGCCTTAAATATTTGGTATTACTTTGAATTTATGATTCATGCTTTGGATGACTTGGTTTTTAGGAAGCATGCCTCTAGTTTATCCTTTGAATCATAATGCCATGATTTGTTGATGTTCCTGTGATGAATTGTTGTGGATTGCTCCTTAGTGACGTTATGTATATGTTTGGAGCATGTTGGATTGTTTTGGTGTCCTTGAAAGGATAAAAAATCAGCAAATTTGGACATTACAGGTCCAAGTGTATCGGTACGCGTGTCCCTATATTGGTACGAGCAAACTATTTTTGGGATTGCATTTCGGTACACGAGAAATTGTTTCAGTACGTGTAAGGTATTTTGGCAAGGCGTACTGATACGTGAGTAGCCGTATCAGTACGATTTTAAGCTACTAGAATCTGGATTTTTAGAATTGGCAAAACGTACCGATACACTTGCCGTATATCGATACTGGCAGTTGTTAATTCAGTTAATGTGATGTTTAGAAGTTTATGTTTCTTCAATTTTGGTCTTTGAATGTTATGTATGTAATTGAATGAGTTTGGATGATTGTTAGAGGCTGAAATTTGACATGTGGGCATAAAACCTGACTAATTAAGGTTTGGTAACTTCAAAATGGATTAAGTCCTTGTAATTTTCCATAATTGCAATTTGGTCCCTAAATTGCAATTGGATGTCGATTTGACGCCTAATTGAGTTGAGTTTTCACCCGCTGCCAATATGCACACCATAGGTTATAATGTTGTATCTAGATAAGATAAAAAGGGGAAAATGGATATAATTCGAGTTAAATCTTTATAGGTTTGTTTCGGTAAACCCAATGTAGCTCACTCGGTTCGGTCTAGTGACTAGGTCGGATTAAGGGATTACAAGCCCACAAGGAGTCATCTAGTCTCAAGGATTAGTCCTCATTGTTAGATTGGTAGTCTTCTCTAAAATATTTTTAATCTCCTTGTTTGAAATCTTCGCTTGGCCATTCATTTGGGGATGGTATACCATGGCAATCCTCTACTGAATTCCATACCTGCACAAAGCCTTAGAAATTAAATTGCATTTAAAATGTGTACCCTCATCATGAATAATACCAAATCAAGTAAAAATATGCTTATGCAAGAACTTGGCAATGGTCTTGGCATCGTTTGTTAGCAGTACAACGACCTCAACCCATTTTGGAACGTAGTCAACAGCTACAAGGATATAAAGGTTACCAAATGATAGGGGAAAGAGTCTCATGAAGTTTATCCCCCATACATCAAACAAATCCACATGCATAATGTTCTGGAGTTGCAATTGGTGTCTGCCGGAGATGTTTCATGTCTATTGGCATCGATCACATGCCTTGACAAAGTTATAAGCATCATTGTATAGTGTGGGCCAAAAGAATCCTGACTGTAAAACCTTGGCAACAGTTTTTATCCTGGTAAAGTGGCCTTCATACAGTGTTGTATGGCATAATTGCAATATGTTGTGATGTTCATCTTCTGGCACACACCATCTTATCACTTGGTCGGCACACGACTTAAACAATATTGGCTCGTCCCAACAATATTGTTGAACATCTTGCAAGAATCATTTCTTGGCATTAAATGCAAAATCTGGTGGCAGAATATTGCGTACTAGGTAGTTGACTATGTAGTGTACCATGGCATGACATTGACTACAAGTAATGCTCGTCAGAGAATTCATCTCTTATGGCAACGGTTTTACCATTTCCAAGGTGATGCTCTAGGCGTGATAGATGGTCAGCTACTAAGTTCTTGCTGCCCTTCTTGTCTCGGATCTCGAGATCAAATTCTTGTAGCAGAAGCGTCCATCAAATCAGTCTGGGCTTGGCATCCTTCTTTTACAAGAGATATTTTAATACCAAATGATTTGTGTATACCACAACTTTGTTTCCTACCAAATAAGATCTGAACTTGTCAAATGCAAAAACAAAAATGAGCAATTATTTCTCGATTGTGGAGTAATTCAGCTGAGCTCTATTTAGCGTCCGACTGGCATAGTAAATGGTATGAAAACTTTGCCACACTATTGTCCCAACACAACTCTGACGGCATAGTCGTTGGCATCATATATGAGCTCGAACGGCTTATTCCGATCTGGTGCCACGACTATAAGGGCATTAATCAACTTCTTTTTAAGCTTCTAAAACGCTTTTAAACAAGAATCATCAAATGCAAAAGCGTCATTTTGTTCTAAAAACAAGCATAAAGGTTTAGAAATTTTAGAATTTTTTTAATGAAACGACGGTAAAAACCTGCATGTCCCAAAAAACTTCTAATACCTTTTATGCTTGTAGGAGATGGAGATTGCTTGATTACCTCGACTTTTGCTTTTTCAACCTCCAATCCTCTCTTGGTCACTTTGTGCCCGAGAATAATGCAATCCTTCACCATGAAGTGGCATTTTCCCAGTTCAAGACTAGGTTTGTCTCAATACATCTCCTCAAAACTTGCTCCAAACTTTGAAGACATTCCTTGAATGTTTTTCCAAACATCGATAAATCATCTATGAAAACTTCCAAGTTGTTTTCTATTAGAAAAATGGAAATCATGCAACGTTGAAACGTTGCTGGAGCATTACACAGTCCAAAGGGCATTCTTCTAAAAGCAAATGTCCCATATGGACATGTAAATGTGTTCTTCTCCTGATCTTTAAGAGCTATGGAAATCTAATTATATCCTGAATAACCGTCTAAGAAGCAATAGAATGCCTTACCTGCTAGTTTGTCCTACATTTAATCAATGAAGGGTATTGGAAAATGATATTTCTTAGTGGCATTGTTCAACTTCCTATAATCCATGCGCATTCTCCATCCAATAACAGTCCTAAAAGGAATTAACTAATTGTTGCTATTTTAAACCACGGTCATGCCACCTTTCTTTGGCACACACTTGGCTGACCTATGAGTTATCGGAAATAGGATAGATTATCCCGACATCTAGCCACTTGATAATTTCTTTTCTTACAATCTCTTTCATACTCGGGTTCAATCTTCTCTAGCCCTCAATTGTTTTGCCATGATATTCTTCCAAAATAATTTTGTGCATGCAAATGGTTGGGCTTAATCCTCAGATATCAGCCAAGGTCCATCCCAATGCTTGCTTGTAATTGCTTAAAATTTCTAGCAATCTCCTCTCCTGATCAATAGTTAGATCAGCAATAATGATCACTGGCAAGGTTGAGTGTTTACCTAAGTAGGCATACTTGAGGTGATCTGGCAACGATTTTAGTTCCAATTCAGGTGGTTCCTTAATGGATAGTTTAGGTGTCACGATCTCTCTGCCAGCCAACTCTAGTGGCTCTAGCTGTCCAAAATAGCTTACCTCTTCTAAACTTGTTCCTTCAGTGTCCTCACTTGCACTGTCTCGTTCACTGGCATCATCATCTGAGTCTTGGCATAGATGTGCCACGTCCACCTTAAAAATGGACTCATTATTTCATCAGCTTGGCATTCCTTGGATTCATCTGCGCATTTAAGAACTTGAAACACTTTAAATGTAACATGTTGATCATTCACGTGCATAGTTAATTCACCTTTATGAACATCAATCAAAGCTCTATCTGTGGCAAGGAATGGTATGCTCAGTATAATTAGGACATTATCATCTGTCTCATAATCTAAAATGATAAAATCAACTGGGAATATGAATTTGTCTACCTTTGCCAACACATCCCCAATCTTACCCCTAGGATGTGTAAAAGATCAGTCTACCAGCTGAAGTGTTATCGTGGTAGGCCTTGCTTCAATGTCGAGCTTTATGAAAATAGACATTGGCATCAAATTGATGCTGACTCCCAAGTTACACAGTCCCTTACCTATGAATATGTTGCTAATGATATAGGGTATAGTAAAACTTATCGGATCTTTCAGCTTTGGTGTCAACCAATTGAATATCATTGCATTGCGTCCCTCAATGAGAGCTACAGTCTCAGAATCACCCAGTTTCCTCTTTTTGGACAAGATGTCCTTCATGAATTTAACATAATTGAGCATCTGCTCAAGAGCTTCCACCAATGGTAGATTGAGCTGCAATTGTTTAAGAACTTCCAAGAAGAACTTAAATTGTTGTTTCTGCTTGTACTTTTATAGTCTTTGTGGAAATGGTGGAGGTGAATAAGCATATGTTGGCTCCGTCAGCTTTGCCAAGGTTTTGCTGGCACCCGACTAAGGTCTGGCATCAGACTGCAGTATGATATTGCTTATGTCCGTTTTTTTTCTTTTCTACTTCTTTTGGTTCACCTACTGGTTCTTCCTCTTGGCAACTAATTGGTTGGTTGAAAGTGTCTCAGCCTCGCATTTTTTGCCACTCTAATGAGTTACAACTTTGTATTTTTCATTGCAGTTTTGTCTAACATCCTTGATATCACTTGGCAAAGCTCCATGGGGTCTGTTGCTGAGTGCAATGGCAATCTGTCCAATCTGTTTCATATATATACTGCCAAAATCTAGATAGTTGTGTCATTCCTCTCCATAAAATCTATCAAAGTCCCTTGGTTGTTCCTTTGCCCTACATAAAAATTATTTTGGGCTCTTTGTGGCATGGCATTATGGTTGAACCCTGACATGGCATTGTTGTTCTACCTCTGGTATTGTTGTTCTGACGTTGGGCATTGTATTGGTTACCTCCTTGATTTCCCCAAGCTAAATTTGGGTATTGTCTCTATCCCACATTATAAGTATTGGAATTCATATTATAATACGATTAAAATTGCCAATAAAATTTACCGACTCAGGGTTAGCAGGGTAATCTTCCTAGTGATGATCATCTTCTCATATTGTACAGAATGAGTCTAATGCCTTAACTTCTTGTGTCTCATTACTTTTTGTAGAGTTCTCACCATGCTAGTAAGATTGGAAATCTCAACGTGGATGGATGTAAGTTCATCTATCTGTAATTTCCCACTAATTTTAGTTCGGTCCCAAGTCTGACAGTAGGATATTCAAAATCATTAATTGAAATCCTCTCAAGGATACCAACTACCTCTGTATAGTTTTTGTCAAGCAGTGGACCATTTGCCGAAGCATCAACAACCGTTATAGCTTGTGCATTGATTCCATTGTAGAATGTCTCTATCTGGGTCCATTTGGGGAATCCATGCATGAGACACCTCCTTAATAGGTCCTTAAATCTCTCCCAAACATCATATAGGGTCTCATCATCAGCATGTCTAAACGTGATGATCTTACTCTTCAGCTTGACAGTGAGTTTAGGTGACTAGAATCACAACAAAAATTTCTAGCATAGATCTCCCCATGAGGTGACAGAACCATGGGGCAAAAAACTTAGCCATGTTTTTGCTCCATCTCTCAAGGAGAATGTAAATAATTTTAGCTTCATCGTATCTTTCGGTACTCCAGGCTACTGAAATAGCTGGAAAACCTCTATGAATTGCTTCAAGTGTTACCTTGGATCTCCAGTTGGTGCTCCATCAAATTGTCCTACATTCAAAAGCGTCTGTATCATTACCAGTTTAAGTTTGAAATTCGGTGTATTTACCTCGGGACCAATCAGTCATGGCATCAAATTGTCAATATTTGGTGCCGAGTGCTCTCTAATAGGTCTCTATTCCTCCACATTAACAGCTGGAGCAATAGGAGCTAGTGGTATCTCATTGTTATTTGGCGGATTATATTATTGTTTAAGACATCATTTCCTCCATTGCCTTCTTGAGCCATCTCTCAAACTTTTTTCTTTAATCTTCGTAGGGTTCTTTCGATTTCCAAATCGTATCACCAATCTTCCACCACAAGGCGGTTTTTGGTCATACACCGGTCAAAATAAAGAAATAAAATAAAACAAACATGTAAAAATTAAAACAAAAAATACCGTCGCAATCCCCGACAACAGCTCCAAAAACTTGTGACTATGCTAACACTTGAAAAAATAGTAGAAAATACAACAGAAATATATAATAATAATGTTAAGTATGAGTTTTTTGTGTGCAAGTATACACAGTCAGCAAGTAATACAATAGTAAGTCGAGTATTGAATTCACAAGGATTGATCAGGAATTTGACTGCTTTGATTGTTACTTGTCAAATGAAGAATGTTGGAATGATTTGAAGTTTGTTTAACGAGTAAAATAAATACAATGAAATTAAAACAACATTGGCAAGAAGAGGTTTCAAATGAGTGATGAGCGTTGGCAAGGGATGTCTGGTTTTCATGTTATTCAAGCCAGCCTTTAATAACGCCATACCTTGGAATTATTGCCGAGCAGATTCAAGGATGGCATTATCTCTGTCAACGGTAATGCCTGAAATTAACCATGTTAAAACCCCTATATGTTTATAGTGAAGCTTTTCATTAATTAATTTTAATTAAGTTCCAATTTATACTCCTAAGGGATAGATTCACTTCAAAAGTAAGTTCATCTACTTGAACATCTTATTTTGAGGCTTTTCTCCTTAGTATCTGGAAACTAATCGTTACCCTTCAAGTCTGTTAAAATATTAAGGTGTAATAAGCAAACAATGTCAGCGGTCGCATGGCAAATAATTTAGAAAACTGAAGTAAATGTCAGATAGAAAAAACAATGCCAATGCATTTGTATTATTAAAAACCAAACATAAAACCAGTTTTAAACGCAAACATCCCTCAACCAACTGTAAAAGTTTAGTTCATGGTTGAGGGGTTCATCCACAAAATATCATCATTTCTCTACATTATCATTTAAACAAATAAAAACTAAGAGAATGGGCAAGAAGGAGGTTTGTCGATGCAGCCCTTCAATGGCTCCAAGCTCTCGATCATTAGCTGGTCGAACCACGTTGCCTCTTGGTTTACCACAGTGCCTCCTCTTCTCTCCAATCCCCCCTCACTCAAGTGTTTGCTTGATCTCTTTAAACAGGCTTGTATGGGATCCTTAGGATAAGCCTCCAAGTTTGAAATTTGAATGTGCAAGGGATAAGACGCGTGATCCTCTTATCCAAATTTGAATCCTAGGGCTGATGTGTACAAGGTCCAATGGCTTCTTGAGTGGGCATCAGACTTCACTTCTATGCCAACCGAGCTTGGTAATCTCTGGTCTAACTTTGCCAACTGTAACTCGGCATTTTCTTCGACATTGCATGCTTCTGCTCATGAGCTGTACTGCCAAACCTGTCTAGCTCTGCCAAGTCTGTAATAATGCCAATAAATCAACCCTTCACACTAGCAAAGCACAAAAATTCCCTATCTCTCTAACTCCTTATGCAAATGCATGGATTTAACAACTAAATGCAAACATCTATACCTAAAGACAAGCAAAAGTTTTGTAAAATATGCATAGAAATTAGTACATTTTAGGAGTTAACAGTAATTGGACTCTGGTAGTGTCTAGGTTGCAAGGTGTATTTCTCTCTCCTTTTGTAGACGTTAAGTTCTCTTCTTTATGGTTGGGTCTTTGAGGAGTTTTGGAAGGTGATGGACGAGTTTTTTTGTGGAGTTTTAATAGGACAAAAATTTTGTCTAGTAAGAGAAGAATGTAAATATGGTTGTAAAGGATATGTTAGCACGGGCTGTAGGATAAAATGGATTGTGAATTAGAAGTAAGTTGTGATGATAAACTTGACAAATTCTAAAGGCTATCAAAAAATTAAAATTGAATTTCATCTTGAATCTCCCTCTGAATTTCAGTTTTAGAGAAATAAGGTTTTTTTTTCGAGGAAGGTAACATCCATATCTTTTTTTGTAATTGGGGAATAACACTTGTAACCTTTCTTAGTGGATGAGTAACCTAAGAAAACATACTTGAGTGACTTTGGATCCAACTTACACCTATGTTGTTGATAAACATGAACAAAAGTGGAACAACTGAAAAGTTTTAATGGAAGATCACATGACATAGGTTGGTTCAAAGGAATTTTTTAAGAATGTCATTTTTAGGTGACTGAAACTTTAGTGTTTGACTAGGCATCCTATTAATAAGTTGAGTTGCAGTTAGGACAACTTCCCCAAAAAAATATTTAAGAACATTATAAGAGAATAAAAGAGACTTAGCTGCTTTCAAAAGATGCCTATTTTTTCACGGCAACCCCATTCTGTTTAGGACTATCAACACAATAATTAATATGAACAATGCCCTTTTCATTAAAATAGGATCTTAGACTCTTTGAGAAATATTCACTCCCATTATCATTTTAAAAAAATGTGAATTTTACTTTGAAACTGATTTTCGACCATATTGTGAAAGATTTTAAAATTTTCACTAATTTCAGATTTTTTTCCTCATAAGAAAGGTAAAAGTAGTTCTACTATAGTCATCTATAAAGGTTACAAACTATCTAGATCCAATAACATTTCTAGCCCAAAAAAGGCCCCAAATATCACTATGGATGATGAAAAAAAGGTAAGAAGGTTTATAGGTGGATGAAGTATGTGGTTCTTTGATGTTAGGCAATTTGACAGATGTCACAATGAAAGGATTCGATCTTTTTATTGGTGAAAAAATTTGGGTACATCTTGGCCAAATAAAAGAAATTGGGATGTCCTAATCTAAAGTGTAGTAACATAATTTTATTGAAATTAGGGTCTGATGTGGAAATAGATTCGGAGATGCAACTGGAATAGGTTTGTTTGGGTGAAGGCAAAGAACCTTGAAGAATGTAGAGTCTACAATGCAACCTAATATTACAAATTATCTTCCATGAATCCAATATCTGAAATTCACAGCCATGTAAATCAAATTTAGTATAACAGCCCAAGTCACGAGGCAATTTACTAACATATAACAAGTTGCAAGCTAATTTTGGAACATAAAGCATGGAGTTCAATTCGATATCCCGATTTACTTGAATTGTTCCACTTCCTTCAATGGCTGCTAAGGAACCATTTGTTGTCTTTACATTAGATTGGGCCCCAAACTGGCTGAATTCTGCAAATAAGCTCAAATCTCCTGTCATATAGTATTTACAAAAAAAGATTACCAACAGTATTTACAAAAAAGGATTGCTTGTCCCTGTTGTTTGCTAAATTGGCTGCTAGCATTTCTTACAGAGGTGACCAGACGTGATTGATTGTCCCTCTATGGTTGTGGGGATGAACTAACCTTTGAACTAATCTCGAATGTTATTTCGCCAGTCATTAACTAAGATTTTTCGGATAGGATCTAAAAATCTTAAACTGATACCATGCAAAAAATAAAGAAAAATATTTTGGGCAGTGATCAATTTGATTCACTTTTTTCCTTGATTTGATTTGAAGAGTACATACAAGCTAACTATATATAGATTTATACAAGAAGTTCTAATAAAACTCAAATTAATCTAGATAGAATATGATCCCATAAAAGATAAGAGATAAAAGGTTATCTAAACTACTTAATATATAAGAGGTATAGGCTATCTAAACTACTTTAAGATATTAGAGTTTATAGGATATCTAAATTACTTAGATATTTACAAAAAAAAAATCTGTTTAGATGACAATTATCTACATTAACTGCCCCATACCGATTGCTCTCATGCACAAATCTCTGATTCAGTATTTTCAGTCTGGCATCTAGTTGCTCGGTTGTAATTCCATCCAAATCTCCTAAAGCTTCAATTTCACTCTCAGGACAAATGACAGAAGCCTTTCTATAGCTCTCCTGCAATGTTGCAGAAATATAACATGGGCTACAAATTATAAAGACAATTCAAATTATTGATCACTATATCTAGAAAGAGATAAATATCAACCTTAAGATTCTGTCCAAGTTCCAGATATTCTGCCTCTGCCTCCTTGATTTGAGGAGGAACCTTGTCTTTCATAACATTTTCATAATGGACCCTACTCTGAAACCGAAACTTCAACTTCAGAATTCAAGTTTCCACACAGTAGTTAAAGAAGTAAATGAATAAAAAGTTAATGGATCAGAAAGTAGACCGCTTCGGCATTAGTTCTCTCTTTCTCTATCTCTCTTAGTTCCTCCTTTGCTTTCTTAAAAGCTTCAACCTCGCCCTTTGTTGATTCTATGATACATATAGGGGGTAAATCAAATGCAAGTAAAGCCACATGCAGAATTGAACAAAACATTAGATATTTACTAAAGTAATACCCCCCAAATCTTCAAATGATAACTTAAGAGTTCTGGCCTTTTCTTCTGCTGCATTAATCCTCTCTTTAAGTGTTTCTAGCAGCGCTTCCTTCTTCTCGAACAACATTTTCGAATGCTAAAGACAGTTCAATGAGGAAGACAACATTAGAAAAGGCTTATTACTTAATAGAAAATGAGTACAAAAGCAAGGTTTGTAAGCCAAGTCAATCATGGAACACACAGAAATTTCTTGAACAAGTTCATTAGTAGTTGACTCAGGCAACACACTAGCATCAGCAGCATATGACTTCTGCACACCCTCCGGTTTCATTCTCTTAACCATGACATCACGCTCCACATCCAAGCGCCTTTTCTGCAGAACACAAATAAGTGAAGCATGGAACATAGGGCATACTAGCACATATGAACCCAAAAAGAGATACAGACAACAAAGAGAGATTAAAAGATAGGATTAGGGAAGATGAAATTCTTGCCTTCAGTAATTATTACACACACAAGCCTATGGGAGGAATTAAGGCACACAGTGTCAGTGACAATGGCACAACTTTACAATATGTACAGAAGTTGGGAAACTATAAAAACTGAGATTTTAATTTATTTTACGTAATAGACATATCTTCTACAAAACTATATAGTATATAAAGATCATAAAAAGTAGCAGTAACACAAAAAAAAATTGAGTTCAATATTTTCTAAAAACTAAGGGCACTGATATGACAGGACATGGCAATAAATAAATAATTTTAAATACTTTTACATAAAAACATTCTATGAAAATACTTAAAATAAGTGTCCATTCTTCATTCATGGCCCAGTATCTACGGGAAGAAAAAATGACAACAGATAATGAATCTTGACAGCAACAGATAAGTGTATTTTCTAAGCAACCAAATTTCCAGTCTTCACCTTCTACCATTGCCTTCAACCTTCATCTTCTTAAAGCTTCTAAGATTCAACAAATTAACAAGGGTTGCATAAATCTTAATATGGAATTGATCAGTTGTTTTGCTTTGCAAAATAATTGTGCCTGCTTATTCTTCCTCATTTGATTAATAATCTCTATGGGTTTACCATTATATGTTTAAGAGAAAATATGAGTAAAAAACCCTCTATCCTGTGTACTTGGTGCCCACACCATGTTAGCTCATAACTTGACCCTGACCATTTTCCTTCTTATTTTTTGGGTGTTACATGCCATTTGTGCTTCCTAAATCAGACATTAATCCTTCAAATTCTGTTTACAAATCTAAAATCACATGTACTTGAATGGTACTGTAACTTTGAAGAATGCATATACATATATCAATAACATCATCAAGAAGCCAAGAAAGTTGGAAATGTGCTTTAGCCTCTAAGGGACAAATGATTGCGACAAAAAGAATTTTAAACAGAAGAAAAAAAAATATTATGCATCCAACCTAAAACCAATTCGTAATAGGTGGTGGAGCCGACCCTAAATAGTTAATAGGTGTGAAATAACACCTCTTAACACTCCCTTTTACATGTAACTAAGTTCAACAAGGGCCTACACACAGAAAACCTCAAAAGGGTTCATCCCTAAATTCTGATACCATGTTAAGCATCCAACATGAAACCAATTGATGATAAGCGAACAGGCCAAGGTGAATATAAAACCAAAGAAACCGA
Source organism: Hibiscus mutabilis (assembly GCA_019671005.1). Classification (NCBI taxonomy): domain Eukaryota; kingdom Viridiplantae; phylum Streptophyta; class Magnoliopsida; order Malvales; family Malvaceae; genus Hibiscus; species Hibiscus mutabilis. The sequence continues at coordinate 42,319,632 of CM033735.1, read as the reverse complement.
ACTCTTAATGGATGTGGGATAACACCAGTTAAACAAATAAAGGAAGTAAATAATATCAAAAAGGGGAAAAGGCCTTTACCCAAATTTTAGCACATTATTGTTACCTTCTTATTATCTAGCTTCCATTTAAAATCCTGAAGCTTTTTCTCTATCTCCCTCTTCCTACTCTTGCTCTGCTCAATATCTTGTTTAAATATGTGATACATGACTTTCAAACTCCTTAATTTGATCATCAAAAGAACCACTAAGACGGACAATTCTAAGATTTTTCTTTACAGGAAGAACTGTCTGGGCTGAACCCCGTGAAAACCTGAGAAATCAGTAAAACATCCAAGTGAATGAAAACTCAAGTTTAGCAGGTGGGGATCAGAAGAAGCAAAGAAACCATCCAAATTACAATATCCTGTAACAATTCCTGAGCTAGGTGACTATCAATTAATCAAACCAGCACTTGGTCATTCCTATAACTATTTGTTATACACATGTTCTTGCACAACTACATCTGGATAGAATTGTTGGGCACATGAGACAACAGTTCAATCCCATCCAACCTCGAATTTTAAGTAATCAAATGATCTTAAATTCTTAAATTTCGAGTTTTACAATTACATTTTATGATTTTGAAATAGTTTTTTTGGGATACGTGTAAAATTTGAATTCAAGATGAGAACGTTCTTAGATTTGAGAAGTGAACAAATTTCTTCAGAAAGAATTTGACAAGCACAACATAAAAAAATAAATAATAATTATAATAAATTATTAGAGAACTCAGTTTTATGCCTTCCAGACTTCAAATCCATCTAAACAATGTGATTAGATTTACAAATCAAAATTAATTCTCACTCCCCTAAAAAAACTGGTCCCTGCAAAGACAATAATGAACCGTGCAAGTATTTTTTTAAGAAAAGGATGAGGCATGAAACAAGATATGAAATTAGTTCTTGACTTACATTTTATACCCATCTAAGGTGAAAACCTCCAACAAGTTCTGTATTCTTTGATCAAATGCAACAGTCCTTCCCATGCTGTAATCTTTGACAAGAACTTGCCTCTCAGCTTTACCCTGAAAATACAGAGAAAGTTGGTGCTCCACATAAGCCAGCAGCAATAGCTTCTTAAGAGCAAGCATGAAAAGGATTTATGGACCAAGCTCATTGCCTCCTGCCAAGCTATATGGGGTCCTAGAGCCAAGGCGCGCGCACTAAGGCGATATGGGGTCCTAGAGCCAAGGCGCACGCTTCATTGAATTGAGGCGCATTTTTTGAAAATTAGAGTTTTATTGACCAATTGTAAATAAAGTTATCACTTAAATATCATCCATTTTTTCTTCCATTGATTCAATGTTAATTTTGATTGTTTAAATATGTGGTTTTAAATTGATAAATATATGATTACATAAAATTGTCATTTATTATTGAATGAGAATACTTTGAAACTAAATTAATAAAATACAAAATAATTATTAAATTTACCCAAATACTAAAATTATTGTTAAAAAATTTATTTAAATTTTTTTATTCATCTTTTTAACCAAAGAATATAGGTTAATTTTGAAAAAAAATAAGATAGGTTAATATTTATAGAAATAAAGGGTTGACCAGTGAGAGGGAGAAAGATGCTTTGGAATGAATTTTGACACAAACAAAGAGTGTTTTTGATTATAAAGTTAACTTTTGTGGCTTGTGGTTGTAATCACTAATTTTGTCTATCTACCTTATCTATTTGTGTATGATAAAAACCCAAAACACCAAAATGTGGGCGCGCGGGGGTGGGGGGTGGGGGGCTTTGTTTATCTACCTTATCTATTTTGTTTATCTATTTACATAAGAAATTCAAAACATTATTAATGACACAGCCCGATGGGCCCATTATTAACAGAAACCCTAATCTGGGAGTATGATCGAATGGTCCAGATACCTTCAGAGGGAAACCCTAATGAGGGTTATCATTCAGCCTGGCGCTGCATTATTCTGGTTCTTGGATCTCGGGGCAGATTGGACGGCTCGCATTCGAAGGAAGAAGTTTCCAGATTCCGCACACGCCTACGTGCGACTCCTCGGCTCACCCCACGCACGCGTACGAGAATCACACGCCTGACCGTTCAGCTCATACGTGCTCGTTTACAGCCATCAGCTGTTTGGTCCCTCTCATCCTCACCGTTCAATCACGATATGCAAACAAACAAAGGAAACAAGAATGTCAAAAGAGGACGGCATAATCCAACAGCATTTCAGAGGCAAACCAACAATATCAGAGGTGCATGTGAATCAAAACAAAGATATTCAGAGCAAGGGTTTTCAAGCCAATCATAAATTTTCCTTTACTTTTTATTTGAATAAAAAGATTGTAACTCGGTTATGGATAAACCGAAACAAACAATTGTAATGAGAGGTTCAAACTCTGGGGGGATTTCAAAGAAAAGTAATACAAAAAACTTTCTGAGGTATCTACTTCTCTTTTTTTTTCATTTTTGAAATATACACATATTAGAGTTAGGGTTTCTTTTTACCTTCGAAGCGTGGCCGTCGTTGTAAAACACACCTCTTCTGGTAACAATCCTAAGCCTCCGGGCCAGAATGGGTGAGCCGGCAAGGAGGTTGTTCTTTTAGGGCTCTTCGATTCTAAAAAGTGGTTCTTGTTTTTTTTTAAAAAAGGTAATTTTGGGTTTGTTTTTTTAAAGAGGGAGAGTAGGATTGGGGTTTAGAGTAAGGTAAGAAGTTCTTTGGACCGTTTTAAGGTCTATCGGTCACCGGCGAGCGGCAGCCGACACGATAAAAGTTAGCCGAAATCTAAAAATGGTGGCGGCGAGGATGAACACCACGGCGATGTTCATCCGATTTCAGGGGAAAATGGGAGCCATTTCAAGTAGCATTTTTAAAAAGAAAAGGAGGGCAAATTTTTCTCCCAAAATGTGTTTTATAATCGGCCCCTGTTTTAAAAATGGGTTATTTACATTTTAAAACCTTTCGTCTCAACGGAATCACCCCACGAGGTCTTCCGCACTTCAAAATCACACTTTTGATCCCTCTGCCCTTGACTCAGTCTTTTAAGTCATTTCGCCTTTAATAATTATGCCCGCAGTCCCTGAAGTTTCAGAGAATTTTGCAAATTTGCCCGTCTTTCAATTTTCACTTAATTTGGGCCCTAAACTTCTAATTTTGCTAATTTGGTCCCAAATCCAGACTTAAAATTATTTTTTATCATGCATATTCGATTCTTGATCTTGCATCTTTTTGCCTTAATTTCCAGTTTTTAATCCCTATATTATGTTATGTTGTTTGATTATGATGTGAATATGTTATAATATATAGTTTTTATATAATATATGTTTTAGTGCATAATATATGGTTTTATAATATATATAATATGGTTTTTTATACATATATTCTAATATAGTTTTAATGTATATTATATGTTTTACGTATTTTGCTTAATATATGGTTTTGAAAGATATATTTATATAAGTGTATGTGCTTTGTTTTTGTTTGTATACAGAGTTTAGGTTGCTTAGGGTTTGTAGTTTTTGTGTTTTTTAGGTTAAGTTTTTAAGCTAGATTTAGGGTTAATTAATTTAAAGTGTGCGCTCGTCTCATAGAGGCATAATCTTTAAATTAATCTTAGGATTAGTTTTTTTAGAGCCGTAGTTAGACCTAAGGTTCAAATTAATTTAGTGAATTTAAAATTACCCTTAGCTTACTGGGATAAATGTTAAATTCATTAAATTAATATTGAACACCTCTTAATTACCCTTGTAGGATAAAATTGGCAATGAGATTAGATGGACATTTAATTTAAATTTAATTACCTTGATTTATTTTAAATAGTATCTTTGGCTGATTGAGATACTAGTTTGAAACTAATCAAATTAATTATTATGGAGCAAGATAATCCATAATTTATTAGGGTTTTCTTTTTAGGGCTTTATTAATTTAGGGTTAATATTAAACTCAATTAGTTAATAATTAGATCATTAATTGAACTTTCATAATTTAGGCCTTTTAGGTTAGAACTTTAGTGGGTCTTTTGTGTGTTTAATTTAAGCCTTTATGTGACATGCCTTAATTGTCATTCATATGACCCGTTTATTTTGAATAAATTAATCTAAACCCTAAAAATGAGGTATTTATTAGTTCTGATATTTGCATCGTAACAATCCAGGCTTAATGGATTTTGACCAAATATTTGATTTAATCATTATCGTCTCGAGGTAAATATTAGTTAAAATTTGACAAATCATCACATCATATTTAAATTCTTGCACCATGCATAAAGGTGATGTACGAAATTCGAACCATAAATTAATACGACAGTCAGACTTATATGATGTCGGTTTAATTTATGGTCTGATGTATCGCCATTCTTATTAATTAAATGTCCAATTAATTTGAACCCACCAATTTGATAAAGCCCATTCAGTTAAGGTCAATTTTCAATTTAGTACACTTAATTAAATTCAATTTAAATTTCGACAAATTCCATCCATTTAAAAGCAACAAATATTTTGGTACCGATTTCCGGGCATGATGGGGGTGCTAATCCTTCCCCACGCGTAACCAACTCCCGAACCCTTTCAAAATGCATCTCTGGTTTTGTGGTGTCCGACCTAACTCATCCAAGTGGCCGGTGGCAACTCCAAATCTTCTTTGTTTTCAAAATACGAATGATTTAAAAGAAATCCCCCTTAAACCAAATTTCAAACAAATATGGGGGAAAGTTGTAGCTCCGAACTTTACAGGACAAGAGGTCGCTACAGTGGTGTACTAACTCATTGAAGTTTTATTTACCATATGTATTTTTGTTAGTTAAACATTTGTCTTTCGAACTTTGATGGTGTATTTCTATGTCCTGAACTTTGATGGTGCATTGTTATGTACTGAACAATGTTGAAACTTAAAACTACTAAGTACGAAATTTTTGTATTTTGTGGTGTGTTGGAACTTTATAGTATGTAGATGTTTTTTAAAATTAAGTATGAAGTTACCGTTTAAAATCTCACTATTTAAGTTTTTTTTTCCTGAAATTTTTATATGATATTTATCGAAGAGATAGTTTCATTATTTTTAAAAGAAAAACATGTAAAAATAAATCTAATATGTTAGCAGTTAATTGTTTCTTAACGATTAGATTACAGCTAGCAAAATTTAATAATAATTATAACGGTTAACCGACCGTTTAGGCTAAACGGTACGGTTAACTGAGTATGAACAGCCTAGCCCACACCTCGTTTTGAGTTAAAAAATTACTCTCCTTTCTTTATTCACCCGTTCCCCTTCTCCTCCTACTCTTCTTCTTCGACAGGTTCTAGGGTTCTTTTTTCAGAGTTCTTTATCCTGCAAGTCTTCTTCTATGATTTCAGGTTTAATTTAAACTATGCGCTGAAAGGCATGGGCGCACGCCTCACACGCCTTTTGAATGCTTCATTGAAATCGCCTCACCTAGACACTTTTAGGCGTTTTACAAGGGCCTCGCCTAAGCACCTAAGAGTGCTTAAAGGGCATCTTTTTAAACACTGCCAACCAGTACCAAAGGAAAAAGCTTCTAGCATCAGAAAAGAAAAGATCTATGTCCAGATCAAAAACAATTTCCAAGTGATTTTTCCAAGAAAAGCTTCAATATAAGTCCTGCGAGAAATTGTTCTTTCACATTAAAACCCCCAAAATTGCCTATACCATTAACATGGCAAAAGAAAAGTTCAAAGACGTTCATATAGAGATCTAGAGGTAGGAAAATCTGAAAAGCATCCAGCATTCTGCAGCCAACACCAAATGAACAGGCATATCTTATGTTTTAGTTTTTAGTTCCTAGGCATAAGCAGCGTGCGAACAAATTTTCTATAGCAATTTTCCATCACTCACCACATGAGCACCAATAGGACCAATAGGTGGCATGGTAAATGCACGATGATGCCTCTCAATTTCACGTAGAAGACGTAGCACTCCATCCCCACCAAAAGCTGTAACCTGTCCAAGAAAAGTAAATTAAGTTCAAACGCATCCTTAAAATATTTAGGGGAATAAAAAAGCACATCATCCTCATTTCTTTCATCTAAGACAAATAAGAAACAAGAGTTTCCCAGACCCTGTTGGTTTGATGCAGACGAAGCTCACGAATTTGATGATCAATCTCACGCTGCTTTGTTTCATAGTGCTTAATCTATAAAAGGGAAAAATGGATCAGTGATGTGAAGGTCTTCAAAATGAGATTATTTCTATAAGCTAAGAGAAATAAATCCTGAAATTACAAGAACTTAATCTGCAAAGAAAAAAGCAATAAAGCCAATTTGCATGTCAAACACAAATTGAACATGTAAAAAAAGCTGTTTATTTTTTTAAAAAAAAACCACAGCAGTCAGAAGTAATCAGACATAAGAGTATTTTGAAGCAATAAAATGTTCCATAATCTTGGCATGTTATAATACTGGACCTTTTATTTCCTATGATCACTTATCCTCTAAAATCTTTACCATCTAAGGATTTAAAAAGAAAAATCACAGCAGCCAGACGTACTCAAATATAGTTTGAAGCAATATTTTAACTTGAGAATGTTCGGTAATCTTTACTTGGCATGTTATAACACTGGACCTTTTCATTTTCCATTCACTTATCTTCTAAAACCTTTACCTTATAAATTAAATCCTCGCCACACAAAATGAACAAGTAAAAAAGATTTTCTTAAAAAAAAAAGATCACCGCAGTCGGAAGTAATAATTTAACTTGAGAAGGAACTGGACCTTTTTATTTTCCATAACCATTTATCTACTAAACCTTTACCAACTAAAGATGCCGTAGAAGGTTATGTTTTGCAGAAGTCTAGGGTTATATAATAAAAATCATAATTCAATAACAAAGAGTCGAAATGGAAAAGCAAACTCAAATTCATATAAAATTTATAATCTCTAAACTTCCCCATACTTCAGCATTAATCTTCTTCATTGCATCCATTTCTGCTGAGAGATGCTCTGATAAAGTATTTTCCTCATCCTTCAAACTGAAAGGTAACAATATTTTAAGGGTCAAAGAGATCTAGAATAACTCAGTGGTTAAAGGGGCATAATGAAGAAGGAAATGAAAAAGTGAATAACCTAGTGAGCATTGATTTGACACTATCAACAGCATATTCATGTTTTTTAATATGGTCCTCTATTTCTGATTCCTCGGCCTGCAGAGCAACAAAAGTAAAAACATAAATCCTACAATCCTATGAAGTATACCAAAATTAAACAATACATTCACCTGCCGCTTCATATTATCAGATCAAACTAGATGTCTAACAACTAGATAAGGAATAATAAACAAAATAAGGATCCAAACAACAGAAGCAATAAGGATCCCCCTATCTGCTCCACACGCTTTATGTTTTCAATCTTTTCTTGAAGGTCATTCAGTTCAAGCTGTACCGGTTTTACCAAATTCTCCGGTTCATCAACAAGACCATATGCGTCCTTCAATTGTTTAATAATACTTTGTAAAAGATCATCAACTTGTTGAATAAGTGTAGCCTTGAAAAAGAACAATGTGATGAATGTTGGGAAATTCCGGTATACCCCATGACACAACGGAAAAATTATCCGGCGTAATCCATTAGTGATCCATGTACAAGGGACGAGTTCGGGGTGATTAAGGATAAAACGTTACCTCAATAAATCCGGAAATCTACATAGAGTATAAGAGAATCTAAATCGAATCTGAGTTGTCACAGCAGCGTTCTGACCTCTACGCAGTCCACCTAAATAAAACGAACAATGTTTTCTGTTCTCTAACTGTTAGAGAGGTTTTCTGAAAAGCATATGTCTATACCTCATGCCTTTATATAGCATTTAAAATCTTAATTCTAATTAAATTCGGATTCTTTAAATATACATTATATTTATCCGAATATAATTAAATATGTAGAATATGATTCTACTTCTATCATATTTCTTTAGGGATATACATATTTTAATAGTATCTGATAATTATATTAATTATCTAGTATTAAAATATATATATATATATAAACAAAATTATCTATAATTTCAATAATCATAATAATTTCGGTTTTATTTATTTCGTGCACAACAAGTTTGTACACATGCTATCTAGTCGATATTTGTTCGTTTTAATCATAAGGTGTGACCCTTGTAGGTTCATGTAACATTAGCAGTAATATTCAGAACAATTCTAATATTACAAGCATTGAGTAACATCTAGCAATACATCATTGTTACTAAGTTACATGAAGTCATGGTTCGACTTAACTTTTTTCCGTGATTAACTTCTTTTATGTATTTCATCTTTCTTGTAGGGTGAAAATCTAATATTTCTTGATATCTTGAGTAGACTTTTATAAACGAATAACTATGATATTCCATATCAATTTATTCGAGCATGGTCATGCATTTTCTAGTCTCACTCAATCAAGGTTCTATTATTTAGGAGGGACAAATCCTATCTTGATCAACCATATTCTGCTACATAGATTGTGATATATCCAATATCGGTCTTTATAGTGTAGCCAGTTATGACACACGTTTGACTGTATTAAAATATGTCACTCACGATGTTGAAATAATGATGATTTCAAGTCTGAAGATCATACATGTAGTTATCACCATGAGCAATGTTGTACTGTCACATAATAATCTAAGAAACATGCTCATAGTGGGTCAATCCAGTATGTAGTTCTCTAACACATACTTATGTATTGATTTTGACATCTCTATGTCAATGACAACACTGTCATCAATCAACCTCATATTAATCTTAATACATTATTGTTGCTCATGTCCATAATAATTCTTGACTAAGGACATTCAAGAATAATTATATTATTCTAAAGACTTTATTATAATTCAGTTTATTTATAGATGCACAGAATAAAACTGAAATAATAATAATGACTTTATATTAATAAACAATATAAAATAAGTAAGTCTTTTACAATCATATCATGATTGAACTTTAGGCATACTCCAACAATAAATAGTGTCTGCATGAAATTCTTTAAGAAGAAAAAAAAAGTCGTTAGTGAAAATTACCTTGAATCTATCTCTGTCATTCTCATAGTGCAAAAACTCCCTGCTTTTATCTTGACTCATTATAACACACGGATTCTCAACATCAATCTATAGAAGGTAGAGAGCAATTTTCAAATATTTGGGCAATTAAGCTCACAAAAAAAGTATACTTTTGAATTTAAGTGTGAAATCGAAGCAAAATGATTGTCAATAACTGTTAATCATGGACAAGACTCTTAGAAGACTAAATCCGCCGTCAAAATTATACTGACATGGTACGGAGTTCTGCACTAAAGCCCTCGTATTACAATTGACTAAATATTTTTTTTGAGAATTTATTTGGTTAAATAACTTCTTTCAACAACATTTAAAAAATTATCTTTCATTTGAGCTATGTAGGGTGAATTCACGTTTTGCAGAAAGTGAGTTTCGTATAATAAAATTTTAATTTTTTTCTTATATATTTATTCAATACGAAATTCACGTTTTACGGGATGCAAGTTCACCTTACATAGCTCAAATGAGGAGTATTTTTTAAATGTTGTTGAAAAAGAATATTTGACCAAATAAATTCCCAAAAAAATATTTTGCCAATTACCTCCGCAATTCGAGAGGGGAGGACGAAAAATTGAAGCTCTGAAAAGAGAGAGATCGTAGAAGGAGACTTACCCTTGACTCTTCTGATGAGTGTTTAAGGCGGGAAAGAAAAGGTAATATAGTGCGCCACTCGTGTCGATCTAACAATGAACTAGCCAAGGCCCAATCAATGTATTTATTGCACATCGAGATTAGGGATGATAATATAATCCGATCCGATTTGATTCGATTTTGAAAAAATGTGATTCAAATTAGATCGAAAAAAGTTCAAATTCAAAAAAAGTCCAAGTCTTAATTGGAGGTGGATCGGATATGGACATTATCATGATTTGATCTGATCTAAAGCCAAATCTGATCCGAGTTCGATCCATATAAGAATCAGAATAAAAATATTTAAAACTCTTAGATTTAAAAAATATAGATATATATTGAAATATTAATTAACTTGAATTAAGATTATGTATATTAATATAGATATATATTGAAATCTTAATTAGATTGAATTGAGATTATATTTTTTTTCTCGGTAAATATAATTTTATTAATTTCGCCTACCCGACATTAAATGTCTCATTCAAAACCTTCTTAATCTTAAGTGGAGGAAAATAGTACACATAAGTCGGAATACAAACTAATGTTCTCCCAAAACAAAAATCAAAAACAAAATATGATAATACATTACACAATTTCGCCATCTTCATACCAAAACAGATTAATCAAAAGTAAAAATAAATTACCACCAGGCTTTATTCTGCTCTGGTTGACCTGTCTTCACTAAACCTCTGGCCAATTCGTTAATTAAGATTTCTGAATTAATATGAGAAAAATATACTAAATGTGAAGAAAATTCTGAGAAACTTTAAAGTATGCTCGGGCTTAAGTATTAATTTCAGTAAGTCGTGCATTGCGAGAATTGGGACAAACTTGAAAAATTAAGTTGCTGGCTACATTTTGGTTATATTTTTAATTTGTTTTCATCTTGTACTATAATATTTATTAGACATTTTATAATTATGATTTGAAAAGTAGTTAGGTTAGTAGAGTAGTAAGACAATAGTAGTTTATGTAAGGATTATTTATTTGTTGTTGAGTTTTTTTAGTTGCAGTTTGAGTTTGAGTTGTTATTTTAATTTGTTTTATATTGGATTAGAATATTTATTTGTGCTATTAATTTAAATATATTTGTTTGATGAAAATTATTTTTTATTTAAAGATATTCGTTTGAATTGTTACTTTAAAAAATAAAAAATTAATTAGATTCGGACTTTAGATTTGGATTTTAGATATTCTATTAGATCAGACTTGAATTTAAACTTAAATTTTTTCAAAGTTCGATTATTAATTAAATTGAACTTTATAAAGTCTGATCCATTACCATCTCCAATCCATATCTATTTTATGATCCGTTACGTATTTTTGATTTTGAGTCGGTTTAGCTGAAGGTGAGCCTGATTTAGCCCTAGCTTTTCTTTAGCAATAATGGGCTCGGATCAGCTGATATGCATATGGGTCTCCTTTCTTTCTTTCTTTTTTTTAAGTATATAAAAAATACAGGGATAAAATTATCTGTATTTTTGAATTCGAGATTTAATGTTAACAAAAACTTAAAAATATAAGCTTAAGACTTTTTAACGAGTATATGCCATTACTTTAATGACAACAATTAAAGGTGAGATGAATATTGATTTTTTGGAAAGTCTAAATGTAATTAAGAGGTAGTATACAATTTGAATCCGTACTTCTTAAAATGAACATCATCCACTCTTTTTCTAGGATATTTGTTGGGTTCGTGATAAATATAAATCTACTAATGGCTTTATAAAAATAAAATGATTAAACCAATAAATTATTTACAATTTCAGTTGTTCAAAACCTGTGCAGTTAATTTGTTTGAAATTTTACAATGGAAAACAACAATCATAAATATGTGTGTTTTTTGTTGAAATTTACTTCAAAGTTATGTCATTTCTAGCATTCTTGTCCAAAAGAATTATCTTTTTTTAACTCATTTTATGGGTCCTTAGTTAGTGGTAAACATCATTAACACCCTTCATATAATTAAGATGCAATATCAATGTCATAGTCATACTGATTCAAATATAACATCAGAGAAATTAGAGCAAGAACACTTGAAAATTCCATTAAAATAAAAAGAAAATTTACTTCTCCTATACCAATTCCCCACCATTTTCAAAATAAACCCCCAAAAAAAGACCCATAAAATTAATCATATATTAACATTCCAATGTAGCCTTCTGTGCTAAAGAATCGTCAGCCCCGTCAGCAGCGCCAACACGAACCACATTGCCTCCGTTAACTACACTCTCTAGTAGTTTCCTCTTGGGCTTGGCTTCCTGCAGCATCAGCACAACATCCCTCATCGACGGCCGGTCCGCCGGGTTCCGGCTGGTGCATAGCAACGCAATCCTAAGCATCTGCATCATTTCTTCCCTCACCGATGCACATGATGCCCCGGCATTTTTATCTAAAATGTCGATAACTCCGTTTTTGCTCTTGATTTTGGACCTCACCCAATCCACGATGCTGTTCCCGTCGCCGAATTCTGAATCAACCGATCGTTTTCCACTTAAAATCTCCATTAATACTACCCCGAAGCTATAGATGTCACTCTTTTCATCCACCTGGAGAGTATAAGCATATTCTGTAAAAAAAAAAGACCAATTACACAAGGTTAATGGTTTTCTCGAGAAACAAACATGATCAAGACACAAAAAAACCAAACCAAAGCTAAAAGTCAAATAAGGAATGCTAAGAAAATCAAATGAATCAAAGGCTTTGACAAAATTCTCTCCCGGGCCCATTCCATAGCATCATATAAAGATTTTTAAAAAAAACAGAGAGTACTCACGCGCAATAATGCGCGTAATAAGTGTCCTAACCCCACTCAAACAATATGACAAGTGTGTCAATGTCAAGTTTTAATTCTTGTATTCTAACTAATGGAATCACTAAACAACACATTAAGTTGTCAAATCATTAAGAGGTCAATGATAAATTTTTATTCTTTTAAACCTTTCGAGTAATTTTAGTGAAAAATAATAAATTTTTTAAAAGATTCAGATTCGAATAATTTATTTATAAGACATATGTTTATTTTTAAAAGATTAAAAGATTAAAATAAACTGTTAATTATGGTAAATCAAGAAAAAGATGAGAATAAAATAGATTCACCAACCTAGCTCTAGATGAAAAGGTTGGAATTATCCTTCATGCTAAACAAATCAACCTTATTCCACATTTTTAATGGACAATCGAGCATAAAAGAAGTCTACCAAACTAATAAACAATTTCATATATGGGACATCGTCTACTAGTTAACGTGCACCAAATATTAAGCGCAGGATAGCAGGAATACATGGTCGTTGCCTACAATGAACCGGGTTTAACGAACGCACCTGGGGCAATGTAGCCATAGGATCCAGCAATGACGGACATGGACTCATCGCTCTGTATCAGCTTGGCAACGCCGAAATCCGCCACTCTGGCCTCCATCTCACCGTCCAATAAGATATTACTGGGCTTGAGATCGCGGTGGACGATCACCGGATCACAGTCATGGTGAAGATAGCAAATGCCCTGAGCAACGCCGAGGGCAATTTTGTACCTGGTCACCCAATCGGCCACCAAGTTCTCCCCTTTGTTCTTGCCATGCAATAAGTCGTCCAAGTTGCCGTTGGGCATGTACTCGTAGAGCAGCATCGTGCACTCCCTGTTGCTGCAACACCCTAACAATCTCACTATGTTACGGTGCCGGACGTTCCCCAGCACGTCGACCTCCGCCAACACACCTTTCCGCCGTCTGATGTTCTCTTTATGCTTACCCCACAGCTTCTTCACCGCTATGATCTCGCCACCTGGCATCTCCGCTTTGTATACTGTTCCGGTGGACCCCATCCCTATGATCTTGTCCGTCACCGACAGGCACTCTAGTACATCATCGGCCGTGAAATTCAACCGCTGGAAGGCGGTCAGTTTCCACGGACCGATCTCACGGTCGTCGTTTAACCTGCGGCTGTAATTTGCGTGGAAACACCGGGTTCCGGCTACGAGAACAAACAAACCAATCCCAAAAGCGGCCGCCATAATCCAAACAATAGCTCCAGCCGTTTTCTTTGGCTGCTGCTCCTTGTTACGAACTTCCATGTCACCGGTAGCCATCGCCTCAGCCGGGCACGGTTTCGCTAAAATCCTGCCGCAAAGGCCGTCGTTGCCGGAAAACGAGGAAGGGTGTAAGTTGGGAAATATTGGACCGGACGATGGGATTGGACCGGTTAGCAAGTTAAAAGATACGTTGAAATTTTCCAAAGTGCTACAGTTGTCGAAGTTTGAAGGGATAGTTCCGGTGAGGAAATTATGAGAAAGATCAACGGCGGTTATCGAAGGAAGCGTCGATATTTCCCATGGAATTATTCCAGTAAACAAATTCCTGCTTAAATTCAAAGACAAGAGCTTTTCACAATGATCAATATCCCAGGGGATGCTTCCGTTTAGAGAATTACCTTGGAGCTCGATTTTGTACACGTTTTTACAGCCGATAAAATCTGGGATTTTGCCTGTTAGCTTGGCTGAACTGGCTGAGAATATTTGCAAGCTCGGAGCACCCCAAATGTTGCTCGGCAATGCGGCGTTGAAAGAGTTATCGGAGATGTTAAGGAACTGTAAGATCGGTGCATAGCCAAGATCCTCAGGGATCTCGCCGGTGAAGTTGTTCTTACTCAAATCAACGAACGTAAGGTTTTTCAAGTGTCCGAAACCGTAAGGGATGGAACCGTTGAGAAGATTGTTTTGGATTCGGAATCTTGAAAGTGACGTGCAGTTTACGAGGCTTACAGGTAGCTCATGTGTGAACATGTTGTTGAACAGGATGAGTTTGAAAAGCCTGTTTCCATGGCAAAGATTCGGAGGAATTGGACCGGTGAGCGAGTTCGACGAGACATCAAAAGACAGCAAGTTCCCATTCGAACCTAGTTTCTGTGGGAGAATGCCGCTAAGGTTGTTGTTCCAGAGAAGTAAAGTGTTGAGATTCGGTAACTCACCGATGCCTTCCGGGATTGAACCGGAAATGTTGTTGTCAATTAAGCTCAACCACGTTAACTCTGTTAAAGAAGATACAGCTTCTGGAATTTGGCCACTAAGTTTGTTGTCGGACAAATCAAGAACCTTGAGAGCTTTTAAGTTTGTATAACTGTCGGGAATTATACCTGTGAAGCTATTCTTGAATAAAAACAAAGCTTCCAGCTTGGTTAAATTGCCAAGTTCTTTCGGGAGTGAACCCGAAAGAGCACAATTTGAGATGTCCAAGTACTTGAGATTTGATAACAGTGCAAACTCTACTGGTATGGTGCCTGAGAAACCATTGTAGCCAATCTCCATCCATTCAAGCTGAGTCAAGAATCCGAGTTCACGTGGTAAAGTTCCTTCCAGTGCATTTCCAGCCAACTCAAGCAACTTTAACCTGGTAAAGCTTCCATAACCAGCTGGTATTTCACCTTCAAAGTAGCTCCCCCCGAGATTGAGCTGCTCCAAGAACCGCAACCGTACGAACTCTACCGGCAATGGACCCTCGAAATTGTTGCTGTACGCTTTGAAGATTCTCAAGAACCTAAGCTTGGAAACCCCGGGCGGGAACGTCGAGTTGAATGAGTTGTGGCTGATATCAAGCGTTCTAAGCTGACCGAGTTCAAAAACGGCTCGTTGAAGAGGACCATCAAAGTAATTCCCACTCAAATTCAAGTTAACCAAGCTCGACAAATGTCTGATTTCCGGCGGAACAATCCCGGACAGATTCCGATTCGAGAGATCCAGAGACGTGACTTCACCCGTTTTAGGATTACACTTCACACCCGACCATGAACACCAAAGCGGGTTTTCAAAACCCGGCTTTGAAAACATAGGGGTCGGGTCCCAATCTCTGAAACTGGAAAGAGGGTCTTTCATGGAGGATTTCAACGAGAGAAGAGAAATCAAAGGGAGAGGCGGCACAGAAGCAGAAAACACTGAAAGAGATGATTCCAGCATGTACAAGAAAAATGTGATCAGAAATGGAGGTTTCTTCATGGTTATGTGAAAAGGAAGTGGAGAAAACTGGCTGGTTTAGAGAAGGCTGGTGTTTACAGAAGGTGGATTTAAGGGAAAGGAGGGTTTGATGGAGAGAGATTCATGGTTTCTCAGATTGCTGGTTGCATGGGAGGTTTCATCATTATGGTTTTATTTTCTTTTTCTTGGTTGGTTAACAGGAAAGAGATATATAAAAGAAAGAGATGATAGAAACTACAAATTACTACAGGAAAGAGATATATAAAAGAAAGAGATGATAGAAACTACAAATTACTACAACTTCCTTGTATTATACTATAATCTTTTTTTGCTTTCTTTCTACTGCTAAGTTTCTCTTTATTTGCAACAACTTCAATATCTCTCTTTATTTGTTCATTTGTCCTTAAATATCTTTATTTTGTTATGTTATATATGATTTTTTAAATATGGTTCAAGTGATAAAAGATGATGTAATTTTTTTAAGTGACTTGAATTCGAGTAGCGTAGTTTGTACGAATAGAAATTTTCTATCCCTTCTAGTGTTTTTATTTATGTCTCACATTAAAAACTTAAGTTTATGGTTTAGGATTAGAGTTTAAGGATTTTGGGGCATGAAATATTTTTTAAAATTTAATGTTTAAGGTTTAGGATTTATAATTTAGTATTAGAACTTAAGATTTAATTTTTTTAGTGTTGGGCATAGAAAGGGCACCGAAAAAGGACAGATGATTTTTGTCCAAACTGCACAATATGTACATCTTTTTAAAAGAGTAAAAGTAAAGAACATATTCTATCATGTAATCACATCAGAATATTCATAAAAATATTTTTTGGAAGGAGTCACAATGTTCGTTCATATCTTTGTCGGTATAAAATAGAAATCATCTACTATTTTGGTGCCCCTATTTATGCCTCTATACTAAAAAATAGGTTTAGGGTTTGGGATTTAAGGTTAGAGTTTAAGGTTACGGTTTAGGGGATTTGAGGTATAGTATATTTTTTAAGATATAGTGTTTATGATTTAGAATTTAAGATTAGAACTTAAAAATTTAGTTTTTTTAGTGCCTATTAGTATTGAGGCATATGGAGGGGCAGAAAATTTTTGTCCGTCGATATATATTTTATTCATTTTATTGTATTAAGTATTGAACCCGAGCCATGAAAAAAAAAGAAAAAAATTGATTTGTTGTCTGTATAAATTTCAATTTATATAAGCATGTTAGTTTATGTACTTAAGTTTTAAAGTATTAAATTTGATTTTATGATTAAAATTTAAGATTTAAGAATTTAGAATTAAAATTCTAAAATTTAAAACTTAAATAAACATATTTGTGGAAAAAAATTATTATCCATACATCAAATATATATAAAAAATCACTTATAAATCACAACCGGAGATTCATATACAATTCTTTTTTATTACAATATTGTAAAAAAAAAAGGTTATTCTTGGGATTTCTTTTTCTCTTCTACTTTTCTTTTGCTACCACTTTTTCATCATTCCCTTGTTTCCTTTAAGTTTGGCTATACAATGCTACAAATTTCTGTTACAGTAAGCGATGTCTCTCACAGGATCCAAGAAAAGCCACTCCTCTCATTTTCCCACCATACCCCAGTTTGTTATTATTTTAAAACAAATCCCTGTTTTATATTGCTTTCTTCCTCTCTTTCTTATACCTCTAGATACTATATTTTGTTTTATTAAAATAAGCATATATACCTTCATTCTGTTATCTTTAAATGATTGAAACAAATACAATAACACAAACAAACAAAACACAATGTATCCGTTTTAACCAGTGACGGAACTTAAAGTAAAAGTTTGAGGGGTCAATTTAAATTTTTAAAAATTTAAAGGATAAAACGAAAATTTTCAAAAAAATAAAAATTTAACTAATTTTTTTAATATTTTTGAGTGATCTAAGAAAAAAATTAAGAGAAAATTTAATTAAAAATATTCAAAATTTTAAACTTATTAAACATCTTGAAGAGACCAAATTAAAATTTTCAAAAAAATTTAAAGACAAAATTCAAATTTCATAAAAACCGAGAGGCATAATCCTACGAATCCTTTAAAACATCCGCCATGATGGAGTACATATTAATATTTGCAAAACTCACGACCAATTGGTTTTACATATATTTTTTTTCTTTAATATTATTATATATAATTGATCGTTAGTTTTGCAAATATTAATATGCAGATCTTTATTAAATATTGACTGTGTTGGATATATTATTTGTAACTTTATTAAATATTAGTAATCCAACGAATCCAGATCTTTATTTATGCACATATATTTTTTAAAATTATGTAAGTTGTTTTTAATGTAATATTTAATTAAATTAGTCAAGCTTCTTCTTATTTATAAATTAAGTTAATTAAACTAAATTTCGATCAATTATTTATGTACACTATTATATATTATATATATAATTATCAATATTCAACCCATTCAATGATTATTTATACACAATATTAAATATGTTTGCAAAGGTATAACCGTGCTTCTTTTCCGTGTAAGAAAAACATTACTCATTGGTATCATTATTGCTAATAATTTTGTATATTTCGAGTCATTTACTTTTAAACGCTACAAGGCACGGCTAATTACGTCTCTTACCTTCCAAGCTTAAAACAATTTAATTTTTTTATTCAAATGATCAAATCCATTATTTTCTCAGGTGTTCTTATTATTGAGTGTGAGCTTAAGCTTGTAAATATTTCATCTTCTAATTGTAATTTGTTTTTAGAGGGTTTGTCATAATATTTAGGTAAAGATCTTAGTTGTAAGGAAAACATTTTGATACATTGGTTGCATAAGTTAAAGTTTACATAAATATTTTAGTTTTAGGGGTTAACGGTTTAATTTAGGGTTTAAGTTTAGATGCCTATGTTTTAGAGTTTATAATTAAAGTTAATGTTTAAAATTTAGGGTTATGATTAAGAATTTATGATTTGAATTTTATAATATAAACATGTAAGCTTGTATAAAATAAATTTTACCCTTACTGTAATGTTAAATCTTGTTCTCAAATGTATATTATGTGAATATGTGAACCCATTGATTGATTCCAATAATAAAACATAAAATAATCCTTTAGAATGACTTAAGTTCGATCAGTGTAGTTTACAATACAAATATACGTAAATTTATTCTGATATAAAAACGGACTAAAATATTATCTTATTATCAAAAATTTTGAACGGACAGTTTAAAGTCCAAAATCTACACGCGTGTATTTACACATGGGCCGTGACAAAAACAATTAAAATCATTAATTAAATATTTATTTCCAAAATTCTCCTAATTAACGTAAATGTGTTCATACGAGGAATATTACTGAATACTATTTCTTCTATTTTCTTAAATTTGTGTGAACTGGTTTGACTTTGATAAAGCTTGTTTCCATGATAGCGATATTTACTTTGTATTAGTAATGTTGGTAAAGCATTTATTAAAGGGAAAACTATACGAGTGATCACCAACTATTACTTTTTTTTTTGTTTTGGTTACTCAACTGTTTTTTTATTAAAACCGTTTCTCTCGTCAGATATTTTTTTTTTGGTCTTCCTCCTATTAAAAATCTAACAGAAATATTGACTTAGCATTTTATTTTTATTTTTGGTCACCTAACTATCACCCTTTCCTGTTTTGGTCACCTAACTATATCACCTTTTTCTTGTTTTGGTCCCTCGCCTGGTTGATCGAATAAAAAAAATACTATAGTATATCATTAGGTTTGACAGGAGGGACCAAAAAATACTATAAAAATAAAAAATAAAAATGTCAAGTTAATGATTTCATTGTGTTTTTAACGGAGGAGACCAAAACAAAAAGGTATTCAACAAGAAGGACGATTTTGACGAAAAAATTAGTTGGGTAACTAAAACAGAAAAATGGTGTAGTTTTCTCTTATTAAAATTAGGAACACAATCATGATTCATTTTGCAACATTATTTATTATACTACTATTTATTTATTTATTTCCACTTCAATCTGAATTTTTGCAACACTACATCTAAGACATAATTAAGATAATTAGAAGA
Organism: Hibiscus mutabilis; assembly: GCA_019671005.1. NCBI lineage: Eukaryota > Viridiplantae > Streptophyta > Magnoliopsida > Malvales > Malvaceae > Hibiscus > Hibiscus mutabilis. The sequence goes on along the minus strand of CM033735.1, from coordinate 42,299,932 downwards.
GAAATTATGTAACATCAAAATTAACATAAATATAATAAATTTCTTCATTCCATATAAATATTTTTTTATTTTCTTATAACTCGTTATTCGATTTATTGATTGGCTAATTCAAATAAGATAACATAGATACTCATTACGAGAGTTATGTAATTTAATTTGTTACCTTCACACGGTCATGATTTGAATCCATAATCTGACTTAAGAGACATAGTAACTAGTACCAACTAGTAGTAGTTGGTAAAACATAAAAATTTTAAAAGCATATACAATATATATACTTCAGGGAGAAAATTCATATAAATTAAGCAACCTTCACATAATATATTAAGGATGGTGAATAAAATTATTAATTTTTATATAGGTAAACTATATAAATTTTAGACAACGTCTTCTTTTGTTCACTAAACTATAAATTATTTCAATTGTGTCACTAAACTTTTTTGCTGTTTTTTTGTCATCAAACTCTGGGCATTTCTTATTAAATAATGATTTAACAACTTAGTGACAAAAAGTCAATTCAAAAAATTTAGTGATAAAATTGAAATGTTTTATAATTTGATGGCCAAAATGAAACATATCCTAAAGGTTAATGACTAATGTTGTATTTTACCTTTCTTACATTTTAAATAATGTTATGACATATTAAAAAACATTATAAATTAACTTAATAAATTATTATAGGAATTAAATCCACTGTGCCGTGCGTGTATATATTTTTGTATTTGTAAAAGTGAAAACTTGTCTCTTCCATGAAAACTCATTAATTTTAAGTAAAAATTTTATGTACGGAAACTGAAAGTTGGCCAATATTTGATCAATCAAAAATCAAAATTAAAAGGATAAAATAATTTAATAAGAAAGCAAGTAAAAACAAAATCCAAAGAGAATAAAAGCTTGAAAGTAACACTCTATTACATTAGATTTAGCAACACAACAGAGGGAAAACGAGAACGACAGTTCCACAGTTTCCAGAACTACAAGGCAAGCAAGCAAAGATTTCGTCATCCCAACAGCACAACCAACATCTCACTCGAGAACGGACGCGTTTTTTTATGTTAAGTATGCAAATTTTTAAGATTTATATTAAAATTTTTAAGAATGTGAAATTTTAAAAAAATTAAAATATAAAATTAAATTATTAATAAAAAAATAATTAAATTATGGACAAATTAAAAACAAAATATTAAGGGATACGACCGCACTCCCAACATTCCCTTCGTCCACTGTGATCCCACCTTTCTTTCCCAACGGAATGTTCATTATAAAATATAATCCAACAGTTTTATATTAAATAAAAAGGAAAAAAATATCCTATACATTAACAATAATATTTTTTAATATAAATGTTTTGATTTTAAGGCTTATGAATTTAATTTAGAGTTTAGAGGTTTATATTTATAGATTTATAAATTATAGATCGTGGTTAGAATTTAGGCTTCAACCTTTAAACCTTAAATTCTAACTATAAACCCAAATTCAAAATACAATCTCTAAATTTTAAGCACATAAAGCTAAACCTCTAAATATAAACCCTAAATTATATCCTAACTCCTAAAATTAAGTCGCTAGTAAAAATAAAAAGTTTTCACCACCATTACATTGTATAATTACAGAAAAGATAAAAAATCTCATATTCTTTATCGGTGCCTTTTTATATTCCTCAACACTAAAAAATTAAATTTTATGCTCAAACTTAAATTCTAAATCTTAAACTAACCCTAAAAATACATCTTAACCATAAGTTCCATAAACCCTAATCCTTAAACTTTATTCTTTTAGTGCCAAAACACAAAAAATGGACATAATTTTTATTAAAAAACAAATGTGATTGTGTACGTAGGAGATGTCGCCTTCTACATCATATTTCCCTCTTTGCACAGCGCATGCCTTCCTCCACCCAATTGCTTTGTCTTTTATTGCTTTGCTCCACGCCTACCATCAACTTTTCTTCTTCTTATTTAATTTATATAAAAACAAATTTTATCATTTGTTATGTTGGTTTGTGATTATTTTATTGCTACATTCAAATATTTATTAGTTCGTGATTATTTTATCTGAAAAAACTTGGTATGGTAAGGACAAATTTTAAATATTTTCATTGCTTTAGTTTGGTGGTAATATATAAAGGAATTATATTTTTTTATAATCACGGGTATATAATCAATTAGTTGGTTAATGTGGATCATATTTTACATCTAGATTTTAAGTTCTAGACAATGCTTTAAGAAATCTAATACTTCATCCAACTAAATAGATTGTGAATTGCGTTGTTTTTCACAATGCCAAAAATACTTAAATTTCTATCCACTCATCGATTAAAAATGATCTCTTGTATGATATAATAACAACAACATTAATCGAACTAAGACCCAACTGATCATAAATTTAACTTTATATTTACCAAATGAACCACTGGTAAGTGGCACCCGATGTTGTGTCAATATATTTAGATATTCTGAAACTTCGTATATGAAAAAGTATTTAATTAGTATAGCTCTCAAAAAATGAAATTGCATGCATGGTCTGATATATATATATATATATATATATATATATATATATATATATATATATATATATATATATATATATATATATATATATGATTGTGCATGGTCTGATATTGAAGAAAAGGGGAGTGGGTACTTGGTATGATTCCTGTGGTTAATCCTATACGTTCATTTGAAAATAATGGAATATTGGAATCCCAAGGCAGAGAGATATTTGAACATTTGAAAACAAAGAGAGAGTGCATTAGGCATTAGGATGATGATTGTTGATGGGCACAACACAGGCCTAAAGGGGTCCCAACATTACAGTTCTCAGCTTCTCTCAAAAACGGTAGAGCAGGGTGTAGGGGAGAACAAGCAGCAGCAGTATTGCAAATGGGGCAGGGCACGCCAGGGAATGGTGGGGTGGGGTCCAAATACTCTTTTTCCACTTTGTCCCCCTCGTACCATTCATCATTCGTAGAAAAAAGGGTAAAGGCTATGGATGGAGGGAAGGCAAGTGGCAATTACGACATGGGGGGTCACGTGCTTGTCATGCGCAGAGGTGGGCTGGGGGGAAAGCTGGGGTTTGGCGTGAAGGGCATGATCTTTCTTTCCTACCAGAACTCCACCACTATACCTGTGGGCTGTGGCAAACTTGCAATGGCATCGCATCGGAGAATAGAATTTTTGGGTCCCTTTTTGGTGTTTGTTTTTGTGTTTTATGCTAAAAATTTAAGTTTAGAGTATAGAGTTAAGATTTAGAATTAAACTTTAAAAAATTTGAGGTATGATATATTTTTTAAAGTTTAAAATTTAAAAGTAAAATTTAAAATTTTATTTTTTAATAACAAGACATAAAAAAAACACCGAAAAAAATCCAATATTGCATGCCTTTGCTTTCCACGCCAATGCGCCACATTTCCCGTCTCAATTACGCCATAACTCTTGCTCAAAATCCTGGGGCGAAGCTAGGAGAATGTATTTAGCAGTTGTAATCGATAAAATAGAAGAACAAAAAAAGTCGATTTTCATTTAATCGGTTCTAGAGATTTTTCAGTTTAGAAGTTAGTATAGGCGAAACTGAGGAGACATGAAGGGACCTTAGCCTGTAAAATTGTACTTTTCCTCCTCTAAATTGTAAGATTTTAATTCAATTTTTCTAAAAAAATGAAATTATAAGTAAAAATAATGATAAAATTATATTATATATATATATATTTAAAAATATAATTTTCTTTCAACCCTAAAAATTTATTGGTTTCTCCCCTCTCAAAAGCATTCTATTATTATCCGGAACTGACAAGTTATATCACTTTCTTAAACTATTGATTTTTTTAAATAGTGATATTACACCACCATATTAAAATTCAAATCTATACATAATAAGATAATGTGAGTATTCTTAGCTGCTAAGTCAATTAGTGAATATCAAATTATTGCCTTTTTACTAGACGTTTTTTTTCCCTTTTTCTTTCGTCAAAATTAATAGATTGGGATTGGGATGGCCATTAATACCTATTATCTTCTCTAGGTTTCTATTAATTGTTGTTGTTCCTCTTAATCATATTTATACGTAAGAAGTTGCAAAAAAAAAAAAACAATAGTTCAAGAATTATTACATGAATTTTAAAATACTTTCTCATAACATAAAAAAAAGAATTAGTATGGATTTAAAAGTGAAATTTATTAATATATAGTGTAATATCTTGTACCAATTACAATTTAAGTTATATAGAAACAATTGTTAACTATTAACCAAAGAATTAGCTTTGTCTAATGTTTTGGGCAACCCATAATCTCATTAGTCCCCGAGTTTGAATCATATTCTTATTTTCTTTCTATTATTTATTTTTCACAAATAAAATAAGTTACAATAAAAACTTATTGACTTGTAACATAAAAATTGAGCTTGGCATAGTTGTCTAACATGAGACTTCTCATAGTGCATGGATTTGAGTCTTTTTGGATGCACTTCCCATTTTTCAATTTTCACCAATCAATGGTAATAGGAGAAAAGTATTAAATTTTCTCTAATTAAAATCGATACTAAATTTAAAATATTTATAAATTTAGAGGGATAAATTTATTATTTTTTAAATTAGGAATTAATTGATTAATTATGTCAATACGGAAAAATAAATATGCATTTATATGAATTTACTTAACCATCACATTATTATTTTCGTTAACTTTTAAAGACCAATGACTTAATTGATATAATTTAAATAATTAAACGACTTGATTGACAAAATTTATAGTTCAATAATTAAAATAGAACTACTCCTATAGTTGAATGATTTGATCGACTAAATTGTAGGTCTATTCTATTTTCCCCCAAACAAAATATTTTATAAATCAAGTCATCCACCATTAACTATTAAAAAAATACTAAGGTAGAATTTTTAATTTTTATACAATAGCACGTTTAATTCTCATTATTTACACATTTAATCAATTCAGTATTAATTCGAAATAATTCAACCAATTCAACCTTTAAATTTACAAACTTTATTAATTTGATTAAAAAAACATAAATCATTAAAAATCAAAGTCAACCCTTCACTCCATAACCCAAAACACTGTACATTTGTAAAGATGAAGCGCTAAAATGGTTAGCTAATGTTTGAGTCGTTTAATCCTCCACATTTGTAAAATTTATCAATTTGGTCCAAAATACTCTTTCCCTCTAACCCAAAACACTTCACCGCCACCTCCTCCACCACAACCCCTAAACTAAACCGAGTCATCCCTTCACCGCCGTCAATTCCCACAATACCAAACCAAGACCCTTTTCAACTCAAAAGTAAATCCCATTATCATTCAAACCTTCACCCACACTAACCCTAAACCAACAAATTAACCAATAACAAAGTCCTCTATTTCCAGCAAGTACACTCAAGAATAAAAAAAAGGCAACAACAACAAAGAGGAGATTTGGCCCTTGCAAAAGGTTAAACTACTATCATGGACGAACACAAGTTTTTCTGTTAAGGGTGCAAGCTGTTAGGGAATTATATTAAAAATTTAGAGACATGAAATTACAAAATATTTCGACCCCTCCTGACTTTTATTCCTGGCTCCGCCCATGGGAATACATAATTTAAAATTTTTAAGAGTGCGGCAACATCAATATCTCTCGGTCCATCATTGCTTACGATGCATTAGATATAAATTCATTATAATAAACTGTTCTTTCCGTATTTTCTCAATCCTTACTCGCATAATACAAGCATACAACATGACCCCGAAACATGAAAAGGTAGCTTCATCTTTAGATATGATGTCCGATTCTGCTATAGTAGGAGAGAAAAATGCAAGGAGAGTTTGTACGAGGAGTTGTTTAGTTAAAATAAGACACAACGGATCAAAAGTGCTTACAGATGTGTTTTATGTTTTAGGGTTGAGATGATTGTATTTGTGGGTTTGAGATTAGGTTTAAACATAGATGGCTAGGACGTGAATGCCTCAACATTTTTGGAATGTGTTTCACCTTTCTTCCTCATCTCCCACTTTATACATGCTCAAGTCATTGCGACTGTGATTGTATTTTCGATTGTGGTTTTTTATTGCGGTGTGAACTTAAAGAATGTTATTACGGTTATTGCGTACCGTTATTTTCAATAGTTTTGGATAATATTGTTATCGCTATATAACAACTGCTATTGCAATAACGAACTACTATTTGAATCCCTGACTCAAGTATGTGCGTAAAGTGAGGAACGTCTCATTAACCTACATCTGCAGATGATTGACGCATTGGAAACTTTGAAACCTCCCCTCATTAATTATACACATTCATATACGTGTGTGTGAATGGTATACGTAGATATGTAGAATTATGAAGCAATTTAATCAGATTGCAGATCAACTAATGGAGGCCATAATGAAAAAAAAACATATTATTCCTCTAAAACCCTAAACATCCGCTCTCTTTTTCTACCCCTACGCCGTTTTTTCTTATTTTTCTTTCACATTCAAGCACTAGTTTTAAGTTGGTTGCCGACGGTTGGTAATCTTTATTATCTTCTCTAATTTTAGTTTTTAATAAAAATGCCCTATGTTTTGGATTCAACATTTTCACAGATCTTGTTTAGCACGGAACAAAAATATGTCTCTTTTTAGTCCCCAAATTCTACATCTTAAAAATTAAGCCCTACACCTTAAAATCGTAAACCTTAAATCTTAAACTTTATTTTTTAATGTTGGACATACATAGGGGTACCAAAAGGGGCAAAAAATATATTCTTTCGTATGCCTTTGTGGCACGATTCTGGTCTACCTTATGGTAGCTTAGCGTTTGTGTATCGATAATCACAACATACATTTTTTACCATGAAAAGTCGGTAGTCAAGTATGGTTAAACCCTTTTTTATGATAGTTTACTGATGTATTCCGAACTATTAATAGAACAATTTTACAAATAGATTCCGTCATTTACTACTTCTATATCACTACTTAAATATTTAATTAGATAAAAATAAAGAGTATTTAATGATAATTACACTTAAACTTAATTCTATCAACCATATACTGTAATGAAAGGATACAGTAAATGAGGGGAGAGTAGGAGTTAAGGGGGTTCCACAAGAGAATGATGAAAGAAAAGAAATTCCTCTATACAATAAGATTTGTGTGACCAAAAAGACAAGAAAAGTAAGGACCCCCTCCCCTCCCCTCCCCATTTCTCTTCTTTTGTTTTCTTTTAGTAATAATAGCAAAAAACACAGTGGCTTTGGCACTTATCTTTAGCATTTGACTAATTCACAGTTATCCTACCTCCCTTGGTAGGATTGGATAGGTTCCTTTTATTTTCAATGTCCAACATTATAACAATATATTTCACGTATCCCTAGGTGGACAACAATATTATTATGAGCCAAGTGAAAAAACATTGGCATGTGAGAGTGAGACCTCCTCTTACTCCTAACACTTTACTCATAATTAGACTTAATCACTCCCTTAAATTTAGCTCAAACATCTCCATTAACACACGTGGTTGGATTTTTTATCAACTAAATATAGTGATTCCACTCTTTTAAAAGTTTTTTTTTATATAACTATCGATATTCATCTATTAACCTCCTCTTGTCTCGTGGTTTTAAGCTGGTTGTAGGATGCGATTGTAGTAACGTGGTGAACTGGTTCCTATATTCATCTTCCGCCCCTAATTTCATCAAGGCTTCAGTGATTGAGTGTGTCAAGGTGTGTTTTCAATTGGATTGGAAAGTAGAATTAATTCTTAAATCACAGAATGTTCTTGCCGATCTCCTAGCTAAAACTTAGTCGGTAAAAAATTTAAAATTTTGGTTTTAGTGGTGGTTGTGAGTTTGTATCATATTTGACAAAGAATTAGAAACAAAATTTTGAGAAAGGGGAATGGGCCACATGTAATTAAGTATGTGGTTTTATGATGATGAAAAAACAAAATTAACCAAGGGTGGGTTTAAGGCAAAATTCAAAGGTAGATTAGAAAGATGGTTAAAAGAAGATAATTGAGACACATGTGATGAGATCTCATAAATGTAATTTCAATAATTAAAAAACAAACACATTGGAGTGGTGGGGATATATCTTTAAGACCTAAGAGATATAACAAAGAGGATTTTGAAACGGGACTGGTGTATGTGTCCCATGTACTATCATTACATGTCATGTTCTCTCATTTGTTTTTCTTTTCTTTTTCAAAAATCAAATCAAATCAAATAAATAGATGAATATATAAAAGGTGCTTTAATAATTAATATGAATACATGTTAATAAATAGATAAATAAATACTAAGTATTTTTGTTAAAGTGAATAAAATGCAAACATACATAAGTGTGAACTGTGAACTCATAACATGGGAGATTTTCGTGTGAGGTTATTTGCACTCAATCATATCCTCTTTTGCATGTGTATATGTATAAGTAATGAATGTATTTTGTTTTTTATTTGACTAAGAAGTAATGTTGTGGTTGAGGCACTCATGCATTACTGCATGCTGAAGCAAAAGGAACTTTTCTTAGCATGAAAAATGAAATCCACTAGGAAGTGGAGGGGAAATCCAACCAGAAATAGATCGAGAGGTGTTAGAAGTCTGAAATTTTTTAATTTTTATAAAGTATCGATAATCTAATTTTGCACTCTTAAAATTTTATAACTTCAAACTTCTAAATTTTTAATATAATTTCCTAGAAGTTTATACCTCTGACATAAAATCATATGTGTGTTATCGAATCCGATAACCTCCCATTACTATATGACCTAAAAACTCAAGAAGCAACATCATTTTGCTTTAGAAGATATGTGAATGAAAAGCCAACTAAACTACTCAACGCTGATTTTTATTTTAGGGTTGTTGGAATTGCATACTTGCACTCGTATCATTAGTCTACTTCTCCATCATCAATTTTCCATTTTTTCTCCCACTTTCCCCCCCTTACCTTTAGTTTGGTTGGCTCAAGCTTTTCAAACCCTATTATTACAAATAACAAGGTGGTGGATGAAGTAGCTCCAGTTTTTGGTTTCCAAAACAGTGGCATTGGATGATGACAACCCATGCATCCCCCAATCCCATGGGTTTCCTATATGAATCATCACTACTTTGTGGCCTCCTCGCATGCCTTTATTTCCTTTAAACGTATTGTTTTAAATATTTATATTTAATACACTGATGGCGAAAACAAAAAGTTTTCACAAGCACTTTAATTTTAGAATTTTAGTTTTGAGTTTAGGTTTAAGTTTAGGGGTCTAAACTTTAGATGTTATAGTTAGAATTTAGAGGTTAGTGTTTAGGTTTTAGGGCACTATGGTTAGGAATTTAGGTTTTAACCCATAAACCCTAAATTATAACCATAAACTCTCAATTCTATCCACAACCTCTAAATTCTAAACTCATAAACCCTAAACCAGAAACTCTAAAACTAAAGCAATTGTAGAACTCTTTTATATAATCAAAAACGCTTAAAACACGAAATGAACTCGATAACTTTGGTTAACTTGGCCCATAGACTTTTTTCAAGTCAAATTAACTCATAAACTTGATAATTTGATCAAATTAACCTGAACTTTTGTTAGCAACTTACAAGAGTAGGAGTCAATTTGTCCCCAAATGGGTTGAGGGCCTAATTTGACAAACCTTACCAAGTTCAAGGGTCAATTTGATCTAAAAATGTTTAGATCCTATTTGACCAAACTTAACAAGTTCAAGGGCCATTTGTGTTATAAGTCTAAAATAATTATCTTTTTTTTTAATTATGTATTAAGCAATTGTAGAATACTTGAAGACATTTAAGCACAGGGTATTAGTATATAATCATATCAGTTTTCTTTTGCCTAAAAGAATGGGGCCATTGGCTCATCCCTTGATGATGGCTTATAATGGTTTTTCTTGAACGTTTATAACCTTTTTCCTATTCGTATTTGATGTAAAAGCCAAGATAAATGGTTATTACAAACCACAAAATTCAACAGGCAAAATCTTAGCAATGATTCTTATAATGAAAAGTTTCAAGCAAAAACAGAAACACCAAAAGAATTAGTTCCATTTAACCCTTTATTTATTTTTCTAAGATTTTTTTTTTCAAATTCTAAGACTGGTTGAGAGGGGTGTGTAAAGACTAGGGATGATTATAGGTCGGATTTTTGACCAACCCGCACTCGACCCAAAAAGTTAACACCTCCACCCGAACCCGACCCGACATAAATAAAATATTATTTTTCATTAATATTTGATAAAATAAAGTGTTAATTAAAAAATACAAATAGATAGAATATTATAATAATTATTCTATTTTTATTAGACTAAATAGAAAGATAATTAAAAAATATATATAAAGAGATGAGCATTATAACAATTATACTTAAATATTTAGAATAAAATTAAACTATTATTTCGGGCAGGGTAAAGTATTTTTCACATTAAACCCAAACCGGCCCAACCCTGCCTCATTAACAAAAAATTCGATCCGAACCCGAATTTTTCTTAAAAAAAAAATTCGACCCTATAGAGTCGAGTCAAAACCCGTCGGAACTGGATCAAATTATCATCCCCTGTAAAAACAAAATAAAGTGAAACTATCTATTTTTGAAAACCTAGAGGAATAAATGTAAACAGTAGAAAAGCAAAATTTGAACACATTATGTTGGCTTGTCTTCTAATGGCAAACAATTGGTGTCCACTGTCCAAAGAGCGTCAGAAATTGAATAATCCAGATTTAAAAGTAAACTGCAGGCCCATACTACTTAGCAGAAATGAATAAAAAAGCTTTGGTGATTCCTTGGAAGAGGCAGAGATGAAAGTGTAAACACATTGGCATTGAATCTGCACAACTTTCTAATCTATCAGTTCCTTTTTTTTTTACTTGCATGCATTTTACAGTCCCTGACTTGTCTATCAATGTTCATGGCTAATCGAATATTCTCGGATGACCTTCGAGACATGCAGTGACATCAACAGGACTTGTCAGTAAAAACAATGACTTCAAAGGAGTTTGAAGAGATCAATGGATACAATTCAAATATTTGAAAGGAAGAAAAAAAGTCATTCATTCAAAAGCCAAGTCAGGTTTAGAATATTCTGGCCTGGAAACACTGTAAATGCTGTATATATCAGCAGCTTTATCCTTGTTGAACATTCAGAAGAATACAGAATTCTTGAACTTCTCATTTAGTATACCTATAAGGTACAATTTCTGTTCCAGGCATGTCTATTCTACTGTTCTATATTGCTAGGAAGAATTTCCTTTGCATTTTATCAATTGAATGAAATTCATAAACCCCATCACAACTCCTTCAATAGATGATAAATTAGGGGGAATATTAGAGGTAAGTTTAAGGGAAATAATCCCACCTTCAATTTCAAGATGCAGTTATGGCACTTCTTGATTTCAGTCCGAGTGGTCGCGGAAACAGATAATTTTGTTGATAAAAGGCCTCTCACGCCGATAGCTACTCATGAAGATACAAAAGAAAAATTTAATAAATAAATAAATAATTGACAAACATGCATGTGTTAATAAGGTAAAAATAATAATTATGAGTTTGTAAGCTTATGAAATTAGAAAAATAGAAGCACAAGACAGGATGATACTTACATGACAAAGGCTGAGATGCAGAAGAAAGTGAACCCAATGCAAAAATGAACCAAAAAGGATGACCAAAAATTTTCACGGTCCAGAAATACTTTTTCCGAGATAAAAGTAGCTACACCAGATAGCAACAGAATTGTCCAACCTGAAGGTAAACAGCTGTAGAAAGAAAATGATGAAGACTCCTACAGAAAACAAGGATCTGTGATTCAGTGTAAAGCTGAAATTAGTACCAAAATGTGATAACTTATACAAGTTTAAGTATACCTGGAAAAAGTGTTTGATAAAAATTGCTGAGTAGATAATCCTAAAAACCATATCTGTTTAATTGTTAAGTAAGCAGAATGGACATATTGGAGAACCGAGGAGGTTTATAAGGATGTTTGTTAAAGACCAGCCAGTAAAACATCTAACCCGGGACAGAAATCAAGTATGTAACAGCTTATATCAGAAATTGCTGAAAAGATAATTCCTCAAGACATTTTTTCCTTGACAGTAATGTCACTGGATCACTATAATTTTTTAGTGATAATCTAATCCAGACGGATGTTACATGGAAACGGAGCTTCCAGATCACAAGATGCCACAACAAAGATATGTTTTGACAGTTCAGAGTTCTTACACAGATCGCAAGATTAATGTTAGTGCACTAAGCATGCTTAACTACACGTCTGAGAAAAAAAGTAATAAGAATGTGCAGGTTTAGCATAAAATCAGTATATTCATCTCTGCTCTATGCAGCTCAACAGCAGTACTTTTCAAAATTTTAAAATGTTCCTGTGGCACCTGGTTGATTAAAATCACTGAAAATAATGCTTATAGCTAGGAAAATTTGCCTCAATATGAAAAGGATACTCAAAGAATTAGCGAGAATCAAACCAACAGCACCAGCAGATCGTATCAGTAGGACATTCAATGCTATATATATCAATGAAAATACAAGCAAAGAGTCGTTTGAGCGTTTGAGTTGGTTCTCTGTTGCAACTGCATGAAGAAATGCTTCAGAGGTCCCTGATGCAAAACCAAATATAAGAACAATATCCCGCACTAGCAACTAAATTAACAGCATGAGGCATATAAAAACTCAGCCACTTCAGCATTGCTATTATAGCACCTTCACAAATATGCCAGGTTTTGAGGAAACAAGAGAAAGAATGAGACAAAATAAATCATGTCCAGTATGAGGCTTCAGGCTAATGTTTAGGAAGCGCCATCCATAATTAACAAGCATAATAGCCCAAATTTACTAACCGTTCATAGCCAAAACAATAATATAGACACAATAATAACGGAGGGCTGTTGAAGCTTCTCCATCACTCCATTTCTGACCATAAAAGAGTCTGATTAGGCAATAGGAGTAACTTGGGCCAAATGCCAAAAAAATAAGACCTACAAAATAAGTAGCAACTTGAGGAAAATATAAAAAGAGCATTACTTTTAAAAGAAAACTGATTTTCAAGCACATAGTTGCCAAGCAATATTAAACTGATAGGAAGAGGAAGCAAGTTGTCTCTTGACATGAAGTTATACTTGTATAAAGATAAACAACACGAAAATTGGCATTGGAATAGTGTTACTTAGATTACAAAGTACTACTGTATCATCACTAAAACTAAGAAGCATTGAAGCTCAGCCGATAGAAATCACAGTTTTCATTTCTAGCACTATTGTTTTACCATTCCAAGTCCCGAAATTATGTTATTATTCCTATATTAATCCAGAATAATTAAGAATTCCATTACATTACAATATTGTTGACGAGGCTAATAAAACTGATTCTAGAGAGAGGAAATATCAAGAGACAAAAAAAACTTAACAACATACCAATTAGTAAAACAAGCTTCAGGGCCTCAGTAAGACATCTTCCTAAGTTCTTGCTTTTATTTGGAGACTGTCCTGTCAAAAGATATTTATCAATATGATACAAGTTAGAAGTACCATCTTAATTGAGGAGAACATGTGTCTTGAGTGAAAAAAAACTTTCAAAGGCAACTAATTAACAAAATCTATCATTTATAAAACTAAGTCTTCATGGAAGCATGAAGCAGATTGTTTAAAGGAAAAGGAAGATGAGTACTGGTGTGTAGAAAAACTTTTCTGAATATCAACATCAAATAAAACAAAGATCACTGATTAGTTCAGGCCTTAGGATGCAACATATAGAAATCAATGAAACACGAATGGTGGAATGTAGATTAACAGGCCAAGGAAGATTCACTAAAAATTACTATATCCAAACAAACTCCAATGAAATAATTGGATCAGTGGTAGAAAAGGTGATTCAAAGTTCTAATATGCTATTCATTTCATGCACAATATAGAGAAAACCCACCAAGCTACAAGAAAGGATGCAACTATACAAATTATCAACATGCTACAACTGTTTTATACAGTTAAATTAATCCAAGCTCCCAAACACATGCAATCATATTCATTGTACACATGATGAACATAAAAGAAAATTTTCTTGTAATTTATGGAAAATGGAGAGTGCTTCCTTTTTCACCTCCTAATATCTACCTATTCGTCATCTCTTTCGCCTCAAAGGAAAAGTGCTTGTTTAATTGAAGAACATCCTATAGAAAACTGACTTCAACCCCTTCACACGAGTGCAATCACTTGATGTAAAGCAAAAATATGGACAAAACTCCGAGAATTGGGACAGCAGAATCAAATAAACTAGTCAAACATTAATGTTAACCTCACAGAATGAACTAAGGAAAAGGAGAGTAATAAACCTGATGCAGACCTTGCAAATGTGGAATATGAACTTTCTTCAAAAGGAAGAAACACCAACCTAACCACCAAGCTCCCTAAATTCAATAAAAAAGAGAGAGGATGGTTTAGACAAATAAAATAAATTAAATAATCACATTTTCTCAATTGTAGTAGCAAATGACGAGGAATTGCATTATATCAACTAAATAGTTGAGTGTCAGAAACCTACCAGCTAAAACACTGTAAAGTATGCAGTAATTGTACTGACTACTCACCTAGTTTTTCTACGAGTCCGTACACGGCTTGGTTATATGGTGTATCCAACCATACAAGGACAATCTTTTCTCCTTCTTGAAGGATCAACTTTCGAAAGGATTGAAGGGTAAACAGCAGACACATGTTTGAGAGCTGCTTATCAAAATTCATCATATGTCCTAGTCTGCAAAAGTTGTGCTTTATTTATGGATATTCTTCAAAAAGTAATTAAGAAGCAGAGCAAGTAGCTACTAAATTATTCAGAAAATAAATGTACACTTCAGACATAAAAAAACAAACTAATTAGGAGGATCAATGATACATTATATGTAAAAAATCACAAAAAACAGGGTTAAAGTGCAATGCATGTATAGGATTCTCAAGGTACTCAGATAAAGCAGTTATGATGACCGCTCTAAGGAAGCATCAGGATGTTAATTAATGAGGAAACCCAAATTCCCATCAGGTCAATGTTGAGAAAAGCGGATGCGCTCATCTACCATTAATTAAATTCTTCTTTTAGTTTTATCCACAAATAAGGGCAAGGAAAAATAAAAATTCAAGCACAAATATCACCCCAGAAAGAATGAGGTCTAGCATAAAAAAAGGACAAGTACCTGAAAGGAAAAAGACCAGAACTCCTAAATGCACGAAAAAGAAGAAAATAGCTCCAATAACCCAGAAAAATGCAGGCTCCATATGCTGCTTGAGACAACGCAAAGATAATTCCCTTCTCCTGTAGGAATCAGGTTCAAACGTATTGATGAAGAGGTTACAAAAGAAGAGCTCATAGCAAACCCACATAAATTAGAAGAAAACTGAAAATATACAAGGTCAATAAATAAATATTATATGCATATAAGAAAAACAGAGAAACATATGAGAAGCAGAACAGGACAAATCATAATATATGTAGTTAAACATGAAAGCTCCTCACATCAAGTGCCTAAGTTCCTAATGATCCACGATAAACCTCAAAAACACTCAACCTCATTAATCACAAGCAGAAGCAATAAAAATTAGCTGCTGACCAACAGCCCCAAGAACACTACATGCTTGATAACATCAGAATACCAGAACAAAGCAATATATTTCATCTAAGAAAATCAACCCAAGAATCATTAATATACTTGTATGCAACCATCAAACACAGACAAAACACACCTTGCCAACAGGCAGATCCACAACATCTACATATTAACACTCACAACATAATTCCCTTAAAAGCTTTACCATGTTAGTGAGGTTCACAATTAGAATGTACAGTGTTACACAGCGTGAAAATGTAGCTGCAGTTTCAACCATCAAGCGCAATTTGAGTAGAAATAATGTCTGAGAAAGGATATAGAGAGGTTCCGCCAAGAGCTCTAATACACATGCACAACCTGCCAAAAAAGTTAAGCTATTGAATGAGTTGTTCTAAAAGGAATATTACCAATGGTGGACGGAATAATCAGCTGATTAGAATTAAATTGGTCTCATTCAGACTCTAGATGAAATTTCTTGGCTTATTTAAGATGTAATACTCTGTTTTCAGGTGGATTTGGTTAATATTATCCAGATCTGTGATTCATATAAAAGAAAATCATTTTAATTTTTTTTAACAAAATCCATGCAAATAGGGTTTACATTTTCAAAGTCCTTAGAAGTTGCAGCAATTGAATACACCACACTAACAAACTCAGCTAATTTAAAAGTGGCTATATCTAAACATGCCAAAAATGCAAAACTGGAGGCATGTGAAAAGAATTGATATTTTTCAGAATGAATAGCACTTAGAAAGCCACGAGAATTAGTAGAGTTATGAAGCAGTCATAAGAAATACCATTAATCAAAATAGCTTGAGCATATGGGTCAGAATGATGTAATCCTTGCCACCAGAAGACAAAGACACAAGCTGCAATCGTGATAACCACTCCAAGCGGGAAACTGATCCAGGCCACTTTCAACAAGTTTGCAGCATTGTCTTTTGCCAAAGCACCATCACTGTAGCACGAAACACAAATTCGAGGCGTAAACAAACGGCTAGAATACATAAAGCTAAAAGATCACAGAAGTTCACAATGTATCAAAAGGATGACCCAGGAGCTAATCTCTTCTGAATCCAATATAAGATTATTACAAACGTTCATCCAAATTAGACAAATTAAAATTTGAAGATTATTACAAACGTTCATCCTAATTACTTCTTATATGATACCATGTAAAACCATAAGACCTAAGTTACTGCCCACTAGCCTACTTATGGTACAAAAATCTTCTGCCCCTTTGGGGCCCATTTCTATGCCCAACCTTAAAAATCAAAATCTAAACCCTAACCCAAAATTCTAAACCTTAAACCCTAAAAAATACATGCAACGAAATCAATGAGAAAAGAAAAGAGAAATCACAATTTAATATCAGCACGCATGCAGGCTCGCCGGAATCCTTCGCGGCTAAGAAACAAAACACATGTCACAAATAGATGGAACTGAACAGCATACACCTACAAAAGAAGAAGAGATCAATCAAAAATGAAGTGAAAGTGAAATGTAAGGATTGAGAAATGAAGGGAAAAGCATAGTTGTGGCTACCGCATAGTCCTCCTGTGTGAGGTGCCTTACTATCCATGAATTGAATATGAATGGGATTCCTCTTGACAGAAATTGAGTAGCTAAAAACACCCAAACGGAATTCAACAAAAAAAAAAAGAAAAGAAAAACAAATCAACACAACTGACAGGTGTTGCAATTATAAATAAAAGAAGAAGAAGAAGAACTAACGAACCCAGTAAGTACTTGAACGTGCGAGATAGATTTGCACGGTCACTGTCTTGGGGAGTTTCAGATGGAACTCTCAAAGAAGCTTTAGACATTGAATCTGGTCTTACTAGTTTAGGTTCGCCGGTTCTGGTTCATGAGAAAAATCTACGGAAGTCGAATCCTTGAATTGTATTACTGACAAAAATCCTCTGCATTATTAGACGGGTGCTGCTAAAAAACTAACAAGTTTCGGAACTTGTCTAGAAAATTAAATCCTTAGATTTCTTATAATATTTATGTTGAATTTTTGGTGTTTCTTGACAACTTTCCATATTTATAAAATAAATTTTAATATTTGTAAAAAACACAAAAAATAACCTAAAATATTATAAAAAGAGTCGGAAAAATATATTATACTGTAAATTTTTAGTTTTCACAAGTGTCTTAATTTTAAGATTTAGGGGTTTAGTTTAGGGTTTAGGAGTTTAGGTGTAGGGATTTAGAATTTAGAGATAGAAGTTAGAATTTAGAGTTTAGAGTTAGAATTTAGGGTTTAAGGTAATATGGTGAGAATTTAGGTTTTAATCTATAAACACTAACTTATAAATTTCAACCATAATCCCTAAATTCAAAACTCATACACCTAAACCCCTAAATCATACACCCTAAACTAAGGCGCTTATGAAAACTTTTAATTTCCACTGCCAGTGCATCAAATAATTACCAAAAAAGTCTAACATTTTAAATTTTTGAATAAGTATTAAAATTTACCGGCTATTAACCACACCCTAGACTTGTTATATGTTAGACCCACTTTTTTGTAATGACACTAAAAAATCAAATTCTACGAAGTCTTAAACTTTAAACCATAAATCTTAAAAAATACATCATACCATAAATTCTTTAGATTCTAATTATTAACTCTAACTTTAAAAATTAATTATAAACGCTAAACTTTAATTTTTTTTGGGTGTAAAGACAAATATAAATATTAAAGAATTAATTCCCCTTCTTGTTTTACAGGTTCAAAGCAATGAACCGGATGAACATATTTGAACACAAAAAGAAAAAAAAAGGGAGTACTAATAATAAACTATCCTTTGTGATTAATTTAGGCGTAATGGTAAAAAAATATCTAAATTATATAACCTTTTTTAGATGCTCAACGTTTTTTTTGTTAAAATAAATATTTAATATTTAATTTATTTAATAATTTTCAAAACATATTTAATTTTTTTAATTCCTCGAAAAACAATCCAAAATTTCTAACCTTAAATCTCAAAATCTCTCATATGTCTTGATCACCACATTATTCTTTAATTTTCGACGACGGAAGAGTGAGATATTCGATAATGATGGTTCGAAGACGGAAGGGATGAGCGGTGTGTTATATGTCATTTTATTAGTTTACTTTTAATCGAAACGACGTGGTTTTGATGTTTAGGATTGGAGTTAAAATCCCAGATGATTTTAGGTCTGTTTTATCGATCACATGGAATGAAAAATTCTCTCTTGTCTTTCCCCCTAATTTTTTGTTCTTTGTCTCTCTTTATTCTATCTATTTCTTTTTCCCTCTTCAAAATTCTTGTTCTTAGTTTTGTACTGCATCAAAGGCATCTTTCCCGACCAATTTTCCCCCTTAAATCTTTCCTACTTCTTTGAAATTCCTTCAATTTCTATTGCTTTCGCTCTCAATTTAGTTGATTCCCCTATTCTCTTCCTACTACTCAGAGTTTATCAAACTTTCCTATCGCAAGAGGATGACTAAGTTACAGTCAACTTTCAAGGAATTGGAGAAGAAGCTCGAAGATAAAACTGAGAAAATCTTGTCTAATAAGCTTCATAACATACGATTTGAAGTCAGTGGTGTTCGTCAAGAGATAAAGGAGGTGAAGGCTTTGATGGAAGCTGTTTTGGGCAGAAAAAGTACTTCAAAAGGTATCTTAGGTGCGACATTGACAACAACATTGATAGCAGCTGCTACTGTAACATCCTCCACCCGGCTTGGTCAGAAACCGGGTTAAAGAATGCTACCGGTGAAACAAACGATGATCAGAGCGATAAGACTCCAGTAATTACTTGTCATTTACTAAAGGTTTCATTTTTTAGACATTATCCAATATTGATATTAGCTCAACTATACCATTTGAAATAATGACTAATTAATGGGGTCCCTTAATACGATTAACTATATAATAATGAAATTCAACATTATATTAGTGACCTTGTAAATTTTCATATTATTCCGATATCATTTACGCATCCAATTAGGCTGTACAATAATTAGTGGCCATTATGTAAATCCCTTTAAAACTGTGTTTAATGTCTTTTAACAGAATTAACTACCACCGTACCGAAACACCTTGGTGCCGTATCAGTACGGGTGTACATGAATTGAACTCCAAATGAAACTGCCCAAACACGTACCATGACCCGTTTCGATACACCCAAAGCCGTATCGATACATTTAAATGCCCCAACCCTACTGCCAAAACCTGTATCAATACACTTCAACCTGTATCGATACATTATAGTTAACTCATACTTTCCTAGGCCAAATATGCATGGTTGTATCGATACAGCTGGACTTGTATCAGTACACCCTGCACTGTAATGATAGATTTCTTCTAGTTTATAATCAGTTGAACGATGTCCAAATGCAATGAATTTTTACCATCAACTTACAAACACTAAAATCTACTAGCATGCCAAATTTTATGTTCAATGAATCCATTTACTAGGATTTCATCTTTTAGTACCACTTGTGCATTTTTTAGCCATTCTAAATATGCATTTAGGGTCTTAAGCATTATTACATTGCAAACATGACTTATACACACCGAAAGGGACATATGTGACTAGTTTGGCTACTTTGTCACCATCCTAGGAGTTCAAGGGCTAGATTAACATTACATATAGGGAATGCGACTTGCTTCAAAAATGCTCCTTGCTCCGATCCTTGATCCACTATGCTTTAACCTAGAAAATGCATGGAAATGAGATGTATTAGACTTACTTACCCTAGTGAGGTAGTCATTAACAATAAAATGAACATCAATGGGAGCAATATCATGTATATCGATGTAAATGCATCTCAAATTACATTTTAACGATACTTGCAATACTTATTCACATATTTTTCCTTGGATCGATATGTAATATGGATACACGAATTCCCATCCAACATCGCCAACAATGAATGGTCAATAACCTTCAACATCGCCAATAAGACCAACACAATCACATCCCGCCAACATCGCCAATGAGAGCCTTAGATCAAGGACCATAGTCTCCACCTTACCAATGAGCTCATAAATTCTATGACATGCCAATTGTATCCCATTTCCATTCGTATCCAAGGATTTCAATACTTACCAATGCCAATGACAATAGCGATAACAATAACGATAACAATATCAATACGGTAACAATAACAATAATTGCATAACATATTCATTAAATCCTCTTTTAATACTTAATTATACCAATGATCATATGAAGATTCGATAAACGACTTGGTGATGTAACGAGCTTACCAAAGCTTACCGGTAACACCTCTCATGAGGTTTTAATGCAAACATACCTTGGTCAATGATGATGATGCAATAATTCAACATCAATGAATTCGAAAAAAGGCGCATAGCCAATCCCTTGACTCCGACTACACTTACCGATGATTTCGAGGCTTTCAAGACTCCCGGATGAAAACTCCCTTGCTCTTGGGCTTGGTGGAATTGGGAGGATTTGAAGATTCTTCACTTTGAATCTCTTGAGATACAATGAAATAAGGATTTACAAGGATTTCAATACCGATAATAGATTCATAGCAACACAATAGCTATGAAAAACAATAACAATTAAGCTAAAATATCCCTAGAGGATTTCTAGGGCTTAACTCAATCCTTGAGTTCAAGATTAAACATGATTTAGCCATGGATTTGATAAACCAATTGAGGAAAACTACTTACCCAATCGATTGCTTCGATTTATGATTGATGAACTTAAGAAAAGCAAAGCTTGATTCTACCTTTAATGGAGATGTGTGCTTAAGGTGGCTAGAGGAAAAAGATGGGGAGATGCTTGCTAAACATTCAACCGGTGAGTTCTTTTCTTCCTTTCTTTCTTTAACTATTGAAGTTTCCTTAGGATGAAGAAATCAATCCTTATTCACCCACGTAGATGCTGATTAAGATTGAGGAGGGGCTAATTGCGAGATTAGTCTCTTAACTCTTAATTGTCTATACTTTTGCCACTCTAACTTCCAATTTTCTTAATTGGTTACTAGACTATGTTTCAAAGTTTGCAATATGGTCCTTAACAGTATCAATGCTTAATTGGGATTTGATAAACTAATACTATACCACTTGATTAAAGGCCAACTCTTAAATTTTGACTTTCCGATGTGAAATTTCTAGTCACCATAATCGAATTTCGGCTAGGCCCGATTTTGGGATGTTACAGATACACCAAAAATTAACTTGGAGAAGAACATTATGCATGTGGAGAAGGTGTTTGATGAAATGCCTACAAGAGATGATAGATTAAAAGTGGCCCAACATATTGATGTGGTGTATAGAGGTGTGGTTGAAGAGTCGAATGGGGAACCAATCGAAGTTGAGGCGAGTCTATGTGTGGCTGTGGAAGCAATGGGGAGTCCCCTGCTTCATTCACGGCTCCTTTTGTGGCTCAGCTTTCTGGAATAGAACTTGCTACAGATTCTACGGTAGTTAGGTTCTCTCTGCACGACATATTTCAAAAGGTTAGGTTGAGTTTGGCTATGCGTCACCCTACTTTAAATTTGCAACTTGCAAGGGGCAGAGGTGTCGATACTACCAACCAATTTGAAAATGTTACACCTACAGATAATTTTAAGGAAACGAGTCTCCATGCTCAAGGTGAGGCTATCCCTTTTACGGGTGTAATGGTTAATGCAAACATGAATTGAAAAGAATGAATGGTGAAAGTGAAATCACCAATCATAGCTTCTGCGTGTGTAATGGATAATGCAAACATGGAATGCAATGAAAGTGTGGTGAAGGTTAAGGCACCAGGTATAGCTTATGCCGACTATAATGACCAATTTCAAGTGGATCAATTGATGTGGCAAAGTTTTGTCTCGAATAGGAAAATTAGAGCTCTAAATTTCACTTAGGTGGTTACTATTGGTTCGATTAACGGTAACTCGATGGGTACTTTCAAACCGCATATGCAACCAAAGGAAGTGATCGAATCGACTCTTCAATCGGTTTTTGCCGATTTAGACAAAAAGAGTAGAGCTGGTAATTTATACTTATGATCCAGTGTTGGAAATGCTAATTGGTGATCATGAAAGGTTCATACAAATCATAATCAATGTCATGGGAAACTACATTAAATGCACGAAGAAAAGAGACATTCTAGTTCTATATACCAGCGGTGTTGAGGGTGATCCTTTGCTTGTTCTATCTCATGCCTTGGTTATCTTGGAAAGTGCGAAATTGGATTCCATTATCATAGCAGAAAATTCAGTTAGACTGGAGTCTTTAGAAAAGTTAGGATCAAGTGTCAAAATAGGAGCATTACTGTCGGTTCTCAAACCACATTTAACTAGGCCGAAAAGAGTAATGAAGAATATTTGGTCGAATCACTTAAAAGATTTTCCAAACAAAATCGAAAGTAGAATATATTTTGATTGCTCGGCTTTAGCTTATGTGTTTGATGTTTGTGTGAATAATGCATTGATTGACATGTATAGAAAATGTGACTCGATGGATGATACTTGTGGTGTTTTTAAGGTAATTTATGATGGTTGGATCAAGGTACCATTAGATGCATATATGATGGACTTTGTATTCTCTAAGAAATAAGATGGTGGAACTTTTGTCAACAAAGATGGTATGGATTATCATATACCTGTTTTGGGAGGAATTGTGAAAAAGCAACCTACGCACATTGTAACGACGTTTTTTGTGAAAAACCTTTAGAAAAATTATAAGTTCGGCGCTACGGGTTATCCCTAAAATAGGCCGGACACCACAAAAACAAAGATTCAATTTGAAAGGGTTCAAGAGTTGGTTACGTCTGTGGATGGATTAGTACCCCCATCACGCCCGTAAATTGGTACCAAATATTTGTTGCTTCTAATCGAAGGAAATTGTCAAAATTTGAAAGGAATTTAATTTGGTGATCTTAATTGAAAATTAACCTTAATTGAACGGGCTTTATCAAATTAGTGGGTTCAAATTAATTAGACATTTAATTAATAAGGTTGACGATACACCGGACCATAGACTAAACCGACATCGAATAAGACTGTCTGCCGTGTTAGCTTAGGGTTCAGATCTCGTACGTCACCTTTAAGCATGATGCAAACAATTAAGAAATGATGAAATGATCTTGTTGAGTTTTAATTCTACCTTGAGTCGGTAAGGATTAATTCAAATATTTGGTCAACATCCTTTAAGCTCGGACTGTTACGACACAAATATAGGAATTAATGAATGCCTCCCTTTTATGATTTAAATTAATTAACATGCAAAATTTATGGGCCATATGAATGACAATTAAAGGATGGCAAACAAGGTGCTTCAAAGATAAACTCACAAGGCCCACCCGAAGATCTAATCTATGAAGGCCCAAATTATGAGAAATTCAATTAGTGATCTAATTAATCTAAGTGAATCTAAAATTTAATCCTAACTTGATTAAAACCCTAAAAACCTAAACCCTAGAATTAACTTAATTAATTTAAAATGTGCCCCTATGAGATGAGCACACGATTTAAATTAATTAACTTAAATAACCTAAATCTAATCTAAAACCCAAAAGCTAATGACTAGGCCTAACAATCTAAAGCTCAAAACTACCAAAACAAGGCCTAAGGCCCAAAAGTCTAAAACCAAGCCCAAGATAAAAACCCAAACTATTCAAAACTAAGCCCAAAACCTAAGGCCCTAAACTATAAAAAAAACTAAGCCTAAAACCTAAGGCCCAAAGACAAAGACCACAAATATGCTGCTTTTAGAAATCAAATATATATATATATATATTATATTTTCTTTATAAAAATATATTTTACATAATATTTTGAGTAAAAAACATAACTTTCAAAAATTAATTTTTACACATAAAATGATATATATACCCCATTTTACAAATCTAATATATATATAATGTAAGGAGAACATATATATGATATATTATGCCAAAATACTACATATATATATACATTCATTGCAAAATATCTATTGTAAAGAATATACTATAAATTTCTCTAAATCATATATGTATATAAACTACTACTTATCTAAAGCATATATATATATATATATATATATATATATATATATTTTATAAAAAAAACATGAATTTCATATAAGAGAATATTCTATCACATACTTCAAACAACCCTATTATAAAGCAACCAGACCAAGAGCATTCAAACATATATCGAATCCAACAATTTAAACAACAACCAAAACAATATATATAAACAAAAAAGGCTAGAAATGAAATGTATAAAAAAGGGAATTTAAGTCTGGAAAAAGGACGAAATTGTAAAGAAACAAAATCGAAGGGTGAAATTAAAAGGAAAACGGGGATGAAATCGTAAATCGGTAAAAATTTTGAGGGACCTAGGGTGTAAATAAAAAAGATGGAATGGCCTGAGGGGAAATTCAAAGACGCGATGGGACTGTTAGTGATATTTGGACTTGCGGAAGGGCTAAACGCGCGGTTAAAACATGGCAGAGGTCCTTATTACGCTATTTCACCATTTTTAAATCATGAAAGTTTTATAAAAACCCCATTATTTCAGATTATTGCCTCTTTTGGCAAAAATCGAGTTATCAGCTCTTATAACCACATCCCCTGTTCATCTGGGCTTATTACGAACCCAGATTCTGGCGACCCGCCGCCGCGGTTTCCAAAAAATGACCACTGCTCTGCTGTGCCGGCTGCCATACGATGGTGGCCGACGAGATCCAAAGCCCCTAAAAAGAACAACATTTTCGGCCTAAAACCAGATCCACCTATAATTTTCAAAACTCGACCTCTATTCTTTTCAAAAACCCCAAAAACAAACTTGAAATCGAGACTCAAAAACCGACTCTTTACAATCCCCACCCTTCTGTTTCACCATACACGACCTTGAGAGGTCACAGTGCTTGTCAACGGCGATGGGAGGCGGATCGACAAGAGAGGAAGACGAAGCGACGAGGGTAAGAAATAAACCGAAAACCTAAATATTATGTGTTTATGCTTTGAAATTGAAAGAGTGATGTTTATACCTCTGTGAACGTGAGTTTTTTAGCTTTCTCTCTATTCCCAATGAAAATCCAGAATGCTTACGAAGTTCTTAGAGCTTTTTAATATATATACCATGATATATTACATGCATTTTAAAAAAGAAAAATGCTATCTAAATTCGCTATTGTCTGCCTTGCAATTTTGTTTTGATTCATCTGATAATCTACCAATGTTAGGACGACTCTAAAATTTTGGTGCATTTCTGCCATGTCCCCCTAATTTGTTCGCAACTCCTGACGTTTTGATTTCATTCTTTTTCCTTGCATGTGATCGAGCGTTGGAGAGGAGGGGACCAGAAGAGTCGTACGTTATAGCTCGTGGGTGAAGATGGAGAGTCGGGCGTCAACTGCACGCGTGTTCGATGTGATTTTAGCCGTTTGATACGCTCCCGATCTAAGGGTTATGCTTGATGCGGTGCCAAGAAGGAAGATGGCCAGCTAGGGCTTCGTCCGTTATCTAATATGGACCGTTAGATCAATCTTGATCTAACGGTTGTCAATGGGCTGCGCAAAGGGGAATAAGATGGATTAGGGTTTTCCGATTTTAGGCTCTAAACGGGCTATATAATAATATGTAGTATTTTATGGGTTTACAAATGGACTGTTTATTTTAAATTAAAGTTGGGCTGTTTATTATAATTTTTAGACTTGATTTAAATAAATATGGGCTTTTATTTATTTGATTAGTTTATATATATATACATGTACCTTGTATATTTCGGTTATAATATATAATATAATAACTTAAATGATAGATTAGTAGTAACAATGTTGATAACAGAAAACAACACTAAAAAGGATAAACTATAATACATTAATAATGTTTTGAGTTTTTCAATTGACTACCAAACATAACAGCTCATAACAAAAACGTAACTTAGTACAAAAACATAATACTAGTAAATTTTGTTTTGTCTTTTGATATGTCTTAATAGTAACATTCATGCTAAGATTAAACAAAGCCCACAGTAGTATATATAATCCCATTATTATAAAACGAAATAGAAAGAGTTATCCCGGACAAAATTAGTGATTACATCTGCCCCTCTTTGCTTATGCTTGTGGAACAAGAATAAAGCAAAGACCTTAAACACTAATTTTGTCCTACTTCCCTGTTTGAAGGTTCTGAGCTACGAGTTCCTCCTATATAGAAATGTTCGCCCTTTCTCTCCCTATAGTATGCAACTATGAGTATCTACCTCATTTGCCCCTAAAGTCGTTGAGCTGCGGGTATCTGCCCTTTCTGCTCTGAAACCTTGAGCTGTGAGTATCTGTCTCCTCCGCTCGGTGATTTTAATACGGTGAGTTTGAAATCTTTCACCTTCTTCGCTCTAAAACCCCCAAATTATGAGTATCTACCTCCTCTGCTCGGCAGTTCTAATACAGCGAGTTTGAAATCCTTGAGCTGTGAGTATCTGCCTCCTTTACTCTGAAATCTTGGTGTGGCGAGTTTAAAATCCTTCACCTGAAATCCTTGAAATTTGTCGTTTAAATATCTGTAAAAAGAGATGAAATACTATAACGGTCTAGGTTAACATGCTCCTATCGTAGGGATGTCTAGTCTACATATGATGCATGACTAACGAGATTTAATCACTTTCCCAAAAGCATTCGCTCCCTCGGTCAATCGTTCTTTGATTTCTTCTTCTTCTTGACATTTGCAATGAATAGTGCTTTGCCTCATACTTGGGTGCTACCATTTATGCCTCATTTTCATTCCGATCTTATGAAATCTCCTCGTTCTAAAGCACCATTTTCAGGTTTTCACCTTAGATTCATTTTTCCCAAAGTGCCATTTCAGGTTTTTACTTTGGTTTTCTTTTTCTTCTTCTTTTTTTTTTCTTTATTTTGTTCTTTTTCTCTTTTTTTCTTTTCTTTTTTTCTTTTTTTCTTTTTCTTTGTCTATGCCCTTTCGGGTTTTTGCCTAGGGATGACTTTATCCTCATAATCCTTTTGCTTCCATGTGACAGTCTTGAAACCTGATATGGTCGAGACTTGTTTTTTCCAAGGCCTAATAAATGGAGACTCCTCTTGGTTCAGCCTTAACATACATCTTTGCATCGTATGCGTTTAAAAGGTTAGAACATAGTAATACCAAAAAATCTTTTGCTTTTAATAAATCTACGTCAACCTAATTGCAGGATGCTTGTAAAAAATGACATGAAAAAAGGTATGAAATAATACTTCATTAATATTTCAGAATTCTAGAATGATTTGAAAGCCATGAGAAACATAGAAGAAAAGGAAGACAAAGCATGATGTTACGACTCAATCATTGACTATATGAATGATGCGAGAGCCCATCGACCGAAATAGATCTCTTGCTAGAAATTCTCTATTGGAACTTCTTAATGCTTGAGAGGGTTCCTTCTATTGGATACCTAATTTGCGACGATTATCTGAGCCGCTCTTTTTGGGTTTTCAACTCAAATCCTCATTTGGTTTCAAGATGCCATTTTCTGGTTTCATCTTGAACCCCCATTTGGTTTTTATTTTCTTTTTTAATAACCAAAGCGCATTTTTGGGTTTTCACTCTAGGTATTTTCATTTTGCGAAGCGCCCTTTCAGATTTTCACTTCGTTTTTTTATTTATTTCTTTCTTTTCTTTTCTTTTTTCTTTTTCTCTTTTTTTCTCTTCATGCATAATACCTCTTGACCGAATCTGAGTTCACCAGATTGTTCAACACCTTTCTATCCATTTATGTTAGGATCAATGCTCCTCCGAAAAAAAGTTATTTTAACGACGTAAGGTCCTTCCCAATTAGGTATCCATTTTCTGCGGGAATCTTTTTGAGTCTGTGGGATTTTTTTAAGCACTAGATCCCCCTCTCGAAATTTTCTTGGGCAAACTTTCTTATTGTAAGCTCGCATCATCCTTTTTGGTACATCTGGCCATGGCAAAGGGCTTTCAATCTCTTCTCCTCAATGAGATTCAATTGGTTAAACCGAGCCTGCACCCATTCAGCTTCTTCCATCTTTACCTCACTTAGAATTCGAAGCAATGGAATCTCTACTTCGACAGGTAGCACCGCCTCCATGCCATAGACCAATGAGTATGGCGTTGCCCCCGTAGAAGTACGTACTGATGTGCGATAGGTGAATAAAGCAAATGGCAACTTTTCGTGTCAATCCTTGAAGGTGTCCGTAGTATTTTCTATGATCTTCTTGATATTTTTATTTGTCGCTTCTACCGCTTCATTCATCTTGGGGTGATAGGTAGTGGAATTATGGTGTGTTATTTTGAATTGCTCGCACACCTCATCCATCATCTTATTGTTTAAGTTGGAAGCATTATCGGTGATAATCTTTTCTGGAAAGCCGTAACGACAAATGATTTCTTTCTTCAAAAGCTTGCAAATTGTTGCTCTTGTAATGCTGGCATAGGATGCTGCTTCTATCCATTTAATAAAGTAATCAATGACAACTAGAATCAAACGATGCCTATTGGATGCCTTGGGATGAATCTGACCAATGACATCCATTCCCTATACAGCGAACGGCCATGGTGAGTTCATGGTGTGTAGAGGTAATGGTGGAGAATGGATCTTGTCGGCGTATATCTGGCACTTATGACATTTTTTGCATAGCCAATACAATCTCCTTTCATGGTTGACCAGAAATATCCATACCTCATGATTTTTTGAGCCATCGAGAAACCATTGGCATGTATCCTACAGAGCTCATCATGTACATCAGCCAATATGTTTTTTGCTTCTTGAGTATTGACACACCTTAACAGGATTTGGTCATTACCCTTTTTGTATAATATCTCATCGTCTAAAACATATACTGTCACCATGGATTACCATTTGCTTCTTCTTCTAGACTACAACAATGAGCTGGTATTTCAAAATTTTTCATCTCGATTGGCTTCATTTCGACATCGGTACTTGCATTAAACATTGCAGCGAACGTTGCCAAGGCGTCAACCATTTAATTATCTTCCCTTGGAAGGTAGATGAAGCTGATTCTTTCAAAGCTTTTGGTTAACTCTTGGATCAAGTT
Organism: Hibiscus mutabilis; assembly: GCA_019671005.1. Classification (NCBI taxonomy): domain Eukaryota; kingdom Viridiplantae; phylum Streptophyta; class Magnoliopsida; order Malvales; family Malvaceae; genus Hibiscus; species Hibiscus mutabilis. Next base: position 42,270,367 of record CM033735.1, on the reverse strand, counting down.
GTAATACTTGACCAACTTTGAATCTCTTGTTTCCTATTCTTTTCGTAACTGATAGATTACCAAGGAAGAATCCCCCAAAACTTAAAGCACATTGATTTTCCTTTCAATGGATGCATTTAAACCCATAATACAAGCCTCATACTCGGCTATGTTATCCGTGCAAAAAAATTTCAATATATTGGTGAAGGGATAGTAGACGTTTTCTATAGAGATTAACACTGCCGCAATTCCATGGCCTAAGGCATTGGATGCCCCATCGAAGTAGAGCTTCCACAACTCATCCTCTGGAGTAGTCTCTTCTTCAACTGTTATGTACATTAGGTCTTCATCGGGGAAATTAAAGTTCAAAGATTTGTAGTCGTCTGAAGTGCGGCTTGCTAGGAAGTCTGTTGTGGCGCCCCCTTTTACTGCCTTCTGACTCACTTGCAATATATCGAATTCAGGCAATAGCATTTGCCAACATGCCAATCTTCCGTTTAGTGTTGTTTCTTCCATCAGGAACTTCAAAGGATCCAACTTGGATATCAGCCACGTAATGTGATACATCGTGTATTGCCTGAGCCTTTTGGTAGCCCATACTAGAGCACAACACAACTTTTGAATCGACGGGTACTGTGTTTCGCAATCGATGAATTTCTTACTCATATATTATATAATTTTTTCTTTTTTCTCGGGCTCATCTTGTTGTCCTAAAACACAACCCATTGAATTTTCAAAGACGGTTAGATACAAGATCAATGGCCTACCTGGTACCGGTGCTACTAGAATTGAAGCTTTAGTCAAATATTTCTTGATCTTATCCAGAGCCTCTTGACACTCTTCATCCTACACTCCCAGATTATTCTTTTGGAGCAATCTGAAGATGGGATCGCATTTGTCAGTTAACTCAGAAATAAACCAAGATATATAATTTAATCTTCCCAAGAAACCTCAAAATTCTTTTGGGTCTGAGGTGGTGAGAGATTTTGAATAGCTTTCACCTTACTCGGGTCAATCTCAATTCTCTTTCAGCTAACCACGAAGCCTAAAAGCTTACCGGACATGACGACAAATGTGCATTTTGCCGGATTGAGTTTTAACTGATACTTTCTAAACCTTTGGAAGAATTTTCTGAAGTTTTGAATATGCTCCTCCTCTGTTCGAGATTTGGCGATCATGTCATCTACATATACCTCGATCTCCTTGTGCATCATGTCGTGAAAAAGGGTTACCATGGCCCTTTGGTAGGTTGCTCTGGCGTATTTCAATCCGAAGGGCATCACTTTATAACAGAATGTTCCCTGCATGGTCACGAATGTAGTTTTCTCCATGTCGTCAAGATGCATTTTGATTTGATTGTACCTTTAGAAACCATCCATGAAAGAGAACCATGAATGTCCTACGGTGTTATCGACTATAGTATCAATATGAGGTAGATGAATATTATCTTTGGGGTTTGCCTTATTGAGGTCTCGATAATCTACACACATGCGAACCTTTCCATCCTTTTTGGGAACATGGACTATGTTTGCCACCCACTCCGAGTATTTAGAGACTCATAAGAAGCCGAAATTGTACTGTTTCTTTACATCTTCTCGAATTTTCAACAACATTTTTGGTCTCATCCTTCTAAGTTTTTGTTAGACCGACTTATATTCTGGTTTGATCGGTAGTTTATGCACTACAATATCTGTGTCCAAACCTGGCATGTCTTGATAAATCTATGCAAAAACATCCTTGAATTCTAAAAGCAACTCAATCAATTCATGCCGGGTCTCAAACGAGAAAGCAATACCAATTTTCACTTCTTTTTCTTTCGTCTTCTGTGCCCAAATTGAGAATCTCTAACTGTTCTTGATGAGGCAAGATTTTCTTATCTTCACTTTCCATTAATCGGAGTAGTTCGTATGGGATCTTAACTTCTATCTCATCATCCCCTTCCTCAATTTCCACCAAACACGAGGGTCGTTCAAAATCTATCTCGAGATTAGATTCAGAATCATTCATACAGTTAATAATAGGGACCCTGAAACAATTTGAAAATGAATATGTATTGGGACAAGGAATGAATGCTCTTATAGAATTAATGAAACAAATAAAATAATAATGAATAATGAATGTAATGAATAAATGCAAAAAATAAGGTGTTTGCCATTTGAGAAAAAAAAAATAGAACGCATCATTTTCATTGAATTGAAAACAAGCAGATTAACATAGAAGCCATTTACAAAAAATCCCTATCGCTCGTGGGAAAAAGCAAATAGGGTTGGTTCTGAGCATTACTCTGATTCCGACCTAAAAACTACTGGTAGATCTACAACGGTCCAATTACTGAGTGTTTCCCCCGGGAAACAAGGGCGGATTCCGGCCAAGTATTTGCCACTCTTTCCCTCCTTGGTTATCATGTTGACATCCATTCCCTCTAACACCTCATTAAACCTTTCATCCTTGTTGAATTTGGCACTTTCTAGACCGGCTTCGTGTACTTTTTCCTCCACATTGATTATCCCTCCAGACACAAAAACATTCTTTAAGTGAGGAAAAGTCATTGGTTCCCACGGGACGTCTTCACCCTTGAATCTGGCATTCCTTTGTTCTTTTCTCTTTTTCCATTCTAACTTCCTATGATGAAAATTAGGTTTATGACCGAGCCCAAACTGATCCTTTTTGCCGATTACACTCTTGGCGCACAAGCATCCTTGTAAACTCTTTCCGAGCCCTTTGCCCTTCTTGGCTCCTCGTCCCAAAGTTTTCCAAACTGTCATCTTGGTGCAGTTTGATAGTCTAGGGCATGGGATCTTACTTCCCTCTGCTACAAAGGTAGCATTCACAAATTCTAAGGCCTTGAAGGAGCATTCAATAGCATCTTCATCGGTTTGGACATAAGGAACATCGGTGGTTACATAAGTAATGATATCTTGTATAGCGCCCACACTTACCAACTTCCCGTCAATAACAAATTTCAACTTTTGGTGCAGGAATGAAGGCACGACTTCGGCCGAGTGAATCCACGACCTCCCTAGTAAACAATTATAAGTGGGTCAGATGTCCATTACCATAAATTCAACAACGTACTCGGTAGGCCCGATTAGCAAAGGTATCTCTATCTTTCCGATAACATTACTTTTGGTCCCGTCAAATGCCCTAACGGAGTTCTGACACGGTTTCATGTGTAAACTATCTACTAGCAGCCTTTGTAGAGTTGTCATCAACAGTACATTCAAGGTTGACCCGTTGTCGATAAGCACTCCTGGCAAGATATGCCCCTTACAGTGGGTAATGATGTTCAAAGCCTTAGTGGATCCCATGCCTCCGTCTAGAATTTTGTCGTCACTAAAGGTGATGTAGTTATCTGTAGCAATATGACCTACTATTATATCTAACTTGCTTACTAAGATATTTTTCGGGACAAACGTCTGATTCAATACTTTCAACAATGCATCATGGTACTTTTATGAGCTTAACAACAACTCAAGTACCGAAATTTGTGCTTACTACTTTTTGAGCTGTTCAACAATGTTGTATTCACTATGCTTTAGGAACTACATGAATTCTTGAGCCTGACTCTCTATCACTGGCTCATGAATTTGTGGGGGAGGTTATTCTCTAAAAAACTTTTTAGGTTTTAGCGGTTATCGCTTTGCCTTTGTCTCTCGGTTCCTCTATCCCCTTTGCCATTTTCAGTGAGTAGCATCTGCCGCTCCATGTAAAATATCCCACTTCATTTACCGTCTCGACGTTTGATTCTATTGGGTCCTCTTTTTTGTAGGTTCTTCACCGGATGGTTTCTCCTCTCCTTGTAGTTCCGACTTCTCTGGTATAGAGATGTGGGCATTATAGCTCCACGGGACCTTCCGAGCATCCTTAAACGGAAAGGGAGTTGGAGCCAAAATTTGTATTTTTGGAGTTACTTTAGAGCTCTCTTCTTCGGGGGCCTAGTCTCATTCTTGTTCGAGCTTTGCCCTTCTTCGGCTGCGGCTCATGGTGGTGAAATAGTAAAACTCTTTAGGGTTAAGTAGGTGCTCGTATTGTTCACCTCGTTATCTCTTTTCTTGTAATTCTTACGAGTGTTCTCCCCACTATCGATCATTCTGCTCTTTATTGCTCTTCGATTGATTCCCTGGTTCTCACCATTTCGGCAAAGCTTTGGGTAGTGTTGTTTATCAGGCGATCGAAAAATGTCCCTCTTAAAGTATTGACAAACATTGGCGTGGTTTCATGTTCGGGGATCGATGGCTGAATTTGAGCTGTCACATCACGCCATCTCTGGCATACTAGCATAGATTCTCAGTCGACCTTTGCTCTATCCCTTCTAGCATGATTCGACTGGGGGTCATGTCCATTACATGCTTGTAGTATTCTACGAAGACCTTCCGAAAGTTCTTCCATGGCTTGATATTAGTTTAACTGAGCATGGTGTACCACCGAGTCGTAGATCTAGTCAAACTCTTCGGGGCACTAGTCTCCTTCTTGTTCGAGCTTTGCCCTTCCCCGGCTACGGCTTGTGGTGGTGAAATAGTGAAACTCTTTGGGGTTATGTAGCTGCTCGTATTGTTTACCTCGTTATCTCTTTTCTTGTAATTCTTACGAGTGTTCTCCCCACTATCGATACTTATGCTCTTTATTGCTATTTCGATAGATTCCTCAATTCTCACCATGTCGACAAAGCTTTGGGCGATGTTGTTTATCAGACGATCAGACAATGTCCCTCTTAAAGTATTGACGAACATTGGTGTGATTTCATGTTCGAGGATCGGTGGCTGAATTTGAGCTGCCACATCTCGCTATCTCTGGGCATTCTCCGTAGATTCTCATTCGACCATTGCTCCATCCCTTCTAGCATGATTTGACTGGGGGTCATGTCCGTTACATGCTTGTAGTGTTCTACGAAGGCCTTTCGAAGGTCCTTCCATGACTTGATACTAGTTTGGCTGAGCATGGTGTACCACCGAGTCGCAGATCCAGTCAAACTCTCCTGGAAGCAATGGATAAGTAACTTCTCATCCTTTACGAAAGCAACCATCTTCCTGCAGTACATGGTGATATGGGCTGATGGGTAAATGGTCCCGTCATACTCGTCGAAATCTGGTACTTTGAATTTGGGTGGGAGATCAAATCGGCCACTAAACTCAAATTACTTGCATCATTTTCATGTTCATACGCCCCTTAAATGGCTTTTAGCCTCTCCTCGAGTAGACAAAATTTCTCCTCATACTTTTTCTCCATATCGGCCCTAATTTCTCCTCAAATTTGGCATTTCGTTCTCGTATCCTACCCCAAATCAACAGGCTGATTCGTTGAAGCTCCCCCATGGTGACTAGCAGACATTCCCACAGCCGGATTAGCAGAAACTCCCGTGAGATTAATGTAAACCCTTTTTCCAGGTTCTGGCATATCTGGTTGTACTTTCGCATGAGACAAAACACCTTCTTGCTCATCAAAATTTGGGCTGTCAATGGAAAATCCATTTTTGCCCTTCATCTTTGCTAACAAGCTAGTTATCCGAGTGATAACAGCGTCTTGTGACTGAGCTATCTGGTCCCTAATATCATGGTTGATCCCGTCCAAACGTGTTTCAAGGTCTTTTTGCCCTTGTTCTACCATAGCTAGTCTATCATCCATCGTTCAAGATTGTAACCGGGTTCCGTATTGGTGCAGAATGATTGAAATTTTAAGAATTAAAATGCTATCTGAAATAAAAAATCCTTTAATTAATTTTGGTAATTAAATGAGGTATACAAATAAATATACTATGCATGAATGCAAAGAGCAACACTGAATTCGGCAAATATCATCGTTAAATGGCTTTCATTGATGGGAACATTGTCCTATTACAATAACTAGAGAAAGCTAACTACACATATGGTTTCAAAGTAGTATCGAGGTCGATAATCTCTCTCAAAATCCATACAATCCTCTATCCTTCTTCGGATTCATCATCGACACAATCATGAAGCTCAGTAGCGTCCTCGGCTAGAAACTGTATCTTTCGGGCAACCTCTTGCATCTGAGCCTCCCACCATGCCAATTCTTGTTCTTGCTTCCAAATCGTATGGGTAGCAAAGTGTAATTGCTCCAAACTCAGAGTCAGACGTACTTGAATTGCTTCTCTCATTCTTAATATACGATCCTTGAGCTGTTGAACCTTGGCTTTCAACTCCTCGACACATGTCATCAAAGCTTGATTTTTCGAGTTGCTGATTTTTAACTTGCTAGTTGAACCCTTATGTTTGAAAAGAGACTTTTCCAAACATTTCACTCGATCTCTCAAGGCTTTGTTTTGGTATTGTTCTTTCTCAATTTGTCTTGGATGGGAGGTTCATAGATTCTTCATTTCTTGGGTCAAAGTGAGCACTTGATCTTTCTGATCGAGAAACATCATCTTATAGTTCTCAGCTCGTGCTTTCTCTTCCTTAAGTCGGAGCTCTAGCCCCTCGTTTGACCCACTTTCTGCAACTCTCTTGCTTCTACTTAACCTCCTAAGATGCTGAATCTCTTCTTTTTCCATCTTGAGTTCAAGTTCTAGCTCATCTCTTCTCTTTTGTAGGTTTTTGACCACTCATTCAAACTGTGTCTTTTCTAACTCGAAATTGAACTTTTCTTGATGGGCTTTTTCCTCGAGCTTGAGGTATTTCTTTTGCTCTTCTTCAAGATGTTTCCTCATCAAATCAGCCTCGGTAGGGAGTGTGGCCAATCTTTCTTCTAAAGATCTCCTCCCATCTGGGGTCAAACACAGAATATTATCGTTGACACGGTTAAATCGCTATGCCTCATATTCAGGAGTAACCATGTATGGAGCATTCACGATCCTAACTCGTCTTGCATTATTCCAGGTCGAGGAAGCGTTGTATACCATCGTCTTATAGACATTCTCCTTTGCATAATCCATGTTGAATTCATTCAGACCTTTGGTGGCTGGCACGAACTGTTTTGAAGCATACTATCTCAGAACTAGTAGAGGTGCATAAGCAGTATACCCCCAAACGCCAAGTAGTGGTACCCACGAATGCTCTTCGCACCTATAGAGAACATTCTTTTCCAACAACCACGGTGCTCTCCAAACTATATCCTCTTCCTTTAGGTTTCAGAGAACATCCTGCCATACCTCCTCAGATCTCCAGGTCGGCCTGTCATTCTTCCGTAAGAATTCTTCTAAGGGCGAGAACTTGCCATCGTAAAGGTGTCTGGAGAAATTGAGATTGGTCCAAAGGTGGCTGTAGAACCAGACCATCAAAAGCTGCGGGTATCCTCGGAAGTGCCCTCCACCATTCTCATGACAGAATCTCAAGGATTGAAAAGTTTCGGCCAAAATTACAGGTACTAGATTAGTCCCACTACCCAAACGTTCGAAAAGATCTAAGAGTGACAGATCAATGAGGCCCAATGCTCTAGGAAATAGTACCAATCTATAGATTAATAACGCAAAAAGGTTCTGCTGAACTCGACCTACAGGACGCACAGAAGCCAAGGCCAAGATCCCCTCCCACTTAAGATACTCTTTATTATTCCAAGTGGTGACCTGCTGCTCGACCCAAGACAGTAATGTATACGATATTCTAACAAGGTTGCCTCAAAATGCCTTGTTCTTACTTGGCTTAGAATACACTCGATCCATGTCAATCCTCTTGCAGTTTATAAGATCCCGGTATTCTTTAATTGTAGGAGTGAGATCAAAGTTACCAATCGTAAAACAGCTATAGGCAGAGTTCCAAAAACCTACCAAGGTTAGCAGTAGTGCTTGATCAACTGAAACCTCTGGAAAATACGCGATGTCACCATACTCTTCTCTGAAAGTGTTCTTTGTTTCAAAATCCCAACTGTTCCATGCTGACTTCAAATTAGACACATCATTAAACCTGGTGTTCATGAATGTCGTGGCTGGCATGGCTAATCTGAACCCATCAGCAATACTATCTCCCTTATGCAATTTCTCCCATCCCGACCATATCTGAACATCAAAATTCTTTTTGTCATTGTTGCGAACTAAGTCTCCCTTTGATCCAGTCTTTAATTTCAAACTATTCCCGGACTCAGTGTGCTCTTCATGATTATGACATAAAATGCAAAATAAAGATAAAAAGGACAGGAAATGAGGAAAAAGGTTAGTCATGAGGTGAATAATAAACTTGCAAACGAGAAGAGGTAAAATTAAGCAAGTTAAGCGAAGAGCAAGCATACAAAAGAAAACCCTAAACACATGAATTCTAATTCGCTATGGTTATCTGTATGGCTCTATTGGGGTGGGATTCTTAGATTCACACACATGAGTTCAGTTCTAATTAGGGTACCCGAACCTATCTTATCACCTAATAAGGCAACAAAGGCCCCAATTCTGGCCCATTCCAAGCTTGCAAATTGGTTTCGGTTCAAGGGAAAGCACGACCTAATGACGTGGAGGGCTGCTCACGTGTCAAGAGGCGTGGATTTCGGAAGTGAATTACCGACTCGTGGAGGGCTACTCACGTGGGTATGTGGTGTTTCACTCCCACTTAAGAGACAAAACTCGGGTATAGAGCTTGATGAGATGGTGCAACATATGTCAGTTATTCCTTAGAAATTAAATGAAAAATTAATTCAAAGGCCACCAATTATCAAAGCCCGTTCAATTGTAGTTACATTTTCAAGAAATGGTCAACCTTACTAGAATCAATTGAAATTGCGACAATTTTCCATCATTAATAAGCAACAAATATTTTCTTGGCCTAACTCTCTTTTTGTTTCAAAAAATAAAATCGATCCCCAGCGGAGTTGCCATGCTGTAACGACATTTTTGTGAAAAACCTTTAGAAAAATTATAAGTTCGGCGCTACGGGTTATCCCCAAAATCATTTCTTTGTAATCTTGGCTTAAGGGATTTCTTTTAAAAACTCTTAATTCTTAAAAAAACGATTGAAAACTTGGAGTCGCCACCAACCACTTTGATAAGGTAGTCCGGACACCACAAAACTAGAGATTCGATTTGAAAGGGTTCGGGAGTTGGTTACGTGTGGGGAAGGATTAGCACCCCCATCACGCTCGGAAATTAGTACCAAATATTTGTTGCTTCTAATCGAAGGAAATTGTCGAAATTTGAAAGGAATTTAATTTGGTTACCTTAATTGAAAATTAACCTTAATTGAACAGGCTTTATCAAATTAATGGGTTCAAATTAATTGGACATTTAATTAATAAGGTTGACAATACACCAGACCATATACTAAACCGACATCGAATAAGACCGATTGCCGTGTTAGTTTAGGATTTTACTCCCGTATGTCACCTTTATGCATGATGCAATCAATTAAGAAATGATGAAATGATCTTGTCGAGTTTTAATTCTACCTTGAGTCGGTAAGGATTAATTCAAATATTTGGTCAACATCCTTTAAGCTCGGACTGTTACGACACAAATATCAGAATTAATGTATGTCTCCCTTTTATGATTTAAATTAATTAACATGCAAAATTAATGAGCCATATGAATGAAAATTAAAGGATGGCAAACAAGGGGCTTCAAAGATAAACTCACAAGGCCCACCCAAAGATCTAACCTATGAAGGCCCAAATTATGAGAAATTCAATTAGTGATCTAATTAATCTAAGTGAATCTAATATTTAATCCTAACTTGATTAAAACCCTAAAAAGACATAAACCCTAGAATTAACTTAATTAATTTAAAATCTTACCCATATGAAACGAGCACACGATTTAAATTAATTAACCTAAATCTAATCTAAAACCCAAAAGCTAATGACTAGGCCTAACAATCTAAAGCTCAAAATTACCAAAACAAGGCCTAAGGCCCAAAAGGCTAAAACCAAGCCCAAGACAAAAACCCAAACTATTCAAAACTAAGTCCAAAACCTAAGGCCCTAAACTATAAAAAACTAAGCCTAAAACCTAAGCCCCAAAGACAAAGACCACAAATATGCTACTTTTAGAAATCAAATATATATTATATTTTCTTTAGAAAAACATATATTATATAATATTTTGAGTAAAACACATAACTTTCAAAAATTTTATTTTTACCCATAAAAACGATATATATACCCCATTTTACAAATCTTATATATATATATATATTGTAAGGAGAACATATATATTATATATTATACCAAAATACTACATATATATACATACATTGTAAAATATCTATTGTAAAGAATATACTATAAATTTCTCTAAATCATATATGTATATAAACTACCAATTGGCTAAAACATATATATATATATATATATATATTTATAAAAAAACATGAATTTCATATAAGAGAATATTCCATCACATACTTCAAACAACCCTATTCTAAAGCAACCAAACCAAGAGCATTCAAACATATATCGAATCCACCAATTTAAACAACAACCAAAACAATATATATAAACAAAAAAGGTTAGAAATGAAATGCATGAAAATGGGAATTTAAGTCTGGAAAAAGGACGAAATTGTGAAGAAACAAAATAGAATGTTGAAATTAAAAGGAAAGCAGGGATGAAATCGTAAATTGGTGAAAAGTTTGAGGGACCCAGGGTGTAAATAAAAAAAAGTGAAATGGCCTGGGGAAAATTCAAAGACGCGAGGGGACTGCTAGTGGTATTTGAACTTACAGAAGGGCTAAACGCGCGATTAAAACAAGGCGGAGGTCCTTATTACGCTATTTTATCATTTTTAAAACGTGAAAGTTTTATAAAAATTCCTTTATTTTAGATTATTGCCTCTTTTGGCAAAAATCGAACTATCAGCTCTTATAACCACCTCCCATGTTCATATGGGTTCATCACGAACCCAGATTCCGGTGACCTGCCGTTGCGGTTTCCAGAAAACGACCGCTGCTCTGCCATGCCGGCCGCCATACGACGGTGGCCGGCGAGACCCAAAGCCCCCAAAAAGAACACCCTTTCTCAGCCTAAAACCAAATCCAATTTTCAAAACTCGACCTCTTTTTTTTTCAAAAACCCCAAAAACATACTCAAAACCGAGACTTAAAAATTGACTCTTTACAATCCCCACCCTTCCGTTTCACCATACACAACCTCGAGAGGTCGTAAGGCTTGTCAACGACGATGGGAGGTGGATCGACACAAGAGGTAGACGAAGCGACGAGGGTAAGAAATAAACTGAAACCCTAACAATTATGCGTTTATGCTTTGAAATTGAAAGATAGATGTTTATACCTCTGTGAATGCGAGTCTTTTAGCTTTCTCTCTATTCCCAATGAAAATCCAGAATGCTTACAAAGTTCTTAGAGCTTCGAATATATACCCCGATATATCACATGCATTTTAAAAAAGAAAAATGTTATCTAAATTCCCTATTGGCTGCCTTGCATTTTTGTTTTGATTCATCTGATAATCTGCCAATGTTATGACAACTCTAAAATTTTGGTGCATTTCTGCCATGCCCCCTAATTCGTTTGCAACTCCTGACGTTTTGATTTTATTCTGTTTCCTTGCATGTGATCGAGCGTTGGAGAGGAGGGGACCAGAAGAGTTGCGCATTACAGCGCGTGGGCAAAGATGGAGAGCCGGGCGTCGACTACACGCGTGTTCGATGCGATCTCAGCCGTTCGATGCGCTCTCGATCTAAGGGATATGCTTGATGCGGCCTAAGGAGGAAGATGGCCAGGTAGGGCTTCGTCAGGGATCTAATCTGGACCGTTAGATCAAGATTGATCTAACGGTTGTCAGCGGGATGCGCAAAAGAGAATAAGATGGATTAGGGTTTTCCAATTTTAGGCTTTAAACGTGCTATGTAATAACATGTAGTATTTTATGGGTTTGTAAATGGACTGTTTATTTTAAATTAATGTTAGGTTGTTTATTATAATTTTTAGACTTGATTTAAATAAAGATGGGCTTTTATTTAATTGATTAGTTTATATATATATATATACATGTACCTTGTATATTTCGGTTATAATATATAATATAATAACTTAAATGATAGATTAGTAGTAACAATGTTGATAGCAGAAAACAACACTAAAAAAGGATAAACTATAATACATTAATAATGTTTTGAGTTTTTCAATTGAATACCAAACATAACAGCTCATAACAAAAACGTAACTTAGTACAAAAACATAATACTAGTAAATTTTGTTTTTGTCTTTTGATATGTCTTAATAGTCACATTCATGCTAAGATTAAACAAAACCCACAGTAGTATATATAAGTCCATTATTATAAAACGAAATAGAAAGAGTTATCCCGGACAAAATTAGTGATTACATCTGCCCCTCTTAGCTTATGCTTGTGGTACATTTTTTGGCCGTTTCAGGTTAAGAGTTGGTGCTAAACTTGAATGGAATAGAAAATTTTTTGATCTCGGAGGACACTGGTTTGCCAATGCTTTCATGAAGCCATCTCAAACTCTTATGCCAAAAGTGATCAAGTTGAAACAGGCAATGGCTGGTATTTGGTCCAACCACTTAAAAGACTCGAGTGATTCAGCATTGTTTCTTATTGGTTTTGTTTCATGCTTGTCTTTTTTAATCCTCGAGGACAAGTATTTCTTCAAGCGGGGAGTTTTGTTATATGTCGTTTTATTAGTTTACTTTTAATCGAAATGTCATTTTATTAGTTTACTTTTAATTGAAACGACATTGTTTTGGTGTTTAGGATTGGGGTTAAAATTCCAGATGGTTTTAGGTTTGTTTTATCAATCAAATAGAATGAAAAATTCTCTCTTGCCTTTCCTCCAAATTTTCTGTTCTTTGTCTCTCTTTATAAATTCTTGTTCTTAGTTTTGTACTGCATCACGGTGACTATTTTTTTGGCGGCGTCCGTGGATGAATTTAGAGATTTGTGAATTTAGGTTAAAGTTTTTGGAATTTAAAATTTTTTAATTAAGGATTTTAAGTTAAAAAATAAAGAAATTAAAAATTAAAACTATGTGACATGTAACACTCTAATTGGTTAACCCAAAATATAACGAAATATACGTTAAACACTAAAAAAACAAGTGTGATTTAAGATTTTTTTAATTAAGTCGTTAAATTATGGATATGATTTTATTTTTATCCTTAAATAAAAAGTAATACTAATTTTAATTAAATTAATTTAATGAATTTAATATTTTATTTTATCAACTTAAATAGTTTGTTGGACTCGACATCTTTAACCGAATTGCTTGCCAAGTAGCGGAGAAAATATAATTTGGGAGATGGTGGTGGAAGCAAAAAGATAGAAAAAGATACAAAGAATTTAGAGTGGTTCGAGCTTTTAACCAAGCTCTACATCCACTACCTTAGCTTCCCCACTAAGGATTTCAACAAATTCACTCTTGAATTTCTTCCTCTTTTCTAGGCTAAGGAGGCAACCTTTACACACTCAAAGCTTTCTAACCCAAAGGTTGAGTAAACCCTATTTTACAAAGAGAAAATCAAAGCAAACAAGAAATCCCTCTAAAAGGTATGTGTTTGCACTCTTAAGCACTCACCCAAAACCTAATACACTTGAGCATACATTTACAATTAAGCTCACAAGTGTTGTCTATACAAGAAATTTGACAAATTGAGCACTAAGACATTTCTTGATATTATGATTGTTGATTTGAGGATCATTAGTTGCTTCAGATGCTTCTTGAGGTCTTTTATACTCCCAATTGAGTTTCTAGTCGTTGAAGACCGTTAGGATTGAATTTGAGCCGTTTGGGCCTTTATTTCCCGCAATAAATACAGTTTTGGAGCTGTCCGTATCAATACACGGGTAGCCGTATCGGTACGTGTTCTTCAGAAACTATCCGTTATGCTCTTTCTAGCTTGTGCGTACTGATACGTATAGGAACATATCGGTACGGTCTGCAATTTAAAAGACCGATGGAAAATTGACCGTTGTGGGTTTTGGCCGTTGGAGTTTTTGCCATGTAGGCGTATCAAAACGCTAAGAGGCGTATCGAAACGACCCTCTCAGTATCGATACGGGTAGGCCCTGTATCGGTACGAGTTTTGGCAGTTTCAGATAGACTGTAGCTGAAACCCTAAGACATATCGAAACGGGGTATATCATATCAATACAGTTGAGTTGAGAACTTAGGTTTGACTACTTTACAATATTTCAAAAAAACTTCAAAACCTTTTGAAACCTTCTCAAACAAATTTTTAAGTTGTTTGGATTTAAAATCATTTTTGAAATCTTTTCAATTTAATCCAAAATTATTTTTGGATTATTATATCAAAACAAATATTCCAACATAGTTCAATGATTTAGCGTCGTGTCTACACCTAGGTTTGAATTTTCTAAAACTCGTTCACACTTTAGATTTTTTTTCCCATGAACTACAGTTTAACTTGAATAAATCAAATACTTAAGTTCGTTAAGCAATTGAGTGCTACGTCTATAACCTTTCAGTTTCAGGTTTGCGTCTCCCTGATTTCATCCTATTTAAATCAACTTATTAAATTATTAATTAAATTAAATTAAAATTAATAGAATGTGTATATAAGAAAAATCAAATATGTTATTATACAAAGTTGCTTAATTGTTCTATCAGCAATTCCATTAACACTAATAGTTGGTGACTTGCTTGAAATTGGTGTGTAATTGTATTAATTGAGTTTTAATTAGAATTATTTTTTAAATTTATTAAAGCAATTATTAACCTAGCATCATTGTACTTTTATATACTATATACACAAATAGTTATATTTATTCATTATGAAATAAAGAGATGTATTTATTTTTTAAAATGTGCATAACTAAGCTAAAATTAAAGTTTTATGTTATAATTTGTTGGAAGGCTCGAACAATCAACCAAAATAACCAAGAGGGGTGAATTGGTTTTTGAGTGATAGTGGTGGAAGCAATTGGAATTTAAAAATTGACACAATAATTTATAGTGGTTCGACTTTCTAATCAAAGCCTGCATCCATTACCTTAGTTTTCCACTAAAGATTTTCCCAAATTTACTCTTGAATTTCTTTCCTTTTTTCCAAGCTCAAATAGATAACCCTTACAACACAAGACTTATATTCCAAAGTCTTGTTAAACACTCTCTACAAGAGTAAACGAATGAGCAAACTAGGGAAAACCTTATAAGGCTGATTGTTTGCAATTCTAAGCTTACACCCAAAACTTAAGACTTGCACATATATAGCAATTAAGTTCACAAGTGTGTTCTACAAAGAAAAGTGACAATTAAAGCACAAAAATACTTTCTCTCTACATGAATGTTGGTAGTGTTTTTTCCTGTTGTTCCATGGCTGCTTGAAGAGGTATTTTAAACCCTCTAAAGAGTTTGTGGTTGTTACTAGCCGTTGGGGTTGATTTGGAGCCGTTAGGGACTTTATTTCCAGCATTAAAATACACTTATAGGCTCATCGGTATCGGTATGCGATCACTGGTATCGGTACTCCTGCTCAAAATAGAAGGAGCCGTCTAACATTTTTACAAAGGGTATCAGTACGCACCCTAGGGTATCAGTACAACCAAGCCTGTACTGGTACACCTTTTGACTATTTAAAATCATTTAAGACATGCCAAAAACTCTTTGAAAATATTTTAAACATGTTTTTTAAGTTTATAGACTTTTGAAATATTTTTACAAATTAATTTAAGTCTAAAAATATTTTTCTTTAAGTTATATCAAAATCAAATATCTCATCACAATTGAACTAAAATCAAAATTCCGTGTGTATAATTACACAAAATTAAAGTATATAATTGCACATTTGGCGAAAGTTCATGTGGAGTTTCTATATTTATCTCTTTCTATATATTTTAATTTAAAGTCTAATGTTTATATTTAAAAATTAAATTTATTAATTTTAAATAAAATTCAATAATCAATTTTACAAACATTTTATTTTTTAAATTTTACTTTTTTTAACTTGCTTTTTAAAACTTACTTTACTTACTATAAATCTGCTCAAAAAAATTATGACTTATTTCTAACAAACTTTGACGGTAGATAATTATATTACCATTTTTAATAAAAAATCTAATGATTATTTCACACTCATAAAAGTGGTGAAAGAATTTTTTTATAAAAATATGATTTAATCTATCTTTTGACCTATGACTTTGCTTTGATATGCAATTTGATTCTGACTTTTTTGTGTAATTTAGCCCCCTAACTTTTACTTTAAGCTTCAATTTCATCCCCAACTGTTTTGGATGAAATTTAACCCATGACTTTAGCTTTTATATGCAATTTTGTCCATGGTTATTTTTCGTACAATTTTGAAATAATGATTAATTTTTTATTTATAAATTTAAATTTATTTTAAGTGTCAATATTTATATTTCAAATTAATATAAATTCAAATATTTAATTAAGGATAAATATACTAAAAAAGGGGCTAAATTGCATATCAAGACCAGAACGAAGAGCACCAAAAAAAAATTAGGGTCCAATATTACAACTCAAGCTAAAGTTAAGGGCCAAATTGCACAAAAAATATTATTTATAATATTTTAATAATAATAATAATGTTGATATAATAATATTGACTAGTTATTATAATATTTAAAAAACCAATATTTAAAATTTAAATATGATTTATATTATTTAATGTGTAACGTTAAACACATGTTTGACAAAAAAATTAAATATTCAGTCGATTTAATCTTAAATATACATAATGTAATGTTAGACACATATTTTAGACAAATATAATTTTAGACATTTAATGCCAAAAAGTATAGTCTAAGTACTTTATTTCAATTAAGCCTTAAATTTTTTAATTATATATATATATATAAATTAAGTATATAATTTTTTAATTTTTCATACGATTGAACCAAAAACTAATATTCAATCGATTTAATCTTTCAAGTTTTCAATTATAGTCCGAGTCGTACCTAACTTCTAAAAATTTATTAAAAAGTAAAAATATACTAATAAATACTAAAAAAACATCTATTACAGATCCGAACAAATTAAAATTCCATTGGCATAATATTAGCAACTATTTTGAACCCGTAAGACTCCCTCAAGTCTCAACCATCGTGTTTCCCACGATGAAAGGTCTTTGCTTCCCGCGCTTGAGATATTCATCCTGCCTATAGCACTCGTCACGATAAGTCGTTAACTGAAAAGGCGGAGCATCGGCAGCTAGCCACTGATAGATAAAAAACACAGCATGAGTGCAAGCAGTTTGAGGTCCTGTGGACGTGACCTCAACATAGTCACAGTACCAGCCATGGTGCCTCCCTAAGCCGTCGGAGGTCAAGTTGAGGCTGCACGGAGGACCAATGCAACCGCCTCGCACGCTAAAGGCGTCGAGGTTTCCGCGCTCAAAGTAGTCGTGATCGGGTGGCATTAAGCCCCATGACCGCAGATCTTGAATCCAAACTGATTGTCCGTATGAATCGCCTAGAACTACACTAATCTTCGAGTCCGTCCCTGCTTTGATCATCCAATTTGTCTTTACGTATAGTGTGTAAACGCAATCATTCTTCATCGGAAAACATAGATCAACACGACAATCAAAATACAATTTTCAATTGTTCATGATCAAATCAAGATTATAACAACCCTTTTTCGTTATTAAAAAGAAAAGGAAAAAGAAAAAAATGGAAATTTGAGTATACTTACGTTGAAGTTTGCAGCAGCTACTGAAAGAAGTAGAGGGATGAAGACTATTGCGAGCTGAGGGCCTTTCATTTTCTTTACTTATGAACAGAAAAATAAACTTACGATGTCATCATGAAAGCAGCTAGAGATTTATAGATAGAAAGAAGAGAAAAATTTACTATAATTAGAAATGTGTTGTAATATTTTTCGGATATAAAATTTTAGAGTGAGATTTATATAAAATAAATACGTAACATTTCATTTCAAATAAATACAATTTCAAATATAAATATGTAATATTTCAATTATGTCATTAACGGATAGTTGATAGCGGATTACATTAGTTAATAGCGGATATCTAATAATATTAGCTGATTTGATTAGTGGATCACATTAACCGGTTGTATAAAAGTGTTTGGTAAAGTTAACTGATAACTGATAGCTGTTTGATTATTTGAACAAAAAAAATGACATATAAGAACATGATTATATTTGATTCTTATTTGAATAATTTATTAGTTATTAACATTTTATACCTATTAATATTAATTAGATTATAAAAATTAAAATTTTTAAATATCATTATTGAGCATATTTGAGGATGTACATATTAATTTTTAATTTGTGAAATTATATTTCTAATATAATTTTAATAATTGTTAAATTTGGATGTATATATTAATTTTTTATCTATGAAATTATATTTTAAATATAGTTTTATTAATTATTAAATTTATATATATTTGTTAATTTATATATTAATTTTTTATTCTCTCAAATAACCCTAGCCACACAGTGCTCACTTTTGCTCATTTTTCCTTTAAACGCTGGCGGCGGCACCGGTTTAATATTGGTCGCCGACCGCCAGGATCTATCGTTTCATTTGATTTGTTTTTAGTTTTTAATAAATTATTCTGTTCTTGTAGCATGATTTATTTTACCCTTTGATATGTTTTTACTCAGCCTTTTGGCATACTTTTCTCTTTTGTTTTGATTTTCTATTAGGGTTGTATCCGATGACGCCACGACTGATCAAGATGGCGATCCTTTCATTATGCTACTAATCTCCCTGTCTCGGACCTTCAGACTGGATTTGGATACGCGATTACATTCACCGTTCTTTTTCGCGATTGAATTGTGGTAATGACCTTGTTGTCAACGTACCTCATTGTAATATGCATTGTTATGTTATTTGTTGATGTTTTTACCTCTCATCGTCGATCTTTGGTGATGTTGGTATCCATCTCTTGTCTCGAGTTTTTGGAGTAGGTTTTTACCTTTTCCGTGTATGGTCCTCTTATGATCTCAGACCGCTAGTTTTGTTTACTAGGACTATGTCTGAATTAGGTGTTTTGTTTACTAAGTTGTGAACTTTCATTGTAATTTCGGATATATCATTGTTTAATAAATTTAGCGGATTTCAATTCAAATATATATATATATATTAATTTTTTATTTATGAAATTATTTTTTAATTTTATTAGTTAATCAAATCTATGTTATTTAGAGAAATTTTTATAATTATCAAGGACAAAATAGTCTTTACAAGTTTTTTTATCCAAACTTCTAACTCAAAAAGCTCATTTTTTCAAATTAAGAGGTTCCACCTCAATCTGTTATTACAATCTTATGTTTACCAAACATTTAAATTAGCGGATTTGACTGGTCAAACCTTTAAAAATGCTTCAAACCTTTAATTTTAGCTCAAAAAAACTATTTTATCAAACATGGTATATACATATTAAATAGCGGTTCTATAATGATTCAAGTTTTTTTGTAAATAAGTTTAAAAATCAAATCGGAAATTATGTAGAATATAAAATGATTTGAGTAAAAGACCTCTTAATGTCCCTAATTCCAATTATGAAAAAATTGAGGGAAATTATATAATAGGCCCGTCTTGTAACGTTATTCATGGTCTCAACTAATAAAAATAATTTATTTTATTAATTTTTATGTCATTTTTTTATCAAGTGAATTTTTACATGGTAAAAATTGTTTTTAAATTTGATTTACAGTAAATATGAGTGAAAATTCACTTGATAAAAAAATGATATAAAAAAATTAATAAAATTGATGATTTTTATTAGTTGTGACTATACATAACGAAAGTGAGCAATCGAGGACAATAAATTACAGATTTTTTTTTATCCATTTAGCCTATTTTTTGGGAAAGTTAACATATTTGGATTCAATTTTTACATATTCTTTTTATTTTGATCATGATTCTAAAAAAAACAACGGATAAAGAAGAAAAAATTACTATAATATGAAAAATTTACAAGAAAATGAGTATAATCATGTACAAATTAAGCCCTCGACATGCTCTATACCACGAAATATGAATCAAAAACTACTAAAGGGTTTTGATAAAATACCATATTTTGATAGAGAAAAAGTTTGATACACAGTCTGTGTAAACAAATATTTATACGTGCTTTTCAAATTTAGGGGTTAGGGGCTTAGTTTAAGGTTAAAAGTTTAGGGGTTTAAGTTGTAGGGTTTAAAATTTAAGGTTAGTGTTTAGAATTTAGTGTTTAGGGTTTAAATTTTAGGGTATTAGGGTTAAGAATTTAGAATTTGTATTTTATAAAGTAAAACATAGGCTTGTGAAAAATTAGTTTTACACCGCCCGTGTATCAAAGTTTTACCCATTTTGATATATACAAAAGTTTTGGATACATAAAGTTCCTTATAATATATTTTTATATCTTTATTGGGTTATATTTTTTTCGATATATAAAGGAATGTTACTATCGGCCTCATTAAAAACCTCCCTAAACTTAAATAGAAGAAAAAAATACCTCCAACAACATATACATAACAACAAGTATAACTCGAAGAAAATAAACCAAAGACAAACTATAACAAAGACTCCACTCTTATTGGAAGAACAAAATAAGTATGTATCAATAAGTTACCATCCGTGACCAACCTAGTTATCCAATCCGCCACACGATTACCCTCACGTCGAATATGTTGAAAAGACACATGTCAATCTCGGTCACACAACGCCCTAATGTGCAACACAATGCCCGGGCTCCTTGCATAATTGACTCATCATGCATGAACCGAATCACGTCCAAGCAATCAACTTCCATTATAACATTTTGAATATGCAAATCTCATGCACATTGCAAACCGACTAAAACACCCCACAATTTCGATCTTTATTGGGTTATATTTTGATACACAAGTTGTGTAAAAAATTTACACAATTCTAAACCCTAAAATTAAAAGACTTATATAAACTAACATTTACACAAATTTATGCATTAAAATATTTTTCATCTTTATTTTAGTAAATTTCTTCTCACATATATAGATAATGTCAAATTATATTAAATCTTGGCTCATATGTATAATTTATTTTAAATTGTCTAATATAATCGTTTTCCGCTTGCAAATTCCTAACACAATGTCATGGATCCTATCAAATTTTAGAACTTGATTTCGTTGTGAGTTGATGCTTGAGATGTTGAGCTATGAAGATCAACATGCTTCAATGACGAATGGAGATTCCACCTCTTTCTTTGACAATACGGACACACCTAAAATTTTATGTTAGGGAGACGAGTCTATATATAGGCAAATTTAGTGTGATAATCCACTTTAAAACTTTAATTTAGTTATTAGGGTGTTTCAAACTTTATTTGGCAAAATAGGCCAAAATCCACAGTACCACGTTATGTGCTCCTGGCGTTCTCGGGCTACGTTGGACCTCGCCACCTCCACATAGCGAGGTGCTGTGATTATGACAGCTCTAGCTTGCAACGATGGCAGCGACTCAACGATGACAGTGGTGCAGTGAGGGTAGACCACGCCACCTCCACATGGTGAGGTGCTGTAGGCGTCAGAGCTGCATGCATGCAATCCAACCAGCTTTCACGTGAAAGTTGGCAGCCTATTTTTTTGTTAACTCTTTGTGTGTGTGTGTGTATATATATATATATAGGGGTTGAGAAGAGAAAAATATTGATAGAGTTTAAGTTAGAATTTTGAGAGAGTTTGAGTTGAAAATTTAGGTGATATCTATTTTTTGAAGATATATTCGAAGGCAGTGAAGATTGTGGAAGTATATATTTTTGTAGATCTTCTCGGTTTCTCAAAAGTAAGTATGTATGTAATTGGTTTTTTAATTAATCCGTTGTTTTTTTTAATTATAGAGGGTTTATAGAATTTTTTGTGTGTGATTGAAGATATATTCGAATGATAATAACTTTTTTATTGTTGAAGTCTTTATAGTACATTTACACGGTTTCTCGTCGAATTCGGTAAGTTTTTATATTTTTTAAATTTATATTCGTATAGATCTTAATTTTTGAAGTTAATACATTCCCATTTTTTGGTTGTATATATATTCAAATATTTAATGATAATTGTTTTGCATATATGCAAATAGAAAATGACATCTGGAGGAGTTTTGTTGTACCGTGACCATCAACACATTTCGTCTCATATTCATGAAGATCAAGTAAGTAATTTAAAATTGATTATTTCATGTATAATACGAAATAATTTATTATAATAAATTAATTATAGGGTGTGGAGCATGACATCCGCTGCCGATGAATGAAGATCAAAGAACCTTCTGATTGCATAATTTATTACTTACAATGTGCCAGTTTTTATAATGCTTCATTTCTCTGTGGATTTAAGATAGTCCCGGGTTGATTATCGCATTGATTGAACGGTGGAGACCAGAGACTCACACATTTCATTTTCCATTTGACGAATGCACAATAACTTTGGAGGATGTAGCAGTATAGCTTGGTGTCCTAACAAATGTGAAGCCGTTGGTTGGAGAAAACAAGTATAATGCATTTGAGTTTTGCTGGCAGTACATGGGCAAAGTTCCTCCTGAGTCATGTGTGGACAGTTTACGTCTCAGAATTTCATGGTTGCATCGAGAATTTATTGTAACAGATGAATATACTCGCGGAGAACTTGTGTGTGCGGCTCGAGCATATATACTGCAACTTATTGGTGGGGTATTGATGCCAGATACATATGGTAATATAGTTTACACACAACATCTACCGTTCTTGGCTGATTTTGACAGAGCTGCTACATATAGTTGGTGTTCTGCAATATTGGCATTCTTATACTGTGAAATGTGCAAGGTCGTAGTTATGGATGGTGAGAATAAGAATTTAGATATGGGTGGATGTTAAATCTTATTGCAGTCGTGGGTGAGGTATAGACTGCTTTATCTAACGCCCATTGTGGAAGTACCCATACCGATAGTGTTTCCGCTTGCTGGAAGGTAATATTGTGATTATAGTCGTATATGGCTATTTTATTGATCTAATATTTATCTGAAATGACTTAAAAATATAAGTTCAATATCTTTGCAGATGGAGACATAAGTTGAAGAATACGAGGGTGGTGCACAACACTGTCAGAGATACAAGACTAAAAATCTACACAATAGGAAAAAATCAGGTATCATAATATTAGTTTTAAATTTATTTTTTGACTTTGTATTTTTTAAAAGTAATATGTTTTTGTTTTGTTTGTGTATGCATATTATTAATATTTGTGTTTTACAGTTTTTTTGGCAGCCGTACGCAAATGAAATAATCAAGGCTTGCGTACCAGACAGTGTGCTTCAATGTTCATTATTCTGGGGTGCAATTGTGCCGTTGATCTATTTTTCTATTGTTGAGTATCATTGTGCTGACAGAGTGCTGCGGAAGTTCAACTTCCATCAACCTATTCCTAGAGCTCCACCTGAACATATTCATACTCTTTGTAGAGGTAGATTCAATGAGAATTGGATTGTGAAGCAATCCGATTTCATTGAACAGTGGGAGGAAAGATGGACTCTGTAGGATGATAATTTGAGTCCAATTCAAGCCGGTGATTTTGAATTTAATACATAGTACTATTCATGGTTTTCAGAAAATGGAAACCGTTCATAGTATATGTCGAAGATACAAATAAATGGCTTGAAGATCTGTGGTGTTCAAGACACGTACAGTTCTCATCCGAGTATGGTCAGAGCTCTCAAGAACCAACAGACGAACCAAACTTGGATTGTTCTACGGGTTGGCATTCTTCGTGGTCTCCGGTTCAATCCCAATCCCCCCGATACATGTAAGCAATAATCCTTGGGAAGAACCAATACAACATGGGTATCCGCCATTTGGTAATGTTTCAGAACAACCACCATTTGGAGAAAGCTCATCATTTCATCAAACATTTGGATTCGGTAATGTTTCGAAACAATCACCAATCAATTTTCAAATTGGTGGCAGCTCATCTTCTCAGCCGGCTTACAATGGTGATGAAGGACACACACAATTTCAGTATCCTCAAATATCCGTATATGGGGAAGGTATGGGTATTGGTAGTATGACATCTTTGTTGTCAACTACGACCATTAGCAGCTCATTATTTCATCCGAAAGATATGTATGGTACACCACCTTCTATGCAGATGATGGATGATCAATTTGTCGACGATGAGCAGACTCCAGATCAACCACGTAGAATGGTTCGACCCCCTAGGCGATACGATCAAACATCATCATTCCACCGGCAGGAATTACCGAAGAGGAGGCAGATGAGGGATTTGCCGTAAATTTTATTTATTTGTAATATATTTTTAATTCGAAAACATTGTTTGTTTGTTTTAGTTTTTGGGTTATTATTTAGTATTTTGATTTAATTAATCATATTTTATTTTGATTTAATATATTAGAATTTTAGAAATAAAAAATGTCGCATCGTAACTAAAAATAAATGGTTAATTTTGGTTCGAATATTAACTGTAAAAGAAATAAATGGTTAATTTTGATTCGAATATAAACTGTAAAAAAAATAAATGGTTAGTTTTGGTTGGAATATTAACTGTATATTTTTTCGGACACTTGTTTGTTTGATATTTTGGTTCGATATTTAAGTTTGTTCTTTAATTTGGTATTCAAATTCAAATTCCAACTCAAAATTTTGATATTTAATTTCGATTTAACATATTAGAATTTTAGAAATAAAAATACCACATCATAATTAAAAAAATAAAAAAGAATAAAATTAAAATAAAAAAAATGAATTTTGGGAGGGTTGGAGGAGGCAGGTCAATTCCTCAATGGAATCTCTCGACCGACGAATAGGAGGGGAAGGTTGGCGGCGGCGGGCTAGGGGTGGGTAGATGAGTGGTATTAATTTTGGTTTGAATATAAACTGTAAAAGACATAAATGGTTATTTTTTATTCGAATATTAATTGTAAAAAAAATAAATGGTTAGTTTTGGTTGGAATATTAACTGTATATTTTTTTGGACACTTGTTTTCTTCTTTGATATTTTGGTTCGATATTTAAATTTGTTCTTTAATTTCAGTTTTCAAATTCAAATTCTAACTCAAAATTTTGATATTTAATTTTGATTTAACATATTAGAATTTTAGAAATAAAAATACCGCATCGTAACTAAAAAAATAAAAAAAATGAATGAAATTAAAAAAATTTTGAATTGGAGGAATTCAATTCCTCATATTGAATCCTCGACTGACGCATTGGGAGGGGAGGCTTGGTGGTGGCAGGCTAGGGGTGGGTGGATGGGTGATATTAATCTTGGTTCGAATATTAACTGTAAAAGAAATAAATAGTTAATTTTGGTTCAAATATTAACTGTAAAAAAATAAATGGTTAGTTTTAGTTAGAATATTAACTGTATATTTTTTCGGACACTTGTTTTATTTGATATTTTAGTTCGATATTTAAGTTCGTTCTTTAATTTCGGTATTCAAATTCAAATTCCAACTCAAAATTTACATTAACGAAAAATGTATTTACATGAACATAAAATTTACATTAACACAAAATTTAGGTTGATGGTCCGGCACGATAGTTGGAAAGATTGGATTTGTTCGGACACTTGTTTTTTGTGTGACCTACTCCCCTGCAAATAGTACAATGTTTAACTTAAACTCCCTCCTCTCTCTCATCCGGATCATCCATATTCGTATGAATGCAAGTGGACACCGGTCGACCCTTCAGCTTTCTACGAAGCTTTGGATTTGGTAACCATTCTTCGTATATTGGCTCTTGCGGCCAATAATCTTGGTTTGGGATCGTATTGAACTGAATTCTATATATATTTGCCATATTCTCCAGTTTATAACACTTATCCGCAAAGCTATAAGGGTCGAAACGATAATGCAAACATGCGGCGGTGCGTGAGAGCATGGGTATCTAAATGCTTGGAATGCACCACAATCACACCATCTCTAAAGAAGGTTTACGGTGAACATTCTTTGCTCACCTCAGACCTTAGCTTCGACAGAAAATTGAAAACCATGTAGGTCGAATGTTCTGACTTGCATAGAGGTGGCATCCGCGTGAAGTTTGATCATTGTATCCTGTAGAGTTTGTGACCAAATTTGTCAGTTGTTTATCTGGGCGTTAACTTCTTGCCCTTTGTCCGACCACACTTTACCCAATCTGAAGTAAGTCTCCCACACAATACTTGCAATTGGGAGATGGCGTGTTTCTTTAAGCACCAAGTTTATAGCCTCTGCAAGGTTAATTGTCATATAGCCATAACGCCGACCTTTATCATAGGCTTGTGACCATCTTTCCCTGGGTATGTCATTTGCAAAATTAAATACAAAAACATCGTGTCGCTTCAACCTATTTATCCTTACCTCGAATTTTAGTTGAACTAGTTCATACCTTATTTAAAAAATAAGTTAAATAAATCAACATGACCATCTCAAAAAAAATTTACTAATTTTAAACAACGGATAACAACTTACCCACGCCTATAATCTCTTTCCGGATCTGATTGTTTCTAAAATGCGTATTCGTATTTGCTGTAATATGCAGTACACAAAAGGCTGGATATGCATGTGGAGGCTTCTATAAACTCTCCTATCTGTCAATTATTGATAAGAGCGCAGTCCCTCTATCAGAAATCATGCAAATCCCATCTTCTTTTACTACATAGTTGCGTAGATACTTCAAAAAGAATTCTCATCCATTCGTGTCTTCCTTTTCAACTATGGCAAAGGCAATTGGGAATATATTACTGTCTCCATCTTGTGCAACAGCCACGAGTAATATATGACTGTACTTCCCATATAGCCAGGTACCATCCACTTGAATCATGCGTTTGCAGAATTGAAACCCTTCAATGCACGCATTGAACGCCCAAAATAACTTACTAAATATCCTTTTACCATGAATTAATTCGCCTTGTAAGTTGAGTGCCACTTTTGTTTCATATTCTACTATGGTTCCCATGATGAATATTTGCATTGCTCGTAAAAGAGCTGGTAACTCATTATACGATTTATCCCAATCACCATACACATGCGTCATCGCCTTCTGCTTTGCCATCCATGCCTTGTAGTAAGATAGAATATATCCAAGTTGATTCCGGATAGATGCTACTAACATTGCAATCGAAATTTTTGGTTATTTTTCAACCAAATACCTGGTGTAAGCACATATTAGATCATAGTCTAAATTAATGTGGTCTTGTGATAAAGCTATATTTGAACAGGTGTGCTGCTCAATGAACCGTGACACCTCCTACATCTGACTCCTATTCTTGTTTGAAATCCGTACCCACCAAGGACATTTGCTCTTCCAATTAATACACCTTACACAATAGGTTTGTTTATTAGACTCAACAATAGAAAATGACGTATGACGTTTGATGCAGTACTCCTTAACTGCCAGCTGTACAGCTACTTTTGTTTCAAACTCAACCTTCAGTACCAATTCCTCAAAGTTCGAAGATGATGAAGAACCAAATACGTGCTTGATGTTCTGGATCTCGCATTGCAATATAGTCCACCTCATACATGCGGGCAGGAGGTTCATAAGCTGGATAAATGGGTTCCGGTTTCCCGGGCTCTAGTTCAACATAACCCCAAACTGACTGTTCATTTCCCAACCCAAGCCTAGCAACAGCCGTGGCCCAAACATCATCTTCAACATTTAAACCATTACCCTGAGACGCATTTGTCATAACAACGTCAACATCATCAGCATCGAGTAAGTGCACGCCATCATCTTCCGTAATAGGCACAATATTTTTTCATCCTCACCAAAATCATCAAGCGATTCGCCACAACGACCAACTATGAGTTCAGTGTTACAATGTGTCGATGAACTCATTTTCTCTAAATATTAAAAAAATTATCATTAAATATTTGAATATATATATACAACCAAACAATGAGAATGTATTAACTTCAAAAATTTTAATTTATAAGAATATAAATTTTAAAAAATACAAAAACTTATCGGGTTCGACGAGAAACCGTGTACATACATACTTTTTTGAGAAACCAATTATTATCATTCAAATATATCTTCAATCACACACAAAAAATCTGCAAACACTCCATAATTAAAAAACAACGAATTAATTAAAAAAACCAATTACATACATACTTACTTTTGAGAAACCGAGAAGATCTACAAAAATATATACTTCCACAATCTTCACTGCCTTCGAATATATCTTCAAAAAATAGATATTACCGAAATTTTTAACTTAAACTTTCTCAAATTTCTAACTCAAACTCTATCAATATTTTTCTCTTCTCAACCCCTATATATATATATACACACACAAAGAGAAAATAAAAATAAATGAGCTGCCAGCTTTCACGTAAAAATAAATTAGGTGAGTCTTTGGCGAATTGGTTTGTAATCCAATGTACATTTTTATCAATAGAATTACATTTTTTTTCTGAGAGAAACCGATAAGAGCTTTTCTTTCCCATCCTCTTATACAAAAAGCAAATTTGCGACATTAATTGTGATTTTTTGGAAAATGGAACCAATGGGGAAGATTAAGAAAAGCTCATGGGACTTGTACGTTGAAGAAGCACTTCCAAAGCTGGAGTCTCGCAGAACATTCGCGCCTCTACGGCCCATGAATGTATCCATTGCGGGACAAGAAGAAGGAGCTCGAACAAATTTCGATGAAGATGAATACGAAACATATCAAGGAATTCAGCCTTGGGATCGACTTGCTTCTCAAATTAAACTCCCACAAACTTTCTTCCAACGATTGATGGATGGTATGTGTTTAACATGCAAGTACACATATGCGTATAAATATATGTATATATCTACGTTATGATTGTGGGCATATGTAATGTACATCCATGGCTCATGCAGGACTTGAACTCACCAGCAAAAATGAAAGAGAAGAACATGAAATAATAAGTTCAAACCAGGAGAAGGAATTCAGGAACCTAACTCTATTTGCCGGAAATGATTTCTTGGGATTGAGTAGGCATCCCACAATTGCAAAAGCTATGGCCAAGGTAATTCATTTTTAATGAATATATTGTTTCGGGGAGCAATTCAGGAGCATTCAAATTCCTGTTATGGATCAATGATTGGT
The DNA here is from genome assembly GCA_019671005.1 of Hibiscus mutabilis. Classification (NCBI taxonomy): domain Eukaryota; kingdom Viridiplantae; phylum Streptophyta; class Magnoliopsida; order Malvales; family Malvaceae; genus Hibiscus; species Hibiscus mutabilis. Next base: position 42,241,512 of record CM033735.1, on the reverse strand, counting down.
TTTCATTCATTCTCGATTTAAACAGGCAGCAATGGAGCAAGGAACAGGTCCAAGGGGTTCCCCGTTGATATGTGGATATACCAATTACCACATGGTACTAGAATCCGTCTTGGCAAATTTAAAGAAGAAAGAGGTATATTATGAAACATTATTTAACTAATAATTACAGATGGAATGCTAAAACTTATGTATTCGATATTTGAAAACTTATAGTGTCAGAAGAAACTATAACTCCGTTGGGAATTTGGGATTGTAGGCTTGCCTTGTTTTCACCTCAGGATTTGCAGCCAATATGGCCCTGATGGCTGCAATCGGAAGTATTGTACCGGTGCTGACCGGAAGAACGAGGCCAACAAAGGAAGAAAAGGTTGCGATATTTTCAGATTCGCTTAACCATGCCTCCATCGTCGACGGTCTTAAACTCGCTGAACATCAAGGAGGAGTCGAATTGTTTGTCTATAAACACTGCGACATGTCTCACCTCGATGCTCGCTTGTATGCTCTTTTCTTTTTGGTTTTTTTATAGTAAAAAGCTTTCATGGGTTCATTCACATGATTGCCATCTAATAAAAATGGTTTCTTTTACTAATGTTTTACAGAACAAAGTGTAAAAAAAAGAAAAAGGTGGTGGTGACAGATAGGTAAGCCGGACATTACTTTTGTCGATTTTCGTTTCTATTTTATCCATGTTATGTAATGGCCATTAAATATATCTTATATTAACAGCTTGTTCAGTATGGATGGAGACATAGCACCCATGGTTGATCTGGCTCAGCTTCGCAAGAAGCATGGGTTTTTCTGAGTGGTTGACGACGTAGGTCCTTGAATATCCAATTATTTTTCTGAAATCATAAGAATATGCAACTCCATTTTAACATATATGTAAAGTAATTTCGACTTTTCAGGCTCATGGAACGTTTGTTTGGGGCAGAAATGGAGGGGGACTGGCTGAGGAATTCAACTGTGAATACGACGTCGACATATGCGTGGGCACTTTGAGTAAGGCAGCATCTTCTCTAGGAGGGTTCATAGCATGCAGGTAATTAATCACTTGCAGCATCTTCTCTAGGAGGGTCCATACAAGTTTATGATCTCTGAATGTTATTTCAACAGCAAAATCTGAAACAATGGATTCAATCAAAGGGTCGGTCTTTCATATATTCAACAATCGCACCTATTCCCCTGGTTGCTGCCTCTTATGGTAAACATTTTCGAATTGAATATCTGCAATCTCTTTTTCCGATTTCCAAATTATGGTTCGATGCATAACACGTAATTCTTATTCTAACATACACGGATCAGCATCGGAGGTGGTGGCGAGGAAAGAATCATGGCGTCGAAGGGAAATCCGGAACCGAATGAAAGAGTTCCATGCTCTAACTGGAATCCCTGTCAAAAGCCAGATTGTATCCGTTATAATAGGAGATATAATGGAGGCCATCAAAGTCAACCAGTTTGTTTTCATTCTCACCTTCTCTTATTCATCACTCATGTACAATATTCTCTCATTATTGTATACCTTCTTCGTCTAACAGTCTCAATATGTACTTAGGGAATTTATACAATCCGGCTTCTATTGCGTGGCTGTCGGACCCCCAGCAGTCCCTCCAAATACAGCAAGGTTCGATAACGTCCTCTTGTCGATGTTGACCGAAATTAGATTTTGTATATTAGTTGTTGTTACATTTATATACTCTTCGTTTTCCTTTTCAGGATACGATTGACTTTGACTGCTGTACAAACAACAGAAGATATAAAAAGGATTGCTGCACTAGTATCAAAGTATGTCAAGTTTAAAGTTCCGAGCTACAACGACAGCTCCAGACATATAAGTGCCAGGCTTTAGCTTGTGTGTGATAACTTTGGATCAGAAACATGGATTTCGTTCATTGTTTGTCATCGAACAAGATAACGATGCTTGTATTTTAGCTTCTTGCTTTGCGTTTGCGGTGTTTTTCTTTTTGTGGTAAATAGTAGTTTCTATTATGGTAGCATTAGCAAGCAACTAAGTTGCATTGTGTTCCTATGTACATCATGTAAAAACTTTAGTGTTCTGTTTCTATTCTCTATACAATGTTAAATTGTTTCTCTTGTTTTGTCTGGTAGGCTGTTTGCAGTCTTCTCTTCTTCCGCTGTTTATGAGTCTCAGGAACCTTAACCTAACGCCTTAAAATATAAACCCTAAACTCTAACCATAAACCTTAAATTCTACACCCTACAACCTAAACTCTTAAACTACAACATAAATCTTTAAGCCCTTAAAAGGCTTGTTACACAAGCTGTGTTAGGGGTGTGCAAAATAAACCGTAACCGTTAATCGGTATAACTGTTAAATTTTACCGGTTAATTAACCTACCGTTAAAGCTTAAGCAGTTTTGGTTAACCAACCGTTAAAAATGATGGTTAATGGTTAACTGTTAAGAAATTATTTAGACATAAAATGAAGTTTGTGATTAGAAATTCTTTATTTAAATATTTTTTGAAAATTTTAATACAATATTTATCGGAGAGGTAATTTCGTTATTCTCAAAAGAATTAGTGAACATTTGAAAAAAAAATTAATATGTTATAGGTTAACCTGTAACTGAACCGCTTAGTAGCGGTTAACCGTTTAAAAATTTAATAATTAACCATTTTTAATGGTTAGGTTACTGTTTAATAATCGTTATAACGATTAACTATCCGTTTATACTAAATAGTACGGTTAACATACTATGAACACCTCTGTCGTGTATATGAAAGTATTTTCCTCTTAATAAAATAGTATTTACCAAACCCTTCCTTCGGAGATTTTTGTGATCCATTGAAGCCCAAGTCATGTCATGTTTTTGTATCCCATCATAGCCAAATTGTATTTGGGTAAACACTCTTCAAATCATTTAATTATGTGTTCGGTTACGAACGTGTTATTTTTCTCTAAAATTTATAATTTAGTCATTTAATTAAAAATTTATTACAATCAAGTCATTATATCGTTAAAACTGAAACGGGCGTCTAACACAGCTTGGTATACTAACAACTTTAGTCCCTAAAACTTATACATCCTATTAATTTCATCCTAATTCGAAAAAAATCAATAACCATTTATATTTAAAAATTATATTAATGAAGTAATTGTGGCTACTAGCATGCAACATTAGGATCATAATGGGCTTATTCCATTAATCTGGTAGTGAAGTGTATGTATATGTCAAGCTATCCCATCTCTCGATTATGAAATTAATGAGCAGTAACAGAAAATGTGACGAGTGGTCAAAGAGTCTATCAAAAGGGTGCAATTCTAAAAATTTTAAATTTAAAGGGTTAAATTTATTGAATTATGACCTAATTGAAAGGATGTATAAATTTGGAGACTAAAACTGTTATTGTACCATATTTATTAGTGGTTTGTTTCTATAGTGACATCCCAATGACCGTTTATAAAAGAAATTTAATTAAATAATTAAATTATAATTTTTAGAAACAAAGTTCTATTTGTAACCAAACATATAATTGAGTGACTTAGCTAAATCATACGATATTTTTTTAATTGGGATTAATTGTGTTTGGACTAATTCTTTATAATTTATTTTAATCCTTAAAATAAATATCTAAAAATACGATGAAGTATGTTTGACCGATGAATTCTGTTTTTAGGGGAATATTGTAGTGGGGAAACTTTTTTAGAGATATAAAGTATGTTAGAGTTTATTTAATAAATTAAGAGATTTATTACAGTGAAGGATAACTCGTCGTGTGTTTTTGACGAGTTTTTAAATATTATATTTTAATGGAATATGAAAAAATATTTAGAAAATTTATTAAAACCACACAATAAATTCCCTATGTCCTATTAAAAATAATATTAAAAAAATTCATAAAAAACACACAACAAATTCCATTTCACCGTAACAAATGATTAATGACCTAATTTATTAAATAAATTATAACCTGCCACATATCCTAATATATTTCCACCCTAATATTCCCCTAAAAAAATCCTGAATTTTGACTTCCTTTTGTCTGGTTCCAAAATTTTAATTATGCGAATATATTATGTCGAGAGACGGAACTTCCTTTGGGTCAAAAGGGTTCTAGGTTGTTGTTGAAGATTTTAAATACTTGATCATTTTAATGGCATTTTAGCCCTATAAATAAATTAAAAAAATATAAAGAATTATTAAATATTTAATCAATTAGAGGTTGAACTAAAAAAATTATCCCATATTCTAATATTTTTTTAGTCTAATAACAAGTTAGGTTTCATAAGTTTAAATATTAGACAAATTAAACATTGTCACCTGAATTTTAAGTTGAAATACTTAATAATTTAATGTATTTTTTAAATTCAATATTTTAGCCATCTTAATATTTAATTATGGTTCCGTCCTTGATCATGTCTATCACATTTTTAATCAATCAAGTGGATATATTTACATGGTATTAATACATTTCTTTTTTGGATAAGTAAAATTTATTTATCCAAGGAACTTTACAAACTGAGAACTACAATTAAACCCCTCATCTGGGGTGAATCTTTATGCCGTAGTTTAGGGGCTTAATCTCAATTTTTTATTTTTTTTGAGGATTTATGATTTTTTAAATGATAGTCTAACTAAACTTTTTAAAATTTGAGGGTATTAATGAAAATTTTAATAATTTGGGGAATTTAATTAAAAATATTTAAAAAATTAAGACAACCCTAAACTAATTAACATTTTTAGTATTTTGTTAATAAAATTTTATCTTATTTATAAATGAGACGACACATTACATTAGAGCCGTGTATTAACAATACATCAAATATCAAATATAAGTCCATTAAATAATTAAGTTCATACATGCTTGATTTTAAAATTAATTCAAATCTCAAGAGCAAAAACGACCGGCCATGAAAGATTTGATATTCCAAATAAATATAAACCATCTTTAATTCGTTGAATGCACGACTTCACAACGTTTAATTTAAAACTATCCGTCATATAATATAATATACATATGTTGCAACTCGCAAGAGATATGACTCATATGCCACGGATGGAACCAGGATTGAATATTTACCGGGGCTGAATATTGAATTTAAAAAATACAAGGGTTTATTAAGTATTTAAAACTTAAAATTTATGGGACAATGCCTAATTTGTCGAATATTTAAACTTATAAGGACTTAAATTAATAATGGACAAAAAAAATGATAATGCGGACTCATTATTTTTTGTTCAATGCATACTTGATCATATATTTAATAAACTCTTATATTTTTTTTAATTTGAACATTTATTTTTACAAGAGCGAAATGCCGTGCATCCTGTCAAATTTTATAACTTGATTTTGTGGAAAAAAACGTGGAAAATAAACAATCAAATTGGGTTTAAATGGTGGGATTTTGAAGATTCGATTGATTAAAGTACACTAATTAGGGTTAGGGAACTGCAGTATAAATACAGATGGAGTTGATGAGATAGAAACCAAGCAAAACCAACAAGAGCTTTTCTTTCCAATCTTTTCTTACCGAAAGACATTGTTTGTGATTTTTGTTCGAAAATGGAATCGATGGGGAAGATCAAGACCTCATGGGACTTGTACATTGAAGAAGCACTTCCAGAGCTGGAATCTCGCAATTTGTTTACGCCTCTACTCCCCTTGAATATAGCCATTGCCGGAAAAGGAGAAGGAGCTCAGACAAAGTTCGATGAAGACGAATACGAAACATACGACGGAATTCGGCCGTGGGATCGACTCGCTGCTCAGATTGAACTCCCACAAACTTTCTTCCAACGATTGTTGAATGGTATGTGTTTATCATGCATGTTTAGATATACATACATATCATGTGTTGGGCATGTGTAATGTACGTGCATGGCGCATGCAGGAGTTGAACTCGTCAGCAAATATGAACTCAAAGAAAATGAAAATATATGTTCGAACCAGGAGACGCAGTACAAGAAGCTAATTCTGTTCGCTGGAAATGATTTCTTGGGTTTGAGTAGGCATCCTACAATTGCAAAAGCTACGGCCAGGGTAATTCATTTTTAATGAATATATATATGAATGATTTTAATCGATTTTTTTTTTTAACTTAAACAGGCAGCAATGGAACGAGGAACTGGCCCAAGGGGATCTCCACTTATCTGTGGATATACCAATTATCACACCACATGGCACTAGAATCCAGCATGGCGAAACTAAAGAAGAAAGTGGTATATATTATATATTATATCATATACAGCACGCAAGTTTTCCGGCAATTTTATGTAGAAAACCCATTGAAAATAATTATTTAAAGAAATGACCCCCTGAGAGCATTATTTAGAAAAATGACTCCCAAATCTGCCACGTATGAAGACCTCGCGTTCTACGCAACGCGATCTTTTATCTCGCTTTCGACAAAAAGCGAGTTGTTCTTACGTGGCATCTCTTTTCAAAATAACGAACTTCACAGGACCTCGCGCTCTCCTAAACGCAAGGTCCCCGAGAATTTGAAGAGCCTGCTGAATTTATCGTGGGCTGTTTAATGGAACTCGCTTTCTGCAGAAAGCGAGTTCTTTGTAAATCGGGGTAGCATAACAGACGTCCATAGGCATGTTCGAGTGATATTTCAAAGCTATTGATCGTATAATTTTAGTTAATGGCGAGTTTAGGTGTGTAGTACTGGAACTTGTCTTGCATTCGACACCAATATGGGCAAGTTCGGTGCGTTGTAAACCGGGTAAAATTCACGTTGAAAACGGTACCATAGCTTGTTTTTGTGAATGATTGAAAAGTTAAAAGGGCGTGATAATCTTTTCACGTTTATGTATCGGGTTTTTAATGTATGTTTATTATCACATTTTTTTGACCTTGGAAGTGTTGTGGAGGAACTTGGCTACCATTTTAGACTAACATTGGAACATGCGATACACGGAGAAGGATATAAAATTTGCATTGAAAATGGTTCGAAAGCGTGGTTTTCTGTAGGAACGACAAGGCGGAAAGACAACTATTAAAACCAATGAGACCTTGTTATTTCAACACAAACTTATATTACATCCGTAGAAAGTTGTAACTCGTTACTAGTATTAAATTTCAACATAAACTTATATTACATTTGTATAAAGTTGCTATTGGAATAGACATATCATATTCTAGCCCACACCCGCGAAAAGCTGTAACCCTGCGCATTATCAGCTGTCAAGTCCGGGTTGGATTACAACTTCTGTTCTGACCTCAATCAAAGATGAAACCCAGACCGAAGAGGACATCTTATATATTACCGCGCCGAGTGTTGGAGTATGCCCAAAGACCAATCATGAGATGGTTGTAAAAGACATATTTATTTTATCTTGTTTATTAAAATAAAGCCATTTTTATTATTTCAGTATTATTCCGTGTATCTATAAATAAACTGAATTATAATAAAGTCCTTAGAATAATATAGTTATTCTTGAATGTCCTTAGTCAAGAATTATTGTGGGCTTGGACAACAATAATGTATTAAGACTAATATGTAGTTGATTGATGACAAAGTGTTGACATTGACATGAAGATGTCAAAATCAATACATAAGTATGTGTTAGGGAACAACATATTGGACTGACCCACTGTGAGCATGTTTCTTGGATTATTATGTGACGGTCAAAACATTACTTATGGTGATAACATGTATGATCCTCAGACTTGAGATCATCATTATTTCAACATTGTGAGTGACATATTTTGATATGGTCAAACGTGTGTCGTAACTGACTACACTATAAAGAATGATATTGGATATGTCATAATCCATGTAGCGAAATATGGTTGATCAAGATAGGATTTGTCCCTCCTACATAATAGGAGTAATATCATAGGCCACTTGATTGAGTGAGACTAGAAAATGCATGGCCATGCTCGAATAAATTGATATATCATAATTATTCGTTTATAATAGTTTACTCAAGATATCAAGAAACATTAGATGGACTATACAAGTGTGACTAATCCATGACTTGTGTCCGATCTAGATATGAGGACAAAAGGATGAAATACATAAAAGAAGTTAATCACGAAAAAAGAGGTTAAATCGAACCACGATTTCATGTAACTTAGGTAGCAATGATGTATTGCTAGATGCCACTCGTTGCTTGTAATATTAGAATTGTTCTGGATATTACTGCTAACGTTACATGAACCTACAAGGGTCACACCCTATGATTGAAACGAATAAATATCGATTAAATAGCATGTGTACAAACTTGTTGTACACGTAATTAGTGAGAAACTGAAATTGTTATAATTATTGTAATTATGGATAATTTCGTTTATATATATATATTAATATTTGATAAGTGATTGTAATTATCAAATATTATTAAAGTATATATATATATATATCTAAAAGAAACCTAATTAAAGTAGAACCAGATTCTACATATTTAATTCTATTCGGTTAAATTATTGTATATTTAAGAATCTGAATTTAATTAGAATTAGGTTTTTGAAAGCTATATAAAGGCATAAGGTCTAGCAGCCATTTATTCCTGTTTTTTGAAAAACCTCTCTAATAGTTAGAGAAGAGAAAATATTGTTCGTTTCATTCAGGTGGACTGCGTAGAGGTTGGAACGCTATTGTGACGACTCAGATTCGATTTGGTTATTCCGAATTCTCTATAGATTTCTAGATTCCAGATTTATTAAGGTAATGTTTCATCCTTCATCACCCCAAATTCGTCCCTTGTACATGGATCACTGGTGGATTATGCCGGATAATTTTTTCGCCGCGCCATAGGGTGTACCAGCATTCCCCAACAGTAGTATCAGAGCCACTTGTACGATACAAATTCGGACTTAAATACTTCGATGATGTTTTTGTATGAGATGCATGTTCTACTTTTTCTATTTTGACGAGTATGTGATGTTTGTGCGAAACGTAGAAATTAAATCCAGTCGCGATTAATATGTTAATCTGTTTTAACAAGTTTTTACGATCGATGGTTAAATGTTAATCATGTGTTAGTTGCGGTAAGCTTTTGATAATCATATGTTAATAGTTGACATGATGAACATGCGGTTAAGATAGCATATCGTTTTTGGCATATGAATAATGGTTGTTCTAGAGTGAAAAACCTTAGGGATTGAAAATCCCAAAAACACGAATCCATTGATAAAAGTTATCAAATAGTGAGGTTTTACATAGTAATCGAAGTGCCAAAATTAAAAATTTTCCCGGCATACTGGGGCCGCCAGGTCCGCACTCTACGGGCGTACTAGACGACCCCGGATCTGCTGGACCACATAAGCAACAAAGGTCGTAGGAACTATTTAGGTAATCTTAATTAACAAGATAAAACATGTGTATGTTTTGAATGATATGCACGGTGTTTGAAAATGCATGGTTATAGCCCAAATAGCATATTTACTTTGGTTTTATATAAATACGGCCTGTGTGTCGTGCCTTTCTTTTTTCTATTACAATTCTCTTCTCATATTATTCCCTCGTATGTAAAATGAGTTTCTGAAAAATTGTAATATTTACAGAGAAAGCGTGGACCAGAGGAGCAGACTGATGGGCTGATTAAAGGTGGATTAGGTGCTTGAGAAGCAAGTTCTATCTTTAGTAATTTTGGTTCTCCCATTGGCTTGGGATGAGCCAGCTTAGTTTTAAGGGCTATAACCATTGCATTTATATTTACTGCTTTACATGTATGTGATACAATGTATGTTTTTTTAGCATGATGGTAACTGATTAGATCATAATAGAATGGTGAGATTAATATAACAAAAAACCCTCCATATTTAATTAAAATTAGTCATCCAATATTATCCCTCGTTAAAACCTCGATCGGTACTATGTATATTTTGCCAAAGCAAAATACTTAGATCTATCCTAGTTAAACGCGAAGAATAAACAAGTGATATTCACTGGTAGTAATATTGGTTAAACTAGGTTGTTCTAATAAGATTAGAAACCTAAAGACTAATGATTGTTCAAGAACTTTGGTGATTGAAAAATAATACGAAAGTGCATGTCTAGGATTGGTTCTTTGAAAGACTTGGTATTTAAGCGTGCTTAGTACACCACCTCTCTTACATAAGTTACCTACCTGGTGCACTATTCATTATTGTTCTTTCTATTAGACCATATGAACTTTGTTTTGGACAAATAGTTGTTCATCAAATATAGGAATTACATGAGATGTAACTAGCAAGTGTTGTTTACCTAAATAATTGAATTCTAGGAGTAAAGCCAAAGTTGACTTAGAATAAAATGAAATATGGATCCTTACCCACTAGAAATACTTTTAGCAAGTTTTTTGATTTTGAGGGTTTTTAATAGTAGGAATGTTATTACTTTATAAACATGATGAATAGGTACTTATAAAACATATTTTATCGTTTTAGATTTATGGCAAACATATTATCATTGCGATGCGTCCTTGAGAAGGACAAATTAAATGGCTTGAACTTCCTTGACTGGTTCCGCAATTTGAAGATTGTCCTCAAACAAGAAGGGAAACTAACAGTCATCGAAGAACCTGTCCCTAAAAAGCCAGTAGATGATGCCTCTAAAGATGAATTGGAAGCCTTTGAAAAATACTCAAGTGACATGGTAGATGTCGGTTGTTTGATGCTTGCGACCATGACCCCTGGGCTTCAAAAGTAACATGAGGACATGGTTCTCTATGAGATGGTTAAAAATCTCAAGGAATTATATGAGGGGCAAGCTCATCAAGAAAGATATGAGACCTCTAAGGCTTTTTTTCGATGCAAGATGGTTGAGGGAACTCTAGTGGGAACTCATGTTCTCAAAATGATAAGGTATATTCAGACCCTGGAAAAGTTGGGCTTCCCTCTAAGCGTTGAATTGGCTACTGATGTTATCCTGCAATCGTTTCCAGATAGTTTTAATCAGTTTGTTCTTAATTTCAATATGAATGAAATTAACAAATCGTTGCCCCAGTTGTTTGGTCTGTTAAGAACAGCAGAGAACAACATGAAAAAGGTTGGTTGCAAACCTATTCTGATGGTCCGAAAAGATAGCAGAAAAGGAAAGCCCAACACCAAGGCAAACCCAAAGCCCAACAAAGGAAATGCTGCATTGAAACCCAAAGGAGGAGTTGCAAAAGAAGGAAAATGTTTCCATTGCAACCATGCTGGACATTAGAAGAGAAACTGCTATGTCTATCTCGATGACATCAAGAAGGTAAGAGAAAATGGACAATGTGGATCAGGTATTTATGTTATTGATATTAATATATCAACGTCTACTTCTTGGGTATTCGATACCGGTTGTGGTTCTCACATTTTTACTTCTGTACAGGGACTAAAAAGAGTAGAAAATTGGCAAAAGGAGATGTGGCCTACGAGTTGGAAATGGAGCAAGAGTTGCTGCATTAGCCATAAGAACATATACTTTGTCATTACCTAGTGGACTTGTTTTAGATTTAGATGATTGTTATTTCGTACCTAGTTTGACTAAAAACATTATTTCAATTTCTTGTTTGGACAAGATTGGTTTTGAGATTATTATTAAGAATAATAGTTGTTTTTTTTCCTCAATAATGTTTTTTATGGTACAGCTCAATTAATCAATGGCCTATATATCTTAGATCAAGGCAATTTCATATATAACATAAATATGAAAAGATCAAAAACAAATGACTCTAATCAAACTTATCTCTGCATTGTCTCTTGGGTCATATAAGTGAGAAACACATATCAAAACTTCATAAAGATGGATTTTTGGATTCTTTTGTTTTCGAACAATTAGATATTTGTAAACCTTGCTTAATGGGAAAAATGACCAAATCACCGTTTGATGGTAAAAACGAACGAGCAAGTGATTTATTAGGTCTAATACATAATGATGTATGTAGACCGATGAATACACAAGCCAGATAAGGGTTTCAATACTTCATTACTTTCACTGACGACTTCAGTATATATAGGTACGTTTACCTAATGCATCATAAATTTGAAGCCCTTGAAAAGTTCAAGGAATTTAAGAATGAAGTACAAAACCAATTAGGAAAGAGTATCAAAGCTCTTCGATCAGATCGAGGAGGAGAATACTTAAGCCTAGAGTTTGATGAACTTCTTAAAGAATGTGGGATTGTCTCACAACTTACAGCTCCAGCTACTCCACAACACAATAGAGTCAATGAAAGGAGAAATCGAACATTGTTAGACATGGCTCGGTCAATGATGAGTCATGCTGATCTTCTAACTTCTTTTTGGGGACATGCGCTAGAAACAGTTGCTTTCACACTAAATCGTGTTCCATCTAAATCGGTTCAAAAGACACTATATGAGACGTGGACTAGGAAATGTCCTCGTATGTCTTTTATGAAAATTTGGGGATGTGAAGTTTATGTTAAACATCAGATGTCTACAAAACTCGAACCTAAATCTCATAAGTGTAATTTTGTAGGGTATCCTAAAGAAACAAAAGGATACTATTTCTTCAATCCATCTGAGAACAAAGTGTTTGTTGCTCGAACGGGAGTCTTCCTCGAAAGAGAATTTATTTTCAGAAAAAGAAGTAGGAGAAATATTGAACTTGAGAAAATTCAAGATCAACCACAAATCACTAAACCAGAGATTGAACAACAACAAGTTCCATAAATAGTTGAGGAACATCCAATCATTCTTGAAACACAACCACTGCGAAGGTCTATGAGAGAACGCAATGCGCCTGGAAGATATGGATTTCTTGTCACATTGCATAGAGATGTTCTTCTCATGGACCAAGATGAGCCTAGAACTTATCGGGAAGCAGTGGAGAGCCCAGACTCTGAGAAATGGCTAGAAGCCATGAAATTCGAGATGGATTCCATGTCAGAAAACCAAGTATGGACTTTGGTTGACCCACCCGAAGGAATTAAGCCCATAGGGTACAAATAGGTTTTCAAAAAGAAAACCGACATGGATGGAAATATACAAACATACAAAGGGTGATTCGTCGCTAAGGGATTTCGTTAAATTCATGGTATAGACTATGATGAAACCTTTTCCCCTATTGCTATGTTTAAATCTATCCGGATATTACTTGCAATAGCTGCATATTATGATTATGAAATTTGGAAAATGGATGTCAAAACCGCTTTCCTTAATGGAAAATTAGATGAGGATGTGTACATGACACAACCTGAGGGTTTTGTCGATCCAAAAGATGCTCTAAAAGTATGCAAGCTACAAAGATCCATTTATGGGTTGAAGCAAGCTTCTCGAAGTTGGAATCTTCGTTTTAATAAGGCAATCAAAGAGTTTGGTTTCATTAAAAATGAAGATGAGCCATATGTTCTCAAGAAAACTAGTGGGAGCACTATTACATTATTGGTATTGTATGTGGATGACATACTAATAATAGGAAATGACACACCTACCTTACAGTCTGTAAATATTTGGTTAGGAAAATGTTTTTCTATGAAAGACTTGGGTAAAACAACCTACATATTAGGAGTCAAGATCTATAGAGATAGATCAAGACGACTTCTAGGGCTAAGTCAAAATACATACATAGATAAAGTACTAAAAAGATTCAGTATCAGTATGAAAGAATCTAAAATAGGATTCTTACCTATGAGACATGGTATTTCGCTCTCGAAAGAAATGTGTCTTTCAACATCTTAAGAGAGAGAGCCTATGAGTAAATTTTATATGCTTCAGCCATTGGATCTATCATGTAGCCATGCTATGTACACGTCTGGATGTATCATATGCACTAAGTATGACAAGTCGATACCAAGTAGATTCCGGTTAAGGTCATTGGGTTGCAGTAAAAAATATCCTTAAGTACTTAAGAAGAACTAAGGATACATTCCTTATGTATGGAGGTGAGGAAGAGCTAAGTATAAAAGGTTATACTGACGCAAGCTTCCAAACTGATAAGGATGATTCTCGATCGTAATCGGGTTTTGTGTTTTGCCTTAATAGAGGTGCTGTAAGCTAGAAAAGTTCAAAGCAAGATACAGTAGCAGATTTTACAACAGAAGCCGAGTATATTGCAGCAAACGATGCTGCAAAAGAGGCTGTTTGGATCAAAAAGTTCATATCTGAACTAGGGGTCATGCCTAGCATATCAAATGCCATAGATATACGTTGTGACAACAACGGATCCATCGCACAAGTAAAAGAACCCAGATCTCACTAGTGATCCAAACACATACTTAGGCGTTACCATCTCATTCGTGAAATCATTGATCGAAGAGATGTAGAAATATGCAGAGTACCAACAGATGACAATATCGCCGATCCACTAACAAAGCTTCTGACACAGCAGAAGCATGAACGTTACACTAAGTCTCTTGGTATTAGATACATGAGTGATTGGTCTTAGTGCTAGTGGGAGATTGTTGGAGTATGCCCAAAGACCAATCACGAGATGGTTGTAAAAGACATACTCATTTTATCTTGTTTATTAAAATAAAACCATTATTATTATTTCAGTCTTATTCTGTGTATCTATAAATAAACTGAATTATAATAAAATCCTTAGAATAATATAGTTATTCTTGAATGTCCTTAGTCAAGAATTCTTGTGGGCTTGGACAACAATAATGTATTAAGACTAATATGTAGTTGATTGATGACAAAGTGTTGTCATTGACATGAATATGTCAAAATCAATATATAAGTACGTGTTAGGGAACAACATACTGGACTGACCCACACTATGAGCATGTTTCTTGGATTATTATGAGACGGTCACAACCTTGCTTATGGTTATAACATGTATGATCCTCAGACTTGAGATCATCATTATTTCAACATCGTGAGTGACATATTTTGATACGGTCAAACGTGTGTCGTAACTGACTACACTATAAAAAATGATATTGGATATGTCATAATCCATGTAGCGAAATATGGTTGATCAAGATAGGATTTGTTCCTCATACATAATAGGAGTAATATCTTAGGCCACTTGATTGAGTGAGACTAGAAAATGCATGACCATGCTTGAATAAATTGATATGGGATATCATAATTATTTGTTTATAATAGTCTACTCAAGATATCAAGAAACATTAGATGGACTATACAAGTGTGACTAATCCATGACTTGTGTCCGATCTAGATATGAGGACAAAAGGATGAAATACATAAAAGAAGTTAATCACGGAAAAAAGGTTAAATCTAACCACGATTTCATGTAACTTAGGTAGCAATGATGTATTGCTAGATGCCACTCGTTGCTTGTAATATTAGAATTGTTCTGGATATTACTGCTAACGTTACATGAACCTACAAGGGTCACACCCTATGATTGAAACGAACAAATATCGATTAGATAACATGTGTACAAACTTGTTGTACACGTAATTAGTGAGAAACTGAAATTGTTATAATTATTGTAATTATGGATAATTTTGTTTATATATCTATTAATATTTGATAAGTTATTGTAATTATCAAATATTATTAAAGTATATATATATATAAAAGAAACCTAATTAAAGCAGAATCAGATTCTACATATTTAATTATATTCGGTTGAATATATTGTATATTTAAGAATCCAAATTTAATTAGAATTAGGTTTTTAAAAGCTATATAAAAGCATAAGGTCTAGCAGTCATTTATTCATGTTTTTTGAAAGACCTCTCTAATAGTTAGAGAAGAGAAAATATTGTTCGTTTCATTCTGGTGGACTGCTTAGAGGTCGGAACGCTATTGTGACGACTCATATTCGATTTGGTTATTCTGAATTCCCTACGGATTTCCAAATTCTAGATTTATTAAGGTAATGTTTCATCCTTCATCACCCCAAATTCGTCCCTTGTACATGGATCACTGGTGGATTACACCGGATAATTTTTTCGCTGCGCCATGGGGTGTACCGGCATTTCCCAACACCGGGGTCATCATCGGCCAATGTTTCCCTACATATTCTCATTCTTCGTGATGTGGGCAACCCTGGATATTGAGGTATACCTCATTACGCTTCATTTTACACCAGGATTCCATCACCAGTGCGAATGGTAGGAGCTTTGGCCGCGGTTACCTTCTCGAGTATTGTGATTTATCGTTCAACTTATAGGTCTTACCTCGTTCAAATATGATGCAAATGCTCGGAGCTCTGGGCACGTACTCATGATGCAACTACATATACCAACAAATCACAATACTCAAGAAATCTCTTAGCCAAAGTATTTTTTGAGTATTTGATTTGTTGTTATTGGTAGCTACAATAGAAGCGTAGTATTCTCCAAAACTACCAGATTGCAACTTCGGGGGAGTTATTTATAGAAGGGATCTCGCGTTGTGTGAAGGGTGATTTCTTCCAAGATTCCTGACATGACAGAGATCTCGCGTTCTATAAAGAGCGAGTTTTGCCAAGATTCCTGACGTGTCAAGAATCTAGCGTTTTGTAGAGCACGAGTTCTGCCAGGATTCCTGACGTGTCAAGAATCTGGCGTTCTATACAGGCGAGTAATTGGTTCAAAATTAAAAAAATAACAACAAACAGTAGCAAACAACAAATATCATATCATAAGATATTAATAAATAAAACCCTAAAATTAATATGAGCAAATACAACAAACACTTAGTTCATACGAGGGCCCGAGCGGTTAGGACACTTGTTAATCGTATGTCCGAGATTTCTACATGCAGTGCAAAGTTTCTTTTGTCCAGTTATTTCTCTATGTTCGACCATGTCTTCTGTACAGTAAATCTGTGTCGATCGTGGACGTCTCTTATTTCGTAGTAGTGCAGGATCTAGCCATATGGTCGGTTCATCATCAACGACATACAGATCAATTTCATTTCCGATAGGAGGAAACTCTTTTTCATAAACCTTCAATATCGTTTCCAGTAAGTATACTGGATCAAGTAGTTGCATGTAGTGAATCCGTTGGGAAGAACAAGCAGCAATGGCGTGTGCGCACGGGTATTTGAATGTTTGGAAGACTCCGCATCCGCAGGTTCTCTTCTTAGATCTACCATGTACGCGTTGTGTTGTATGCCTTCCAACGGCCTCAAAAATTATGAAACATGAAACAAATGGCCTTCTCGAAAGAAGATAGTTACAGTCATTGCATTTGAATGACACACATAAGTTTGTAATTTTTCTAGGAAGTTTGGGTGCACTTTGTGGCCATCTGCCATGTAATCAGTTGCTTGCCTTTCCAGGGTTGTAAATAGGGTAGCCAAACGATAGTAGGTCGCTTTGACAATGAAAGTAATAGGCAAATGCCGCACTTCCTTCAGAGCTGAGTTGACCACCTCAGCCAAGTTCGTTGTCATGTGACCATATCGTTTACCCTCATCATATGATCGAAGCCATTTTTCCCTCGGGATTTTGGTAAGGTAGCCTGTGCCTTTGTCATTCCTGGCTCTCAATTCTTCCAATAGCTGGTCTCCTTATGTACGTAATGCGAGTTACCTAGGGAATGACAAACACCTAGTTAGTGGCAAACATTACATGCAAAGATATCATAAGCGTAGAGGACGTAAAAGACGTACCCATTCTAAGCACCATAGCACGTTCATCTTGGTTCTTATAAATCTGCAAGTAGTTGGCCGCAATGTATCGTAAGCAGTAAGGGTGGTAAATATGGGGAGACTGCCAAGACCGACCCAAACCCTATATTGCGTACTTGATCGCATTAGATCTGTCAGAAATAAGACATATCCCATCATCCCTTGCCCGCATTACATGAGAAATAACATATCTTTGTAGGTTATTAAGGAAGAAGTGCCAAGACTCGAGATCCTCCTTTTCAACTATTGCGAAGGCTACATGAACGGTTTTCCGATTGTCGTTTTGTGCAACTTCCAAAAGTAAGACTTGTGTATATTTCTCGTACAACCAAGTATCGTCGATCTGAACCATCGGCTCGCAATGCATTAATGCATTAATGCACTGAGGAAATGTCCAAAATAGCCGGTTGAATTGACAAACATCTGGTAGGACACGATCATTTTCGTATGCCAAAGCCATCTGAAGTTTCACAACCGTTCTGGGTATGTGTTTCTGCATCATTTTTAGCCACGGTCGCAACTCGTTGTAAGATTTCTCCTATTGGCCAAACAATTTTTTGTACGGCCTGCCACCTTGCATACCATACTTTCGGGTATTCAGGAATGTATTCGTACTAAGTTTTTGCTGCAGCGATACATGTGGCGATTGTCACACGAGGATTTGTTTTGACCAGTGGCATGAAGGTATCGCATAAGACGTGCACGTCCAAGTTCTTGTGATCCTGACTTAGGCTGCTCACGGTGCATGTATGAGGTTCATCCAATTTCGTGATTTTTCACAGCCCGTTCAGCATCTTCAAGGATGATACACGAACCCTCCATTCACATCCCTCTTTCTTGTGGGAACACTTCACAATGTAGAAATTCGGTTGGGTTTTCTTCACAGTCGTCGTAACTGCCCAACGAATGTTGTAGTGCTTAATCGCGGCCACAACCAGTTCTTTTGTCAAGAATGTCATCCCAATGGCCAATTTACCATCGGGACGGTGGTTTTATCCGTCAATTGTTGGGGGTTGTGAAAATTTTAGAATGTTCAAGGCATCCATATCAACCTTTGTGAAGTGGGATGGTGGCTGGTAATAAGAAATAGGTGTTGTCGATACTGGAACGTCAATACTTCCTCGTTTCGACATTTTCTCAGCACACGTAAAAGATCTACATGTAACAAGAACAGACATTAGTAGCAAGCAATTTAGTAAAACTACACAATACAACCATTAGAGAAATCGTGGCAAAACTTACAGTTGAAACACTTTTCTGATTCAAATGGCTTGTAAATTATGTTCACAATATCCTCTACTTTCCACAGGCTTCTATAAGCTGCTGCGAATGTTGAGGAGAAATTTTTCTGCTATTTTGGTTCATTCTTAAACCCTGATATAAGAGGTATGAAGGACTAATATAATGTTCGTCCGAAAAATAAGAAGAGTATTGCTTTTGCAGACGTGTCGGATAAGCTTTATCAGTATTATATTTGCAGATAGAACTCGCTATCTGCAGAAAGCGAGTTCCCCTTAGATTCCTGATGTGGCAGGCACATCAATGAACCTCACTTTTTGTAGAAAACGAGGTCTAACGCTTCATTCATGACTACTCTCCGGTTCTACAAGGAGCAATGTCCATTCCATGCGCTGTTTCAGTTGCAGTCTGGTGATTTGATTTGCCACGGTAGATAATATGAAAAAAAATCTTCAAGAAATGGCAAGGTTTTCGGTAACGGTTTTTCATTTTGGAACTTATTTCCACACTTTCTTCGATAGCACTGTCCATTTCATGCATTATTTGTACCGAACAATGTTTCACATAAATAAAGGAGGACAACATCAACGTTGCCCATACTTAAAACATTAATAAATGATGAAAGGATGAACTCATAAAACAGAATTTGACGATGATTTGAGGAATTGAAGTTAATCGGAATCATCGTAGTCAGTTGAAATGTCTGAACTTAAGTTAAGTTCTTTGATCAGTTGTTTTTTTTTGTCTGCGCCTGTACATAAAAAGTTGCAACTCGTCGGTAGTTGCATCAACATCCGATGAACAAGGAGCTTGTTCACTGCTCGCTGCGAGTGCGGACGTAGCAACTTCTACGGGTGCAGACGTACTACATCCTTTAGCGTTCACCTCATCGAACTCAACATTCAAATGGATGTATTTAGCGCCAAAAGAATTAAGCTGCTCGTACATGTTACGTACGTCGGTTTTGCTAGCAAGCTTCAGAATGTAGTGTGTTTCACTTGCCGTCGGTGTTGGGATTTTACATTCCAAGTAAGAAATTTGCTTGTCAGTACGTTTACTAACCTCTTCAGATATCAACTGCAACAAATCGTGGAGTGACATATTACTGGTAATTGTTAAGTCGAAATAGGTACCGATAAAATAAAATGTTGCAAAAAACTTAGCCATGAGGGGATGAAACTGTTGGAAGTTTTGTTGAAATAGATATAATCAGAGCCTGGGTTTTATAGGGAAGGAAAAACGGATTGAATTTAATTTCAAAAGCCATGAACTCGCGTTCTATGCAACGCGGTTATCCACGGAACTCACTATCTCCAAAACACGAGGTCCCTTCTGATCATTCATTATATGCGAATGTTGAGTCAAACCAGTTAAATATGACCTCGCCTTATGTAGAAAGCGAGGTCAAATTCCGTAAATTATGTTTCCTTGAATATTAACAATTCCGATTTTTCTTCCTAAGTTATGCTGCCTAAATTATGCTTCCTAAAATACTAACAATTACGATTTAATTAATTTATATACCGCGAGGTCCCTTCTAACCGTTCATTATATGCTACTGTTGTAACAAATTTTCATATATAAATTTTTATCTTCTACTATATTTAATTAATTTATATACCAATTGAGTTTAAAATTTTAACAAACTTTTACATATGGGCATTAATTACTAATACAACTTATATATTTATATAATTTAAATACCATCTTTTTTCTTACCTCTTATAAAATTTAAATACCTTCTTTTACTTTATGACTATTTGATTTCAAAGATTCGACACTAATTAGGACTTTAATTTAAAGAAAATAGGAATTTAAAATTAATTTTTTACCATATTTATCTAATAATTTAAGGAATAATTAATTAATAGACGGTTTGTGAAAAATAAAAGACCTCGTGTTTTGTGTAACGCGAGTTTCCTTTATGGTTGTTCAAGATGCTCTCTGAAAAGTCAAAGGGGAGGTCTCTTCAATGGAACTCGCTTCCTGCGTAAAGCGAGTTCTTCGGTAACTCGCTTTCCACAGAACGCGAGTTTCATTAAAATCGTTTCCCAGCCGGTGCGAGTTCCATGATAAATAGGGCCCTGCAGAATCAATAACCCCACACCTCTACATTCTTCTTCTCCTATTCTATTATACATATCATATATTTTCTATACAATGGCGGCTTTATTGAGGCTAGACGAATGACACGTCTTCGACTACTGGAGGGCAAATGATGAGGTAATATTCTTTTCTTACTTTAAATTAATTTCCATTTTTTAAAATTTATCTCATCCTATATGTATATACTTTTAAATTATTATCTTGTACTATTTTTCTTCAAGAACTACGAATGAGGATTGACACGCTATCTAAATCGTATCACGGCCGCGCCGGACGAGGATATCGTTCCATTTATTGCCGAAGCTGGTTTTGGGCACGTTGCTACTATCGTTGGTGGTAAGAAGTTGAACCGTTCCTTCATTAATGCCTTATTGGAGCGATGGAGGCCAGAGACTCACACCTTCCATCTTCCGTGTGGCAAGGCTACAATTACACTGAAAGATGTTGCATATCATCTTGGCTTGCCTACTGACGGCGTGGTTATTACAGGTGTTGCTGAGGGTGACTGGCCGAACTTGTGTGCCGAGCTGCTGAGAGTGGTTCCAAACAAGTTCGACGGTGGCAAAATCTTTCTAACTTTTTTGGAGCAAAATTTTACAATCCTTCCCCCGGATGCGGATGACGAAACAAAATGGGTAAATATATTAATCTTATTTTACTATATTTTTCGTTTTCTATTTTTTTTAATAATTAAAATTATAACGGTACTTATTATTTTTGTAGCGGTTTGCTCGTGCCCACATCCTACACACTATTGGAAGGATTTTGATGCCTGACAAATCTCGCAACAAA
The DNA here is from genome assembly GCA_019671005.1 of Hibiscus mutabilis. NCBI lineage: Eukaryota > Viridiplantae > Streptophyta > Magnoliopsida > Malvales > Malvaceae > Hibiscus > Hibiscus mutabilis. Next base: position 42,219,951 of record CM033735.1, on the reverse strand, counting down.
GTCCACCTGATGTGGCTGTACCATCTCCGCAATTTCGCATAATGTAGCAAAAAATGTTGGGGAGCAACGGTCCTAGCCTTTCTGTTCAGGGAGCTTTGCAGAACCGTCGACCCAGATAGAGCCGCAATCGGAGGATGTCTCTTACTGCTTCAGTCTTGGGCTTGGTTTCGGATGCCCTTTTTAAGCCTGCGGCCTAGACAGCCTACCCCATACCTATTCTCGCTTATTCGGAGGTACTATTAAAATTATTTAATTTAATTTGATTTATTTGAAGAATATGTTTTTAAACTATTACAATTTTTTAAATTCTTTTTCATTAATACAAGTGGTGTCTTCCACTCACTCACCAGGGACTACCGGAGACATAACGAGACTACAGACTGCTGATCGACAAGATACAAAATGAGGTCAGGATTTCAGATATTTTGTTCTCAATTCCTCAAAAAAATTCAGCCAAAAAATTATATAACTCACATTCAAAATTTTTTGTTCAGTTCCTGTGGACTCTATACGCTGCTCCTCTGATTCGAGACTGTATTCTGCAGGACATCACGGATGGCTCTCACATCTGGCTGCTGCTGGTGCCACTCATCAACTTGGCTACGTCCAAGGGGATCCGGAGCCACCACCCAATTTGGACGAATTACATCGGTTGACGCGACAAGGGAAGACGGAAGTCTATTGGGGCCATCATCACGCTGACTGGGTCGGGCAATGGATGACAAGGTATGGCAAGCGGTCGCCCATCTGTGTACCCATTGTGAACCATGATGTCACATTCGACTATATGCAGTGGTACTACCAAAATGGGAAGCCGCATATACTGACTTCGGAGGAGCGCCAACGAGAAATTGTGTTGCCCCCCAAAACCACCCGCACAACGTTACACCACCCAGCGCCAGCCAACGCAGCGCGGTACCAGAATGAGGCCTGAAAGCCAGAGACTTCAACATCAGTGCCAGGACTGACATTCATGAACTCTGCTTCGTCATCGTTTCTACAGATGGGTGGTCCTCAGACGTTTTAGCAGACGGGGCCTCTATCCGAGCTTTTCATGACGGACGTATTTCATCCCTTTATGCCGATGCCTCCACCATATTACCCGACACCGCCTTTTGCATATGTTCCTCTGGTGTTGGATGTTCTACCATTGGCAGCACAGTTCGACTACAACATTGTCGAGCAGACGCCACCACAGTGTTTGTTCTATACTGACCCTGGTATCAGCGGTGCTCTGCATATCGGGGATGATCATGGCGCCGATGATGAGGACGAGGACGATAGAGCACATGCTGATCGGAGGAATTTGCCACAAGAACGTCGTGCACCCAGCTACGGAACGGGTGGACATATGCATCATTAAGACAAGAGAATGTTTATTTATCAACTTTAGTTATTATTTTATAATAATAATAAAAACTTTATTTTGCCTTATTTTTTACATAGTTTTAGATTTTATATTTATTTTGCCTTATAGTTTTAGACTTATTATTTTATAACCCGATACATAAACGGGAAAAGATTATCACGCCCTTTTAACTTTTCGATTATTCACAAAAACAAGCTATGGTACCATTTTCAACGAGAATTTTACCCGCTTTACAACGTACCGAACTTGCCCATATTGGTGTCGAATGCAAGACAAGTTCTAGTATTACGCACCTAAACTCGCCGTTAACTGAAATTATACGATTAATAGCCCCGAAATATTGCTCGAACATGCCTATGGACGCCTGTTCTGCTACCTCGATTTACAAAGAACTCGCTTTCTACAAAAAGCGAGTTCCATTAAACAGCCCGCGATAAATTCAGCCGGCTCTTCAAATTCTCGGGGACCTCGAGTTTTGCCGAAAGCGAGGTCCTGTGAAGTTTGTTATTCTGAAAAGTGATGCTATGTAATAAGAACTCGCTCTTCGCTGAAAGCGAAATCGGAACTCGCTTTTGATAGAACGCGAGTTCTTCATATGTAGCAGATTTGGGGGTCATTTTTCTAAATAATGCTCTGAGGAGGTCATTTCTTTAATTAATTATTTATAATGGTTTTTTAGTTAAAATTGTCAAGTTTTCCTGTAGTTTACTAAAGGGTAAACATCACTATTAGTCACTAAACTATTCATGTTTTCTTGTTTTGATCACCAAACTATTTTTTTTGGTAAAATAGTCACTAATGTTATATTTTTTTCCTATTTTGGCCACCCGTCGTTAAAAAAACCCACGGAAAAATAGGAAAGCGGGAATAGTTTAGTGACAAAAATAGGAAAGAACCAATAGATTGGTGACCAAAACAGGAAAAAAAAGTAACATTAGTGACCAAAATAGGAAAAAATGTAGCGTTAGTGATGATTTTACACAAAATAGTAGTTTGTGGACAAAAACAAGAAAGTGAGAATAGTTTATTGACCAATGGTGATGTTTACCCTTATTAAATATTCAAGTTCAATGGCCTCAATTGGTATATTTGGTATTGTAGGCTTGTCTTCTTTGCACGTCAGGCTTTGGAGCCAACATGGCGGTGATGGTTGCAATCGGAAGTATTGTGCCGGTGATGTGTGAAAGTGAAGGAAGGAGGCCGACAAAGGAAAAAAAGGTTGCCGTATTTTCTGATGCGCTTAACCATGCCTCGATCGTTGACGGTCTTAAACTCGCCGATCGACTAGGAGGAGTCGAGTTGTTTGTCTATAAACATTGTGACATGTCTCACCTCGATGCTCTCTTGCGCGTTAATTTCCTTTTTGGCTTCCATGTAAACATGCTTTCTTTGGATCATTAATGCCATCTAACAATGGTTTATTTTACGAAAATTTCACAGAACAAAGTGTAAAAATAAGAGAAAAGTGGTGGTGACAGATAGCTTGTTCAGCATGGATGGAGACATTGCACCCATGGGTGAGCTGGCTCAGCTTCGGAAGAAACATGGGTTTCTGTGGGTCCTTGAATATCCAACTATTTTTCTGAAATCATTCGAATATATTGAATAAAATTCGTTTGTCTCTTTTTTGTGCTCTTTTATTATACATGACAAAAAATCTTTGGTGAGACATATAAAGAAGCACAGAAAAAGAACATGCGTATTTTGTTCGAATATATAACTCCATTTTAACATATATGAGAAACACTTTGGACTTTTAAGGCTCATGGGACATTTGTTTGGGGCAAAAATGGTGGGGGACTAGCTGAGGAATTCAACTGTGAATACGATGTCGACAAATCCATCGGCACTTTGAGTAAGGCAGAATCTTCTCTAGGAGGGTTCGTAACATGCAGGTAAATCAATGCTTCAAACATCGATGGAAGTTTTATTTGGGGACAGAGCTAAGATCAAGCTGAAGGGGCAAAAATCTTATTTTACTAGTACTATTTAAGTAATTATACCCCAAAAAGTTGACAGGGGCAAGAGCCCTCCCAAACTCTACATGGCTTAGTTCCTGGTTTTATTAGTTTACACCGTACGAGTTTATGATCTCTGAATGTTACATCAACAGCAAAATTTGGAAACAATGGATTCAATCAAGGGGTCGCTCTTTCATATTTTCAACAATTGCACCTGTTCCGTTGGCTGCTGCCTCTTATGGTAAACATTTTCGGTTCCGATATCTGCAATCTCTTTATTTCGTTATTCGAATCACGGTTTAGTTGATTAATGCATTGTTCTAACATTTATGGATCAGCATCGGTGGTGGTGGCAAAGAAGGAATCATGGCGTTGAAGGGAAATCCGGAACCGGATGAAGGAGTTGCGTGCTCTAACTGGAATTCCTGTTAGAAGCCAGATAGTATGCGTCATGATTGGAGATATGATGCAGGCTATCAAAGCCAACCAGTTTGTTTTCTTTCTCACCCTCTCGTATTTGTCACTCATGTTTGTTGACGATAAACTAGGTACGGTGGCGGTTTCAAATGGTTTATTCTGTTCTGATTTCAACGATTGAACCGCTTGAACCACCACCATGTCTAGTTTATGATCAACAATGTTCTTAATACATCAGTTCATTGCTTAATATGCCATTGTTTTAATGCACTCAGTGAATTGCTTGAATCCGGCTTCTATTGCGTGGCTATCGGACCCCGGCAGTCGCTCCAAATACGGCAAGGTTACGATGTACACACATCAGAAGATTTAAAGAGGCTTGTTGCAATCATATCGAAGTATGTCAAGTTTCAAGTTTCCGGCAGCAGCGATTGCTCCAATTATATAAGCCCCTGGCTTTAGCTTAATGTGTGAAAAATTTGGACCATCTACATGGGATTCGTTCTTGTTTATCATCAAACCAAATAACAATGGTCGAAAATGGCTTGACCTGAATAGTTGTACTCGAGTTTCTCGTGCTTTGAGTTTATGTGATTATTTGACAATTGTACCTTTCGATGCGATGAATGTTTCAATTACAGCTTCTGCTACAATGGAGTCCTTTGTTAATTTCTTTTGAAATTTGCTGACAAAACAAAGGGTCTTTTTTATTCGACCACTGGTATTAGATTTATTGGTCGACTAATTCGGATCGAGATTTTACAGAGGTCTAACATGGGGTGACTCTCCCAACTTAATTTTCTTCATTTACAATGTCAGCATTCGAACCCATCACATTGCTTAAAAGATCTAACACTTCATCCTACCTCAATTTTTTTTCACATTTCTCCCCTATATAATTTTTTTTAAAAAAAATAGTTTATTTATAAGTTTACTTCTCACTTTTAAATATTTATATTTTGCCCTCAATCTCAAATCATGTACCTGACTAGACCAATTAGTTATCGTTAAACAAAGGGCTCCATGAAGCAAAGCTCAAAACCTTCCCTTTTGGATTCTTCATGTTGTTGTCGTTGGTAGGTGGGTTAAAAACAATATCATGAGAAATTAACAAAGTTTTAAGACGTGTAATATGTCACTTTTCTTAAATATTTCAGCTCGAGGTGATAAAAATTTTAAATCCATTATATAAATCAAAGGTAAAAGAATTTAGAGTGAGTGGCACGGCCTCTCCCGATAGTGTTGTAGTTTCGTCCCTCTATATGTATTGATGCGCAAAAGTTTTTGAAAAAGCATGGAATTTAAAATTTTATGTATCAAAATGGACCATTCAAATGTTGGTTTAACGGAATGAGGTGTTAGATCTCTTTAGTAAAGTATAGTTCGAATCTTGACATTATGAATGAGAAAAATTGAGTTGGGAGAGTTACTTTTATATTGGGCCTCTACAAAATTCAATCTAAATTAGCTGATCAATGAGTTAGATAACAATAATTAAAATATATATGGTTTAAATTTGATATATAGACCGTGTAAAATAAATTTTACACAAGTATGCTTATTTATACTATAAATCAAAATCAAACCTAAACCCTACAAAACTAAACCCCAAACTTTAAAATCTGAACCCTAAATTTTAAATATTAACTTTAAATTTTAAACGCTACAACTCAAACTCTCAAACTATAAGCCACAAACTGAACTTCTAACCTTTAAAATCAAAAGACTTGTGTAAACTTTAGTTTACACAGCCTGTGTATTGAAGTTTTTCTCATATATATATATGGTTAGGATCCACTTATATGGTGTAAAACTCAATTACTTTTACACTTTTTTTAGACCGTTGGATGATGGGAATTAATGGCTAAGGTTGTTTCCTTATTATTTTTTTTCAAGTGATAATCTTCACATTTTTTTACTGTTAATCTCATCCATCCATTTTACTTATCCAATGACCATGGATTAGTATAAAACTAAATGAATTTTACACCATGTAACTGAATCCGATCCCATATATATATATATTCAATAAAACAACCTTAACGTAACCCTTACCGAACTTCTCAAGCCAATTTAGACCATCCAAGTCTAATAATGATAGTTATAATCCTGGAATATTAAAAGCTATTGTTGCTTATAAGATTTCGAAATGGTGAAAAAAAATGATATTTATCATAGGAAATTTAAGTTTAAGTGCATGTAAGGTATATATGCATTATTAAAGAATTAAGAGAAAGTATGAAAGTATGCAGTTACAGAAAACGTTGTAATGAAAAAAAAGTTAAACCGATGAAAAATTCAATATGCCAAGTAATAATAAAAATATAATATTTTTTGTATTAGAAGCAACACCTATAAAATAATTAAAAAACATACAGTGATTTTTTAGATGATATTTGAATGGAAATTTTTATTTTTTTGAGCTTAATGTATATATAATATATTTATGGTACTAAAAATCTTAATCTTTTATATAATTGTAATATTAAAATTTTGAAGTAGAGAAAAAATTGAATTTCATAAAAGTTAAAGAAAAATATAATAGATACAACTGATCCAAATCATAAAATGAATTTTGAAGACGAAAACACTAAGAAAATTTTTAAAGAATAAAAATTAAAATACGTAAACACAGTGAATACAAAGAAAAAATATTGAACTTTTTCTTGAATAAAATAATAATTTAATCTAATATTAATATAAAGTCTATTTTAATGTTGTTATTGACTGTATCTAATTATATTATTTTTATTATTGTATACAATTAACCAATAAAATAAAATTTATTTTTATAATGTTAATTTAAGATTAGGCTTAAATGAAAAATTAACTCTAAAACTATGTATTTTGTTTGTTTTTAGCCGTTAAATTATTTTTTGATCAAAATAAATTCATAAACTATCATATTTGACCACTTTAAGTCTTTAAACTATTTTTTGGTCAAAGTAAATACCTAAATTATGTCATTTTTTTCTTTTTAATCCTTAAACTATCTATTTGTCAAAAAAAATCTTTCCGATAAACATTGTCTTTTCCTCATAGATACACAACTAACAAAATTTAAAGGGTAAAGTATACAAATGGTCACTAAATTATCTCTAAAAATATAAAATGGTCATCAAACTTTTAAATGTATACTTTAACCAATATATTATTGTCTTTTCCGATAAACAAAAATATTTGTCGGAAAAGATGGTTAAATGTATACTTTAACAAAAAATATTTAGTTTTTGTTACTAAATTATCTCTAATTATATTATTTTTATTATTGTATACAATTAACCAATATATTTAGTTTTTGTTACAAAATGGTCACTAAGCCGTTAACCGTCGTTACTTAGGTGATGTGACAGTTACAAAAATTTGAATAATATAACATTTAATCCTCCATATTGACACATTTAATCAATTTATTCCTAATTTAACCATCATTATTGTTGTCTAAATTGATTGAATGTATAAATATTAAGGATTAAATATTTATTATACAAATTTGTATAACTTTCACGTCTCCCAATAGTTAACGGCCCAGTGACTATTTTTTAGTAAAAGTAAAAGTTTAATGACCATTATGTAATTTTTAAAAGTTTAATGACTATTTTATATTTTTAGAGATAGTTTAGTGACCATTTGTGTACTTTACCCAAATTCAAATGGGCTCCACTACAAGAAGTTTTCTCTATTGGTCTGTTACCTACTCCTAAGCGAAACAAGTGACTCTAGTCTTTACGACCTTCACTTAAGTGGCTCTTTGAAACATGGGATCGAAAACAAGATGTTGGATGGCAACGAGGCGGAGCGGGTTTTTGGCCACCTCGAATTCGCCTCGATATATTAATCTCAAAAATTGGTTTCGTCTCGCTCTAGAAATAAAATAATAATTTATCTATCTCGTCTCGTCCCGATTTATAAACTTTAAACCCGATTTCGACCCGACCTGACTCGAAAATGTAAAAAAAATATATTAAATTCCGTCGACGATAAATGTTAGATTCGATCTAACGACCATTATATTTACAAAATATAAATTTCACAGACTTTAAACTATATAAAAAATAAAATAAACCAATTAAATTACTCATATAAAGAAAAAAATACATATTTAAAAAAATAAACTCGACCATTGACTTTTAGAATCAGATATGTTAAAATTCGAAAAATATCTAACAAAAATTTACGATAAACACAAACTAAAAAAATAGCTTGAAACTCCTAAAAGTATTTATATATAGTGGTATTTTTGTAAAAATAATAAAAACATACCGAGGCGGGACGGAAAATTTTCATATCATACCCAAACCCGCCCCGACCCTACTTTACATTTTTAAATACCCGTCTCGTCCCGATCCTCGAAAATCATAAGAAAAAACTTGATCGGGTCGGTCACACCGGGTCGGTGACAGGTAATTTTGTCATCCCTATCTCCAACTCCTCCGAATTTCGATGGCTCCTACAAACCCGCCCGTCAGATTTGTCTTCCTCCTCACCTTCTCTTCTCTGGTAATTTTCTTGATTTGGTGAAATGGGTTTTGCGAATTTTTGGTGTCTCTTGTTCAATTATATATATATATATATGTTATCGCCCTGGAATCATATGGTTATCAGGTGATAGGAAAAGGGGTTGAGGATTCTGCGAAGTACCCAATCGTGGTGAGCACATGGCCTTTCGTGGAGGCCGTGAGAGCTGCTTGGGAAGCGGTTGATAAAGGGTTCGACGCCGTTGATGCGGTGGTGGAGGGTTGTTCTGCTTGCGAGGAGTTGAGGTGAGATGGTACAGGTTGGTGGCATCAATTCCAAGTTCTTATGTTTTTGGTTTAATTTCTAATCAGAATATTTCATGCATAGGGTGACTTGGGTTTCTTCTTGAATACCTAGGGCTTTTGAATAGGGGTGAACAAAATTCTACTCCATTAAATTTTTTATTCTCGATTTTAAAAAAAAAATCAAATAAAGTTTGAATTGCAAAATGAAAATTCAAATAATTCAATTTTTTAAATAATTAAAATATCAGTTTTTAAAGTCTGAGTCAAGTTTCTCAATTACGAGATATATATATACAAGAAATATATATATATTCTATATGAATATAAAAAGTTGTTTAAATTGAAATGCTTATGTAATATGATATTATAAATAATACAATTAAAATTGTACAAAAACCCAAAAGCTCGATTTATTTGAATAAAAAAATATTTAAATAAAATTTAGTGGTAAAATAGTACTCGTAAAATTAAATAACTTGAATTTTTTTATTCGAAACGCTTACCCCTACTTTTGAACTTATTGCCTCTTTAATGAAATCCACTGAGACTCAATGTCAATCTATAAAGGGCAATAGAATACATGCATTTTCTGTGATTTTGTTTAGCATGTTAATCTCCTGAATGGCATGAATTTGACTGTAACAGTGGGTCCTGGTGGAAGTCCGGACGAGAATGGAGAAACTACAATCGATGCGTTGCTTATGAACGGGGTAGACAACATTGTGTCGAATTTGTCTTCTATGTTATTTTGATCCTTATTTGTTTGCTCTTAATAAGAGAAACAACTTAATCTTTTGTGTTCACCAAGGACGTGCATTTGTAATCACTCATTTTTATCCGGTTTGTAAATAGTATGTTAATATTAGTTTAATAATTAATATATTATAATTGCATGTATACATATATTATATTGTCGTATGTGCTTATTATATACGTGTTATTAATATATACGCAATATATGTATGTGTTTATATATGTACATAATGGGCATTGTATGTACGTTTATACGTGTACGAATGTATATGTATGCATTATCATATTTGTATTATTGTTATTATTGTTATTAATATTATTATCACATATATATAAACAGATAATAAAATAAGACTCAAGTTTATTTGTGTCCAATCCAATATATTACAAAACCCAAAAATTGTGTTATATTGGGCCTAACTCAGCCAAGCCCTAATCTAATTCAAAAACCTTAATCCATATCTGACCCCCTCCCTTTATTTTGCGCAAATGCACGAGGGCCGTTGGATTAGATCTAGATCCAACGGCCACGGTTGAAGCATGAAGACCCCTCATCTGCCGCGTGAAGTCCACGCGCGGGCTGTTGGATTCTCCACTCGCGCGTGTGAGACACATGCAAGGCTGGTCATCTTCTCCAGGCCACGTGGCACGATCCCAGACCGCTACATCATTTCCGAGGTCTCATCTCAACCGTCTGATCTTCGAGCAATCATAGCCGTTGGATCAGATCTGATCCAACGGCTAGGAATAATCCTGGCAGTGATAATCTTTTCGTCTTCTAGACGCCAATCCACGTAGTTGAGCGGTCACCACCACACCATGCCGGTCGTACCAACCACCGCGCTCAGAGACCACCAAAAACACGAAAAATGTTATGCCAGTATCCAAAAATCAAATCAAATGTATTTTCCCTGTCTTATTTTCTACCAAAAACACAGATCAGGGCAGGAATATATGTAAACCAACAAAAGTGTAATATCATCAGTTTTTCCAAAAATACAGAAAAAAACAGAGCTTCTATTGGTATTTTTTTCTCCCTCATTTTATGCATGCATGTAAGTAATAAGCCAAAAAATGAAAAAAAAAATGAGAGCTTTACCAGAGTTGAGAAACCCTTCTGGCCGGCGATAAACTCTCAGGAGTGAGCCATTTAAGAGAGGGGTTTTCTTTTTTTTTCATCTCGAAAGTCAAGGGTTTTGTGTGGTTCCATGTTTTCTTTGTTTAAAAAAAAGAGAGGGTTTCGAGGGGAATCGCTTTAGATCTAGAGGGAACGGGTTTAGATTTTAAGATTCGGAAGTTGGATTTGGTTTGTGAAGGCGGAAAGGAGTTGTTTTTTAGGTCCGTTGCCGCCAGTGAGCGACGTCCGGTGGTGGTCGGTGGCAGCCAGTACGGCAGCTGGTGGCCGGATTCTGGGTTAGAACCCATAAGGCCCTCTTCGGTTGAACATTACAGGGAAAGGAGGGAAGAGCTTTATCTAAGGTAAAAAAATGAAGGAAAAATGAATAAAGGGGGCCGACTATTGGTTTTATAGAGGGGAAATAAAAAGAAAATGGATAAATAACGTCATAAATCCCCCCGCATTCTTGAAATTTTTAGTTCTGTCTTGCCGCATGGGATATTTGCAGCCCCAGTCTCCCTCTTTTTTCGAAATCTTTCAATTTAGCCCCCGAATTTAGTTTTCAATTATTTTAATTACGCCCTAAGTCACTCTGCATTTTTGAATTTTACACTTTGGGCTTGCCCTTTGGGTATTTTACATCATTGGTCCTTTCAAGTTTCATTCGGTTTGCAATCTCGTCCCTGTTTTGTTTTTATTGTTTTTCGATTTGGGTTGTCTATTTCCTTTCTGTTATATTTCAGTCCCTCTGTCTGATTTAAATTACTATGTTTTTTCTTTGTACATGTACACTGCCATGTCATATTGCATGCTTTTATATATGTTTTTTTCTTGTATTTCGTATATTTATGTTTCATTATACGCTCTTTTTCGTGATTTCATGCTTTTGGTTTCTTTATTTATTTCGTTCGTATAGGTTTATTTTATATGTTGTGTTTAATTTAATTTGCATACCACGTCCGTATGTTAGTATGTTTTTATTTGTTTTGCATAGTATGTCACATATTAATTCATAGTATGTCTAGTTTTTATATCCATATCTTTCTTTACGTTTTTATACGTGTTTTAGCCATGTTTATTCATGTTTATTTCCCTTTATGTGTACTTTATATGTTTAGCTTTGTTTGATTGTGATAAAAATAAGAGTTTTTTATGTTTGCCTTGTTTCCTAGGTTGCATGTTAGTATGAAAATTTGTTAGTCATGTCATGACATGTTTATATTATGTATGCATATTTTGTGTTACATATTAAGTTTTAGTTTTATGTTTATAGGTTGCTTTGTTACTTGGGTATTATACTTTGTCATATATATGTGTTCTAGTTTGTTTTTCTTTTCTTGTTTTTGCATTTTAGGTTATATGGTAAAACGGGTGTTGTTTGTCACATATTAATGTCATGTTTTTTTGTTTTTAGTTGTGTCATATGTTAACTATTAGTTTTTAGAAGCATGTTGCTTAGATTTATTTAGTTTAATATCATGTTACATATATGTCATGCATATTTTTTGTTTTTTTATGCATTTTAACATGTAAATATTTGATTTATCAATTTCTCTTTGAAACATGTTTTCTTTTCTTTCAGTTTGGAAGTAGTTTTTCACTTGTTGATGCTTTATTTTTGTTATAATATGTCATGTAAATTATGCTCATGCATTTTACTAATCTTGTCCAATTTTACAGTATCCATGTTTCTATCTTTGTACCGTGTCAATGTAAAGGGTATGATTTATATTGTGCTTTTCTAAGATTGCATAATGGAATATAAATTGTCAATGCGGTGCCCTTTTATCCGAGCGTAAACGGGGCCAGTATCAAGCGTAGTGATGGTGGTTGAGCGTTTACTCTCGGATAACGGGGCCTTTAAAATTTACTCGCACTTATAACCAAATTTTAATTTAATCGTCATTTTAATCCGAAAAATTTAATTTTAATAAAGCGGTAATTATTAAAGTACTAATTTTGGGCGGTGCGGGGTGCTAATCCTTCCCTATCCGTAACCGACTCCCGAACCCAACAAGTTTTTAAATCTCTAATTTTATGGTGTTCGACCTACCTTAGTGGCCGATGGCGACTCCAATTTCAAAATAAAATACGGTTTTTACAAAATCCCACGGAAGACATTTTTTAAAAACAAAACAATAAATAAAAATACGTTTTTTAGCGCCAAGGACATCGCTACAGCATTAGGCCACAATGGAGGTCGGAGCTGTTGCTGCTATGAGGTATGTGAAGGATGGCATTAAAGCCGCAAGATTAGTCATGCAACGTACTAAACACACAATGCTTGTCGGCGACCGAGCATCCGCCTTTGCCATTTCAATGGGTCTTCCTGGACCCACAAACCTCAGTTCATCTGAGTCTATGGAGAAATGGAAAAAGTGGAAAGAAAATCACTGTCAACCTAATTTTCGGAAAAATGTTGTGCCTGTCGATAGCTGTGGCCCTTTTAAGCCTAAGGATAACATGGGGCATAATATGGGGATTTGTTCCGTAGGCAATTCAATGGGAATTGTTGATTCCAGGACATCTCTTATTGGTCCTCACAACCATGATACCATATCAATGGCTGTTATCGATAAAGTAAGTTGATGTTATTGCTGGTTCATTGCAATTCGGGCGCATATATGCAGAAATTCACTTTTGTTTTAAGTGAGATTCTTTTTCTTGCTTAGATGGGACATGTGGCTGTTGGTACATCAACAAATGGTGCAACCTTTAAGATCCCTGGCAGGTACAAATGTTGTATTTTGTTGAAATTTATTCGGTATTTGGTAAATTATTATCTCATGAACCTTGAGAAGATATTGAATGATTCCAAATAAAATTAGTTTGATAACACAATCAGTCTTGGCTCAACTTATTTGTAGCGGGTGGACAAAGAGACGTGTAAAGTTTTGTATCTAAAATCTTTACGCAGCAGCAGCGATGTCTTCCACCTTTTAGTATCAAGGGCTCTGTATATCTCGAGAAAACAAGTTCTACATAAATTTGTATCTAAAACATGGATATTTTTTTATTTTATTTCCCAAATAAAGTTTTGTCTTGGGTTTTTCTTAAGCATCTTTCCATTTTCATTGGAGGGAGGGAAAAAGAGGTGATCATGTTGTGTCACCGGAGTATTTATTCACCTAACATATTATTCCGCCTGATTGCAGGGTGGGTGATGGACCTATTGCTGGATCTTCTGCATATGCTGATGATGAGGTTGGTGCTTGTGGTGCGACTGGAGATGGTGACATCATGATGCTCTTCCTTCCATGGTATCTAATAAGTTCGAAACTTTAACTTCTGCCGTTCATACCAGGTTAATACTAGTTAAATATCAGAAAAAGGAAGTGGGTGTTTTCTTCTTTTTCAGATGAGCACATTACTTGAAACATTTCAGAACAATGTTCTTAGAATTGAAAGTCTTTATGAGAAGGGCTACAAATAACCAGGATTGACTCTTCGATTATCATTGTTTTAAGTTGTTATGCACTTATGCTTAGTTAGCATGTTTATTTTTCTGATGGGTAATCTTTCGCTTACTCGGGTTTTTCCCTTTCTCAATTCACACTCTGCAACTGTTCTATTTCAATTAATCTGCTGTAGTATGCTTGATCCTAATCTGGTGCACACGTACACATCATGCTTGTATCCATTTTCAGCTATCAAGTCGTGGAGAGCATGAGACAAGGAATGGAACCAAAGCTTGCGGCCAAGGATGCAATATCTCGAATTGCGAAGAAATTTCCAGATTTTATGGGAGCTGTTGTTGCTATCAATAAGAAAGGTGAACATGCCGGTGCTTGTTACGGATGGACATTCAAATACTCGGTCAGAAACCAAGATATGGACGACGTAAAGGTTTTCACCGTGCTGCCCTGAAATTGCTTCTGCCTTTGCACTAGGAAAGCCGGCGTAGCATGCCGCCTTTCAGTAATATCACCTTAAGTGTAAACAATTCATCATAGGACATCTATTGTTGTATATTTTTACCAATGAATATTCTTCCAAAGTATTCGTATAATGAGACATTTGTGAAGCCAAGAAATGAAGAATTTTACATGAAAGTGACTGGAAATTGTTTCTTTTAATGTCAAAATTCTCCTCACCCTTGCTCCGTTCCTTGAAACAACGAATTTTAATTGAAAAGTTGAGAAAGGACGATACTAGGGGCGATAACAAGCTCGAGCTTAAAGTGGATAGTTTGAGCTCGGCTTGGCTCGTGACTCCTCTAAGTGACAAGTTGGCAGTAATATTATATTGTTTAATTTGTTTTAGTGCTTCTTTTGTTGCCTTATTTGCTTTAATGTTTTTAAGTCTGTTCATGAGCTCGAATCGAATTCATTCAAGTTGAGCCAAATTCGAGTAGTTTGTGAGCTGATCATGCTCGTTATCACCCCTAGGCGATGCACATGAAAAAACACAAAAATCGCCAAATTTCAACGGCTCCATGGCCTCTTTCCTCGAATAGTAAGTTCATGCCTTTCGGGTTGAGGGTGGACCAAACCCGAATGCAACTGACCTAATCTCTTGATTCGGACCTTATAAAACTAAAAGCCAATTCAAGATCGTCTTCTTCATTATTGGTATCTTCTTAATATGAAACATGTTTTAGGGCTTTAAATTCCGAGTCAATTTTTGTAAAGTTCGGGTGATTTTTATCTCAAAATTTTCATTTTTCAGTGTATAATTTGTGTACTGCTACTTGTTAATCTAATTAAATGGAAATCGATGGAGGTCGTTGTAATTCTGGGAATAAATCCCATCGAAGTGCCGAGGTTGAAGGTGAAATATCCGTTTTGAGTTCAAATTTGTTCTTGGATCACGTTGGACAGGTTACTCTTACTCTTAATTCAGATGGGTTCTCTTGGAAATGACTTGATTCCTTCGATAATGTAAGTTTTTCTTTCCCTTTATCACGAATAAACGTAACAAAGTAACATCAAAATTTGATTCTTTTTCCTTATTATCATACCCCTTCATGTTTATTTTTCATTACTATTCTATAATTTTGATTTTCTGTTTATTTGATCGTAACCATACCATATTACCATTTTTGCGTGTTTTCTTAAGTTTATTCATTTTGTACTTATTTTGGAAGATTTTGTCACTTTCCCTTCTTGAAGTGTATGAGCGGAGATACCCTTTGATTATTGAGAGATTACATATAGTTATGGTTTAAGATAGGGTTGGTTTTGATTTAATATGTGATACTTTACAGCACATTATGGTTTAAAATAGGTTGTTTCAATACATTTTTATCAACGTAAGGATCCTCCATTGTTTTCTGCTTCTTTGAGCTGTGTTTTACACGTTTATAATATGGTGTCATAGTTGGCTTTTGATGGCTTCTTCATGTTTACTGGAACAGAAAGGATCAACGTGTTCGGGAATTGTAACCCCTAGACCGGCCTATACGGAAGGACCGAGTCAAAGGGCACATCTCAACTTAAATATCTAAATTAAAAATCTATCAAATATTCAAGTATTTAATTTGAATATATAAATATATATATCTACTTAAACTGATAAAGTCATCTATATAAACCTGACATATAATGATTACAAAATAGGTAATATCAGGTAATGTATCAAAAAGATCGTAACAAAACGTCGTATATCTCAAAATATAGGCACATGTCACCCTGAAATAACAAAATGGTGGATGGAAACATTACAATCTACATAGAATAGGGAATGTGTCAATCCTTCGAGTGTCAAGTACATGGTAGCCTATCCAAAATATTTGAAAAGGGAAAAAAGGGGGTATGAGCTAGAGAGCTCAGTGTGTTCCAACAGTGCAAGTAAAAACATTTATATCAATAGCATAGTAAAACATTTCAATAAGACATGTTCATATGCATGCAAGTTTCCATAACTTAACTACCCTCCAACCAAACTCCATGATACGGTTCCCCAGAACGGTATCATATACAGGCGTTAACCCGGCCCATTGGGCATGGGTACCATCCTAAGGGAATACCTTAGGTCCAGGCAGAATTACCCTAGCCGAAGCGTAGGAACCGAATACAGGTGGAATTGCCCTAGCCGAAGCATAGGAATCTCATACGGGCGAAATTACCAGACGAATCAGGGCTGAACCTTACGATACTTCATATCATAACCCAAGTACCCCTATTAATCAATACGGGCAGCATCATAGTATGCAGTAGTAAACAATAAGAACAACACTCGATGAACACAATTCTATTCTGATAAACGGTAATCATAGAACATACTTGTCATATCGGGTATTGGGGCATATATCAATCATATGGTATAATCATGCTTACTTCATAAAACATGCTATGTTCGTGTGAAATCAAGTAAATAATCCTGAGCACATAATTGGTTTGATAGAACATATAAAGCATGTGTAACAATTAGAAATCAGTCATATAGCACATAAGGAACACACCTCAAAAGTCAGGCAGGTCCGAATCTACTGGGCACAGGGACTACGCTCCGTTACGGTACTGGAACCGTATGAGTGACGATGGGCTCACAGGGTAGTACTGATCGGGATGAGCTGAGTTGGGCGAAGGCACAATCAGGAGATCAACGAGTACCTTTAATCAAAAGATCAATGACAGTCATTTGTTCTACAACATTTCTCAAATAATTTAACTTACGGCAAATGCATGTTCGAGTTCAATGTCTGATTTGGAGGCTTTCACGTTAGAATTTCACGAAACGGGCTTCAAAATCAGACTCAGAACGTCGAAAAACATAAAATAGGGATTTTCGGGAAAAGTTAACTTTTTGGTCAAAGTTAACTTTTTGGTCAAAGTCAACGTTGACGTCAGCAGTCAAAGTTGATGTCATGCTTACATCATTGGTCAAAGTCAACGCTAACATCAGCATGACATCACTGGTCCACTGGTTGCCTCAGTGAGTTGACTCACTAGGTTAACTCGGGTGAGTTGACTCGGACGAGTTGACTCACTAAGTTGACTCGGCGAGTTGACTCAGTTCATTGGTCCAGACCGGTTTAACCGAGTTGGACCGGGTCATTTACCCTAATATCAAACTGCAGACGGTCACCGACGGTCGCCGAAGATGCCCCTTTTGGTCGTTTCTGCTGGAAAATGAAAGGTTGTTAAACCCAAAATCATATGGAACCTATAATATACTGAAACAAGCCGAAAATGTGGCCAGAATTTACCCTAGAAATTTAAAACGACCGGAAAACCACGTAACTCTGACGAATGCCCTGACGGCGGCAGATTGAAGATCGGCCACCTGGGTTTTGATCGGCTTTGCACGGTGAAGGCGACGGTGGTACTAGACCATCAAACGACTAGCCACGGTGGTCGAAAAAAGCCAAAACCCGAAAAGGTTTAACCCTAGGTTCGACGAACCTAGATTTTTTGATTTCTGACGATTGCAGCGGAGGCCGAGCGAACGGCTTTAGGGGTTTTGGTCGGTGCAAGGCGGCGGTCACGAGGGTGATGGCGGTTCGCGGCACGGCGGCGCGGTGGGGGTAGATCAGGGGTGGCCGGGGTTGAGGGTTGGTAGGAGAAAACTGATGAGGTTTAGGGATTTTAGATCTAATAATATTAATTTTGGTAGGTGGAAAGGTAGATTGGGATAATAATTATCCTTGATAAGAGGACTGGTAAGATTCAAATAAAAATTGGGGAGACTAAAACATCAAGAGCTATTTAGCTCAGTTGGCTGGGTCACTAGTCAAGGTATCCTAATGTTGTGGGTTTGATTCCCACAACCAGCAACCCCTTCATTCTTTTCATTTTTTTATTTTTCATTTTTTTAATCTTCTGGAGTGTTACAACTCTCCCCTCTAAAAAGAAATTCCAGCCTCAAAATTTACCTAAGTTGAACAGATGTGGGAACTACTCTTCCATTGACTCAAGGGGCTCCCAAGTAGCTTCTTCTGGACCACGATTACTCTATTGAAATTTAACCATAGGAATACACTGATTCCTCATAACTCTCTCGTCTTGATCCAAGATCTGAACAGGCTCCTTATCATAGGACAAATCTGGCCTCAACTCCACATCTTGTACCCGAATAATATGGCTCAGATTCGGGTGGTACTGCGTCAACTTAGATACATAAAATACATCATGAATATGGCTAAGCTGGGGAGGCAACTCAAGCTGATAAGTAATAGGTCCAACTCTCTTTAGAATGCGGTATGGTCTGATAAATCTGGGGCTCAACTTTCCTCTACACCCGAATCTCATAACTTTCTTCCATAGAGATACCTTCAAAAAAACCCGATCACCGACCTCGAACTCAATGTTTTTTCTCCTACGATCAGCATATGACTTTTGTCTGTCAAAAGCCTCTTTTAGACGGTCATGAATCAATCTGACAGTTTTTTCAGTCTCTCGAACCAACTCTGGGCCTAAGGTCTTCCTATCATACAACTCTGTCCAGCAGATAGGAGTACGACATCTTCAACCATATAGAGCCTCATATGGTGCCATACAGATGCTAGCCTGATAGCTGTTGTTGTAAGCAAACTCGACCAAGGGTAAGAAATCCTCCCAACTGCCGCGAAAGTCGATCACACAACCTTGCAACATAACCTCAAGGATCTTAATCACCCTTTCGGACTAACCATCAGTCTGTGGATGGAAAAATGTACTAAAGTTCAGTCGAGTACCCAAAGCATTGTGCAAAGCCACCCATAATCAAGAAGTGAACCCCAGATCACGATCAGATATGATGGATAAGGGTACACCATGCAATCTGACAATCTCAGAGATATATAGTTTAGCCAGATTCTCCAAAGAATAAGTAACTCGAACGAGAATAAAATAAGCTAACTTAGTGAGTCAGTCGACAATCACCCAAACAGAATCTTTTTTAGAAGGAGTCAAAGGTAGCCTTGTAACAAAATCCATCGTGATACACTCCCACTTCCACTTCCACTCGGGAATCTTAATGAGTTGCAACAGACCAGAAGGATGCTGGTGTTCTGCCTTAACCTGCTGGCAAGTCAAACACCGTGACACATAGTCAAAAATGTCCTTCATACCAACCCAACGATATCTCTGCCTCAGATTATGGTACATCTTGTCCCCACCGGGGTTCATAGCATAAGGGCTGCTATGAGCCTCGCTGAGGATAACTCGTTTCAACTCGGCATCATCTGGAACACAATATCGGCGCTTAAAGCACAAGACCCCATCTTGGTCTAAAGCATAAACAGAGGTAGATCCCTGCTCAACCTGCTGTGTGACAGGAAGTAAGGAACTATCATAGAGCTGCTTGACCTTAATCTCTTCGACCAATGTCGGTTTAACCTGCAACTCTCCTAATAGACTACTATCATCATAGATACTCATCCTGGCAAACAGAGATCTCAAGTCTGAAATAGCCTTACGGCTCAAAGCATCATCAACAACATTGACTTTCCTCGGGTGATACTCAATCACACAATCATAATCTTTAAGAAGCTCAAGCCAACAATGTTGTCTCAGATTAAGCTCTTTCTGGGTAAGAAGGTACTTCAGGCTCTTATGATCTGTATAAATGTAACATTTCTCTTCGTAGAGATAGTGTCTCCAAATCTTCAAGGCGAAGACTACATCAACCATCTCCAGATCATGAGTAGGATAGTTACACTCATGTGGCCTCAACTGACGAGATGCATAAGCGATCACTCTGCCATCCTGCATCAAAACACAACCAAGTCCGGAGTGCGATGCATCACTATAAACTATGAAATCCTTCCCAGACTCAAGCTGGGTTAAAACTGGAGCTTGCGTCAAAGATGTCTTCAACTTCTCAAAGCTGTCCTGCTGAGTATCAGCCCAAATAAATGGAATATTCTTCCTTAACAGCTTCGTTAGAGGGGTAGCAATGATGGAGAAACCCTCGACGAAGCGTCTGTAATACCCAGCTAAACCCAAGAAACTGTGAATCTCAGAAACATTCCTTAGTTGTTTCCAACTTATAATGGCCTTGATCTTTCTCGGATCAACCTGGATACCTCGAGCCAATACCACATGCCTAAGAAATGTCACCTCGCTGAGCCAGAACTCACACTTGCTCAACTTGGCGTACAATTTGTGTTATCTGAGGGTCTGCAGAACAATCCTCAAATGCCTGGCATATTCTGCCTCAGTCCGGGAGTAGACCAGAATGTCATCAATGAACACCACTACAAACTGGTCCAAGTAGGGCCGGAATACCCGGTTCATCAGATCCATAAAGGCGACTGGAGCATTAGTCAAACCAAACGACATTACTAGAAACTCGTAATGCCCGTATCTGGTGCGAATGGCTATCTTCGCTATATCAGACCCCTTTATCTTCAACTGATAATACTCGAAACGGAGATCAATCTTCGAGAAAATTGTGGCTCCTCGAAACTGATCAAACAAGTCATCGATCCTGGGTAGCAGGTATTTATTCTTGACTGTTAGTAGTCAATGCACAGCCTGAGAGAACCATCTTTCTTTTTCACAAAAAGGGCAGGGGCTCCTCAAGACGAAGAACTAGGTCGGATGAACCCTCGGTCTAGGAGCTCTTGCAACTTAATCTTTAGTTCCTTAAGCTCCTTAGGAGCCACAGGGTAGGGGTTCATAGAAATTGGCGCAGATCCCGGATAGGTCTCAATCTCGAACTCGACATCCCTATCCAGAGGTAACCTAGGTAACTCATCGGGGGAAAACATCAGGAAACTCGCTGACAGTGCGAATCTCCTCAATCTTAGACAAAGAAGCTTTGGTATTCAAGAAACAGGCAATGAAGGTCTGATACCCCTTTTGGATTATCCTGTCGACAGCCAAGGCATATATGACATTAGACAGATACCCTCATCGTTCACCAACAAGAACCACTGTCCGATCACCAGAAGTCTTCAGAACTACTCTCTTGGACTCACAATCTAAGTTAACCCGGTGTTTAGTCAACCAATCCATACCCATAATCAGATCAAACTTTTCTAATGGTAGCTCCATAAGGTCGGCTGGGAAAATTTCCCCTTGAACTTCGATGGGACATCGTCGAAAAACCCTATCCACAACCACTGATTTGCCCACCGGATTCATAATTGTAACTGTACTCTCTATGGTCTCAACTGGAATCTAGAGGTCTAGGGATACATATTTTGAAACGTAGGAATGGGTGGAACCGTTGTCCAGCAATGCAAAGTATGAGACAGAAATATAATAAATATACCTGCAATAACATCTGGCTCATCTCTGTCGTCACGACGTCTAGTAGCATAAACAAGTGCAGGCTATCTGGCCTTAGTCATGACCGGTCCCCACTATGATGTGATCGGCCTCTACTATCAGTTCTAGCAGTAGACCCGAGAGCTCTACTTTGGTAACGCCCTGAACCGGTGTCTGAACAGATGTCTGTAAATGGGCTGGAGTCTGGGAACGGGCAGGGGTCTGAAACGACGATCGATCTACAAAATGTGGGTATGGACACTCTATGTTTGGAGCCGTGAGTTCCCGAATGCGCAGATCAGCATCTACGGTGTAGTAACATTGAAGGTACATTGATTTTCTTTAAGGACCGTAATGATGTCGAAATATCGAGTTGCATTTGCTATTTTAGAAACTCTGATTACGAGGTCAATGGATGAGATTGTCAATGTTGGATGTTGTTAATGTCAGGGATTTTACCTACCATGGGCATTGCTAGCTTTGGATCTGATATTTGGGGCTCCATTAATGGAAGATATCATAGGGATGGTTGCAGGGCATCTTTATTACTTTTTAACAGTGCTTCACCCTCTTGCAGGTGGTAAATATGTTCTCAAGACCCCTCTTTGGGTGTATCCTTAATTTCTTTCCTTTATTATTTCGGAACCGACACGAACTCACACGTGATGAAATTTAAACTCGTCGTCAACTCATTGCATTTCGAGCAGAGTATCAATTACATGTATCTTTATCTATTAACGAATTCTTAGTGGAATCTTGAACTGTGTTATAGTCCTTAATGAGTGTTTGCAGTTACAAAATAGTAGCGCATTGGGGGGAGGGAATCCAAGTTAATTCTCCGGTGCAGCGTGATCCGAGCGCCGGGGTTGCTTTCCGAGGAAGAAGCTACCGACTCAATGGCAATCGAGCACAAACAAGTACAGCGCCATCGGGGCAGGAGCAGCAGCAGGAAGCAGACAAGTAATTCAGCAAGGCAGCCTAATTCAGGCGATGGCGTTGCATTTCGGGGGAAAAGTTACCGTCTCAGTGGTCATTAACTATGAACCGTATACAAGGTTTTCTGAACCTTGAATTTGTAGCCTTATTATAAGTTGGATAGGTCAAATTGTTGTTTTGGCCTGTTTATTATGCTAAAATTTAAATTTTAGTCAGTGTATTTTAATTTGATATGATATATTCTCTCTACTTTCTGTAATGTTAGAAAAAATAAATTTGTTCATATTACTAACTACTCTTGTTGGTATCTTAACTATTCTCGTGTTTCTGTTTTGGTCATTCAACTATTATTTTTGGGCACGTATAGATTATACCACTAAATTGAATATATTATAGCATTGAACTTTAAGTTAGACTTCAATGTTACCATTGAGTCAATGACATCCAAACGATAGTTAAATTCAAAATGACGTTGTTTTGATATAGTTATATTGATGCCCAAAACAACACGGTTTGAATGTTAATAATTCAGCGATAACATTGAAACCTAACTTAAAATTCAGTGTTATAATAGAATTAATTTTTAGTTTAGTTGTATAATCTATACAAGTCTAAAACTTTGGTGGTATTTAATGTAGTTTATCCTTTTTTATTACACATATCATCAACTCAATGATCAAATAAAATCAATTAAAAATATCAAATGAGTTAACTGATAATGGAAGAAAAATATATATGAAAATTAAATAAATATTATGTTATATCGTTGTTAATTTTTTAACGTGTGATAATTAAAATATAAAAGAATGTAATTGTAAATACAATTTTACGATATCTAATAGTTGTACAATAAAATAAACACAAAAATAAATAAGGCTTAAAGGTTACTTTTACTCTTGTAGTAGTTTTAATTTATCAATTTCGTTCTTATAGTATTTTTACATCAATTTCGTCCTTAAAGTAGTCGAATTGCATCACCGTTTATGGTTTAGGTATACTTTTATGTTTCATAATTACTTTAGATTGATAGAAAAAATTATTATGGTTTGGGATTTAGGGTTTGAGATTTAAAAATTAGGTTTAAAGTGTCAGTTAAGGGAAAAACGGTGATACAATTCGACTATTTCAGTTGTCAAATTGATGTAAAAATATCATGAGGGCGAAATCAGTACATTGGGACTATTATAGGAAAAAAAGTAGCCCTTAAATTAAGTTGTTTGATTTGTGACGAGTTCAATAATTTTACATTCTAATAGTCTAATTTCTAATATTCAAATGTACATTTATTATAGGTAAAGTTCACAAATGGTCATCGAATTTTGTTAAAAAAACAAAACGGTAATTAAACTTTTAAATGTTACAAAATAACAATTAAATTTTATATTTTGTATAAAATTTTGTATAATAGCATATTTAATCCCCTATATTAACACATTCAATCAATTTAGTCCTAATTCGAAAAAAAATCACAAATCTAATCCTCATTATTTACACATTCTTTCAATTTGGTCCTTAAACTTTAGTGAATTTTTTTGAATTTGAACTAAATTGATACATTACAAAAATTTTAAAAAATAGTAACAACAATAACAACGCTTGATCAACTGTTATTCAAACACGTTTGAGTAAATTCTTAGATTATTTACCCGAGAAACAAATTCAATCTCAACTCATCACTTTGCATATTTAAATATTTCTGCCCTCACTATGAAAATCTCAATGCCCGCCTTAATATTTCGGATAATCACTTGGCAGTGGACGAAGCGACTGATTAGGTCCTTTTCCGTTGTCTACCAAAAATGCCATCTTCAATCCCCATGTTGTATGAATTTCTAAATGGCAATGCATGAACCAAACTCCTGAACATTTTGGAAACAAATCAACAAATTTAGTGTGTACAGAAATATGGGAAAAAATTGTGATTTCATTGGAATATTGTTGTTTACTTGGGTTATCTACACGAAATTTGATTGCTACCCATCCACCAGATGGTACACCAATCGCTTGGGCGGCTATATATCTCCAACTGTCCGGTGTTAAAAGAAGAATGCATGAGAGTTAAAAGACGAGAATGGTCTAAAATTTCTCACATACCTTACGTTGAAATTGATAATGAAGATGTCATCTCAGGGAAAGTAAATTGAAAGTAAAGCTGCTAAATCTGGTTTTGATTTCTCCACAAGTGTGAAACTATTTTAGACATTGAGCAATCTCATAGTCCTTTTTGATGGATACATCCGATTATCCTTCGAAACAAGATGATGGTAATAGCTTATGTTATGCGACATTTTTAGGTGTTGAAAAAAGTGTTATTTTCAAGAAAAGCAATCAACATATTCAACTTATCCGCTTTACACATAAAACGACAACTGTGATTTTGTTGAGACTAGCTGCTAGCATATTGATATTGCAGGTACTGTCCCTATTAAATCTCTATTGATGATTCACAAATGTTAGAATTTTGCACTTTTGTTTTCTACATTTTAAGATGAATTATCTTTATAACTAGAATTTTTATTAAAAAAACGTAATTAACGAGGGTTAAATTTTGTAATTTTTTTCGAGTTAAAATTAATTTAATTGAATATATAAATATAAAAAATTAAATATATTATTATACAAAATTATATAATAGTCAATTAAGTATTTAACTGCTAAATTATTATTTTATTATAAAATATAAAATTTAATTATTATTTTATAATATTTAAAATTTTAATAATTGTTTTATTTTTTAATAAAGTTCAATAATAGTCTAATCGGTGTTTTCCTCCGTTGCATTCCTTTTCTACCCTCCGACCAACCCGTCATGGTCTTCCTCTTCAGATCAGCAATCGTTGTTGTTACAAAAAGCTTTTTCTTTTTCTTTTCCTTTTTCTTCTTCTTTTCTTTTTCTCTCTCCCCAACTTCAAAGAAAAGCATTTTGTTTTCTTTCCCTTATCACCATATGCGCCTGAAAAAGAAAGCAGCTTTATCGTTTCTTTGAATCCCCCATCTTTCTTGATTCGCTTCTATGGAGTTTCGCTTCAATACCCAGATTTAATTTTCCCTCAATTCACACTTTCCGAGAAAATACTTTCCCCCCTTTTCCCCTTAACATGTTCTTCTTCAAACTTTTCCTTCTTTCCTTCATTCCCTCCACTTTATCTCACGATGGCTTCAATTCCCATCTTCTCCCAAGACCGCTAATAATGCAATACTCAGAACACATTGAGACCCGGTTCGAGAAATCCAATGAAGAGCTCGAATTGGAGTGTACGAGCTGGAGATTTGCAGTGGAAACCAACAATTTGAATCCCTGGAAGACTATACCCGAGCAATGTGGAAGCTATGTTAAAGATTACATGATGGGTCGAGGCTATAAAGTGGATCTCAAAAGGGTTTCGACTGAGGCCGGGACCTATGCGACGAGCTTGCAGCTGAGTGGGGACGGAAAAGACGTTTGGGTTTTTGATGTTGATGAGACTTTGTTGTCCAATCTTCCTTACTACGCTGATCATGGTTATGGGTAAATCTTTTTCCTCCCATTTTTCATAATGTTGTTTGGTTGCTAAGAAAACGCGGGAAATTAGAAGAAAGATGGAATTGGATATCCTTTTATCAGATTCTGGGATTTAGAAAATTGCTTGAAATTTATGTATGCATGTATCTGTAATCTTGAGCTGTTTTGTATATTAGAAGCTGTTTGGGAATGTGAGAAATATAGACAAGTACTAGATTGATAGCTTTTCGATGCAAAAGGTTAGGGCAAAACTAACTTTCTGGGTGTTATATAATCTTTCTATCATTTTCCCGGCATTCTTGCAGAAGAACAACATCAAATTAATAGGACTTCTGAAATTTAGCAACTTTTTCTCTTTAATTGTTGCTCTATTGTGGTACTGAAATTGCTTGATTTCTAATGCCTGGTTTCGTTGTGAGTTTTTGCAGCTTGGAGATTTTTAATCCTGTTGAGTTCGATAAGTGGGTTTATAGGGGGATGGCACCGGCGATAGAGCCTAGCCTGAAACTTTATGAAAAGGTTTTAAATTTGGGATTTAAAGTTTTCTTACTGACAGGGAGAAGTGAAAAGCAAAGATCTATTACCACCGAAAATTTGAGCAAAGCAGGGTTTCGGAGTTGGGACAAGCTTATTCTAAGGTGAGCATCATTACGGTTTTGGTCGACATTTGTGAATTCAGATGTTTATTACTTATATGTCCTATTATGTGACATATGTTGGACTGCAATGGTATTTTTATCAGATTTTGCATAGATGTATTGTCGTTGGTCTATCTTAATTTTCTGTTCAATCTAAACTCGTACTCGAAGGGGGCTGTATTTCATTTATGCCTTTGGTGTAGACATTACTTGTGTTGTGCTGATTGTGCGCTTTGCCTGTAGATCTTGAACTCTTATCTGCAGCTCTTTCTTTTACTTTTAATTTTTTTTTTCTTTTAGTTCTTGTTTATACCTCCTTCATGGTGTGAAATCAAGTAACAATAGAGAAGAATGAATTGTTCTTTTTTATGGGAGAATATATTCGGTTTATCCATCATAGGCTTCTTTGCCAAATTATGAATGCATGATTTTTCTAGTTTCACCCGGGGTATATAACGGAAGCTTGCGGATCAGCTTTGCTCGGGCTTATTATATGCAACAAAACAGTTGTCTAACATGAGTGATGGATCCTAAACCGTGTTTTTGATAGGAAACTTTTGAATGTTATGAAAGCGCGTTCTAAAGCATGGAATAGTATTGTTCACTAAATCTACTCTCGGGGAAGACAGTTTTGTTTTCTGTAGAACACGTGAACGACATTAACGTCTTGCATGAAAAATGGAACTTAAAATGCAATTGATCTTCCATACCTCTGCTTGGTTGCCCGGAAACATGGTTTTACACTGATTCTCCTTGCTTAGAAGGGGGACATCATCGGTTTCTTTTAGCATCTATAATGAGTATACAAACAACTCTTCGACTTGTTTCGAGACATGATCTCGTACATTTTCTTTTTATATTGCATTAACCGATAATGCTCATATTAACAAAACCATTTAGTTACTTTTAACTGGATTCTCTTTGTACCACCTGGCCTCTCCACTTCATTCTTTTACTTCGATTTGCTGCTGTCCATAGAAATGTTTGATCTAGTCTTCAGGCTTTGTGATTCTCGATGCATCGATCACCGACTAATTCCTGGATTTTCATTCCATGCAGAGACTCTGAAGACCATGACAAGCCTGCGATGGTATTCAAGTCGGAGAAGAGGAGCAAGATGGTAGAAAAGGGATATAGGATTCTGGGCAACTCCGGGGACCAATGGAGCGATTTATCGGGCTCCTACCCGTCTGTTCGTTCATTCAAGTTACCAAATCCTATGTATTACATTCCCTGATAGACCCCATTTGTTTACAGTTACCGAGTCTGAACAACACTTACCTGTCCGAAGGAACCTTATTCTTCTAACCTGTAAATACATTAAAATCCGCCATTGTTGTTACAATTCACTAACTGTACTGTGTCAAGGGATCAATCAAATTCTACATCAACTCCAACATATGCAAATCTTTTTTTTTTTTTTTTCTGTTTAGCATCTTCCACACTCGATCCAATGGGTGGTCCTAGTTGATGATGTTCATCTTATGAGATTTAAGTTCAAGCAGCTTTATTTACAAAGTGTGAAGTCAAAAAAAATTATAAACAAATACTACCTCTTAATCATTTAAGACTACTAAAAAACATCCTCCCCTCTAAAGTCTATCGTAACAATTCATGATAGTCTATCAATCAAATCCCACGTTATCTCCTCAATACTCAATTATTCCTACAATATATTACAACCTTAAATTTAGTAGTCAATTGTTCCTAGATTACCTCCTCAAAATCTGGTTACCCTTGTAATTCCGTTGTTATAACTATTTACTATTTTTTAAGGTTTAATGGTAAAAAACATCAATTAAGTCCTCGTGAACAATTTACACTCAATTGAGTCCTTATAGCTAAAAATTTAATCAATCAAACCCCTCTTTTAATGTTGACCGTTATTTTTTGTTGATGTGGCTAGCAAATCCTATAATGATGCACCCATGTGAAGGGTTAAATTGATTTTTTTCTGTTTGATGTTGATTGCTTAATTGATTATTTTGTTAGATGTTAAAGGTTTAATTGAGGGCAAAGTATAAAAATTATAAAAAAGATTTTAAAAGTATTTCAAAATATATAAAATCATTTAAAATTTTAAAAATTGCAAAATAATTTTTATAACTTTTAAATTCTTACATACATATTCTTTTTTATAATTTCTTTAAATAATTTTTGTTGTAATTTTGTATAGTTTATAAAAATATAAGAAATTATTTTATAACGTAATTTTTTGTTTCGGTGAAAATATTAGAAAATGGCTGTGATAAAATAAGAAAATAAAGAATTATTTCTTTAAGTGTTTGTCCATGTCAGCAATTAATTTCCACGTAGTTAAGTATTTTAAATTCATGTCATCAGAAAATGTCAATTAATCGAAACTAAGGACTTCTAGGAATATGAATTAAAGATAAGGGCTTATTTAAACAAGTGACTACAGTTCAAGGGCTTTTTTAATATATAAACTTTTTTAGTTGCCCTCTTGTTTTATCAGGGTTTTCTCCTGACTAATTCAAGTCGACTTGCATCGCATACTTGATTTTAGTGGGTGAGTCTCTCAGTAAAAATTTTCTACATATATAAAGCCTTGAACTTGAGAACTGTTTAAGCGATATCAAGCTACTTACTACTTAGACCAACCCGTTGGTATATAAACTTATTTAAACATAGTGTAAATACACATACACTGAAGCTGAGATGTAATTAACAAATAAAAGGGACCGATTGATAGTATTGAAAGATAGCTTTCTCATTTGTTTCTTTCACATTATTGTTTGAACAAATCATAGAGAAAAGTGTAGAAAACAACAGAGATTATGTTTTGTAGGTACAAATGAAATGTTAAACCAAAATTGGGCTAGAAAATCTATTTTCATTTCCACTCCGTCACTTTCTGTGAAGACGGTGACCTGAATCTAAAGCTACATCTTCCTAACCATGAATACGACGTGATGTTAAATGGACCACCTAATTAATAGGGCAGCTTCATTCGCCCATGTCTTACAAATATAATGCAAGCCCACCAAACTTTAGACTGAGACCTAAATGAATCGATTAATCAGTTGAATTAAAAAACAATGGAATCAAAACTAATTAAGTATTTTAATGATAAAGGGTGGCGTTCTTCTTCTCAAGTGATATGGATTCGAGCAATTTAATCTATACAATCTGTATATAATTTTTAAAAGGTTAAGAATAAATAACACACCATATAATCAAACTATAATATAAAAGAAAATCACTTGAAACAAATCAAGATTATGCAACAAATGCTAAAGGTATTTTCTAGTATTAAATTTAGACATCATGAAACAAAATATATCCTACCTACTCTTTCTTTGGTCTTTAAATATAAGGTTTCATTATAAAATAAGGGTTTAATTTATATTTTTTAAATTAGTGTCGGATGGTTTTTTATGAAATAGAAGTTCAACATTTCATTCTATTATTATTTTAAGCTCGATCCATTAAAAGCTGTTAAAATTTTCACTTAATAAATACATGACAAATGACATATTTTTTAATTTCTTTTAGTTATAAAAAATATAAAATCTTTAATTTCTCAACAAAAAAAAAATAAACTCAAATCATTAAATCCTCATGTCACATATACCACAGTCAAATCAACCACCGTCATCTACTTCTTTCGTTGTCGGATCCCATTGGTCAATCGTCCTCTTATCATTGTACGAAACCTTGGTTTGTCGTTCACCTATTCGTTAAACGAAATTTTAATTCGTCGTTCACTCAATTGTCATATGAAACTTTGATTCACTGTTCATTTAACCGTTACACGAAATCTTATCCCGCCGTTCATTAAGCCGCCATCCACTAGTTCGTCGTCGTCGCCGAACTTACACCATCGTCTGAATCGATAAACAAACCGCACCATCTAAATGTCTATGAGTGTTTGAGGGGATAGGTTCTTTTGAGCAATTAGGAATTTTAAGGTTTTTTTAAATAGAGAATTTTAGAGGGTTTTTTTTTGAGAAAGTGAGAGTTTTAGATTTTTTAAGTAAAAATTTAAAGAGTTAAAGGTTAAATTACATGTCAAACAATGATTGGTTAAAAGATATTTTTAACATATTTAAACGAAATATTAAGTATTTATTTTAACAAAAAAATAAACATCTAATAAAAATATAATCTGGACACTTATTTTACTATTAAACCTAAATCTAATTATAAAGTTATAAACTATATATTTTCCAAGAGTTTCAACCTGCATGTGTCATGTGTTTCATTTTCAGATACCAAAAGTTTGAAAAATGCTATTTACACAGCTAAATTCCCATTCTTAGAGAAAAGAAAAAAGAAAGGATTGTTCTCCTAATATTCTTTTACACGTGGTTGAAACATAGAATTTTAATGTCCCATTATCACATCTCATGTGCTTTTTATTTATTTTTTTAACCATATCCTGATATCCTGTTAACAACCAATCGTCTTGTTTTTAAGTTAATTCATATCTTTTCGTTTGTATTGTCTTAGTATTATCTATATTTATACTTTCTATAAAGATCATTTTTTATTCACAAACTAATCATATAAGTTCAATAAAAAATAGAAAAGCAAACTTATTTTTTATTAAAGAAAAAAGAATTATATTTTCAATATAAATTTTGAGATTCTAATTTATACAAGATAAGAGACAACATGAGCATTATTAACCACTCAATCAATTAGTAGATCTTGAAGAACAAATTTATTGAAACAATATATTTTATGGAAAATGTATTTGATGTCGGTGTAAATTTTAGTTTAGACAAACAAACTTATTTCAAGAATTAGAGGTTTAGTGTAGGGTTTAGGATTTATAGGTTTATGTTTTAATGTTTTGAAATTAGGCTTTAATGGTTATAATTTAGGGTTTAAAATTTATGGTTCAAGGCTTGGGTTTATGTGTTTAGGGTTAGGGATTTAGGCTTTAGGTTTTAAAGCTTAAATAGGCATGCTCGTGGGAAAGTTTTTCAATGTTTATATCAAATATTAACCTTTTTTTATTTTGAGATATTTTATTATAAAAACTATTCAATACACCGATAGTTGAAAAAATTGCAAGTGAGTTAAATTCGGGGGTTAAGAAGCTAGTTTATAGTTTAAAATTTAAGGATTTTCTTTAGAGTTTTAAATTTTAAATTTATAGTTAAGAGGTTACAATCTAGGAGTAAAGTTAGAGATTTAGAATGCAACCCTAAATTCTACATTTCAATCTTAAATCATAGATTCCAAACCCCATTAACTCTTTAACCCATGAATTTAACACGTTTGTCGGGAAAAAATTCACCGTATATCAAATAATAATCTTATTACCATCGCCAATCACCGTCGGTTCACGTTGGTCCCAAAGTAACTCATCAATCTACGCCGTTAATTTACGTTCTGATTATTTTCTCACACAACCATCAATATTTCCAAAATACATCGTCATGACATCATCATTCTCCACTGCTTACTTACACGTGTTCCTCTTCAATTTTTTGAAATTTAATCTTAAGAAAAGAGAAAGACATGCAGGATTGTACTCTACAACCACTTTCCTGAGTTTTTTTTATTAGATAAGATGTAATATATTTCGTATGAGATAATATAAATATTTTTAATTATTAAGTTAATTAGTAGATTTTTATTTTCTCAAGCCATTTTAATTTTTCTTTGTATGTATTTCTAGTGATTTCTTTTTGTTTTATAACGGAAATTTTAAGAATTAAATATTATATTCTCGCAATAAATAAAATAAATTAAATTAAAATGATTGTTTCATAATAAGTATTTTAGATTATATTTTTATACTTTCTTATTGTCATATTTTTACTTGTATACGATATTTTTTAAAGCTAACAACTATCAAATGTAGTAGAAAATATACTATTATTATTTTAAGGATAAATACTTTGATATTATGAAAAAAATAATTACAAATTTCAAACATAAATTCTAAAACGAAAATGAAAAATAAAATTAAAACTATAAATAATATACCAGCGTACAAGTTACCACTAAACCTGCCAAAAACAAGTTACCTAATCATTGATATGCTGGTGATGAATTAATTATACACTTTGATGATTTTGATTAAGAGTGACTCATAAGGCAATCGAAATAGAATTATCATCTTTTGTTGAACACTGTCAAAATTTAATAATAGAATTAAAATAGGTTCATATTTTAATACATTTTTATAATTTACATTACTTAATATAAAAATATTCTCAGTAAAAAAGCGGATGACATTCATCCTAAGAGACATGGGTTCAAATCGCGCTTCGTCTACAAGGTGTATATACATTGTCAAAGGGTTAAGAATATGTATGAAATTATACTACCTTGTAACCATCTTTAGACTATTAAAAATATAAAAATATTTAATTCTAATAATTTATATATTTTAAAATTAGATTTAAATAAAAATATATTCAAAACTAATTAAATAACAACTTCAACCGAATTGAATTAATGTCGCAACTAATTTACAACTTTATTTATCACCAATATCAATAATTTTGCATTCCATGATAGCAAATGGGCCACCAATGGAATAAAATCATTCCGGGACTGAATTTTGCTGAAAATAAAATATATTAAAAAAACAAGTGTACAAAATTTAAGAATTTGACTACACACGTTTATTATCCTTGTTTTTTTTTTCTAAAAATATATAAAATTAAATAAGTATTTGAAAATAAGATAAAATAGAGGCCTTGTTTTTCATGCTTTTATCTTATACAAATGAAGAGACCTTGTTTTTCATGTTTTATTCTTAAGCAAATAAAAGAGTAATTATTTAATACATATATTGTATATAAATTTATTTATTTACATTTTAAACTCAAAATATGTTATATGACATTTAAATAAATAGAATTACGTAAAATAAAATTTACATAACTTGTATACTAAATAAATTTAGTACAAATGAAAAACGTTTATAAAATTATAAAACATTTATAGAAAAAAATTTGTTTATGTTTAAAAATAAATTTAAATAAAATAAGGAAACCTAGTCATTTCTTTTGCTTTTCAATTTTGTAGGCCATAAATAGAGGGTCCATATACCCCAGCCGAGTCGGAAATTGCAACCTCTTGTTGTGGTCCTTCATTACTAAGTAACATAGATGATACTATAGGTTTGATTTGGTGAAGTAAAATGACAAGTATTTCAAGTGTTAGTAATTTAAGTTTTAGAGTAAATTATACAAATAATCCTCTAATTATAAGGTGTTTTTTTAGTCTTCTTACTATGAAAAGTTATAAAATAGTGTCTCGATTAAAAAACGCAACAAGTTAGTAGGGTATCGTTAAAATTTAGCGATTGACCAACGAGGGTTGATCCAAGTAGTAAACAATTTGGTATTATAGGTCTTGTGTATGCAGAAAATTCATGCCGGGAGACTCACCCACTAAAGTCAGGTGGGCAACGCTGGTTAGTCCAAATTAGTCAAAGTAAATCCCTAAAAAGCAGAAGGATAACAAAAAATAACGACTAATGACATGTCAGTTAACAAAAATCGGCATAATAATACATTTAGTCTTTCATATTTACACATTCAATCAATTTAGTCAAACTTTGGAAAAGAATCAATAAATTCATTCCTATATATTTACTCATTATATCAATTTAACCCTCAACTCCAGTATTGCATCCCTGCTCTGAAAACCCTATGTTTGATCTCGTTCCTTCTAGTAACCTCTCTGTTTGACTCCCCGCGTCTCGCTCGCTCGCCCCAGGAGCCCAAATTATGTGCACCAATGTCTCGACAAGCACCCATTTGCCTTATGATCTGATTTGGTAAGCCTCGAACTAAATGTGTGAATGTGGAGGGCTAATGTGTTATTATACCAATTTTTGTTAAATGTCATGTTATCTACCGTTAAATCTTTAACAGAACCGAACTAATTTGTTACTTTTTTTAAGTTGAGAGACCATTTTATAACTTTTCATAGTTTGAGGACTCAACAAAAAATGCTATATAGTCGGGGGACCATTTATTATAGTTTAACTAAAATTTAATATTACAAATTGCATAAATTAAATTGAATTTTTTTTATAGTGAATTGGCATAAACTCTAACGTTTGATTGAATAGTTATTTTCACTTATATATATTTTTTGAACCAATTTAACCTCAAACGTTTTATTTTGAGTTAAAATGACATCTCTGTAGATGAAAACTGTTAGTCAACTGATGATATTCAATTTCAAAAGACTTGACATAATGACGCTTCAGAAGAAAAATATATGTTATATTTTATAAAAATATTTTGATGTAAAGTCAGCATATTTGTCTGTATGACATTGCTATCGCGGCGTACACTGCCATGTAGGTTTATCACGTCATTTTAAGTTGTTTTATCGTTAGTTGACTAACAGTTTTTATCCACAGAGGGACTATTTTGATTTAAAATAAAAAATTAAAGAGTTAAATAGATTCAAAAAAATAAAAACTAAAATAACTTTAATTAAATGAAAATGCATATTTTGACATTATGCCTAATGAATATTGTAATATTCAAGTTAAATTAACAATGAATAAGTCAATAAATATGGAGTTAAAATAAAAAAAAATGGAGCAAGAAAGACAAAGGAGAGCGTTGATCCAGTTTAACTAAGGGAATGAGTCAACCAAGATAGAAAAGCTTTCACATGTCGGATCCAAATAAAAGTCTTTCCGAGTTATAAAATTTCTGTCCAAAGAAGTCAGTAGCTCGCTAGAATCTCTCGGGTTCCAACTCAAAAACCCAACTTTCCATTTTCCAATATCTGAACACTGAATCACCGGATCTTCATCCTCTTACAAGCTGCAATCTTTCTTTGTCAAAAAACACCATAAACAAGAATCCACACTTTTGGTGAAATGAAAAACACCCACATGTTCAAACTCCTCCTTCCATTATCTTCATTACCTCTCTTGTTCATTCTCGTACTTATCATCTTCTTCTGTCGGAAGAGGGCAGCGAGAAACGACCAGCTTGGTGACATAGAAAGCAAGGAGCAGAAACGTGACGGTGATGGCGGAGAAGAAGAAGAGTCAGAAATGCAGGATATGATCACTTTCAGCGGCGGAGATGACCTCACCATCGGCGACATTCTCGACGCTCCCGGTGAAGTGATCGGGAAGTCCAACTACGGGACCTTGTATAAGGCCTTGTTGCAGAGGAGCAGCATGGTCCGATTGCTTCGGTTTCTGAGGCCGGTGTGTGCCTTGAGAGGTGGAGAGTTTTCCGATGCGGTTCAGCTGCTGGGGTGCATTCGACATCCCAATTTGGTGCCTCTTCTCGGATTTTATGCCGGGCCTCGAGGAGAGAAGCTTCTTGTTCATCCTTTCTACTGGCATGGCAATTTGGCTCAGTTAATCAGAGGTATGGTTTTGTTTTCCTGTTCATATCTT
Source organism: Hibiscus mutabilis (assembly GCA_019671005.1). NCBI lineage: Eukaryota > Viridiplantae > Streptophyta > Magnoliopsida > Malvales > Malvaceae > Hibiscus > Hibiscus mutabilis. The sequence goes on along the minus strand of CM033735.1, from coordinate 42,183,987 downwards.
ATTTCAGTTGTTTAATAAAATGATGGGGAAAAATAATGAAAATTGTTAAATTTTTGCCATATGTTTGTTTGGCATTCAGCTTCGTTTTTCAAATTTCCAGGATTTTTTTCCTGCAAAGAAAAGGTCAAACATTTATTGATCGTGGGTTAGCTTTGTTTTGTGTGTAGATATATTGTACGTCAAAATTTCTGCATAATTTGATCTGTCGGCACCTACCTCTGTCCTTTTCCCTTCTGTTTCTATAATTATATTCAATGAGCATACTGGTTTGTGTTTTATGGCTGTGTTTTTTTTCTTGCAAATCCTATCTGATAATGTTTTACAGCCAAAATCACATCTTTTCTCTTAACTTGTCATATGAATATGCAATTAAATGTTAGAATCTTGTTTATGTCTGAAAACTTTGAATGTACTGTTTATTTGGGCAGATGGGAATGGGGAGTCTCATAGGTGGGCAGTAATTTACAAGATTTCCATTGGTATGGCCAGAGGATTAGATCATCTGCATACTGGATTGCAAAAGCCAATAGTCCATGGAAATCTTAAGTCTAAGAACGTACTTTTGGATCGAAATTACGAGCCGTATCTTTCGGATTTCGGTATATACTTACTCTTGAATCCTACTTCTGGTCAAGAGATACTTGAAGCTTCAGCAGCTGAGGGCTATAAAGCTCCTGAGCTAATCAAAATGAGGGATGCTAGTCTGAAGACTGATGTATACAGTCTCGGGGTGATCTTTCTCGAACTACTTTCGGGAAAGGAACCGATGATCGAAAAGCCAACACCCGATGAAGATTTTTATCTGCCAAACTTCATGAGGAATGCAGTTCTTGGTCATAGAATCAGTGATCTGTATCATCCGGACTTACTTCTGAGGAACAACTATGATGAGGGAAATCCAGTTACTGAAGAATCCATTCTTAAGTTCTTTCAGCTTGCCATGTCTTGTTGTTCTCCTTCTCCTTCTCTTAGACCGAAAATCAGACAAGTACTAGTGAAGCTCGAAGAAATCGGTAAGTAGGAATGAGTGCATTTTGTAGAAGCATGAGAAAGTGGCATTGGTAGTAGTTCATTCTTCCGTTGGTCTGAGTTCCCGAATTTACATTCTGTATTTCTGTTAATCACCTTTGATGGCCAGGGTAGTAATGTTAACAATTATAATGATGTATACGGGAATAGAAAGAGTAGGGTAATCCCCGGTATCAACAATGGTGATCTTTCAAGCATCCAACGAGGTTCATAGAATTCGCGATTGGTTGTTGGAAAACTGGATATCCTTGTCAACGAATCATCCCCACGACGAAATAAGATCCGATTTGGTTCAGTTAAGAGGCACAAAGGCCACATAATGCGAACGATGTTTTAGCGAGTCGAAGTGCTGCTAAGACCAAGCGAATACCGAACAAAGCCAGGCGATGCTTATCAGCTACCATAGGTGATTTCTTGTCATTCTGTGCTGGTTAGTTCCCAACAATATCCTAGAATTTGTGATTGTTTGGTGGCTTGTTCATCAATTTTTGCTTTCAGGAACAGAAATCCTTAATTGTATATTGAACTAGCTATATAGTCAATTTATTACATTCAATCAAATCTTTGTTGCATATTTGTGTGTGAAACTGGTTTAAAGTTTGCATTTTGCTGTATTTGCTAATCAAAACTGATTATTAATCCTGAATTACTTGCATAAAATAGACATAAAATCAATGGCTAAAGCCTGAAACTTCAAACAATGGCTAAAGTTGTAACATAGGGACAAGCATCGTCACATTCGAATGTCATACAACCATCGATGTCAGTGCAGCCAGGAGCAAAATCATGGAGCAATGTGGAGTTGTCTTTGAAACTGTAGGTAATGGCCTTACCAGGTATGTGCAACACGATGAATGACGACGGTGTCGGCCCTTGCTTGCTTTCTTCACGAACAACAATGGCTAGCACTCTAAATGCATGATAATCCCAATCTGATGGGTGAGAGTGGCTTCGGGTCATCTCCGGATATGTCAATGTAAGTGCATTGAGGTCGACTTGATACTTCGTAAACCACCCGGAGAAGTCATTTTTCATCTCGTAAACATCGAACTGCCTAGTACTATGCTTGCAGCTTGTTAAGATGAGATACAGACGACCTCCGCATTCCCCAAAGTATCTGCACTTGGACTCTCGGTCCCAATCATCCGGAATATTAGGCAGTAGAATCTCTTGAAATCTCTCTCGATGAACATCAAACCGTAGCAAGGACCTGGAGTTGTTCATGATCCAATGAATAGCACCGTGACAATAGACACCTTGACCGAAATTTCTAACCTTGGGAAAATCGCTAGAGAAACTCCAAAGATGTTACGAATATACATTAACGATGTTACGAAATTATTGGAAGAATTAATCGTATACAATTTAAACTTGGGTAATATCGCATTTAATTTTGAACCTAGATTCAGGCAGCAACTAAACAGTTTGATCCTTTAGCATATAATAATAAAACTGCCTGAAAACTACATAATTAAAATCATTCAGATTCTGAATAAAATACGATTCATATCATAGCAGGCTTCACATTTTTATTATATATGCCGACTAGTAAATATCAAACATCATAAAAATTATATTACTAATACTGATGTACCTATTTTCGATAAATGATGTTCGCTAGTGCTCCTTACTCCCGACGTTTTTTTTTCCTACGCGTGAAACAATCACACGCTAAGTATAAACTTAGCGAGACAATATAAAATAATTAAAATATTTCTTTGCAAAGTAATAATGGGAATAAATAGAGTGCAATGTAACTATAAAAAGGATTTGAAAATTATAAAGTCTGACTTATCAAACCATTTTTTTCGTAACCTGTAAAAATCTCAATATTCATATATATAATACAAGTTATATCAATACGATCCATTGTACTTCCAATTTCAATATAGCCCAATGTACTATGGATGGGAATACATGGTATGCGAGTCAATGATGAGTATTGTACATGTGCCCGCAACTAATCAGTTGTGTAGCGATGTCCTTTTCGCTAAAAAATGAGGTTTCGAAGTGTTTTGAGGTGTTTGTGGTATTTCGGGTATTAAAATGTTTATTCCGTGAGGTTTTAAAAAAACCGTATTTTATTTTGAAAATGCAGTCGCCACCGGCCACTTTAAGGTAGGCCGGACACCGTAAAACCAGAGATTTTAAAAACGTTGGGTTTGGGAGTCGGTTACGGATGGGGAAGGGTTAGCACCCCCACACCGCCCAAAATTGGTACTTTAATAATTACCGCTTTATTAATGTTAAAATTCCAGATTAAAGTGACGGTTAAATTAAAATTTAGTTATAAGTGCGAGTAAATTTTAAAAGCCCCCGTTATCCGAGAGTAAACGCCTAACCACCATCACTACGCCTGATACTGACCCCGTTTACTCTCGTATAAAAGGGCACCGCATTGACAAAATATATTAATCCTTTATGCAACCTTAGAAAACAAATTAAAAAAATGACATATATTTACATCGATATGGTACTAAAACATGAATATTTCAATGCTAAACAAAAATAATAAAATACATAACATATTATAATGATAAAAAACAAAGTATAAACATAAACAAGAATAAAACATGCTTCCAACATTAAATAATTAAATCTAACATGCTTAAATATATTAAGATGAACTACAATGATAACTCATGCATGACATGAATAAAATTTGATTCAATAATAATATTAGCATAATACCAAATTACAACTTATCATATGACACAATCTATAAATATGCTAAAACACCATGATATTTAAATGTAACAAATATAACCCAAGATGCGAAAACAAGAAATTCATGCTAGACATATAAACATGATAAAGGGAAGCACAACACGAACAACAAAAAAGAAGCATCATAATATGATAATATACATGTGAAGACATAAATATATATGACACACAAACCAGACTAAAACAAGACACTTAAAATAAACGTGTACGATATAAAAGAACAAATTAAGTAACCTAAAAACATGATACAACACCTAAAAAACGTGACACAAACATTAATGTACAAAATTACCACACCGAAATGTTTACTAAAAAACGAAATGGGCATGCAAATATGACATCAACGGGACTAAACACCATAAATTGACATGTAACATCATACAAAACAAACATATAAACCTAATATTCAAATTAAACCAAACGTAACGTATAAGAAAAAAACCATGTATATAAAACGAACAAAATAAATAAATAAATATAAATAAATGATATACCACATTATAATGCGAAAAAAGAAAGGGATAAAATAAAAAACATATACAAACTTAAATGGGAGATGCAAGCATACTAAAAACAATAAAAAGGATAAATATTTAAATCATGCAAATGGGCCAAAATGAAATAAAACGAAACAAAATGGCAGAAATCAAACAATAAAGACATAAATTAGGGACGAAATTACAAACCAGACGTAACTTTTTAGGACTAAACATGTAATTGAACCAAGGGGCGAGCTCAGAGTGAAAATATTCGAAAACACGGAGGGACTAAAGATGGAATTTCACCATTTGAAAATTGATTTCAGTTAATCAAGGGACCAGATTAAAATTATATGAAAACATATGAGGACCAAGGGTGTAAATAACCCATGCGGCAGAGACATTTCGAAAATACTAGGAACACGGAGGGACTAAGGTCACTATTATACCATTTTAAAAATTAAAAACACCTACATAAGGACCCAATCAGATTCGATTTTTCTCTTTGGCATTTCAAAAATTTCATTACAGATAAAAATGATCCCTTCCCATTCTATTCTCTCCAAAAAACGAACCAACCCCTTGGATGAACCTAGAAAACCATCCGGCCACCGTTCCCTCCGCCGTCGACCACCGCTTGTCGGTGGTGGCAGGCTCTTAAAAACCATCCTGAAACACTCATTTATTAACCCAAAACGCGAATCTACCTTCAGATTTTAGAAAAAAAGCCCCTCCACATCTTAGATCTAGGAAAATACCGAAACGAAAACCACCTTTTCTTTTTTTTAAAAAAACCGAGACCAAAAGAAACACCTCCCCCTTTGGCCGACTCACCACATGAGGGTTTATCGCTGGCCAGATGAGATTTACCGGCGATTTGGGTAAATTTTAAACTCTTTGTATCTTCTCTTTATTTGCTATTATTTTTCGGAAGTAACATGAAAGAAAAAAAAGAAGAAGAGGAATACCACTGGATAGCTTTATGTATTTTCTCTTGGAAACTTATTGTCGTTACAATTTTTGGTTGGTTTACATGTATCCCTCCCTTTTTCTTTAGTTTTTTGGCAGAATATAAAATACAATACATGTCTTGTTCGATTTGGTACTGACACCCTGTATTTTCATTTTTTGGTGCATTTGAGTATGGTGGTTGGGGCTGGTGGTGCGGCAGAGGCATGGTGGATGTGATCTTTTCGCAGATGCATCCCTGGCCGTTGGATCAGATCTGATCCAACGGATGTGATGCCTTGTTGCTCGGAGGGCTTGGATTGAATCTGGAAAAGATGAGGACGCTCAGGATCTTGTCACGTGGCTCATGGAAGGCGACCAGCCTCGGGTACATCACACGCGCGCCAACTGTATTGGCTCCTTCTGATCTGGGTCGTTGGATAATTTCTAATCCAACAGCTTGGATGATGACGGCTGCAACAGATGAAAGGGTGTTAAATAAAATTCTAGGGTTTTTGGTTAATTAGATGGGTTTGGGCTGGGCCAGATAGACCGTGTAAAATTAAATTTGGGGTTTGTAAATATAATTTGGACCAGACACTTATAATATTTTATGGATTTATTATATTTTATATTGGATCTGTTTTAATCCATTTATCATGTTACCAAAATAGTAATAATAATAATAGTAAACACATACATAACATATATACTTATACACATATATATAATCAAACACGCACATAAGTAATACACACATGCATATACGTATACTATAACACATACAATATTAATGCGTGTACATAAAAATAATAATTACACACGCACATTCGTACATGCACAATACAAAACATTCATGCAATATAAAACACATATATAATATATTAATTCATCAAACCTTAATAACACATACGTACCAGACACACATATACATACATATACATAATATTTTAATAACATACAAATACATACAAACAATTAAGGCACACGCGACATGCATACATACGTACAACACACATGCCACATGCACATTAGTCACACATAATAATATGCCACATGCAATAATAATATCCTTTAATTATTATATTCACAATATTCACAAACTGGATAAAAATGAGTGATTACAAGTTGTGTTTGGATCAATAGATCAATGCTAGTGTATCACTAGAAATACTACTGTAACTTAATGACATTAATAACCTTCATTGGATCATAGTTGTAAAACACAACTCACCGTCTCGCCTGCCGTAGCAGTATTAAATGTAGCGCCTGCTTAGTAGCAGTATTAAACCAATATACTCTAACTCTTTGGCATTCCAATATACCAAGACTCTCAATAGACATACAATGTGCATTCAACATTTCAATAATATGAACATTCCTTTTTATCAATAATACCAATAAATCACTTTCATATATAGAAATTTGCATTGGGCAGTTCATACCCTAAATCATTTATAAACCATTCAAACATTTCAGATAATTCAAATCCTTTACCTTTAACCTTCGAGATTGACTTATCACAAGTCTATCTCATAACATAATAATAAATAAATAAAAATGCACTCACCTGGGCCATTTATTATCTTGCCTCACTAAGCTTACTCATTAATCTTTTCATCTCCTTGAATACTTGTACCTTCCCAGTATTTCTTGCAACTGTAGAAATCAATCGAATATACTTATTACTATACACTTAATCCGAGTATAACATTGCCAAATAAAATACTAATGTTTGCCATATATCTCATTTTGGGTCCTTAGTGACCATTTTGAACATTTGGCAACTATTCATGCCTTAATTTTCAATTCTTCTATTTTAATCCTTTACTTTCTTATTCTTGCCAAAATGGTCATTTTTCATCAATTCAGCTAATTTGATTATAATTTCAACAATTTACAGTCTAGTCTCCCTTCAAAACAAAATTTCCAAAACCATACCCTTATTTTCCTCAATTAGCCGAATAGGTCCCTAAACTTTTTCTAATATTCAATTTGGTCCCAAAATGCTAAAATAAGCTTATAATATCACAATTCCACTATTTTCATCACCAAATAATTTTTTTACAATTTAGTCCCTAATTTCTTTGAATTATCGAAAAGATCCTTAACTTTTCAAATTTTACAATTTGGTCCTAAATTGTCAATTCAAGCCCAAAGCATCATTTTCTACTCATTTCCATCGTCAAATTAAATTTCTCATCACAAATTCATCATTTTCCCCCATCAAACTAAAATTCAAGAATAGTCCTCCTATTTTCCATCATCTTCGAAATGGTCACTAAATTCTTCCAAATAGGAATTTTTCATTCTAACATCAAAATCAAGCTTTTTGAATCACAAATACTTCAGTTTCATCATTAATTTCCTATTCCCTAGCAAAACCCTAAATTTCAAGATTAGGGTTTATGACTTCCAACATGAAATTAACTTGATTTCAAGCTTGTTTTCATCACAACAAAGCTTAATTCATCATCTACTACTTGAATTCCATCAATTTTCTATGAAACCTTAATTTCTCTCTCTTCAACCCCTAACCCAAAACTTCATAATTCCATGCAATTTTACTATCAAAATGTAGAGAATGGAGAGTAGATCACTTTACCTCAAAAAACCTTACTTGAATTCTTGATCAAAAGCCTTGAATTTTGAACTAGATTTTTTTTGAATCTTTTCCCCATATTTTCTCTTCTTTTCGAAAGTGGGAGGAAGATGATGAACTTTTTGTTCATTAATTTTGACTTATTTCTAATATGAAATCATAATTTGCCACTTGTTATTTGAAAAATGATTTTTTTATTCATTTTTCATCTTTTCCAAATTTGCCCCCTTAACTAAATAAAAATTACATCTAGCTCAATTTTATGCCATCCCATTACATTTGAACTAGGTTGGTTCCAATCCAACCGACCATCATCATTAAATAATCATAAAATATCATTTATGATTTTTGTTCGATCCAATTTTCACCTTTTACGATTTTCCTCTATCGAACTATCAATTCTAATTCGGTAATCATATATTTCCCTAATTCCATGAATAAATTCATATTTTCATATAAAATTCTCCATTTAATAAAGTCAAACTTAAAAATTTGACTCAATCGTAAAATACCGATAATTACCCGAAATCTTTATCGGGTAGCATCTTTCTTGAAAATCCTTCATTAAGCATTTATACGAATCTTTCCCACTTCTTCTGATTCCTTTTTTACAAATCAAAATACTGTTATGTGACACTTCCCAAAAGGTCACCCAAAACTTTTCTCTAATCTGAGCACGCTTAACAATTTTATACGATCCAAATTTTATATTTTCCACTACATCCTAACCTCCAAAACGATTACCAAAATCCTTATTCTGATCGAATTTATCCTCATACTGAATAAAAATCATCTTTGGGAAAATTTACACTTGGGTCCCTAACCTTTTACTAACTTTTCACTTTGGTCACCAACTTTTATCTTTTGTCATTTTAGTCACTAAGTTAGCCTTATGCCAAAACCTTAGTACTAAATGACCCTTATATAACTTAGTAAAATTTTCGGGGTATTACAATTCCACCCCCTTAAAATAAAATTCGTCCTCGAATTTTAGAACGTAATTGATTTGAATAGTTACGAATATTGCTTTTTCATCTTTTTCTAAGCTTTCTCCATTGGCATTCTCAATCTTGTGGTTCTTCCAAAGAATTTTGACCAAAGGAATTTTCTTGTTCCTTAACTCTTTGAATCTGCATACGACTTTTATCGATCAACAGTTATCTCTAGATTATCTTGAATGATCTTCACTTTGTCTTCCGCTTCTCTAATCCGATCAGGACCAACGATGTCTCGATCTTTTAACTCAAACCAATTCAAAGGAGTCCTACATTTTCTTCCATATAAGGCTTTATAAAGCATCATTCTGATACTTGCTTGATAGTTATTATTATAAGAAAATTCCGTTAACGGCAAGTATTTATCCCATGATCTTTTGAATTTGTAGCGATGTATTTTTTATCACTAAAAAACGAGGTTTTCGAAGTGTTTATGATTTTTCGGACATAAAATATTTATTCCGTGGGGTTTAAAAAACTGCGTTTTATTTAAAAATTGGAGTCGCCACCGGCCACTTAGGTAGGCCGGACACCATAAAACCAGAGATTTAAAAATTATTGGGTTCGGGAGTCGGTTACGGATGGGGAAGGATTAGCACCCCCACACCGCCCAAAATTGGTACTTTAATAATTACCGCTTTATTAATATTAGATTTTTCGGATTAAAGTGACGATTAGTTTAAAATTCGGTCATAATTGCGAATAAATTTTAAGGGTCCCGTTATCCGAGAGTAAACGCCCAACCACTATCACTACGCTTGATACTGGCCTCGTTTACGCTCGGATAAAAGGGCACCGCATTGACAATTTATATATCATTATGCAACCTTAATGAGCAAAATATAAAACATGGCAAATAATTTAAAGACAGTAAATATTAACATGACAGAATACTAATCTAACATAAATAAAATACGTAATTAAAACACACATATACATATCAAGCTTAATAGTAGATAAAAACAAATTTAACATGTCACAATAACAAGGCATGAATAAATACATGTATGGACAAAAACATATATTTCAAGAAGACATACATATTAGAAATAAAACACATTTCAACACATATAGAGCAATATATTATACATAAAAACAAAATATACTAACACGTAACCTAAAAGCCAAGAGAACATACAATACGTACTAAAATACAAAACATGTTGTATACGACCCGACTAGAACATAATATGCGTAATACGAATAACCGAACAAATACATAAAGATACATAATCATCATAAACTAAACACACATATACATGTAAACATAAAAATACAAGGCATATACGAGGGATATATAATAAGGAAAAAGACTACATCAACATATACGATTATAATACAAACATGAATATTTACATGGAAACAGGACTGAAATGAAAAGAAATAAACATCAGTGGCAGAAATTAAAGGACAGTAATATGCAATTTAAGGACGAAAATGCAAATAGGACAGAACTTGAAAGGACTGAAACTGTAATTAGACCAAGGGGCAGACCCGAAGTGAAAAATCCAAAAACGCGGGATGGTTAAAGGGGTAATTTTACCATTTAAAAACTGATTCGATTTAATTTAGGGACTGGATTGTGAGATTTTGAAACATAAGGGGGACTGGAATTGTAAATATACCATGCGGCGAGACAGAAACGAAAATATTGAAAACGCGGGGGGATTTATTACAGAATTTCCCCATTTCACGAAATAATAACACCTATAAAATCCCTTTTTTTTGCCCAGACTCAAATTTTCCCCATTTTCATTCATTTTTCAGTTTTTTATAACACTCGTTCTCTCTCATTTTCTCTCAACTCACCCTTGATGAACCCAGAATCCGGCGGCCGACCGCCATCTTCTCCGCCGCTAGCCGGCGCCGGCGAGCCCCAAAAAACAAACCAAAATGAACCTTACCTTACCCTCGACACGAATCCGGACTTGGATTCGGAGAAAAAGCCCATATCCGTCCTAGATCTAAGAAATACGAAACGAAAACCCCCTTTTTTGTATTCAAACCAAAACGAAACCAAATAGGACCTCCAACTCCTTTCAGTTCACCATATTCGGCTTGGGAAAGCCGAAGAGGCTTATCACTGGTGAGGGGAGATCCACAGACGACGATGGTAACGACTCTAAACCTCTCATTTTTTATTTTACTACGTATATTTTTTTGTATGCATACAACAAAGTAAGAAAAGAGAAGAGTATTACCAATGAAGACTGTTTTTTTGTATTTCTTTTCGATTACAACTTGGCCGCCTTACAAATTGTTTTTTTCATACATATATGCCTGTCTTTTGGTTTGGTACAAGTAATATAATATCTATTTTCAGATCTGGACTGCTACTGACATAATATTTCTTTTCTTGTGTTCTGATGTGTCTGAACGCGGTGGTTGGAGACCGGCATGGTGGAAGCATGGTGGCGGTGTGGGGGGTTTTGTCTTCGGCCAGAGGTGTTCTCGGCCGTTAGATCAGATCTGATCTAACGGTCGGGCTGGCTTGAAGGACGAACGGCCCAGATAAAACCTCGATCGGTGAAACGGCTCCAGATCATGACACGTGGGGCTCAGCAGTCGAGGGGTTATAGCGCGTGGGGCTCACGCACGCGTGGGATATTGAAGAGTCCGCGCGTGGCACTCGAACCGTCCAGACGTGTAGTGCACGCGGCCTGCCAGATATTTTGTCCCTTGCTTGATCGTGACCGTTGGATCAGATCTTGATCCAACGGCCTATAGTTATCTGCACCAAAATAATTAGAATTAAATAGGGTTTGGGTTTGGGCCAACCGGGCCTTGTAATAATATTAGACTTGTAATGGACTTGGACTGGCAATTTATTTATTTGGGTTTAACATGTTTTTGGATTTCATTTTATATTAGCCCAATAATATTAGTTATAATAACAATTAATAATAATACATATACGATAATATATACGTATATACCTATGCAAACATTAATTAATATAACATACTAGCATACATACATATATAATCATACACATAATTAACATAACATCTATACACATTATCCGTAAAAACAAATACGCTCGTACTAAATATAGACACATACGTGACACATACACCGTATTACTTATTAATACATATACATACATAGTTTATAATATACATGCACACACCACACATTTTACATATATTAGTAACACTTATGCACATAATAAACATATAGCATAATATAATACAATGTATACATGCAACACTAGTATACTAATAAATATACTAATATGTATTTACAGACCAGATAAAAATGAGTGATTACAGTTGCCCCTCTTTGCTTGTTCTCGTGGAATGGGAACAAAGCAAAGATTCATAAGCACTCATTTTTATCAGACTTCCCTGTTTGTAGCTTTGGAAACACGTGTTCTTCTGGAACTCTCCGCTCTTCCTTAGCTGAATCTTCAGGTTCGTAAGTTCTTCCTATATAGAGCTTCGTCACCTTCCGATCTTGGAGCTACAGGCTCTTCCTATATAGAACCCTTCGCTCTGAAGCCTCGAGTTATGAGTCCCTCCTATATAGAACTTTTCACTTCGAGACAGTAAAGCTTGGAGCCCTTCCTATATAGAACTCTTCGCCTTCAACGCTGGTTTCTCCTATATAAAACCTTTTGTGTCACTGATGGATTCTTCCGACTGGGAGTTCCTCCTATATAGAACTGCTAGTCTTCAAACCCTGAAGCCGTCAGTCCTTCCTATATAGAACTTTTGGCGTCTGAAATCTCAGAGCTACAGGTTCTTCCTATATAGAACCTTTCACTCTATGACAGTAAAGCTCGGAGCCCTTCCTATATAGAACTCTCCGCTTTCGATACAACAGGTTTTCCCTATATAAAACCTTGTGTATCATGGGTGAATTCCTTCGACTGGGAGTTCTTCCTATATAGAACTGCTAGTCTTCACCCTGGAGCCGTCAGTTCTTCCTATATAGAACTTTTGGCGTCTGAAATCTCAGAGCTACATGTTCTTCCTATATAGAACCTTTCACTCTAAGACAGTAAAGCTCGAAGCCCTTCCTATATAGAACTCTTCGCTTTTGACACAACAGGTTTTCCCTATATAAAACCTTGTGTATCATGGGTGAATTCATTCGACTGAGAGTTCTTCCTATATAGAACTGCTAGTCTTCACCCTGGAGCTGTAAGTCCTTCCTATACAAAACTTTCAGCTTCTGAAGCCTCGGAGCGGAGGATTCTTCCTATATAAAACCTCTCTCTGTAGGCGCTTGGAAACATATGCCTTTTGTATGTAGAACCACTGTCTTCACATTTGGGATTCACACCACGATGGCCACCGATGTCTCTTTGAATCCACAGATACCTGTCTAAGATAAAACAAAATGCTATGACAAATGAATTGACATGCTCCTAATCTTAGTGATGTCTGACTATTCATGATGCATGAGTGTCAATATCTTGGTGGGCTTGTTTTGGTCCTTATTCGATCTCGTTGTTTACTTTCTCCTTTTTCACGGGCGTCCATACCCCACTTCACTGTCAGGTTCAACCATTCCAACCTTTCTTTTTCTCCATTTACGACTTGGAATTCTAAAGTGCCCTTTCGGGTTTTCGCTTTAGAGAGTTTTTTTTTCTTTGAGGGGTGCCCTTCTGGGTTTTCACCCAAGAGATCTCTCTTGTTATCTCTCATGCTTTCCTTGAATAGACAGGACGTACGCCATTGGTCATCATATCCGGTTGTTTGAAGCTTTCCGCCTTCCCTATCAACAGTAATTATGTAGGGAGCTAGAGGGCGGAGTTAACATCATTTTCTTTAATCACCTGCATTTTTAAGGTTAGATCACAGTAATGCTCAGAAATCTCTTGTTTTACCATAAGCCTATGTTAGCTTATTTGCCAGAAATTAACAAGAAGGCAAGGAATGGATGCTCAAAAACACGATTTTATTACGATTAAGGGCTTGGGATATCTTAAAAGAGGTATGACACACATGAGAAAGAAGAAAAGTTAAGTATAAAATACAAGATCCCTCATTATCTTCGATATGAATGATACATGATCCTGTCAACCGGTGTAGAATTTTTTGCCTGAAGCTTCCTCTTCATGATGTTCATGGGGATACCCTTCTCTTCGGATATTCAGCTTTTCAATTTACCCGAGCCGCCCTTTATAGGTTTTCAACTCGGGTCCTCCCTCTGCTTCAAGACACCCGGTTTCGGGTTTTTGCCCTGAGCTCTCCATTTTTGTTCTCTCTCTTTTTTATTATTATTTTTTTCAAAGATAGTATCTCTTAACAGCATCAGAATTTACAGGGTTCTTCAGCTCGTCTCCATCCATTTCTGTTAGGATTAGGGCTCCTCCTGAGAAGGCCTTTTTTACTACGTACGACCCTCCCCAGTTGGGCATCCACTTTCCTCGAGAATCTTTCTGGATCGGGAGGATTTTCTTGAGCACCAGATCCCCTTCTTTGAACCTTCTTGGGCACACCTTTTTGTTGTATGCCTGCATCATCCGCTTTTGGTACATCTGACCATGACAAATGGCCTTTAGTCTCTTTTCATCAATGAGATTTAGCTGGTCGAGTCTGGCTTGTACCCATTCGGCTTCTTCCAATTTTACTTCATTTAAGACCTGGAGAGACAGAATCTCTACCTCGATGGGGAGTACTGCTTCGGTACCATACACCAAGGAGTAAGGTGTTGCCCCCGTTGATATGCGAACGGACGTCCTATAGGCGAAAAGGGCAAATGGCAACTTCTCATGCCTATCCCTGTAGGTATCTGTCGTCTTTGCTATGATCTTCTTTATGTTCTTGTTTGCTGCTTCCACTGCTCCATTCATTTTAAGACGATAGACTGTGGAGTTGTGGTGTGTTATCTTGAACTGAGTGCACACGTCTGTCATCATTTTGTTATTCAGATTGGAAGCGTTGTCGGTGATGACCCTTTATGGCAATCCGTATCGACAAATAATCTCCTTCTTTAAGAACTTACATACTGTAGTCCTTGTGATGTTGGCGTAAGACACTGCCTCTACCCATTTAGTGAAATAGTCTATGGCGACCAAAATGAAACGATGTCCATTGGAAGCTTTCGGATGAATCTGCCCGATGACGTCCATGCCCCACGCCGCGAAAGGCCACGGAGAATTCATGGTGTGTAAAGGCGATGGGGGTGCGTGAATTTTGTCAGCGTAGATTTGGCATTTGTGGCATTTCCTGGTGTAATCGATGCAATCTCCCTCCATGGTCAACCAGAAATAACCATATCTCATAATTTTCCGGGCTATAGACAGCCCGTTGGCGTGCGTTCCACAGAGCCCGTCATGTACTTCGGCTAAAATCTCCTTCGCCTCCCGGGCATCCACACATCTCAAAGAATGTCGATCATGACTTCTCCTATATAGGATCTCCCCATCTAGGACATATCTTGTTGCCATTTTTCTGAGTGTTTTTCTGTCATTGTCATTTGCCTCTTCTGGATACTTTCGAAGCTTGACATATTGCAAGATGTCATAGTACCATGGGTTTCCATCAATCTCTTCCTGTACATTACAACAATGAGCAGGCCTTTCAAACGTTCGCATCTCAATGGGCTTCATTTCTGCCCCGGTGTTTGTTTTAAACATGGATGCCAAGGTTGCCAAGGCGTCTGCCATCTGATTTTCTTCTCGGGGCAGGTAATTGAAGCTGACCTTTTCGAACTCTTTGGTGAGCTCTTGGATCAATTCGTAATATTTGACCAACTTCGGGTCCCTGGTTTCCCATTCCCCGCTCAATTGGTAAATTACTAAGGATGAATCTCTGAACACTTGAAGTTCCTTAACCTTTCTCTCAATAGCTGAGTTCAGTCCCATAACGCAAGCTTCGTATTCAGCTATATTGTTAGTGCAGAAGAATTCCAATCTGCTGGTGAAAGGATAATAGACGTCCTCAGGAGAAATTAGCACTGCTCCTATCCCATGTCCAAGGGTGTTAGAGGCTCCATCGAAGTAAAGCTTCCATGATTTATCATCTGAAACCTCTTCCTCGGTTGTAATGCACATCAAGTCTTCGTCTGGGAAATTAAAGTTCAATGCCTCATAGTCGTCCGAAGTACGACTAGCTAGGAAATCTGCTACGACACTCCCTTTTACGGCTTTCTGGTTAACGTATACAATATCGAACTCAGATAAAAGCATCTGCCATCGGGCCATCCTTCCTGTTAGTGCTGGCGCTTCCATTAAGAACTTCAATGGGTCTAGCTTGGATATCAACCAAGTAGTATGGTACAACATATACTGTCTAAGCCGCTTGGTAGCCCAAACTAGAGCACAACATAGCTTCTTCACTAGCGGGTACCGCGTTTCGCAATCATTGAATTTCCTGCTTAGGTAATAGATGGCTTGCTCCCTTTTTCTTGACTCATCGTGTTGCCCCAATACGCATCCCATTGAATTCTCAAAAACTGTCAGGTAGAGAATTAATGGTCGATCTGGTACTGGTGCGACTAAAATTGGAGCATTTGTCAGGTACTTTTTGATCTTTTCTAGGGCTCTTTGACATTCCTCATCCCACACACCAGGATTATTCTTTCTAAGAAGTCTGAAGACCGGGTCACATCGGTCGGTTAATTGGGAAATAAAATGAGAGATATAATTCAACCTCCCCAGGAAACCGCAAACTTTCTTCTGAGTGTGGGGTGGTGAGAGATCCTGGATGGCTTTCACTTTATCTAGATCGATCTCAATCCCTCTTCTGCTTACCACGAACCCTAGGAGTAACGGCGAAGGTACACTTGCCAGGATTGAGCCTCAGTTGGTACTTCCATAGTCTTTGGAATAGTTTTCTCAAGTTCTGTAGGTGCTCTTCCTCTGTCCGGGATTTGGCAATCATGTCGTCTACATATACTTCTATTTCTTTGTGCATCATGTCATGGAAAAGAGTCACCATTGCTCTTTGGTATGTTGCCCCCGCGTTCTTTAGCCCAAACGGCATCACTCGATAACAAAAAGTGCCCTACATGGTTATGAACGTAGTTTTCTCCACATCGTTAGAGTCCATCTTTATCTGATTGTACCCTGAGAAGCCGTCCATGAATGAAAACCATGAATGTCCTGCAGTGTTGTCAACCAGCGTGTCAATATGTGGTAAGGGGAAGTTGTCTTTAGGGCTAGCTCGGTTTAGATCCCTATAATCTACACACATACAAACTTTCTCGTCTTTCTTTGGTACCGGTACAATGTTTGCAACCCATTCGGGGTATTTGGCTACCTCCAAGAAACCAGCATCAAACTGTTTTTTTACTTCCTCTCGGATTTTTAACAACATATCTGGTCTCATTCTCCGAAGTTTTTGCTGTTTTGGTTTGCATTCTGATTTTGTTGGCAATTTGTGCACCACTATGTCGGTATTCAACCCTGGCATATCTTGATAAGTCCAGGCGAAGACATCCTTGAATTCCTGAAGTAGGGTTATCAGTTCGTGCTTGGTTTTTGAGGAAATCGTCGTTCCTACTTTTATTTCTTTTCTCTCTTCTTCAGTCCCCAAGTTTACAACTTCTGTTTCTTCTTGGTGGGGCATGATCTGCCTTTCTTCGTTGGCCACCATTCTCTTTAACTCTTCCGGGACCTCACCTTCCATCTCGTCATATCCTTCCTCAATTCCCTCTGAGACCTCAGGGCATTCAAAATTCACTCCAGGATTGGATCCGGTATCATTCATATCGTCAATCATGAGCGACCTGCATTAAATGAGAATGAATTGTATTGGGAAAGAGACGGCTTTATATGAAGGGAATGAACATGAAGAATGCATGAATGAAATAAATGAAACTTTGGTCATTTAGGAAAGTGGGGATATTTTCATTTCAATCAAAAAGTTAACATAGGTGCCCTATACAAGAGATCCCCATTGTTTACGGGCAAAACAAAAGGTTGATTCAGAGCATTACTCTGATCTATTCCTAAAAACCACAGGTAGATCAATGCAGCTCCAGTTATCGAGTGTTTCCCCAAGACGGCATGGGAGGATGTTGGTCAACATTTTGAACAAAGCCCTCGGACAGAGAGGCCAAAGAAAGGAAAGGCTCCAATGCATACCCCACCACCACCAAAACCTCCCCTCGATGACCCTATCGATATTGACAATGGGGAAGAGGAGATGGCTGACAACCTTCCTGCGCCTACACCTGCCTCGACTGCTGATGCTTCAGCAAAAGCAATGACTCACCTTAAACGCACCGCTGGACGTGCATGGAACACCCAATCTGACGCTGATAATGATGAAGTTCTCAATGACCACCCTACCCAAGAGGACCTTGAAAACCAGCCTATCCAACCTGATGAGGCCGAGGAGCCCATCGTAACATGCAAAAGAAACAAAAAATCAAGCACAAAACCACCAAGACAGGGACACCAAAGTAGATTTTTATGAGGTAACCTGCATTTGCATTATAGTTTAGTTCATTTCATTTTTTATGCATTGAGGACACTGTATCTTTCAAGTTTGGGGGAGTTAGTCTTCATAGTTAATCATTTGCATTAGCATGTAGTGATAAACAGAACTTTGCTATAGCTTTTTGACTGGTTTAAAGATAGTTGTATGAATAATTTGATGATGTCCGACGAGGAGAAATTGATTATTATGGCTAGGAATTGATTGAATGGTTTTGACTTGTGAGATTGGTAGAACTGCCTGTAGGACCTGATTTTTTTGTGATGCTTTGCTACTTGATTGCATGCTCCGTATGCTTATAACTTTTAGATTATTTTTGGTAAAAATAACTCTTGGATGTCTTAGTTTGAATATAGATTGAACTTGAATGATAAATGAAATCTTAAAGGCTTAATTAGCTCCCTTGTTGCTTGTGTTAAAATATGAATAAATGCAAAAGCATAGCTAAAGAGGGACACTTATCTATATGTTGTAGTGCATGGTTACTATACTTAAAATAAATGGTAGCAACATCATATGAGTGAATGAAAGTTGTCACGGGATGACTCTACTTACCAGCTCAGGGGTGAGATGTTTGCTCCATACTCATCTAGAGTTAGGGACGATAGTTGTGATGAGCTGACACCCCTCAAGGCATATAAAAGAGAGAAAAAAGAACATGAGAGTAGTTTGTGCTTATTTTGATTAAGAAAAATTAGGGCAAACTCGAGAACTTAGCTAAAAATTTCCTAACTTTGTTAAGCATAAAGAGAATGTAGTCACATGCACACACATTTGAAAAATCTTAGCCTAAAGAAAAAAGTTCTTAAAATCTCATATTTATCTAACATGTTGAGCCAAAACTGTCTGAGGACTGAAATTTTGCTGTAGATCTGTCTTGAACTGATTCTATGTTGTAGCAATTTTCTGCTTATTTCTGTTCATTACTTGAGGACAAGAAATGGCTTATGTTTGGGGGTGTTAACCTTGCAAAAGGTTAACATTTCATGCCTTTTTACTTAAGTTATTGTATGAAATCAAGTCCATTTCATGTCATTTCATGGCATATAGATGCATTTAGTTTATATAGTTGCATTTGGTGTTGTTGGTTTTGTTTTCTTTGATTATTTGCAAGAATAGTGTTGCTTTGGAAGGTTTTGGTTGGTGTGGTGATGTGCAGTGAAATGAAGAGCGATGCAGGGAGAAATGACATAGCATATTGGATAGCATTCCTGGGCGTACTAGAGGACAACAGACTGAAGATATTTATTATGGCCCTACACGTGTACCTATCGGCCTGTTTTATTCCCACATGTGAAGGGAATATTCCCTTGGAATTAAGGGCAAAAAACCCTAGGAGCCTCCACTATATAAAGGAAAACATACCCTTATTTAAAGGAGAGCTGGAAAAGTTACAAGTAAGCCAAGAAAAAGAAGGAAAAGGCGGCTACCTTCTATCTTCTTCTTTCTCCATCAAAACGTCCTTCATTTTTGAAGCTCCAAGGGGTGCTCTCGCTGGACTTTGAGAGAAGCAGCAGGCTTAGATCAGTGCACGGCAGTCCAACACAGCTCAGGAGTTTCTCCCTCTTTTAGTTGTTTGTTGTTTCATTTCATTTCTTTAAATGGGTTGTGATAAACGAATGATTATGGATGATATTTGCCCAGCCATGAACTGATTTTAAGTGGCTTGGGCTTGTTATGGTTGTTATGCTTGATGTTTTAATAGATGTTTAGTTGTTTTCTTGTTCATCTCATGCTTTGTCCGTTGCTCATTAATTGCACTAAATTTGTAAGAGCTTACGAGAGTTAGCCGTTGTTTAGGTTTTGGTTAGCTTAATATTCTAGAGAGTTAGGTTAAGACTAAAGAAGACAATGGGGTTTGATGCTGAGAGGCAAAAATCCTAACTTGCCATAGAGATAAGGATAAAGTTTTAACGACTAAAAGGAGTAGGGTTTTAATCGGTACTTGCATGTTAAGGGTTTACGCCGAGAGGTATTACTCTAATGTTCCCTTCTACCAAGTTTCTTGCTAGAGATAGTTTTAGAAGTATTCTTGTGACTCTGTTAAGCATGAGACGGGCAAGTTCGTCCTAGACATTATTTAGGCTTAGGTATAAGATCCAGCCAGTCATTTCCATATAGAGTTTCATTTATGTGAGTGGATGTTAGAAGTGACCTTACTTCATCTCAGTTTACATATTTAGTTGTTTGCCACAGCATTTATAAACTTGTTTCTTATTTCTACAGCATTTGTTCATTTGTTCACTGTCTTAATTTTGTGTTTTGACTAAACTAGTTTGGCTTCCAATCCTTGTGGAGACGATACTCACTCATCACTTTATTACTTGTTCAATGTGTATACTTGCACAAATTGCGTATCAATTATACTACACCTACACGCGCAACAAGTTTTTGGCGCTGTTGTTGGGGATTGGCAATAGGTTATTAGAGTTTTTACATCCTTTCTTATTTTTATTTAATTTTATTTATTTCTCTTGTTTTACTTTTTCAAGTGTTGTGTTGTTGCATGATCCGAGGAAGACCTGACGAACCATTATCACCTTTCATGCCTGAGATTGAGTACTTATTTCGCCAAATAAGATACATACAAGAAGCCTTAAGAACAATGTATAGAGGTGGTAACCAAGTAGATGAAAATCTGGATAATATTAATGCTGCAGCAAATCTTAGAGCAATAGTTCGACCTCGAGCTATCAGGGACCACTTGAATCCTATCTTGGATGATCTAATCTTGGAATTGTGGCTCCCGAGATTCAAGCAGCTCATTTTGAACACAAGCCAGTCATGTTTAACATGTTGAATTCCATTGGGCAGTTTGATGGATCGCCTCATGAAGATGCAAGACAACACATTCAAGCATTCTTGGATGTGATTCTTTCTGACAACAAGGTGTGTATGAAGATGTGCTGAAGCTCAAGCTATTTCCATATTCTCTGCGTGATCGAGCAAGAGCTTGGTTGAGTGGAGTGCTAGCCGGTTCAATGGAGTCATGGATAGATTTATGTTGTAGTTTTTTGCTACGATATAATCCACCCAACATGAACACACAGTTACGGAATGACATAGCATCATTTCGTCAAGTTGGCGATGAATCAATGTATGAGTGTTGGGATAGATACAAGGGACTGCTTCATAAATGTACCAATCACGGATTCCAAGACTGGACATAGGTTGTAATGTTCTACAATGGTGTTAATGCTCTTACAAGAATGATGATGGATGCTTCAGCGAATGGCACTTTGCTAGACAAATCACCACAAGAAGCATTTGATATCCTTGATAGGATAGCAAACAATGACTACCAATTCCCTACTTCGAGACTTAGCACGGGAAGAAGAGCACATGGGACACGAGAATCAGACAATAATGACTCAGTTTCAGCCTAGTTTTCGGCTATTACCACCATGTTGAAGAATCTTCGATGCCTAAGTGAGGTAAAGGAAGTAAAGGTAGAAAACACTTGTGTTCAATGTGATGGACACCATCATGTGAATGAATGCCCTCAAAATCATGAATCTATCAACTATGTGGGGAATTTCAATAGGAACAACCACAACCCTTACTCAAACACTTATAATCTAGGATGGCATCAACATCCTAATCTTTCTTGGGGGAATCAAGGAACCCATAATGCTAGAAGCTCGAATAGGCAACACAATCAAACTGAGTCCCAAACCGTAAGCATCTGTTTCAATACAGTTCTATCTATATCGATACGACCTTCATATGGGCTAAGTATTTTACTCACGTATTTCAATACGGTTTTATCTGTTTCGATACGGCCTTCATATTGGGTTTAATATTTAAGCACAGCGTACCGATACGCCACTAAGCGTTTCGATACGCGTTAAAGATTTTTTTCAAATATCAGCACTTAATGACTTAGCCGTTGGAGTCGGTTATTGGGAAAGACCATTTTTAAAATGCCATTGGACCCTTTTCGATACACCCTCAAGGCGTACCGATAGAGGTTCAGATAGTAGTCCAAATGAGCAAAATTACATCGATACGGCCTTGCACGTATTGATACACCCTTTTGTTTTACATTAAGATTGTACCGATAGGCTTCCTCACATATCGATATACCCCTGGATAAATTGTACACAATGGCTCTTTCTATTTTGAGACACGTATCGATACAGCTGTTTGTGTACCGATACGGGTAGTTGAAGAATTGCATTTATGGTGAGAAAAAGAGGGGCCAACGGCTATATTGATTACTTCAACCACCCAAACGGCTAGAAATCAATTAGAAGGTATAAAAGCAAGTCCCCAAAGCCTCGGCAACTATTATTGAACTTATTTGCAACATCCAAGTACATATCCAAACCTTTTTGAGCTAAAACCCCAATTGAGTGTATTTTCATTGTTTTATCTTTTGTCAATTTCGGGAGTGTGATATATTGTAATTGGGCAAAAATATACCTATTTGAGAGGTTATTTATTGTTTGCCTATTTCACTTTGTAAAGAGTAGAGTGGGTCAATCTTTGGGTAGAAAGATTGATAGTTTGTAACGGTTTCCTCCTAAGTCGAGAAAATGGGAAGAATTCTAGTTAGTAAATTGTTGAAATCCTTAATAGGGTGCTGGGGTAGTAGATGCAGAGCTTGTTCGAAGCTTGAACCACTCTAAAATCCTTGTGTCTTCAATTTCTAAATTTTTTTTGCACCATTTAATTTTTAAACTACCAATTCACCCCCTCTTGGTGATTTGCCATCAATTGATCAACTCAACAATTGGTATCAGAGTTACACTCACTAATAGGATTAACACCCTCTTGAGGAGATCCTTGGAAGAGTTCGATTATCCAACATCAAGCAATGGCATCCATATCTAGACCAAGCATGTATGAGTCACAATCGATCACCAAACCATCCTTCTTCAATGGGGATAACTATCCCTATTGGAAGAATATGATGAGGCTCTTTATCAAGTCCAACGATTACATACTTTGGGATATGGTAAAAGATGGACCAACAATCCCTATGAAGAGAGATAGAGAAGGAAGACTCATTCTAAAGACAAAGGTGGAAATGGGTGAAGATGATTGAAAGAAATTGCAAGTCAATGACAAGGCCTTGCACATGCTATTTTGCTCTCTTGGACCAGACATCTAATCGAAAGTGTCCCAATCTCAAGCGCAAAAGAAGTATGGGACACACTTGAGACAACCTACGAAGGAAGCTATGTCAAGGAGATGAAGTTCGGGCTTCTCAATCTTAGTTATGAGAATTTTAAGATGGAGGCCGATGAGAGCATAACGAAGATGTTCGACCAATTCTCTGTTATCATAAATGGTCTCAAGGGCTTCAGTGAGATTATTTCCGAAGACAAGTTAGTCCGGAAGCTCCTCTACTCTCTTCCGGAATCATGGGATAGTAAAAAAATGACAATCATCAAAGTTAGAGATTTGAAGACTCTCAAGCTTGATGCTTTTGTTGGATTCCTCCTTACTCATGAGATTATGAAGCAAGGAAGGGAAGAAGAGAAGAAAGTGGGAAAAAAGATAGTGAAAAGAAGAAGCTTGGAATTTCTCTCAAAGCTTCCTTTGATGAGAGCAATTCAAGGGAGAGGGAAGACAAAGAGATGGCCATGCTAGCCAAGAGCTTCACTCGATTCATGAAGTCCAACTGGGGGTAGGAAATTCAACCGAATGAGAGACTTCGAGAACAAAGACAAAGAAGAAGAGAAAGACCAACTCATGTGTTATGAGTACAAGAAGTCGGGGTACATCCGAACTAAGTGTCCCCAACTCAAAAAGAAGAGCTTCATGAAGAAGAAGAAGCTCAATGCCCAACTTGCCACTTGGAGTGATGAAGAATCATCCAATGAGGAGGAGCAAGAGGTGGCCAATCCTTGCCTCATGGCCTTTGAGGAGGACCAAATGGTAAACTCTAACTCATTCTCTTAATCTTACTTATGATGAATTGTATGATGCATATGATGAGTTGCAAGATGTTTACGATGAGTTAGTTGAAAAATTCAAAGAATCAATTTTGAAAAACAAGAAAATTACTTCTGATTTAAAAACTTAAAATGATTCTCTTTTAGAAACTAACTCGAAATTGGAAAAGAAAGTTTTATATTTGATAAATCTTTCAAATGAGCTTAAAAAGAAAAATCTCGATTTAGAAAAACTTCTTTTTGATTTCCAAGATTATCACACAAAGGAGGTGGATAATCTTAAAACTTCTCTTACTATTGGGAAAAGTGTTTTTGAAAAATGTAGTTCTTCAAAAACCCAATATGTTAAGAGAAAGCCTTTTAACCCCAAACAAAGAAGATTGCAAAAGCAATCTAGAACTAAAAGAGTTATAAGTGTATGGGTTCCTAAGGAACTTGTTGTTTCTAACAATATGAATGCTATTGCTTCTTGGATTCCTAAGGGAACCAAGTTTTTGGGAGCTAATACTCATGGACCCAAAATGATTTGGGCATCAAAAGTCAAGAATTAATTCTTTGTTTGTAGGGGGGGCATTGCTATAAGGCCAAAGCTTCAAGCAAAAACATATGGTACCTTGATAGTGGATGCTCAAGACACATGACCGAAGACAAGAGTAGATTCATGGAGCTAAAGCCAAGGGGTGGTGGAGTGGTGACATTTGGTGACAACTCCAAAGGCCATATTGAGGGTATTGTTCCATTGGTAATCTCTCTTCTATACTCATTGAAGATGTTTTATATGTCAATGGTCTAAAACATAACTTGTTGAGCATTAGTCAACTATGTGATAAGGGTTTTAATGTTCTTTTTGATGTTAATGGTCACAAAATTTTGGACATTAAAACAAATAAGATAATGCTCATAGGTCATCGCATAGGTAATATCTACATGGTGCATTTAGATGACATACATGCATCCAATGCATGCTTTGTGGCACATAATGAACATGATACATGGTTATGGAATAGGAAACTAGGACATGCTAGCATTAGTGTTTTAGAGAAATTGGTTTCCCTAAATCTAGTAAGAGGTTTACCTAAGCTAAATTTTTCTGAAGATAAAATTTGTGATGCATGTGCTAAGGGTAAACAACAAAGAACCTCATTTAAATCAATTAATGATGTTTCTACTAATAGATGTTTACAATTGATCCATAAGGATCTCTTTGCGCCAATTAGGACTATGAGCTTGGGTGGTAAGTCATATGCATATGTGTTAGTAGATGACTATTCTATATACACTTGGGTTCTCTTCTTAAGTACTAAGGATGAGGCTTTATAAAAATCCATCACGTTTTCAAAAATCACCCAAAATGATCTTGATCTTAAAATTTCACATGTTAGAAGTGATCATGGAACCGAATTTCAAAATATGGGTTTTGAAGAATTTTGTAAAAAAATAGTATTAGCCACAATTTTCCGACTCCTCGTACTCCTCAACAAAATGGGGTAGTTGAGAGTAAAAATAGAACTTTAGAAGAAATGGCTAGGACCATGCTTTGTGAAAATAATTTACCTAAATATTTTTGGGCGGAAGCCACTAATACTGCTTGCTAAATAATTAATAGAGTAATGATTAGGCCTATTTTGAAGAAAACATCTTATGAGATTTTAAAATCCAAAAAGCCTAACATTAGCTATTTCCATCCTTTTGGTTGTAAATGTTTTGTTTTAAACAATGGAAAAGATAATTTAGGTAAATTTGATGCCAAAAGTGATGAAGCTATTTTTCTAGGTTACTCTTTAAACTCGAAAGCCTACCGAGTATTTAATAAAAGAACTTTGGTTCTAGAATAGTCTATACATGTTGTTTTCGATGATAACCTCCTTCCGAGGAAAGATTCATATGATGATGATGATGTAGGGATCATTGAAGCCAATGATGGTGGACAATCATCAAAGGTGGATGACGTTCCAACCAAAGAAGAAAAAGCACAAGATCCTCCCATAGAAGCCTTGAAGGACATGAAACTTGAGGAAAAGGAAGTTAGCTACCCAAGGGAACTCAACTATGTCAAAGGTGGTGAAATTTTGGGTGATCCATCCAAAGGGGTAACCACTAGATCCTCTCTCAAACTTATGAATAATGTTGCATTTATTTCATGCATTGAGCCTAATAATATCAAAGAAGCATTAAAAGATGATTTTTGGATATTGGTCATGCAAGAAGTACTTAATCAATTTGAGAGAAGTAGAGTATGGACATTAGTTGATAGGCCTAGTAATAAATCTACTATAGGAACTAAATGGGTTTTTAGAAACAAACTAGATGAGAGTGGTAACATAGTGAGAAACAAGGCTAGACTTGTTGCTCAAGGTTACACTCAAGAAGAGGGAATAGATTTCGATGAAACATATGCACTCGTAGCTAGAATGGAAGCTATTGGGATGCTTCTTGCATTTGCATGCTATCATGATTTCAAGCTTTTTCAAATAGATGTAAAAAGTTCTTTTCTAACGGTTTTATAAATGAAGAAGTGTATGTAGAAAAACCACCGGGTTTTGAAGATTCAAAATTTCCAAATCATGTTTTCAAACTCACCAAAGCTTTATATGGTTTAAAACAAGCTCTTAGAGCTTGGTATGAAAGGCTGTCAAACTTTTTAATTAAAAAGGTTTTGAAAAAGGCAAGGTGGATGCTACACTTTTCATTAAAAGATATGGCAATGACATCTTAGTAGTTCAAATTTACGTTGATTATATTATTTTTGGTTCTACTAATGAGTTTTATTTCCAAGAATTTTCTAAGCTAATGCAAGGTGAATTTGAGATGAGCATGATAGAGGAGCTTTCATTTTTCTAGGGGCTCCAAATCAAGAAAATGAAGGATGGCACCTTCATCAATCAAGCCAAGTACATAAACGATATGCTCAAGAATTTTGGTTTGGAGAACGTAAAGCCTCAAGCCACTCTAATGAGCTCATCTATTAAGCTTGAAAAAGATGAAGGAGGTAAGTGTGTCGATTCTAAGCTTTATCGCTCAATGATTGGATCCTTGCTTTACCTTACCACAAGTAGACCCGATATCATGTTTAGTGTTTGCCTGTCTGCTAGGTTTCAAGCTAGCCCTAGAGAATCGCACCTAGTAGCCATTAAGAGAATCTTTAGATACCTTATAGATACACTTAGTTTAGGTCTTTGGTATCCTAGAGATTCCTCATTATCTTCATGCCTTCTCGGATGTGGATTATGGGGGATGTAAGATAGATAGGAAAAGTACCTCTGGAACATGCCAATTCCTAGGTAGTATGCTAGTATCTTGATTCTCTAAGAAACAAAATAGCGTAGCCTTATCTACCATCGAAGCAGAGTACATATCCTTAGGGAGTTGTTGTGCTCAAGTCCTTTGGATTAAGCAACAACTCTTAGACTATGGTGTTGAAGTAGATACCATACCCCTTAAGTGTGACAACACTAGTGCCATTTGTCTCACCAAGAATCCCATCCAACATTCTAGAACCAAACACATAGAAATAAGGCATCATTTTATTAGAGATCATGTCTTGAAAAATGATGTAGTTCTAGAGTATGTCGATACCTTGAACCAATTAGCGGATATATTTACCAAACCTTTAGATAAAGAACATTTTTGGACCCTTACGAGAGAGGTAGGTTTAACAAGCATTCTTTGACCCTTTAGAGTCCCAAAAAGCCAAAAATTTGCTTGAATTGATTTGATTGCCATGTTTATGTAATTTTGCCTCTTGATGCATCTATGCCTTTAGTTAGGGGAGCTTGTCTCTATTCTTAACCTTCATGTTGTTCATACATCATAAACATGCATTTTGGTTCGAATAAGATCAAACTTTTGAGCAACTTGTGGCCCAAAATGCATTTTCTGGGTTATTCGTATCGAAACGGGTTAAGGTATTTCTATACACCATTCTTGACTCAACCCAGATTGCATTCTTTAACACAAGTGTATTGATACCAGTCCAACCGTATCGATACGGGTTCAAGAACAGGTTTCGATACAAGTAAGTCCCTATCGAAATGGTCCATGTATTTCGACACACCTGTATCGATACGCCATGTGGTGTATCGGTATGCACGGACACAGATTCTTTAAATGAGCCTTTATTGAGTATCCAACTTTAAATTAAACTTTTAAAACCTTATTCATCTGAAACCCTAGCTCTTCAACTATAAATACCCATCAAATTCTCTTGTTTTTCACACAAATTTTTTAGGGTTTTTGTTCAACAAACCAAGTCTAAGATCTCTCATCAAATTGGTGCATTATCATCCATCCATTCTTCCAATTTCCTCAAATCATGGTATAAACTCTTTCTTTTTCTTTTTTCGTTTAGCTTCGTATACTATTTTTAACTATTTTGTGCACAAAAAGTATACATATAGTATGAGTTTTAAAGTTTTTGCAAGAATTCTTTCAAAATAAATTTTTTTTATTCGAATATAAAAATATACCGTATATCTTTAAATATGTTTTTCCAGATTTCTTTTTACCAAAATCTTTCTAAAATTATATTGTATAGTTTTTCATTAGTACCTTGAATTTTGGATTACATGTTGGATTAAATTTGATGATTTGTGCATACATATGTTTTGTGCCTAAACTGTTTTTCAGATTTTCTCTATGGCACCAAGGAAAAGAGCTAGAACAAGCGAGGTTGGCGAGTCTTCAACCAAAGACAATTCAGCACGTCCCAACCTTAGTGTCATTTATCAAAAGAGTTTTCCAACCCCGGCGGCTTTAAATAACTTCAAGCAATATAAAAACTACAAAATCCGCCACGAAAGAGTAACATCTATTCCTTTTTTAAACTCCGAACGCTTCATGTTCAACTATCTTCATCTCTTGCATCGTTGGAACTTTATCCAATTTTTGACTATCCCCAGGTTTTTGTACCGTAACCTTGTTTTGATTTTCTTTGCTAATGTCCGATGCATCCCCAATCAAGATCGTTCTAAGGTCATTGTTGTTGAGTCATTCTTAATGGGGAAGAAGTTTTGTATTGGTGTTCTAACTCTAGTCAATGTCTTTGGGTTCGAAGATGAGGGAATCAATGATGAAGACTCCTTGGGACATGTTCTTGGCGGTTCTGTCACAGTTCATGATGCTCATGATCGCTTCTTGCATCTCATGATCACTTGGTGGTTTCAGCCATCCGGTGGAAAGTTTTCCACTATCCGACAAGTGGATGACTTTTGGATAAGATGTTTTCATGACGAGAAATAGCCCAATCTTGCTCAATTAATGTTCACGGAGCTAGTTTACCTCATCCAACATCGACACACCCCTCTAGTTTCATCCTTCACTTATGGGACAGCTTTGAGTTACTTGTTTACTCAATTGGAGATCGATTGTTCACAAGACTTTCCTGAGCCTCTTACCGATCCCATTGATGAGCGTTCTCTTGTTCGTGCAAAGTTTCACTATTTTAGTGGTGAGTGGCTAAGTCTCGCTGAGCTTCCACATTATGCAATCTCTAGAGAACCGGAAGCTCCTCAACAAGCCGCCCCTCAAGCTCCGGTAGCTCCACGGACTATGGATTCTCTCATGGTTTATCTCAATGAGCAATTCACTTTATTGAAGACAACCATGAACGGAGGGTTTGCCGCCATTGATACTCAATTTACTTCCTTGGAGGATCGAGTTCAAGCCATTGAAAGCCAACAAAGTTCGATGAACATATCTCTTACGGCTTTTCATGGAGAATGGAGACAATCTCAGGCTACTCAAACCCATGACGAAGATGGAGATCAAGAGGACGAGAATGATGAGGATGCTCCATAAACATACATTGCATTGCATATCATATTAGGCTTTTTATTTTTTATGCACCTATGTTATTTACTCTATGAACCTATGCTTTGATTTTAGTTTGTTTTGAGTTGGATTTGGATTATGTTGCTTTGAACTTTCAATGATAGGTATGTTTCTTTGATTATGTTTTGATTTATGCTTCATTGTTATATTTCTTGTTTCTATCATTTAATATCATTGATTTTGATCTAACAAAAAGGGGAGAAGAAAGAGCTTAAATTAAAAAAAACGTTTTTGAAACCTATCTTAAAGTAAGGGGACTTTTTCATAAAGACTTAAAAATTTGCTTTGGGTTTTGTTATATCAAAAAAGGGGAGATTGTAAAACCTATGTTGATTTTGATATAACAAATATTTTTCAAGGGCTTAATTGTAAAGAAAACAAATCTTTAAATTGTCCCAAACTGACAAATATTTTAAAGCATATTTGATTCCAAGTCAAAAACTTAAAGCCCTAAATTTTTCTAAGTGTTTTAAAGGCCAAACTATCGAAATACGCTCAAGCGTATCGATACGCCTATGAGTGTATCGATACAATTTTTAGAACATTGGCCACTGTAAGAATCTGTTTCGATACGGTTCCATCCGTATCGATACGGTCTTCATATGGCCTAAGTATTTTACTCGGGAGTTTTGATACGGTTCCATCCGTTTCGATACGACCTTCATATTGGGTTTAAGATTTAAGCACAGCGTACCGATACGCCACTAAGCGTTTCGGTACGCGTCAAAGATTTTTTCAATTATCAGCACTTAATGACTTAGCTGTTGGAGTCAGTTATTGGGAAAGACCATTTTTAAAATGTCGTTGGACCTGTTTCGATACACCCTCAATGCGTACCAATACAGGTCCAGATAGTAGTCCAAGTGAGAAAAATTGCATCGATACGGCCTTGCCCGTATCGATACACCCCTTTGTTTTACACTGAGATCGTACCGATACGCTTCCTTGCGTATTAGTATGCCCATGCATAAATTGTACACAACGGATCTTTCTATTTTGAGACAGGTATCGATACGGCTGTTCATTTACCGATACGAGAAGTTGAAAAAGTGCATTTATGGTGGGAAAAGAGGAGCCGATGACTATATTGATAACTTCAACCACCCAAATGGCTAGAAATCAATGAGAAGGTATACAAGCAAGTCTCCAAAGCCTCAACAACTATTATTAAACTTATTTGAAACATCCAAGCACATATCCATACCTTCTTGAGCTAATGAGTCAAATACTTGTAACCCCAATTGAGTGTATTTTCATTGTTTTATCTTTTGTCAATTTGGGGAGTATGATATATTGTAATTAGGCAAAAATCCACCTATTTGAGAGGTTATTTATTGTTTGCCTATTTCTCTTTGTAAAGAGTGAAGTGGATCAATCTTTGGGTAGAAAGATTGATCGTTTGTAACGGTTTCCTCCTAAGCCGAGAAAAGGGGAAGAATTCTAGTTAGTGAATTGTTGAAATCCTTAGTAGGGTTCTAGGGGTAGTTGATGTAGAGCTTGTTCGAAGCTTGAACCACTCTAAAATCCTTGTGTCTCCAATTTCCAATTTTCTTTTTGCACCCTTCAATTTTTAAACTACCAATTCACCCCCCTCTTGGTGATTTGCCATCAATTGATCAACTCAACAATTTCCATAAAGCCTATGACTCAATGGACTGGAATTTCCTATTATTTGTTATGAAGAAGATGGGTTTTGGTGAACTATGGTGCTCTTGGATAAAAACTTGCATATTAACAGCCACGATCTCGGTGCTACTTAAAGGTTCTCCTAAAAATGTATTCACTATATCTCGAGGCTTACGACAAGGATGTCCTTTATCTCTACTCCCGTTCAATATTGCCGCGGAGGCACTAAGTTCATTGCTTGCTAATGCTATCCGCAACGATTTTTTTCTAGTTTTTGGCTTGGTAATAATGCTATTGAAATATCTCACCTTCAGTTTGCAGATGATTTGATTCTTTTCTATGGTAAGAGTGAGTCTCAAATTAGAAATGTTATCCGCATCTTAAGGGCTTTTGAGTTCGTTTCGGGGCTTAAAGTCAAATTGAGTAAATTCAAGCTCCTTGGCATCAACGTAGATGAAAAGTTGGTTGATCATTGGGCATCTTTATTCCACTATAAAAGCGAGAAATTCCCATGTATGTACCTTGGTTTTCCTTTGGGTTTATCTAAAAATTCTGCCTTTCTTTGGGTTCTGATTGTGGAAAAGATCAAGTCTTATCTAGCTGGTTGGAAAGAAAAGTTGTTACCACTTTTAGAACCAAAATATATTCAATATGAATATAAACCCAAGATCTATATCTATGTCAAATCATTAAGAACAAAACTAAAACTAGATTTGCGGAAGCGTACCTGAATCCATCGATGGTGATTTTCCAAAGAGGGTTTGATCTTCCGAGATGATAGATTACCTCTTGGCACACAACTCTCAGACGGGGAAAAGAGATATACAAGTTAACCTATATCTCGGGGACCACTACCCTTTATATAAACTGAATTAAAAACAGTTTATTAGTATTTACAACTCTGCCTTTCATTGAGTTATAAATCTAACTTATGGTATCTACACTTTTAATTCCATAACAATTTAGTACCTATAACACGTGTAACATAATTGGTCAATTAATTACGTGTTAAACTTTATAATAGCAACGTACATTATACATATATGCCCACTATTATTGAATTTTAATCCAACAATCTCCCACTTGGGCAACATATGTTTCTTGACAAATGTACAACCTTATGAGCTCAAAATTTTGCTATCATGTAATAGGTATTTTATAACAATCTCATCCATCAATTATATCCATATAGGATCAAAGAGGCATTTGCCATATCAATCATGACTGGACCCATCAATGGTCACGTATACAAACATAATCAAATGACATAGATCAATCATGGATGCGTAGCATGGAAATTACATGTAAATGTGAACCGAACATGCCTATTTCCAACTGGTCCTCTTTAAACATAAGTGAGGTCTTTACCCAAATAAGAAAAAAGTGAATAAACTGAATACTTTATTTCTGATCAGAAAATAACCAAATATATAAATGTCTGAAAATAAACATAAACATAAAGCGGACAAATAACAAACTACCACTCAAACAATAATATCCTCAAATGATGTAACACCCATATGAGCAGTGTGCTCATGAAAGACCTTGGGTGATAAACCTTTTGTGAGAGGATCCGCTATCATAGAGTTTGTCCCAATGTGTTCTATGGATATTTGTCCACTTTGCACTCTTTCTTTCACAACTAGGAACTTTATGTCAATGTGCTTTGACTTAGATGAGCTCATATTGTTGTTGGAATACAACACTGCTGATTTATTGTCACAAAATAATTTAAGTGGTCTTTCTATATTCTCCAAAATACGCAGCTCAGTGACAAAATTTCACAGCCATATTCCATGATTTGATGCTTCGTAGCATGCTACAAACTCTGCTGCCTTAGTGGAAGAAGCTACAAGTGTCTGTTTGGCACTTTTCCAGGATATAGCTCCACCAGCTAACAGATAAATATAGCCTGATATAGATTTTCTGCTATCTTGGCACCCAGCAAAATCAGAATCCGTATACCCTATGACCTCCAAATGATCTGATTTCCTGTATGTGAGCATATAATCTTTTGTTCTCTAAAGATACCTCATAACCCTCTTGGCTGTTTTCCAACGGTTCATACCAGGGTTGCTTGAGTATCTGCCTAACATCCCAACAATGTATGCAATATCCGGACGCGTACATACCTGAGCATACATTAGACTTCCAATAGCTGATGTATAAGGAATCTTATGCATTTCTTGAATTTCAAGATTACTTTTAGGGTATTGGGCAAGACAAAACTTGTCTCCTTTAGTGACAGGGGTGTCTATTGGTTTACTATTTTGCATACCAAACCTTTTAAGTACCTTATCGATATAGTTCTTTTGTGATAATCCAAGAATACTCCGAGATCGATCTCGATGTATCTGAATTCCTAAAACAAAAGAAGCATCCCCAAGATCTTTCATTTCAAAATGCTTAGATAGAAATCTCTTGGTTTCGTACAGTAAACCTATATCATTCGTGGCAAGCAAAATGTCATCGACATATAAAACCAATAATATGTACTTACTCCCACTAAACTTGTGATACACGCAATCATCAACAATATTCATCTCAAAACCGAACGAGACAATTACTTGATGAAATTTGTGATACCATTGACGAGAAGCTTGTTTGAGTCCATAGATGGATTTTGTTAATTTGGAAACTATATTCTTTGGGTCTCCTAACTCAAAGTTTTCTGGTTGCACCATATAAATTGTTTCTTCAATGTCTCCATTGAGAAACTCAGTCTTAACATCCATCTGATGTAACTCAAGATCAAAATGAGCTACAAGTGCCATGATTGTCCTAAATGAGTCTTTCGATGAAACCGGAGAGAAAGTTTCTGAAAAGTCAATGCCTTCTTTTTTAGTATAACCTTTAGCTACAAGACGTGCCTTATACCTCTCCACATTACCATTTGCATCCCTCTTGGTTTTAAAAATCCATTTACAACCAATTGGTTTTGCACCTTCAGGTAATGAGACAAGTTTCCAAACTTTATTGTCTTGCATGGATTCATACTCTTCTTGCATGGCATCAATCCACTTTTGAGAGTTAATACTTTGCATGTCCTGATGAAAGTTGATAGGATCATCTTCCATCATTCCATTGTCATCCTCATTTTCTTGGAGAAACACAATATAATCATCCGAAATAGCATTTCTCCTTTCTCTCGTGGATCTCCTTAATGGCACTTGTTCTTGAGGTTGTTGAGTTTGTTCTTCTGGAACAATTACCTCATCCTAAATAAGAGGAAGTTGTTCGACATTGTCTTGTTGAGGTTCCGGATTCACTTCTTGATTGATGATCGGTATAGAAACTTGAACATCATCAAAAGTGATAGTAGGAACTGAGTTAAAACTCAATTCCTCCTCAAAGACAATGTCTCTTACCTTATTTCTCCCTCCAAACTCAACATCCTCAAAAAATATTACAGTTCCCGTTTCAAAAATATTCTTAATTATGGGATCATAAAATTAACCTCAGAACAGACCAAAGTAAGATTCATACCTTTCTTTGCACGCCATGCATGATATTTGGTACAATCTTTCTTCATGTGTCCAGGCTTGTCACAAAAGAAACAATTATTTGGAACATTTCTTGTTTCTTTTGAGCTGGACCCTTAGCAGCTTCATTCTGATATTTCCTTTTCTTGCCCTTGTCTTTAGAGGCACTAGACAAATGAGCACTTTCAGTTTTCTCACGCTTCAACCTTTCTTCCTCTTGAACACAATGAGAAATGAGCTCATTTAGAGTCCACTTCTCCCTTTGACAGTTATAACTAATTTTAAATTGGTTAAACTGTGCAGGAAGCGATACCAAAACCATAAAGATGAGTAAATCATCAGAAAACTCGATCTTAAGTGCCTTAACTTTTGAAGCAATATGATACATTTCCATAATGTACTCCATTATATTTCCTTGACCCTTATACTTCATAGACATCAAAGAATTCAAAAGTGATGTCATCTCAACCTTATCGTTTTTAACAAAACGTTGCTCAATATTGTCAAGGAAATCCTTAGCCTGAATAATTTCTTCAGATTCTGCACCCCTAAAGGTTTCCGGAATACTATGTTTCATGATCATCAGACTCATGCGGTTAGAACGTTCCCACCTCTCAAAATCCCTTTTTGCATCAGGGGTGCTTGCCGCAGTGAGAGGTGCAGGTTGTTCTTCCCTTAACGCAAGGTCTATGTCCATACAGCCAAGCACTATCAGTAAGTGCCTTTTCCATTCCTTAAAATTCGTCCCATTAAGCATGGGTATAGAATTGACTTTAGCAGATATTGTGGCAGCAGAAGAACTAGCTTAATTTAGAACAAAAGAATAATAAGTAAATAAATAAACATGCTCACCCAATAATTCATAAGTAAACAAATAAATTCGAAATAATGACTAATTCCCCTCAAGATACCAAACACAACATTAATATCAAGTCTTTGGACAGTAATATTAACTGTAAGCGGTATTCTTGTTGTAGCAATCAAACATTGACAATAAACTATGTCGAACAATAGGTTAATCTTTGGACTAATGTATTGCACACATAAATTACCTTATAATTGTCACATTTTTATTACCACATGTGTTATTTGAAATTCGACCAAATATTAATTTTCCTTTGGACCAATTAATAAACGCATGAATTACAAAAACACAAACATCTTGATATTTTAAATAAGTTAATCTACGCAGAAGCGGTCACTTTGGTGACATTGTGTTTCAATTAACCCACTAAAATATTAGACATAGCCAAAACATGAATTTATCTGTTTCCAAATATTTATTTTTATACCTGATGATCAAAACTAAAATTTTGATCCAACTGAAATAAATATATATTTAAAATTATATATATATATATATTAACTGGAATTACTGAAAGTTATTACCAAAGAAACAAAAGTGATAGAAAATTACATGCAAATTCATAATCTTAATGGTCCAAAAAAAATTGCCAATATTGAAATTCAATTTCCAATAACCTAATTAAAGAGTTATCAGAGGAACATAACAGCCTTTAATTGCAAAAGGTTTGAAATTATAGAGAAGCATAATTGCCAATTCCCATTACTGACGCAACAAGAATTTATGGCACATGGTGAATCAAACCAAAATAAAAACAAACAAAATATACAAATCAATCGAAATTTCAAGACGTATTAAGGTCGAACCCTAATTTAATAACTAAGAGAAAAGCCCAAATCACCGAAAAACCACAGATTGTGAATTTCAAATCGGCATAATAACGATGGAAGATTAAAAACTCAAAAAATTACGAACTTAATGATTCGACATAAACCTATCTCTGATGCCACTTGTTACCACTTTTAGAACCAAAATATATTCAATACGAATATAAACCCAAGATCTATATCTATGTCAAATCATTAAGAACAAAACTAAAACTAGATTTGTGGAAGCGTACCTGAATCCATCGATGGAGATTTTTCAAAGAGGGTTTGATCTTCCGAGATGATAGATTACCTCTTGGCACACAACTCTCAGACGGGGAAAAGAGATATGCAAGTTAACCTATATCTCGGGGACCACTACCCTTTATATAAACTGAATTAAAAACAATTTATTAGCATTTACAACTCTGCCCCTCATTGTTATAAATCTAACTTATGGTATCTACATTTTTAATTCCATGACAATTTAGTACCTATAACACGTGTAACATAATTGGTCACTTAATTATGTGTTAAACTTTATAATAGCAACGTACATTATACATATGTGCCCACTATTATTGAATTTTAATCAAACAAGTCTCTGTCATTCGGGGGTCGCATCATTCTTATCAAATATGTTCTTTCAAACTTACCAATTTACTACATGTCTCTATTCTTGATGCCAGCCTTGGTTAGTTCCCTCCTCTTGAAACTAACAACTAAATTTCTTTGGGGCTCATTAGATAATCGTATTGTTCACTGGTTGAATTGGGACACCATTTTTTTTGCCTAAAGAGTGTGGTGGTTTAGGTTTGGTGGATTTTAGATCCAAGAACCAAACTCTGAAAAGTAAGTGGTTGTGGAGGT
This sequence comes from Hibiscus mutabilis, assembly GCA_019671005.1. Classification (NCBI taxonomy): domain Eukaryota; kingdom Viridiplantae; phylum Streptophyta; class Magnoliopsida; order Malvales; family Malvaceae; genus Hibiscus; species Hibiscus mutabilis. The sequence goes on along the minus strand of CM033735.1, from coordinate 42,146,431 downwards.
TTGGCTCTGAGCCTAATAGTTTATGGCATAAAATAATAGCTGCCATATATGAATCTGATTCTCAGTCCGTTCTCCTGATAAATCTCAATCCTTCGAACAAGTCCTGGATTTGGAGGAATATTACGTCCCAACTTACTTGCCCCGACAATTTGTTCTCCAAAAATATCAGCTTCTTTGTTCGTGATGGGAAGCGCATTCAGTTTTGGACTGTCCATTGGTCATGTGATACGGCTTTGAGAGATCTTTATCCTTGGATTTTTGCTATTGTAATTAAAAAATCAGGAGTAATTGCTAATTTTGGGTCGATAGAAAATGGTAATTGGTGCTGGAAATTTAAACTTCGAAGAAACTTCTTTGACTGGGAATGTGATATTTAGAACTCATTTATGGGTCGGATCAATAATTGTCGCTTCAATTCAGATATTCCTGACAACATTCGGTGAAAAGGAAATTTCAATGGAGTTTTTTCAGTAAAATCCTTTTTGTTCTATTAGCTTATCTCTTAATTTGTCAAAAGATTCCATTTGGAAACTAGTGTGGTATAACATTGCACCTCCTAAAGTAGAGGCTTTTGTGTGGAAAGCGGTGCATGGTAGGATTCCGACCAAAGTCGAGCTCTCAAAAAGGAAGATTGTTGATCACCAATCAGTGATGTGCCCGTTTTGTAGTAAAGAACCAGAATCCGTTGTACATCTATTGTGCCACTGCGATATTTCTTAGTTTTTATGACAAAAATGGTGTGATATATGGAATATCTATATGGTGGTCCATGTTTTCATTCGATCTTTTTTGTTACAATGGTGTACTTTTGTTGCAATGAGGATGAATAATCAGGTATGACTTCTTAGTGCTTTTAGCTATATGTGGTCGATACGGTGTTATAGAAATAAGGTGGTTTTCAAAGGTGTTAAAGTTGATTTATGTCAAATGTTTGATTTATGCATTCTAAGGATAAGCTGGTGTTGTAAAGCTAGATGGCCGAATGAGTGTATTTCAGTTAATGACCTTTGTCACTGCCCTAGAAATTTTGCTTTAATTCTTTCGGGCCAACCTCTACAGAAACCAATTTGTTGGTCTCCTCCATCGATTGGTTCATTAAAATTTAACACTGATGGGGCAGTGTTAGGTAGTTTCGGTAAAGCTGGGATTGGTGGGTGCCTTCGGAATGAGAAATCAAAGACCTTAATATCTTTCTCCAAATTAGTGGGCAGAATAAATGCTACGACGGTGGAACTTCTTGCAATTAAAGAAGCTTTCTAACCTTCAAAGCTTCCTCGTGATTTAATAAATCGAACTAATTAATTGTCTAAAGCGACTGTAGACTGGCAGTTGAATCGCTGCAGTGTTGTTCTTTTTCGCTAGTGATTTTCAAGCTCTTAGTCATTTCTTGTTTGGAAAGTAGTAGTGGTTTATCATGGAGTATCAATTATGTGACTAGAAAATGCAATACATTGGTGGATAGTTTGGTAAAGAACGGTATATTTCGCGTGCAGCCTTATCTGGAATTTTTTCAGGACTAATCTTTGGATGGTTTGTATGCAGACTGTTGTGGTGAGTTTTACGCGCCTGATGCTTCATGATTTTTAGGTGTCTGCTTATCCAAGATTTAGAATTGGTGATGTCAACGAGTCGGAGCTGGTTTGCAATCCTACTGTTAGTGTGGTTTTGAGCTGTTGATGGTCCTTCGAGTGCTTTTGGCATCCATCTTTAAAAAAAATTATAGGGCTTTGTATCTGTGCAATTTGTAAGCTTTTCATATGTGGTTCCCGAACTCGCGCACAACCATCCAAACTTAAGGAGATTTTTTTAACGAGACTCGTGAGTGTTGTTTCCTTTACATGGAGAAATACTAAAGTCCGAATTTATTTTTTTAAAAAGATAACATTTTTTTATTTTGTTATTTGAAATCAAATTTAAGTATTTGAATTCACATCCACATAAATATTAAATAATGCGGATTTGGGTATAGATATTGTCGCAACCTTTTTAGGAAGGTTTTAACATTTTAGAAAACTTTATAAAATCACGGAGTCGCCACCAATTTTTTTTTTTGAAAAAAAAGTGTGATTGGATCACTTTTTAAAACAATGGTATTTTGATAAAAATGTTTTATTTATCAAAATAACATTTTGGTCCACGGAAAACAAAAAAAATAGGTTTGGGGGTCGGTTACGTGTGGGGAAGGGTTAGCACCCCACAGCGCTCAAAAATTGGTACCTAATTGTTTTTCTAAAAAATGCTTTGAAAACTGGAATTTGCAAGTTCGCCACATTTCAATCCACAAAAATGAATGTAAACCTATTTTAACGGCCTTATCGCCCGAGAAATGAACTTTAATCATCGCCAACACTTCTGGCGCTAACCTGTCATTCTCGTTTGATAAGACACCGCATTAATTAAGTTTTTACTTTTTAAAACAAACCAGAGAAAAGATTAAGTGTGTTAAAGTCTTTTAGAATTTAGTGTTTAAGACCTAAGGAAATATCTACATTTATTTTAATTATTAAGTTAAAATGCAATTAAGTGTGTTTTATTGAGAATGAAGAAAGTTTTACAATATACAAGTTTCTATTCTAGTTTTTAAGTCCCTATTCCTAAAGTATAACATACATACAAATATATAAATAAAAGACATAAAGAAATAACTAATTACTTAAATTAAAATAAATAACTAAGCAATTGCTAAGATTAAATAAAGAAAAGGGAATTAGATTTTTATTTTTTTTAAATAGAAAATTTGAATTAGGAATTAATTTGAAAGAAAGTAAAAATGTGGAAGTTAATTTGAAAACAATTTTAAATTTGGTGCCGAATTGAAAGGAAAAAGGACGAAATTGAAAATAAAGGGGTTGCGGTATAAGAACCGGATAAAAAGGGCGCGAGTTATGAAGAACGCGATGAACATCCGTCGTGCCGGCCGCCGTTGCTGCGGCAAAATTCTCAAAAAAACCCAGATTTTTTCAGATTCCGGCGACCTCAAAATCACATTTTTCCCCGAATTTACATCAAAACTAAATCTCTGCGACGTTACAAACAAAAAACAAGGTAAAAAAAAACAACCCATTTTCTTCTTTATTCAATCCGAAACAAAAAGTAAATAGATAAAAAAAAAATTACCATAACTTACTTCTCTTTGTTGCTTCTGAACTCTGGTTACAAATTGCTTGCTCCTACAATTTCAGAATGCTGGTATGTTTACTGTAATTGCTATGTGTGATTTCTTATGGAATTGTTTCCTTGTGTTACAATGATTTATAGTGCTATTTATACTACAAGTGTTGCCTAAACCCTAAGCTTAAATCCCCGATTTCTTCCCCTCTGATTGCTTGATTTTTGCCATGGCACCAATTTGGGGATTCTGGTCCTTTTCTTTGGTTCTGAATTGTCTTTTGCATATCCAATTGTAGCTTGATTCTCGCTAGGGCTTCAAATTAGGGATTATCCCTTCCCGTTTTGTTTCTGATCTTTCCAGCTAGGGCTCTGAATTAGGGATTTAATCCCTGTTGATTTTTATCTTGAATTGCTATGTCCCAATTTAGGGATTTAACCCTTTTGCTCCTTTGTTTACATGTTTCTGATGATTCGGACAACGCCAGTGAGGAACGATCGGAGCGAGTGAAGCGTTGAAGAAGATGAAGTGATCGGCCAGAGCTGAAACGTCGTGTGTGTGGCTACCACGCGCGAGTGGTGATCCGCGTGAACACCCCAAAACGATCTAAGCCGTTGGATTGCATCCTGATCGAATGGCTGAGAAGTTGAGGCGCTATATCATCCCCAACTGGCATGATCTACATTGTTGGATCTACCCCTTGATCCAACGGTCCTACTTCAGCTGTGCATAAAGAAAGAAGACGGGATTAGGGTTTCTGGTTATAAATTGGCTAGCCAGCCCTTTTGTATAATGTATAGGCCTATTTGTTTTTTTAATTAATGAACTTTATTTAATCTAATGGATCTTTTTATATTTAAATGGGCTATCTATTTTATATTTTTTGGGTTTTGATAACTTACTATATTAACTACTAATATATAACCTATGTTAATACTAACATATGGCAACTATACTAATATATCAAACATATTATATGGCACCTAAATAATTCTAACACTAACATTAATATTTACAACTATAATATATTAGCTATGTTATCGGTACTATATGATACCTAACTATATTAATCATTAACATTAATATTTACTACTAAACATATTAACTATGTTATCAATGACACTTAATTACATTATCAGTATAGCACTACAACAATACTAAAAAACTAAAACGAAGGTGAAAATCAAGTGACAACAACTGCCCCTCTTTGGTCATTCCGGTGAAACAGGAATAGAGCAAAGAAAAGAAGACACTGATTTTCACCAATTACCAAACCATTAAGGCCTGAGAAGACAGGCAGGTTCTATTCTCCTCATGCTTGAATAGATAAGCATGTTCCATTCTCCAAATGCCCAAACGGATAGGCAGGTTGTATTCTCCTTATGCTTGAATAGATAAGCAGATTCCATTCTCCAAATGCCCGAACGGATAGGCCGGTTCCATTCTCCTCATGCCTGAATAGATAGGCGAGTTCTATTCTCCTTGCGCTTGAATAGATAAGCGGGTTCTATTCTCTAAATGCCCGAACGGATAAGCAGGTTCTATTCTCCTCATGCTTGAATAGATAAGTAGATTCCATTCTCCAAATGCCTTAACGGCTAGGCAGATTCTATTCTCTTTATGCTTGAATAGATAAGCAGGTTCATTCTCCAAATGCCCAAACGGATGAGCAGGTTCTATTCTCCTCATGCTTGAATAGATAAGCAGATTCCATTCTCTAAATGCCCAGATGGATAGGCAAGTTCTATTCTCCTTATGCTTGAATAGATAAGCAGGTTCCGTTCTCCAAATGCCCGAACAGATAGGCAAGTTTTATTCTCCTCATACTTGAATAGATAAACAGATTCCATTCTCCAAATGCCCGAACGGATAGGCAGGTTCTATTCTCCTTATGCTTGAATAGATAAGCAGGTTTCATTCTCCAAATGCCCGAACGGATAAGCAAGTTATATTCTCCTCATGCTTGAATAGATAAGCAGGTTCAAAAGATGACTTCATTCTCCATACGCTTGGATGAATAAGTGTGTTGTAAAACTTGTCAAAACAATTGCAAATGATCCAATCAAGATGCATATGCCCCTATGGATGCCTAGTCATGAATGCATGTCCTATTTCTTTTGCACTTTTTCTTAACAATTTTCCTAATAAACACAGAAGAAAACTGTGAAGCTTTGGGAAACTCGGATTATATCATCTCAAACATTTTCTCAACTCTTGCAACAGATGGTAAGTGTCGGTTTTGGCCCATCCATCAGCAAAAACAATATGACTTCTTTTCGTTTCTCTACACCGAATGGCTTTGCACTAAGAAAGCTTGTAATAGCTCATCCTTCAATACTAGTTGGCTTCACCAATTTCTTTTTGTTAAAATTCCATCATCTATTCCTTGGAAAATAATCTTCACCATTTTCCACTCTTAACCCCTTTATCGGTCATGCCACATCATGGATTCAACATTACTTTAGACAATACATTCATCATTTCTGCGACTTCTGCCTTGATTTTTCAACCAGGGAAGTTCTTTGTTGCTAGAACACCTAAGAGCAAAATTTTGTAGGGATATGGGGAATGCATCGGTTTTCCATCATTAATGCGTGAGAAATCATCTAAAAATTACGACTGTATGCTTCGATGATAGACTAAATAATCATAGATAGTCATCTCCAATAGTTCTATTTTACCATTATCATTCTTAGCACTTCCTTGCTTCATATGATCTTTTTACATTTGCTCACTCAATCCAGTTATCCTGTACTCCTGGTTGGAAGGACTGACTTGACCCTCATATTCTTTAACATTCTTTTAGCCTTTGTCAAATTGTCATTGTAGTTGATACATCAATGTTCAGTGATAGGCTTCAGTGACAAGCTTCCTAGAATCCTGTTATTCTTCCCATGTCTCATATCCTTGGTTATTTCCTCTAATGTCAGTAAAATTGTTCTCATTGTTGTAGAAGACAAGTTATCTTGTGTAAGCATCTCTATTTTGCAAAATGTTGCCTTAAAGTAATATCAAAGCATCTCTTGAGGATTTTCCGCAGAGGTTTGTAGCAAAACCTATTTCCATCTTGAATTTCCTTATAAGTTTTGCTGCTTTTTACGTCCTAAGCTCTAAATTTGACCATTGAATACCTCATAGTTCCAATACCCTTCTAGACAAATTCCAAGTAATGCTCAAAAATCTTATGTATATTTCAAGTGATGTCAAATTTTAATTCTTGTTTCAATGCAATATGCTTTTTGGAAAGATGTCAAAGAAGGAAAGAAAAGGTCTATACAACCAAAATTTTAATAGTGTTGTGGCAAACACAAAAAAAATTATAAAGAAAGGGAAAGGTATTCAGATATCAGAAACCAAAACTCCTCATGTCATGTCTTCATAACATACCTTGAATGTCCACTATGTTGAGTAGACCCTGAAGATAATGATTATGCGGAAAGATATGAAGTTCCTAGGCCAATCCCCGAGGAATGTCCTATTTAACAAATTGTCTGAGCCGCCCTTTACGGGTTTTCAACTCAGATCCTCATTTGGTTTTAAAACGCCCTTTGCGGATTTTCATTTTGAACCCCTTTTTTCTTTTCTTTTTCTCTTTTTTTCTTTTTTATTCTTTTTTTCTTTCTTTTTTTCTTTTCTTTTTCTTTTTTCTTTTTTTTTCTTTTTCTCATTTTTTCTTTCTTCTTCAAACATAATACTTCTTAACTGAATCTGAATTTATCAGGCTTTGGAGTTCGTCTCCATCCATTTCGGCTAAAATTAACACTCCTCCTAAGAAAACCTTTGTTACAATATAAGGTCATTCCCAATTCGATGCCCATTTTCCTCGAGCATCACTTTGGATTGGCAGCTTCTTCTTCAACACTAAATCTCCCTCTTCGAATTCCCTTGGGAGAATTTTCTTCTCATAAGCCCTTATCATCCTTCTCTAATACTTTTGCCCATGATATAGTGCTTTCAGTCTTTTCTCTTCAATCAAGTTCAGCTGATCATATCTTGCTTGTACCCATTCTGCTTCTTCCAACTTTGCTTCCATTAAGACACGGAGCGAATGTATTTCAACCTCAATAGGTAGCACAACTTCTATTCCATATACCAACGAGAAGGGTGTTGCCCCGGTGGAAGTTCTTACTGCAGTTCGATAAGCGTATAAGGCAAATGATAGCTTCTCATGCCAATCTTTATAAGTATTAGTAATTTTTGCAATTATCTTCTTAATGTTCTTATTCGCAGCCTCCACTGCCCCATTCATCTTCGGGCAATATACCACAGAATTATGATGTTTGACATTGAACTGCTTACAAACTCCACTTATCATCCTATTGTTCAAATTTGAATCATTGTCGGTGATGATACTTTCAGGCAAGCCGTATCTGTAAATGATTTCTTTTTTCAAAAACTTGCAAACTGTGAATCTAGTAACGTTTGTATGTGAGGCTGCTTCTACCCATTTCGTGAAATAATCAATGGCTACCAAGATAAAACGATGTCTGTTTGATGCCTTAGGGTGAATCTGACTGATGACATCAATGCCCCACATGGAAAATAGCCAAGGGGATATCATAACATGCAGAGGTTGAGGCAGCGTATAAACCTTGTCAGCATAAATTTTGCACTTGTGGCATTCATGATTGACCAATAATACCCAAGACGCATGATTCTCTTGGCCATGGTGAAACTACTAGGATGAGTTCCGCATACTCCTTCATGAACTTCTTCCACAATTAATTGTGCCTCTTTTGCCCCCACACATCTTAGAAGCACTTTATCATGACTTCTCTTGTATAAAATGTCTCCATCAAGGACATACCTTGATGCCATCTTCCTGATCATTTTCTACAGCTTGAGGCGGGTATTGCTAGAATTTTACATATTGTAAGATGTCATGATACCATGGCAATCCATCCACTTCTTCTTCTACATCATAACAATGAGCTGGAGAGTCAAGCATATATAACCTGATGGGTATCATTTCAGAACCTTCATTTACCCTAAACATGGCGGCTAAGGTGGCTAAAGCATCAGCCATTTGGTTGTCTTCTCTGGGGAGATATTTGAAAGTAATCTCATCAAATTCTTTGGTCAACACAATGACCAGCTTGTGGTATCCCAACAACTTTGCATCTTTTGTCTCTCATTCACCACGTATCTGATAAATGACTAATGTAGAGTCCCCGAAAACTCTTAAAGTACGAATTTTCCTCCTTATAGCTTCTCTTTGTCCCATTATACAAGCCTCGTACTCTGCTATGTTATTAGTGTAGAAGAACTTTAAACGACTGGTAAAAGGGTAATAATCTCCTTCCGGTGAAACAAAAACTGCCCATATACCTCTTCCTAATGAATTTGATGCTCCATCAAAGTTCATAACCCAAGATTCTATTGAAGCCTCATCATTTTCTAAGACACACATCAAGTCTTCATCAGGAAAATTGAAGTTTAATGCTTCATAGTCATCACAGGCGCGACTTGCCAAAAAGTCTGCTATGACACTCCCTTTTATCATTTTTTAGCTCACATACTAGATATCAAATTCTGATAATAACATTTGCCAACGCGCTAACCTTCCTGATAAGGCTAGAGCTTCCATCATGAACTTCAGTGGATCCAACTTCGAGATTAACCATGTAACGTGATAAAGCATGTATTGTCTTAGCCTTCTATCTGCCCAAACCAGAGCACAACATAGCTTTTCAATTGACGAATATTTGGTTTCACAATCAGTGAACTTCTTGCTCAAGTAGTATACCGTCTTTTCTTTTCTTCCAGTATCGTCATGTTTCCCTAACACACAACCCATGGAATTTTCATAGACCGTTAGGTACAAGATCAATGGTCTTCCTAAAACAGGTGGTACTAGAACTAGGGGATTGCTCAGCTATTCTTTGATCTTTTCCAAAGCCATTTGACATTCTTCATCCCAAGTCCCTGGGTTATTCTTCCTGAGTAGCCTAAACATCGAATCACACTTATCAGTTAGCTGAGAAATGAAGCGTGGGATATAATTTAATCGTCCCAAGAAACCTCGAACTTATTTATGTGTTTGAGGTGGGGGAAGTTCTTGTATGCCTTTTATCTTATCTGGATCGATCTTAATTCTTCTTCTATTTACAACAAAACCTAATAATTTCCCAAATGTGCACTTAGTCAGGCTGAGCTTCAACTGAAACTTTCTTAGTCTGAAGAAGTGTTTTTCTAAATTGACCAAATGTTCCTCCCGAATCAAGATTTAGTGATCATATCGTCGACATATACCTCTATTTCTCTATGCATCATATCATGGAAGAGGGTGACCATGGCCCTCTAATAAGTTGCACATGTATTCTTAAGTCCAAAGGGCGTCACTTTATAGCAAAACATTCCCCATAGCGTCACAAAAGTTGTATTTTCCATGTCTTATGGGCACAACTTAATCTGGTTATACCCGGAGAAACCATCCATGAAAGAAAAGAGTGAATGTCCAGCTGTATTGTCGACAAAAGTGTCAATATGTGGGAGCGGGAAATTGTCCTTTGGGCTTGCCTTATTGAGGTCCTTGTAGTCAACACACATTTGTACTTTTCTATCCTTCTTCGGTACCGGAACAATATTCGCCACCCATTCTGGATACTTGGCTACCTCAAGGAATCCTGCATCGTATTGCTTTTTTATCTCATCTCTGATCTTGAGGAGTGTTTCAGCCTTCATTCTTCTAAGCTTTTGTTTTACAGGTTCACATCCTTCTTTTATGTGGAACCTATGCATGACAATGTCAGTGTCCAAACCAGGCATATCTTGATACAACCATGCAAAAATATCTTTAAATTCTTTCAAAAGCACAATCAGACTTTGTCTGGTTTTGGTTGTGATGGTAGTACTGATCTTCACCTCTCGTTTTTCTTCTTCGGTTCTGAGGTTTAATGTTTCTAGTTCCTCTTTATGTGGAAGAATTTGCTTTTTCTCTTCTTCTACCATTCTGAGCATATCACTAGGTACATCATATTCTTCCTCATCATCAATATTTCCAACTTCTTCCAAGCACAGAGGCAATTCAAAGTCAACCTTGAAGTCAGATTCGGATTCATTTATGCTAATGATATCTGAAGACCTAAAAATGAATAGGCAAAAGATATATACAAATGGAAGAAACAAAATGAATGGAATGTTTTTTATGCTTTTAACTTTATGGTTTTATGGTTTTGGTTTATTTATGAAGAGAAAGTTTGCCACACAAGATTTAAGGTAATGCATCTTTTATTGAATTTCAAATTAAAATTTTGACATAGGCCCTTTACATAAAATCCCCTATTGTCTCTGGGCCTGGAGCAAATGGGTTGGTTTTGAGGATTACTCTGAACATGTCTTAAAGACTCAAGAATTTCTTCAGCAGTCCAATTGTCAAGCTCATAGCAAGGGCAGATCATTGACAGGTACTGGCTCTCTTCCTCATTTTTTATCACAGCATTGATACTCAGTTTTTCAATGCTTCACATAGAGTGCTCTCTTCTTTTCCTTCTTTACTGGCTGAGGTATTTGGATCTAGCACACCTCCAGATATAAAGTTATGGTTTAGGGGTAGGAAGATCATCGGTTCCTATTCGATTTCCTCTCACTTCAATCTAGCTCTTCTCCTCTCTTGATGTTTCTTGATTTTATCTCTTTTTTGCCATTTGTTGGGCTTGAAGCCCAAACTGAACCGATCTTTTTTTGCCGAGATTACAATAGGATACAACCTTCCTTGATGTCTTCTTCCGAGTTATTTTTCGATTTCAGCTCCTTTCCCGAGCGTTTACTTTACTTGCATCTTTGCACAGCTTGATAATTCCAGTTCTGGCACCTTGCTTCCTTCGGTGAAAAAGGTTGCATTGACTAGCTCCAATGTCCTAAAATGACATTCGAGTGCACCCTCATCGATCTCGATAAAGGGTGCATCAGTGGTTACTAATGCAATGATTTCTTCCTCTGCACTGACAGTTCTTAGTTGTCTATTGATCGCAAACTTCAGCTTCTGGTGTAAAGTAGATGGGACCGTTCCTGCTGTATGAATCTATGGGCACCCAAGCAAGCAGCTATAACTAGGTCTTATATCCATGACCACAAATTCAATGTCGAAGGTCAATGGTCCAATTTGCAAAGGCACCTCAATTTTTCCTATCGCATCCTTCTGAGTTCCATCAAATGGTCTAACCGTATTTTGATAAGTTCTCATATGAGAACTATCTATTGGCAGTTTCTTTAGTGTGGTTAGTGGCAGAACATTTAGTGTCGTCCCATTGTCAATAAGGACACCTAGTAACATATGTCCTTTACATCTAGTAGTGATGTGTAAAGCCTTGCATGATCTCGTTCCTTCACTTGGTATTTCCTCATCATTGAACGAGATGAAGTTGTTAACGGCAATGTTACTGATTAACATGTCCGTCTTATCAGTTGTGATCTCATTTGATACAAACTTCCGGTTCAAAATATTTAACAAGGCCTCACGGTGGCCCTCGAAACTTAATAGCAACGAAAGCATAGAAATTCGAGCGAAAAGCTTGTGGAGTTGCTCAACGATGCTATATTCGCTGTGTTTTAAGATCTTCAAGAACTCTTGAGCCTTTGATTCCTTTATAGGCTCATGATATGTTGTCGATTCTTCCTTGAAGAAATCTCTGTCATCTTTTTTTCAGACTCTTCAGCAGCAATCTTTCTTTGCACCACATCTCTATCCTCTGCTATTGGCTGGGAATAGAGCCTTCCACTCCTTGTGAAACAACTCGCCTTATTGACTGGTTCTCCTTTCTCTTGGATAGATGTTTCACCCTGAGCTGCCACCGTACAAGTGTAATTCCAAGGGACCTACTTGTTATCCTTGTAAGGAAACAGTGTTGGCGCCTAATTTTTAGCCGTGGGGTTACACTCATTTCCTGCTCACCAACTCTTGTTTTAACCTTAATAACTAAAGGCTTCATTCTGATGTAGTCCCTTTTGGAGGACGACTCCTCTGATGCACAAATGTCCATCATGAATTTATTGCCTTCTTTTTCAAAATACTCAAGTTCTTTTTCATTCATCTTATCTTGAACTAGTTGTCTAAATTCTAAGAAACAATTAATCTCATGTCTTTCCTTCATGTGATACTCACAATACAATTTATCCTTAATTTTCAGCTTATGGGCTTCTTCTTCCAGTATCCCTACTGCCATCATTTGAGCCCATACCCACTTCATAGGAGCTCTAACTTCAGCAGCACATTCTTTAACCACCTTATTCTCTTCTTCTATGATTGCATTCACACCTGCCTTCTGATGATTTGGTTAGTGGGTTTCCTTTTTCTTTTGACGTATCAAATGATAACATCCCTGACTTTCTTAAATCATCCACTACCCTTTTGAATGCAGTACAATTTTCAATGGTATGGTCCCTAACTCCTGCATTATATTCACATTGTGCCTTCCCATCGTACCATAGTGGGTATGGTGGTGAGAATGGAGGAACATGCATTGGCAGCACCATCTGGGATTTGATCAGTTCAACAAACAATTCTGCATATGTCATTGGAATTGGTGGGAAATATGGTTTCGAGCTCCCTTATATCTTCGTTCTTTTTTTGGAGGATTTGTGACTAGTAGAGTTGTATTCGAGATATTGGGTTTGTTGAAGACTACCCCCTTCGAGTAACTGGATTATAGACATTAGCAGCATTAACTTCATTGTCTCTCTTTTTGTAGGGTTTCTTACTTTCCCCACTATCCAACCTTCCATTTTCATTACTGCGAGTATCAATTCTCCATTTATAAGCATGTCCGCAAAACTCTTTGTGGCATGATTGAGCATACGATCATAGAAAGATCCCTTTAATGTCTCCACTAACATCGGGGTGATCTCACTTTCCAGCAATGGTGGGTGGGCTTGGGCAGCTACATCCCTCCATCTCTACGCATATTGGCGGAAGCTCTCACAATGCTTTTGCTCCAATCCTTGCAGAACTAAACGAGTTGGTACCACGTCTAAAACATGATTGTCCTGCTCACTGAAGGCTCTGGACAGATCTTTCTATGATCTGATGTTAATTCGACTTAGCTATGTATACCAGGGCGTAGCTGACCCTACTAGATTATCTTGGAAGCAATGGATAAGCAGCTTCTCATTCTCAAGATACATTGACATTTTCCTGCAATACATAGTCAGATGTGCTGCAGGGCACGTCGTTCCATTATATTTTTCAAATTCAGGAACCTTGAACTTTGGTGGTACTATCAGATCAATCACTAGGCTTAAATCCTTGTATCCATTCCTCCATATATACCTCCTTCTTGGAAGGACTTAATCGGTTCTTCCAATTTCTCATAGTGATCCTCTCATTTCTTCTCAGCTTTCACTTTTTCGGCAATTTCATCGAGATCAGGCACCTCAAAGACTTCCTCAGAACCTATCTTCCTATCATTCTGCGCCGACACCTCAGCAACATGTGGAGAAATTTTGACCTTAGATGATTGAGCTTCCCTTTGTATGTTTGGATGAACAAAGACTATCCCCTAAAATTTTGGCACAGACTATCCCCTAAAATTTTGGCACAGCATTTGCTTCTTCACCAGTTTCCACTGCATCAGGGTCCTTAAAACCTAGCATGGCTGTAATTTAACCAACCGTCTTTTTGTGAACTAACTCAATCTATTGATTCAGATCTGTCTCCAGCTTGTCTAACCTATCCTGGGTACCCTTGTGGTTGCTTTCTAGGCCATCACTCTGTCTTCCATTGCTCTGACTTAAGACCGAGTACCATACTTGTGAATTGTTTTTGCTATTTTGATTTTCTGTCATTTTTATTTAAGTTAGATTCTTGTTATGTCATGTATGCATGCACAAATGTAAACATAAATACAAAGAAAAACTATTAAACAAAGAATAAAATGCAAATGCATGGATGCAAGCGAAGGGTCATCAATTCCATGAAACAATTGCTCAAGAAACAACTCTTTTATTGGATATAAAATGGTTCTTATTACATCAAGTTTTGTTTACAAATATTTTTCAGCTTGAATTCCTAATTCCTTAATTTCTTCAATGAGCCACATAAGCCTCGGTCCCACTTCTCTTACTGGCTTGACATACTGACGAAGAGCTGCAGCTTCAGTGACTAGCATCATCACATATCGAACCACGTCTTGTACTTGGGTCATGACAGTCCTATCAAACTCATCTCGTTCTTGGAATCTTCTAGCCATGTCACTAAGATGAGTGAACCAGTAGTCATTACCTCCATCAGCGATGTCTTCAAGGACCAAGATCTTTGTCCTACATTACTGGATGATGTTATCCATTACTTCAACCTGTTTCTTCAAGGTATCATTCCCACTTAGACAGGCCTGAAGTTCAATATAGATGTGATGGTTCTGAAGTATGTGCAACGAGTGGTTCAGATCATCTATTTTGGCTTGTATCTCAGTAACACAAGCATGACTCTTCTTTAGCTTCACACTGATCTGATTATATGCCTTCTGTAACTCAAATAAGCTGATTCTGTTATCCTGGGCCTTCTTTTTCCATGCAGCCACACTTTCTTTACCACTTTCATAAACCCGTTTGCCACTTCCATCCCCGGCTGTTAGCTTACCCTTCTTCTTCTCTTCGAAAAAGGCATGTCTATATTTCTCGACCTCGTACCTTCCTCGTTCTTTTTCTTTTTCCTACAACATGCTCGATTTCTTACTTCTACTATTCTGGGGTCTTTCTCAGATCAGTATTTTGAATAGTAGTCTAGAGCTTAAGGAAGTCAACCCTTTGGATCTCAAACTTCTTTTCTAGGTCTTCATACATCTTCACTACTCGCTTTGTCTCCCTTTTATACTTTTCAACATCAAGGCCTGACTCAAACTTGTCTCTTTGATTATGCTCTTGTAAGGCTTCTATCTCCAGCTTAGCCCTTCTTAACTCCTCTCTTAAGATGTCAGATTCTGTAGGGACTACCTTTAAGTGTTCTTCTGGAGGCTTAGCTTGCCCAGATGTAGGTGCTATGACTTTGTCATTTATTCTCGTATGCCTCCAAAAGTCAGAGTCCGGGGTGTACATGTAGTGACTATCAGATTCTAACTTCATGTGATAACAGAGGTTCCAAGCATCACTGATTGTCTGAACCTTCTACCTGAACCTTCTGCCTGAACTCACCTTGGAACTCGAATTCTGATGAGCCAAGACTGGTAGTGAATGGGATAAACTGTCGAGATCCATATTGACGAGATACCAACAAAGGGGCACATCCAATTTCTCCCCACAAACCTAGCAGCATTAGGAAGTTGAAATCTCCACATTTGTACAAAAGCTTGGTGTGACCCATCCAAGGAACCCCCCATCTAATGTCCTCATCACAACGATCCCTCAATATATCAATCTATTTGTTCTTCTTAATAACAAGCCACTCCTTTGCCAAAAATTTCTGAAGAGGTGAGAAGTTCAGGGAAAACAAGTTTGATAAATCTAATGTCGGGCACTTCCAGAAGTGACTGAGGGCCCAAACTTGTAGAAGCAGAGTACATCCTCCAAAACGAACACCTTTAACATTTTGGCGGGCATTAAGGGAAATGAAGGTTTTAGCAAGTACGGTTGGTATCGGATTGACTCCTCTCTTCAGTTGTTCAAGGAAATCAAGTAGTGCCACATCAATGTTTCCTAGAACCCTCGAAAAGATGACTAAACCATAGATTGCAATGGCTATGAGATCAACCCTCTTTTCCTTGTCGGGGTGGATCAAAATTATACTTCCGATGCTTGACCAAAGGAAATTAAAGGTACCTCCCCTCTTTTGTATCAACCCCTTAACCCAACCATCACTCATACCAGCAAACGCCTAAAGCTTTGCGTGTGGGTTTTTTTTAGGAGGCTTGGCAAAAACCCAATTCTTTTTTACTTTGCACGGGTTGAAAATGGTTAAGTACTCCTCAAATGTAGGCATCATGTCTTCTTTATTAAAAGTAAAGCAGCAATATCCTAGATTCCAGAATTGAACCAAGGCTTTTAGTAACTATTCATCAACCTTCACGTACAAGAGATAGGCTATGTCACCATAAACTTCATAGAATAACTGCTTGGTCTCATAATCAAAATTCTCCCAGATTTTCTGCAATTCTTGCACATTGTTCTGCTTGATGTTGATGTGGGCATATTTTGAAGTCTCTATCTCATGATCAGCTACTAGATTGTCTCCAAATGTTCGCTGATTCATCTTGGACCAATGTCGAACCTTTGCATTCTCATTTTCACTTTTCAAAATTCTTCCGTCCATAACAAGAGCTTTTCAAATTTGAGCAATGATTTTGAGAATCAACCCCTTCTGAATATGAAATGACGTGGCATGAATGGTTATGCAAAACAACAAGATAAGGGGAACAAAGGTTAGAAGCAAGAAAACACAGAGAATCCACAATAACTTCTCAAATAATTTTGGGCAGCACATTCCAACACTCTAGGACACGTCTACCTTTATTACCTAAAACCCTAAGTTTTTCGCATGGCTCTATTAGGGTGGGTTCTAAGTTCTCAAATAGTTGGGTTCTAAAAGGTACCTGAGTTGTCCTTACTGTCCCACACTAAGGGTAGCAAGGCCCCTGGTTCTCACCCATTATAGGCTTCAAAAGAACCAAGTTCAACTCAGGAGGACTCATTTCCTATGTCTTCCCGAAAAATCAGTATTCTTACGAAGACACGAGGCATATAAGTCCCAAAGGTACTTGCTAGGCTCATACGGAGAATTAATATTCTGACATGAGCATAGCATTTTCCCCTCACTTAACAATTGGGTGAAGCTCGGGAATAGAGCTTTTTGCAAAAAAAAAATTAAATGCGTAAAATAGAATTACATTCATTAAGTGGACGAATAAATTGAAACCTTTGTGAACTTACAAATTCCTTTTAAAAAACATTTTGTGGCCTGACCCTCTTTTGTTTTTTTTAAACAAAATTTCCCCAGCAGAGTAGCCAAGCTGTCGCAACCCTTTTTAGGAAGGTTTTGACGTTTTGGAAAACTTTATAAAATCACAAAGTGGCCACCAATCTTTTTTGAAAAAAAGTATGATTGAATCACTTTTTAAAACAAGGGTATTTTGATAAAAATGTTTTATTTATCAAAATAACATTTTGGTCCACGGGAAATAAAGAAAATAGGTTCGGGGGTCGGTTACGTGTGGGGAAGGGTTAGCACCCTCACAGCGCCCAAAAATTGGTACCTAATTGTTTTTCTAAAAAAATGCTTTGAAGACTGGAATTTGCAAGTTCGCCACATTTCAATCTATTTATCCACAAAAATGAATGTAAATCTATTTTAACGGCCTTATCGCCCGAGAAATGAACTTTAATCACCGCCAACACTCTTGGTGCTAACCCATCATTCATGTTTGATAAGACACCGCATTAATTAAGTTTTCACTTTTTAAAATAGACTAGAGAAAAGAGTAAGTGTGTTAAAGTGTTTTAGAATTTAGTGTTTAAAACCTAAGAAAATATCTACATTTATTTTAATTATTAAGTTAAAATACAATTAAGTGTGTTTTATTGAGAATGAAGAAAGTTTTACAATATACAAGTTTCTATTCTAGTTTTTAAGTCTCTATTCCTAAAGTATAACATACATACAAATATATACATAAAAGGCATAAACAAATAACTAATTACTTCAATTAAAATAAACAACTAAGCAATTGCTAAGATTAAATAAAGAAAAGGGAATTAGATTTTTATTTTTATTAAAATAGAAATTTTGAATTAGGGATTAATTTGAAAGAAAATAAAAATGTGGAAGTTAATTTGAAAACAATTTTAAATTTGGTGCCGAATTTAAAGGAAAAATGAAGAAATTGAAAATAAAAGGGTTGCGGTATAAGAACCAGATAAAAGGGCGCGGGTTATCGTCGGGTTCGGGTCGGGTCAAACGAGTTAGTATATATACTAAATATTATAACAAATTTTATTTCATAACTTCCCCCAAATGGATCAAAACCGGCTCTTATAATTTTCTCTATCGTGTTCATCGTTTTATTCATTTTATGAAAAACACGATAAACATCTGTCGTGTTGGCCGCCTTCCACCGACGTCGAGCTCCGTTGCCGGCGGCAAAATTCCCAGAAAAACCTAGATTTTTCCATATTCTGGCGACCTCAAAATCGCATTTTCCCCGGATTTACATCAAAACCAAATCTCCGCGGTGTTACAAACAAAAATCAAGGTAGAAAAACAACCTATTTCTTCTTTATTCAATCTGAAACATAAAGTAAATAGATAGAAAAATTACCATAACTTGTTTCTCATTATTGCTTCTGAACTCTGATTACAAATTGCTTGCTCTTACAATTTCCGAATGCTAGTATGTTTACTGTAATTACTATGTGTGATTTCTTATGGAATTGTTTCCTTGTGTTACAGTGATTTACAGTGCTATTTATAGTACAAGTGTAGCCTAAATCCTAAGCTTAAATCCCTCATTTCTTCCCCTCTGATTGCATGATTTTTTCCATGGCACCAATTTGGGGATTCTGGTTCTTTGCTTTGGTTCTGAATTGCCTTTGCATATCCAATTGTAGCTTGATTCTCTCAAGGGCTTCGAATTAGGGATTATCCCTTCCCGTTTTGCTTTTGATCTTTCCAGCTAGGGCTTTGAATTATGGATTTAATCCTTGTTGATTTTTATCTTGAATTGCTATGCCCCAATTTAGGGATTTAACCTTTTTGCTCCTTTGTTTACATGTTTCTGATGATTCAAACGAAGCCGATGAGGAACGATCGGAGCGAGTGAAGCGTCGGAGAAGATGAAGTGATCGGCCAGAGCTGAAACGTCATGCGCGTGGCTGCCACGCGCGGGTGGTGATCCGCGTGAACACCCCGAAGTGATCTGAGTCGTTGGATTACATCCTGATCGAATGGCTGAGAAGTTGAGGCGTTATATTATCCCCAACTAGCATGATCTACACCATTGGATCTGCCCCTTGATCCAATAGTCCTGCTTCAGCTGCGCATAAAGAAAGAAGATGGGATTAGGGTTTCTGGGTTATAAATGGGCTAGCCACGAGTTGCCACTCTGTGTATCATAGGTTTTTCTTCTTTTTTCCACGTCATGCTTCTTTCTCGTTGAAGATTGGGGACTTTTGGGCTCGCAATAAAGCTAGGTCTTGATCGAGCAACTAGTAGTCATATCTATACACCTCTCCAAACACAATATCTTGAGTACCTATGATGGTGACCACATGTGCTGGCATGTGATGTTTGGACATAGAATCGAGTCCTTGTAAATGGGAAGAGCCGGGTGCTCTTATTTTACGACGGTAGGGACGATTGCTTCCATACTGACCAGAAATACACCAAATTCTCCTTTAGGTGCTTCAACCGCAGTATAGGTAGAAGAAGCTGGTACGAAAAAACCTTATGTATAAAGTTCAAAATGGTGAATTGAGGTAGAGTAGACCGATGATCCTATAGTCATTTGACCGGGTATTGAAAGAAAAAAGCTTGCATCTGCTCCCCCTATTATATAACCGGTCTCATCTCTCTCCAAACCTAACGTGATAGTTTCCCATCATAGGGCTATCTATCTATAGATTAAGCTCCCTAAACGTTGTTGAGTGTGAGTTAAGGCTGTGTGGAGTAAAGCGGCTCAAAATAGAGGATTAAGGAATGCCTAAGTTCGTCCCCAGGGTTTATCAAACCTGCTCTCCTCCTTAGCCTTGATTTGTTACCTAGGATTTAGCTTCCAAAAAGCCTTTAAGGAACCGTACCCTTTTGTATAATGTATAGGCCTGTTTGTTTTTTTTTAATTAATGGACTCTATTTAATCTATTGGATCTTTTTATATTTAAATGGGCTATCTATTTTATATTTTTTGGGGTTTTGATAACTTATTATATTAACTACTAATATATAACCTATGTTAATACTAACATATGACAACTATACTAATATATCAAACATATTATATGGCACCTAAATAATTCTAACACTAACATTAATATTTACAGCTATAATATATTAGCCATGTTATCAATACTATATGATACCTAACTATATTAATCATTAACATTAATATTTACTACTAAACATATTAATTATGTTATCAATGACACTTAACTACATTATCAGTATAGCACTACCACAATACTAAAACAATTAAAACGAAGGTGAAAATCAAGTGACAACAGATATCCAATGGTATTTATCTCTACGTACAGACAAATAGTATTTAACATTTGAATATGAAAATAAACCAAGTCAAATATCGAAATTCAAATCGTCTTTAGTAACTTTGCTCTGTTTTCTTTATATGTAGAGGGCTTCCTTTGTTTTTCATTCCACACTCAACTCTTTCCAAATGGATTTTGAGATAAAAGTGACTTTTAGTCTATAAATTTGATAACTTGTTTATTTTGGTTCTTAGATTTGGATTTTATTATACAGTGTTGAGAAAATGACACTTTAAGATTGTGTCATGTTATCAATTGATTATCCTTTTCAAATATAAAATTTTTTATATTTTAAAATTTTTAAGTATTATATAATTCTTTTTAATTTTCAAGTGATGATGCAACACGATCTCAGAATGACACATCATTACTCTTAAACAATTAGAATTTAAGTTTGAGAACCAGGTTGAAAAAATTGTTAAGTTTTGAAAGACAAAAAAATCTAAAACTAAATTGAAAAAATAAAAAATTTAAGGGCCTTACCAAAGACTTTTTCCACATTTTGATACAAGAAAAACTTTGATACACAGGCCATGTAAAACTTTAGTTTATACGTGTCTTTTAATTTTAGGGGTTAGGGTTTTAGTTTAGGGGTTTGGGTTGTAGGATTTAGAATTTAAGGTTAGTGTTTAGAATTTAGGGTATAATGTTTAGGGTTTAGGGTTTAGTTTTTTAGGGTTAGGTTAGGAATTTAATATTTGAGTTTTTATAGTGTAAATACACATACTTGTGTAAAATTAGTTTTACACAGCCTGTGTATCAAAGTTTTACCCTTTGATACATTCCCATTTTTTTTTGGCCAAAGATACATTCTCAATCGATTTCATATATTTCTTCAAATAATGGTAAGGTTTTTGACGCTAACATAAACGGACAAAAATCATCAAACACTTTTTCGGTGTCCATTTTTATACTCTAACACTAAAAAATATTAAAATTTAATTATAAATCCTAAACCTAAATTTTAAATCCTAAACCTTATACCCTAACAAATATACCCTACCTCAAATTCCCTAAACTCTAATCATGAATCCTAAATTTGATTTTTAGTTTAAAGGCACCAAAAAGGTAGAGGATTTTTATTCAACATAAACTAAAGCGAAAACTACCCAAATAGTACCTTAGCTATTGCCAAAATATCGTTTTAGTACCCCAGCTATTTTTTGGCAAAATGGTTCGTTTTCAAAATAGTACCCCGTCGTTAAAAATTAACAGCATGCTGACTAGGAGAGAGAAAAATCACACGTGGCAGCTTGTCATGTCATTTTCTCTTTCCTAGTCAGCATGCCACGTGTGATTTTTTTTTATGATTTTAGTCGTCGTTGCATGCTGACTAGGAGAGAGAAAATGACATGGCAAGCTGTCACATGTGATTTTCTCTCTCCTAGTCAGCACACAGTTAGTTTTTTAACGGCGGGGTACCAAAATGAAAACGAAACGTAATATTAAGTACTATTTTGCCAAAAAAAATAACTGGGTACTAAAACGATATTTCGGCAATAGCTGAGGTACTATTTTGGTAATTTTCCCTAAACTAAACTAATACGTAATTCTTGCAACATAGATATGTTGTTGAGATTGTTGGTTATATTCCTTGCCTTCTAAGTCTTCTCATATTGTTTCCCAACAAATCGTTGCTTGTTCTTACTAGTTTCTTCTATTACCATAACAAGTTGTTGGAGATAAGCTAAGCTCCAATGAAATAGGAGATTGTGTTTCCATTACATCTCAGAATTTTAGTACGTATCCTATTTATATTTGAAACTTTAATACGTATCGATAATTTGTATAAAAATACGATATCTTATACGATTAGGATGAGTCTAGAGTAAACATCATACATCGATATGTACAACTAATCATATGCATTGATATATACCACTAATCATACGCATTGATATGTACCACTAATTATTTTAAGATTTTTTGAAATCATAGAGACCTAAAACGTGATTATTCTTTTTGAGAATAAAATATGTAAGTTAATTTTTTCAGATTTTTTAAATTAAAAGTTGAATTATGAATTATTTTTAATAAAATTTTATTATTTTTGAATTAAAAATTTTGAGAAAGTGGGAAAGAAGTGTTTATACATATTTTATTCTAAAAGTGATTAATCACATTTTAGGTTCTCGTGATTTTAAAATCTTTTAAAATAATTAATGATATATATTCATACATATAATTAGTGGTACATATAGATATGTGACGTTTATTCTAAAATTTTCCATACGATTATTATTTACGCATCAACAACTATAATTTCTGTCTTGCCCATTCCTGTTACAGGAAAAGAAAACGAAATACGACATAAGGGGGAAAAAAAGAGATAGGAGCCAGCCAAGACAGGCAAAGGTAAGACATAAATATTCCGATTGTAGGGACTGGATTTATTTCAACGAGTAATAACATAGACAAAATGACAATAACTTAGGTTAAATAACCTAAATTATTGTGAATCTTTGTTGAAATTTTTGTCAGTCTTGTTGAACATCTTCTGCTTAGTTCTTGACGGAGAATATGGGCGAAGGCAGGGGATTTAAGGTGAATATTCGATTGATTCGAGTCAAATAATTTTGAGTTAGTCGAGTCTTATTTTATAATTTAAATTTTATTTTGAAAAATTTAGTCGAGTTTCTGTTCAAATTTAATTGTAATTATTTATAATTTTATGATACTATTTTGTTATATTTAAACGGTTTTTTATAACCATATACTATATACATATATATGTTTTTCATATATTTTTCATATGTGATGCATATATCAGGCAGAACCGAGAGACTCGACTTGAACTTGAAAACTGATATATTAATAACTGAAAATTTTAAGTTATTCGAGTCTCATTATATAACTCAAACTTTATTTGAAATTTTTTCGAGTCGAATCAAGTTTATGAACTTACAATCCGAACCAAATCAAATCAAGCCAAAAAATTTAACTTTTTTCAAGTCGAATTTTACTCATTCTAAAAGGATCGATAGGGTTTGGTCCCTCTAAATTGGCAAATTATACATAAATCTCTTTAAATTTATAAAATTATAAGTTTTTTTTGGTACATATTATAAAATTATAAGTTAATATACGGTAATATTTACAATTTGACTTTCTCTAGAAGAATAAATTTCTGACCTGAAAATTATTATGTTAAAAGTTTATATAATGATAAAATTGCATAATAACTTTTATAAATATATAATTCAATTTTAACCTCTAAAAAAGTTAAAGTTAAATGACTCGAATACAATTCTTAAAAGTTAGATGATCAAAGTGAAATAATTTTAAACGTTTAATGACTATCAGTGTAGTTTAACCTTATTTAAATTACGTAACATTAATTTCAAAATTTTCCTATTGGTGGACTCTCTCGCCACGTCTTCATCACTTTCCTTTGCTTTCAGGTTTCCCTTTAATATTCATAACTCCAACTAACTCTTGCTTCTCTCGTTCTCATCTGATTTTCTTTTCTCGCGCTTTCTCTCTCTTTCTCGAGAATCTTCAAATGCGTGATTTTTGTTGTTATTGTAATTACTGATTACTTATTATTAGGCGTCGTTGGACGGGACTGAGAATATACAATTTAAAGTAATTAAGGATGCAAAACGGCGTCGCGGCCGACGGAGTTTGCTCATCGGAGTCGGTGTATGGAAGTCGAGATGTTTGCAGTTGTAAAGATTCTGATTCTTCAACAGCTGATCATCTTGTTATCATGGTCCACGGAATTCTCGGCAGGTGTCTTTTTTGTTCTCTTTTAAAAAAAATCTTTTAAAGAATTTTGAGTTGGATTTTGGATGCTTGAATTAGTTTATTTGTAGCTTAAATTTGTATGATTAATTAATTATTACTTGTACTCTTGTTTTTTGAGTGAATTTTGGTGAACTTATTAGTTGTCCTTGTATCATGATTAATTGACTATACACATTTTATGCTTGGTTTGACTGTAATCGGTTTAACCTGAAGTGATTAAAATTAAAATTTCGTGATTTTGAGATTAACTCAACAAATGTTGAATCTGAATTGAAATTGTCTGATTTTGACTTTTTGCTTGTAGCACCAATATTTTGTTTTTAATTCTGTGGTGTTAAATTGTGTTAAGTTCTATATGAGATATTTTTAGGATTAATATGATTAAAAGTTCTCCTGAATTGGTTTTGGCCCTGGTTTGATGGTTGCTTGTGCAGTTCTTCTGATTGGAAGTTTGGAGCTGAACAATTTGTTAAAAAACTACCGGATAAAGTATTTGTCCATTGTAAGTACCATTTTCTTAGGCACCTTTTTTTAAAAGAAAAAAGGTTCCTTCTCCTTGTTCATATCTTGTTAGATTAATGCATTCATAGTGGTATCATTAACCATTGATTTGATTTGATTCATCGCGCAAAACCCACACTTCTCAACATGATTTTTAGTAAGCTTTTAAGTACTGAAGTTTTTGAGATCAGCAGTGTTGATGTTTAAGTTTCTGTCTGTGGTACTTCAGCTTGATTTGTGGTTGATTAACGTGTGCGCAGGCAGCGAACGGAATATGTCTAAGCTGACTTTAGATGGTGTGGATATAATGGGTGAACGGTTGGCGAAGGAGGTGAGCACATATTTCATAATGTCCCATTAAGGTCGTCCAAATTGGTGAAATTTAACTTTTAATTATAAGGCTATCAATTTCAAAGTATAATATGTTGTCAAGAAAAGTGTTTGAATGCTAGGTTCTCGAGATTATTCAAGAAAAGCCAAATTTATGCAAAATCTCTTTTGTTGCGCATTCTGTTGGAGGATTGGTGGCTAGATATGCAATTGGGAGGCTCTATAGACCACCTGAGGGAGAAGTTAAAGAGGATACATCTGGTAATGGATGCAAGGAGGAAGTGAGGGGGACTATTGGTGGCTTGGAGGCTATGAACTTCATCACTGTTGCAACTCCTCATCTTGGTTCAAGGGGAAATAAGCAGGTAATATGCAAAAAAAAAATACTCATTCACTCAAAGATTGGTGTGTTGAAGGTGTTTATTCCAACATTACTGAATTTTCCTGTTTTCCATATGGTGATTTCTTAACTTTTTAGTTTCTTCTGAAATTATGTTCCTTAAGTAGATGGTTTTTGTTTACTGCAGTAGTTTCTTTGTTGTAACGCAACATACTTTTGTTGTATTAATTTTGCTTCCTAGGCAGTATATTATCCCTCATCAATGTTGCTATGTCAAGGACATTAGCCATCGTTGGGTTATTTTTGCTTATTGGTTTTGTAAAATTTGTTTCCAGGTACCATTTCTTTTTGGGGTAACTGCATTTGAGAAAGCTGCAAGTTGTGTTATTCATTGGATATTTAGGAGAACAGGTCGGCACCTTTTTCTTACCGATGACGATGAAGGAAAGCCACCACTGCTTAAGCGGATGCTAGATGATTGTGATGAGTTTTATTTCATGTATGCAACTTTCCCCTTCGTCTAGATTTCTTTCTACATAAAATTACTTTAGATATCTTACTTTTTGTTCTGGATCATTAAAAGTGGTTGAAATGGTTGCGAATTCATCTATATGCAGGTCTGCTTTACGTGCATTCAAACGCCGGGTTCTGTATTCCAATGTGGCCTATGACCGTATCCGATTTACATTCTCCCTGTGACTTTAATTTCTACTTTTCCTGATCTTTGTCAATTTCATTTGGTTTCATTTGTTTTTCTTAACGAAATATTCTATAGATATTGTGGGCTGGAGAACCTCGTCAATAAGACGGAATAGTGACCTGCCAAAGGTATCATCTTTGTGAAGGTTTTTCATTTGACTTCTCGTTTAATACTCTTTTGGGTTAAAGTTGATGCGCAAAAACCTGTCTTGTTATCAGTGGGAGGAGTCTCTAAATGAAACATATCCACATATCGTCTATGAAGAACACTGCAAGGCGTGCGACACTGATGAGGATGAAACTATTTCAGCAGAGGATTATGGGTCATCTGACAAGCTAGAAGGTATACGAACTTAAGAATGTAGAAACTACACTTTTGCTAATTTTAGTTTCTTTGTGCTGGTTGTCTCCACCATCCCAAGCTCACTACTTTGCTTTCCCAAAATATTTCTTGCATCGTCCGTCTGAATCGTTTTATGTTTGTCATTCTTTTGTCTGATTATTATTGAATCCCTTGCTTTATTCTTGTCTGCTTTTCCCCATATCACCTTTTACTACGTACCTTTACTGGTTTTCGCATTTTACAACTCCGTTAATTGGATAAATGTCGTGCAGAGGAACTACTCAGAGGCCTATCCCAAGTTTCGTGGGAAAAAATAGATGTTAGTTTTCACAGAAGTAAACTGAGAAGTGCTGCTCATAGTGTTATACAGGTCTCACTCTCTCTGGAGTTAATAAAAGTTTATATATCATGCCCGAGATCATGTATACTCAAAACTCAAAAGCAACTTTTATATTTCTTCTGAAGGGGATTGTTCCCATTCTGCGTATTTCTGCAGGTTAAAGATCAAGCATTGCATATAGAAGGTGCAGATGTCATCCAACATATGATCGATAAGTTTCTTAAATGAAACCATTGGTCTTGGAAATACGTATCTTATGTGCAGATGCAATGTTCTCTTAGGTAAAAGATCGATTCACTGCCAAGCTACGCGTATTTAGTCCTCCGATAACAATGGCTATGACAACTATAACTAATTCAGCAGTCATTAAGAAACTTTGTTCATTCATTAAGCGTATTTAGTTTGCTTGCTAAGAAAGATGGAAATGGTTAAAAAAAGGAAAACCCCATTAATCTAATGGTTATGTAATTCTTTTACCTACTTTCCATTAGATTATTAAGTTTTTTCTTTGATTTTACCTTTTCCATCCTTCCTTATATTACTAATCAATTATGGTGTGTGCATATTTGCACTATTACATTTTTTTCGGGGGGGGGGGGGGTGTCATGTTATGTAAATCATGGTAGTGAATAGATCAAAGCAATTTTTCAGGTTATATAATAAGGGTTAGATGTAGTGATAAGTCATATTATAATCTCGAAGAGAAAATATAAGTTTAAATATTAAATTATAAACCGAATATAAAAAATACTAAATATATTTTCATGGTAGTGAATAGATCAAAGATTGGGCTTTAGGCATCCTTTTGAATGCTGTGCTCCACCCTACATGTACACTAAACAAAAACCTTATTCTTTGTGAGTTTACATAACCTCAAGCCTAGAATACCCAAACCATGGGTGTAGAGATAACGGAGATAATAAAGGCCCACTAAATATTTCGTTCATATCTTCGCTATCCCCAAACACCGTCCAATTCGACGGCGTTACGCTTTCCGGCACCGCCTCCTTGGGGGCCTCCGCCATCGTCTCCTCCCTTTTCACTACTTTACACTCCAAGTTCACTCTCTTTTCTTCTTCCTCTTCACTTCTTCTCCTTTTCCTGGAAAACGAATTATCCTCAGATAACGAGGAATTCGATTTCCCAGCTTCGAGAGGGAAATTCAATATGGCTTTGCTCCCCCGTAGCTTAAACGCAGCTCTGTCGTACGCTTTTGCAGCTTCAATGGCGGTGTCGAAGGTTCCGAGCCAAACCCGGGCGCCTTTTTTGTTAGGGTCTCTGATTTCCGCTGCGAACTTGCCCCACGGCCGTCTTCTCACGCCCCTGTAATGCCTTTCCTCGCACGGTTCAACCGCAACCGGAGCTGAAGCCACGTTAACATTCGCCGGAGGGATCACAACGTTGATACAAGGACGACGTTGGCTGAGGGTCGATTGCTTTATCCGGTTCGGCGTATCGACATCGGAAATCATAAAGGTTTCCATGGAAGCAAAATCAGTAAAGAGATGTCGCCTTATGAAATCCAACTGTGCTGATGTTTCCTCAGAAAATCCCATTGGATATTATTATATAAGTAAAATCTATAAATCCAGATACAGAATTTGAAGTGGAAAAAGATGAAATTAAATGGAAGTTGGAGAATTGGAAAAGAAAAACCGAAGGATTTGAGTGGAAAAGATCGAGTGTGGTTGGTTGGTATTTAAAGGGAAGAAGAAGAAGGGGAGGAGGAGGAGGAGAGTTGAGGTTCCGGGAAGCATCGGCTTCAAAAGAGGATTGACATTTCATGGAGAGTCCCTTGTGCTTTATATAGACATTTTCCAGGGTGCTTCGTCCGCCAAACACATTAGATTTTAACATTATGATTGCAAATCTTGTCATCACTGCTTTTACTCCATTATAATATGTATTAATTATATTTTTAAGATTTTGAATCCAAGACAACTTAAACTGAAACCATCACGTCAATTGATGGTTGTTTTAGGCTTTATGTTTTTTTAATAGGTGTTTAATTTTTTTTAGCTTAAATAAGTATTTTAAGTGTTTTTTTATATGTCGCGAGTGTTTTAATTGGTTTTAAAATAATTTTTAAAAAATACGATTGACATCTATATTAGTCAAAAATAAAATATTAAGTATTTATTTCAGCCAAAAATACCTCAGTCACTTATTGTAAAAAAAATGATATAATTTAAATATTTATTTTATAATTAAGCTTTTTTTTATAACATTGTGGTTGAATTTCTAATTTTATGATACGAAGCCATTTATTTTTTATTTTATGATTTAGGGTGGTTGTTACACTGTTGGAGAAATCGTCGGGGCTACATGTCGAGTTTAGAAGAACTCATCACCGACTTCAATCGATCAAAGGCAACAAAAATCATTAGTTATTCCGTTGATTTAATAGGGCACCATAAATCATGAAATAAAAAATAAATTACCTCAAATCTTGAAATAAAAAATTCAACAACAATACCCTAACAGTTGTCCCGTCAATTGATGTTAACGTAGTGCTTAAGTCCCAAAAATTTGATCATATTTAGGGGTAAACATTTAATCGTGTCGAGTCAAGTAAAAAATTCGAGTTAATTTAGTTGATGAACCATATTTTATAACTCAAATTTTATTTTAATATTTTTCGATTAAAGTCAAGTAGAGTTGTTCGAATTTCTGTTCAAGTTAAATTGTAAATATTTATAATATTTATGATATTAATGTATTCCAATTTAAACAACTTTCTATAACCATATAGGATATACATATATATTTCTTTATATTTCCATATGTGATATGCTTATATCGAGCAGAATTGAGAGATTCGATTCAAACTTGAAAATCGATCTATTAATTACTAAAAATTTTGAGTTATTCGAAGTTCTATTTTATAACTCAAACATGATTTGAATAATATTTCCTTTTGGGAAAAAAATTGGAGAAATACCCTCTAAAAATAAGATTTGGAAAGATACCTCTCATTCGGGCCACGTAGGGCGAACTCGCGTTCTGCAAAACGAGAGTTCTAAACTTGCGTTTTACAAAACACGAGCTTCGTGTTGAGTAGATAAATAAGAAAAAAAATAATTTATTAAGTTTTTTATTACACAAAATTTGCGTGTTGCAAAACGCGAGTTTAAAACTCTCGTTTTGTAAAACACGAATTTATGCTACGTGAGTAGAACAGAATATTTTTCCAATTTTTTTTTAAGAATATTTCCCCAATTTTTAAAAAAATAATATTCGGCCAAAATGCCTATAAGAAATCGTATACTTTTTTCTTTGGGTGATGTCACATTTGAATTCTTAGATTAAATGAAAACGTACACATTGTAAAGACTGTGGCCAGTGACTGCACGTGCCGTCGACTTTCCAACTTTCGGATTTTGAAAACCTTGTTGGATTGGATTTCTGCACTTCACTTTTCCCGGAAAATGTTGAAACTTCTTAACCTTTTGATTCTAATCCTGAATTCAATTTATAGAAAATCTTATATATATTATAGTATTTAGATTGGCAATTTTAAATGAATAATTCTATTTTAATTATTATTTAAAGAAATAACCCATTTGACCTAAATTTAGAAAAATGACCCTCAAATCTGTCATGTATGAAGAATTCGCGTTTTGGTAAAAGCGACTTAAGACCTCGCTTTCTGCAGAAAGCGAGATCCTCATACGTGGCAGCACTTTTCAGAATAACGAACTTAACTGAAACTCGCGCTCTGCAAAACGAGAGGTCCCCGAGAATTTGAAGAGCCTGCTTAATTTATCACGGCTTGTTTAATGGAACTCGCTTTCTGCAGAAAGCGAGTTCTTTGTGAATTGGGCTGGCAGATCAAGCGTCCATAGGCATGTTCGAGCAACATTTCGGGGTTATTAATCGTATAATTTTAGCAAATGTTGAGTTTAGGTGCGTAGTACTGGAACTTGTCTTTCATTCGACACTAATATGGGCAAGTTCGGTGCATTATAAACCGAGTAAAATTCGCCTTGAAAACGGTTACAAATCTTATTTTTGTGAATGGACGAAAATATAAAATGGCGGCATAGGCTTGTTCAGTTTATTAATCGAATAATGTACGTTTTTGTTTATCTAAAAAAGAACAAAAATAAATATAAAATCTACAAACTATGTAAAAAAATAAGGAGAATAAAATATTTAAAATTATAAAATAAGAAATAAAGTATTGTATAAACATAATTAATTTTTTTTAGACATCCCCCTCGTCCTAATGATGCCTATGTCCACCCGTTCCGCACGCGGGTGGGCGACGATCTTGTGCCGGATTCCTCCAAACGGCATGTGCTCCATCGTCGTCATCGTCATCATCGTCATCCTCATCATCATCGTCATCATCATCGACACCATGATCGTCCCTGAAACGCGGACCACCGCTGGAACTGGGGTCGGTGTAGAACAAGCTCTGAGGCGGCGTCTGCTCGACAATGTTGGATGCATATGCAAAAGACGGTGTTGGATAATATGCTGGATGCATCGGCATAAAAGGACGAAAGGCGTTCGTAATTAAAATCTCAAGTGGAGGCCCCATCTGCTGAAACGTCTAAAGACCACCCATCTGCAGAAACGATGGCGAAACGGAGTGTATGAATGTCGGTCCTGGTGTTGGTGTTGAAGGTTGTGCCGTGGACTGATTTGCTGCTTATATTGTTCTAGACGACGAGGCCCCTGCAGTGTGGGTTCGCCGTCTCTGGCTTTCAGGCTCCATTTTGGTACCGCGCTGCGTTGGCTAGCGGTTTTGGGAAGGCACCTCAATTTTTCGCTCGCGCTCCTCCCGAGTCAGTGTATGCGGCTTCTCATTTTGGTGGTACCAATACATATAGTCGAATGTGACGTCCTGGTCC
Organism: Hibiscus mutabilis; assembly: GCA_019671005.1. Taxonomy (NCBI): domain Eukaryota; kingdom Viridiplantae; phylum Streptophyta; class Magnoliopsida; order Malvales; family Malvaceae; genus Hibiscus; species Hibiscus mutabilis. The sequence continues at coordinate 42,114,982 of CM033735.1, read as the reverse complement.
ACAATGCGTTCACAGATGGGCGGTCGCCTGCCATACCTTAACATCCATTGGCCGACCCAGTTAGCGTGATGATGGCCCCAATGTATTCTCGTCTTCCCCTGCCGCGTCAACCGATGTAATTCATCCAAATTGGGTGACAGCTCTGGAACCCATTGGATGTAGCCAAATTGTCACAGAACCCGGTCAGTAGGATACCACTCGACAATTTCGTAGTTGATGAGTGGCACTAGCAGCAACCAGACATGGGAGGTGTCCGTAATGTCCTGCGGAATACAGTCCCGAATTGGAGGAGCAGTGTACGGTGTCCACAGGAACTAAACAAAAATTTTTGAACGTGAGTTATATAAGGTTTGATTAGGAAAAGAATTTGAGGAATTAAGAAAAAATGGTCCGAAATCCTAACCTCATCTTGTATCTTGTCGATCAGCAGTCTATAGTCTTGTTGTGTCTCTGGCAGTCCCCGGTGAGTGAGTGGAATGCACCACCGGTCATTAATGAAAAATAATTTAAAATTATAATAGTTTAAAAATATTCTAAAATAAAATAGAATAAATTAAATTAAATTAAATTAAATAATTTTAATAGTACCTCTAAATAAGTGAGAATAGGTACAGGGTTGGGTTTCTAGGCTACGGGCTTAAAAAGGGCATCCGAAACCAAGCGCAAGACTGCAGTAGTAAAAGACATCCTCCGATTGCGGCTCTGTCAGGGTCGACGGTTCTGCAAAGCTCCCTAAACAGAAAGGCCAAGACCACTGTTCCCCAACATTTTTTGCTAGATTCAGCAAAATTGCGGAGATGATGCAGACAGATTAGGTGGACTTTGTTGCGAGATTTGTCAAGCATCAAAATTCCTCCAATAATTCATAGGATGTGGGCACGAGCAAACCCCTGCGAAAATAATAAGTATCGTTATAAAAATAATTTTATTATTAAAAAAACAAACGAAATATATAATAAATTAAATATATTTACCCGCTTTGTTTCGTCATCCGCATCGGGGAGAGGATTGTAAAATTCTGCTCCAAAAAAGTTAGAAAGATTATGCCATCGTCGAACTTGTCCGGAACCACTCCCAGCAGGCCAGCACACAGGGTCACCCAGTCACTGTCAGCAATACCGGTAATAACCTCACCGTCAGTAGGCAAGACAAGATGATATGCAACATCCTCCATCGTTCCAATAAGGCATTAATAAAGGGACAGTTCAACTTCGTACCGCCAACGATAGTAGCGACGTGGCCAAAACCGGCTTCGGTAATAAACGGATCAATATCAGCATTCGGCGCGGCCGTGATACGATTTAGATAGCATGTCAATGCTCGTTCATAGTGCTTGAAGAAAAAAATAGAAGATGATAATTTAAAAATATATATATAGTTTGAAAAAAATAAAAGAATAAAGAAATAATTTAAAGTAAAAAAAGAATATTACCTCCCCATTCGTCCGCTAGTAGTCGAAGACGTGTCGTTCGTCTAGCCTCAATAAAGCCGCCATTGTATAGAAAATTTATGATATTTAGAATAGGAAAAGATGATAGACTTTGAATTGTCGAGATCTGTGGTAAAACAGATTGTAGGGCCTCTATTTATAAGAGGCCTCACATACCCTGAGAAGCGATATTAAAGGAACTCGCGTTCTGGGAAAAGCGATATTTAAGGAACCTCGCATTTCCTAGAAAGCGAGTTCCGTTGAAAAGACGCGTCCTTTGACTTTTTAGAAGGCATCTACGGAATAGTCAGAATGGACCTCGCATTCTTTATAAAGCAAAGTCCCTTAAATATCGCTTTTTGCACAACACGAGGTCACGGGGTTTTTTAAAACCAAACTTTTTCTACTTTAAATACGGGATTCTTTTTATTCTATTATGATTTTATTCCTATATATATTAAGATAAGATTTGGGATAAAGATTGTGGGTATAAATGATATTATTTTATTTATATTTGAATTAAATAATATAAATACGGGATTCTTTAAATACGAGATTCTTTTTGTTCTATTATGATTTTATTCCTATATATATTAAGATAACATTTGGGATAAATAATATAAATACGGGATTCCGGTTAGGATAATATTTTTATTCTATTATTATTTTATTCATATATATATATTAGGATAATATTTTTGATAAAGATTATGGTTATAAATGGTAATATTTTATTTAGATTAGAATTAAATAATATAAATCGGTGTTTTCTGATTAATTACTATAAATTTAAAATTGTAAGCATTTGTATGAATAATAAATTATTGTGCAATAATATTAAATATGATCTATTCTAAAACTCATGCGATGCTTTTCCTTTACTATAAAACCCACGCTCCAATTATGTCTATTTCACCAAAACATTCAACACTTTGCTCCCCTCATGGCTAAGTTTTTCGCAATATTTTATTTTATCGGTACCTATTCGGATGCAACAATCACCAGCAATATGTCACTCCACGATTTGTTGCAGTTGATATCAAACGAGGTTAGTCAACGTACTGACAAGCAAATTTCTTACTTGGAATGTAAAATCCCAACACAGACGACAGCTGAAACGCACTACATTCTGAAGCTTACCAACGAAACCGACATATGTAACATGTATGACCGCCTCAATTCTGTAGGAGCTAAATACATCTATTTAAATGTTAAGTTCGATGAGGTCAACACCGGCGAAGGTAGTACGTCTTCACCCATAGAAGTTGCTCCGTCCGCACTCGCACCGACCACTGAACAAGCTCCGTCTTCACCGGATGTTGATACTGCTGCTGACGACTTGCAGCTTTTTATGTACAGGCACAGAAACAAAAACAACAGCTAATCGAAGAACTTAACTAAAGTTCAGACAATTCAATTGACTGAGATGAATTCGATTAACCTTTCGCTTAAGAAATTATGTTTTATGAGTTTGTTTTTCATCCTTTATTAATGTTCTCAGTATCTGCAACGCCGCAATTTATCCTCCTTTATTTATGTGAAATATTTTTCGGTACAAATCATCTTAAAATATCTTTTTACTGCACGTTACGGTAGGGAGATACAATTTACCTCAAATATTCAAACAACTCGTTGAAATTAACTCGTACAAAGCCTCAATGTTGATCTTGCTATCGAAGGAAGTGTAGAAATAAGCTCTGGAATGGAAGACCATTGTCGAAAACCTTGCCATGTTTTGAAGGTTCTTTACTGTTTATGACCTTTGCAAATCAAATCAGCAGACTGCAGAAAATAGTGCATAGAGTGGACGTTGCTTCTTATAGAACCAGAGACTAGTAATGATAGACCTCGCTTTCGACAAAAAGTGAAGTCCATTGAAGTTACTTCTATGTCAAGAATCACAAGGGAACTCACTTTCTACATAAAGCGAGATCCTTGCACAATCAGTAATGCTGATACAACATGTCTGAGATGTCTACAAAAGCAAAGTTCTTTCGAATTTTCTAGGCGAAGAGTGTTGGTCATTCGTACCTCTTATAAACGGCCAAATGGACGAATAGTATTTTCTACCCACTTACCAGCAACTCATAGAAGCCGTGGAAAACAAAATTATTTCGTATTTTCTGTTGTTTTCAGATAAATGTTTCAATTGTAAGTTTTGCCACGATTTCCGCATTGCTTGTATTGCATAGTTTTGCTAAATTGCTTGGTGCTAATGGTTGTTCATGTTACATGTAGATCTTTTATTTGCTGTGAAAATATCGAGACGAGGAAATGTTGATGTTCTAGTATACCACAATGGCGAGATAATCGTTGATACCTCACTCGACGTCGTTTTCCAGTCCATGAATACTGTAAGAATAACGATTTCGAGGAGATTATCGTACAATAAGTTGATTAAGGAAGTGGAGAACAGTGTCTCATATGGCCGTGGGGAAAATTGGACACGTTGAAGTATCTTCTACCAATCTCTTTAGAACCGTTAACCTACTCAGTATGCCGCATTGGGGACAACAGTGATGTGGAATTGATGGTGGCTACCCACTTGGACTTTTCATTAGGAGGGCCCATCGAGCTATATGCGTCGTTTTCTGATTCTAATGCTGGTATCGAAATCCCAAGCTAGAGACAGACGAATTTTGACTTCCACTCTAATGCCAATGTTGATAGCCCGACGGCCAGTTTACAAAATGATTTCAACCTATTAACTACATACAGTCCACGCAACGAGTTCGGTGCATCATCGTCTTCTATGCCAAGACATTCGTGCGTACCTAGTTTCGACTTTGACTTGAACCAGCCCCCGAACGATGAATTCGATGCACCATCCTCTCCAATGCGAAGACATGCAACATACAATCCGTATAGTATGGGGAAGAAAGCGTCACCATCCCATAACTACATGAAGTTGTCCGACCATGAAGCGTTCAACCCTTTCGATAATTTCTCATATAGACGATACTCAACGTTTGTCCCTAGTACGGAGTACGTTTAACCATCCATGGGGAGACATTCTTATGTTGGTGCGCTCGATTTTGATCATTGTAATATGGTTCATGGGCGGTCTCGTGAGTGGTCTCGCGATCGACGACCAATCTGCTCGCCTACAAGGAGGATAGTCGACGACGCAGAATTATACCGGTTCGAGGGGATATTTTTGACGAAGAATTGTTTAGGGAAGCCGAACCCGATGGCGACGAGCTAGGCCTCTTTTGTGAAGAACCAGCAGACGTGAACATTCCAGCAGGGTCTTTCGAAGATTTAGAAGGCAACGAAGAGCACCTGGCAGAAAGCAACGTTCCAGTATCGGCCACGTCTATTTCTCATTACCAGCCACCATCCCACTTCATAACGGTTGATATGGATGCACTGAACATTCTGAAATTTTCACAATTCCCAACAATTAACGATTACAGCCATCGTGCTGATAGTGAACTGGCCATTGGGATGACATTCTTGACAAAAAAACTGGCCATGGCCGTTATTAAGCACTACAACATTGGCCGGGCAGTTACATCGACTTTGAAGAAAAGCCAACCAAGTTTCTACGTTGCAAAGTGCGCCCACAAGAATCAGGGATGTAAGTGGAGGATTCGTGTATCATCCTTGAAAGAAGCAAGTGGGTTGTGGAGGATCACGAAACTGGATAGGCCTCATACATGCACCGTCAACAACCTAAGTCAGGATCACAAGAACTTGGATGTGCACGTCCTATGTGATACCTTCATTCCACTAGTCAAAGCAAATCCTTGTGTGACGATTGCCACATGTATCGCTGCAGCTAAAATGCAGTACGTGTAACACCCCATCCCCTGGTTAGTCGTAATCTAGTTCGGGAGCGTTACTGAAGCGAGAACAAAACAAGAGATGGGTTACTTATCGAACAAGTAACCTCGATATAGATAACTTGCAACGCAAGTAACCTAAATACAACCATGCAAGACATACAAGTAATCCATATTAATCAAAACAACCGCACTTACATGCCAATTTAGGAACCAATTTGTTTCATTTCATACTTATATCCTAAGTTACCACTATCATATTACAATTTACCATTCCATTTTAATACACATACACCATTCCATATTCTTTCAATTAGCTTACTTGTATCTCAAGATACTACTTATTTAACCAATCAACATGATCAATACAAGGCATCATCTATCATTCGATTAGCCATAGCATATACAAGAATGGTTCATTTCATTTCATTTTCAAGTTAATCAATCAAGTAGCTTTTCTAGGCATATTCAATTTCATGTAATTACATATGCATGTTCAATACATACCTTAGCTTCAATTCAAGCATTGCCGAATTATACCAATGGCAACATGAACAATTATGCATGGACATACATTTTGATCTAGCATTCGAATGATACAAGGTTCAACATTCATAGGATTACTTTCACATTATGCGCAACATCAAACTTATTTATATACATATCAACATAGTTCATATACATAGTTTAAGACACCCATGTTGGTTACATGATAGGCCCATACAAGTTATACATATACTAGTCATATATACACACCCAAAATGCATTTTTAAAGCTAACTATTACAAGTTCTAGTGCCACCAAACTATGAGCATACAAAGAGTATGAAATCATACTTTCAAGCTTGCTTCAGAACGTTGCTTCGAACTCAAGATATCCTCTTGAATTGTCTTTAATCTGTTATGGGAATAATGAAGAGTAGAGTGGTAAGTACAAGTTATGTACTTAGTGAGGTAACACTAAACTAACCAATTTCCAAGTTTACTTATCCAAGTGTACAAACATTTCAAGGAATCAAAATCATCCATACAGGTCATATACTATTCGAATTCAAGGAGTAAACATAGGCAAGCTTCACATATCACACATTCAACATTGCAACATCCATCATATATCCATAACATACTATTTGAATTATTGCTTAAGAGACAAGCAATCAAAAACACCAAGTACTAAGTAGACATTCTTACACAACAAGCATCAATTATGCGTAATTTTCATGTGAAGTAACTAGTTATACAATCATTCATGTGTTATCTTTCAAGGCAAGGATGTTCATTCAAGAATCTTACAAAACAAGTAATGTTCACATCAGACATCCAAGGTAAACAATGTTTATTTCAAGTTATTAATTCATCTTATAACACCCTTGGTAAGTAGTTCACAAGATAATCAAATCTTCAACAATATACACCGAAGTGCCAATATGCACCGTAGTGCTAATATGTACCGTAGTGCCAATATGCACCGTCGTGCCAATATGCACCGTAGTGCCAATGTGAGCTCTAGATTCGAAGGTATGCCCTCATATCTATCCAAACTAGCTACCAAGGTTGTTGATTATCCATTTCATTTAAGCTTTATACAATTCATTATTCAATACAAGATTATGGCATTCAAAGGCCAAGCTCTTAGGCTTAAGGAGTCTTAACTCCCAAGACAAGTTTATCCATGCCATTCGAATGGCATAAACACAAGGTGGTACCATTATTCATTTCATTTCAAGCCAGCCATGTATATCAATCACAAACACATTCATATGTATGCAATGTGCGTACCTTATTCTCTAAGCAAGCATGCCATTGCTTACCTTTGGCATAAGCAATGCAACATGTCAAGCATTTCATTTTATTTGCTTAACACTCAAGTAAACAAATAGATCATGGCATCAAATAAGTTGACATTCATATCATTCTTCCCTTAATTAGCCAAATATATATTAGGTCATGTTACATGGCAATGTAATTGAATTAAGACAATAGCAAGGTTGGTTATGACCTAAGTCATAACCCTAAAGATGGTTACACTCGCAATACTCGTAGCTAATCATTTGTCTTGTATCCAAATCCCTTTGCCTCTTGTTTTGGGATGTTCACTGTTTTCTTCCTCTTCCACAACTTGCTGCCCTTGGTCTAGCAAGCATAACACATAAAATTCATCAAAACATGCACATAATGTCACACATATATTGTAACAATGTTACCACATTTGTACCTAACATTTAGCTACTGTTTTTATGCTTTCTTTTAAACATTTCTTACTTGTTCATCTATATATTGTTATTACCTCATTTTAGGACATAACTGAACATGTTACAATGTCCCAAAACTGTTTTGGAAACAGTTTGCTTCTAGGTGTAAAAACAGTCCCAAACTGCCCAGGACAACAGGGTATTTACACTGTATGGACAGTTTGCATTGTCTAGCTATTTCTATTTACAGTTTCCAGCATAGGACCCAGATTTCATTTCTGTTTTCACCTAATAAAAGTAGACATACTAAGGATCATGTCACTAAAATATCATCCCTGAATTTGATCTATACAAATTTTGGTGAATTTTCAAAGTTACTGCCCAAAACAGAGCAATTCTGGGCAGATTGCACCTATTCACATTTTAATTCCTTAAATTCATTTTAACCAATGTTTTGGCCCTATAATTCATTTCATATGAAATCCTAAACATGTTTAGTCAATGTTAATTCATTTTTCAAGGTGACCAAAACATAGTAAGTTGGTTAAATTGCTTAATTTTGCATGTTTACACAATTTGTTCTTATTAAAACAGTTTCTATGCTATATGACTTTGTTCATACTTTTATATTTCTTTTCCAGCATTGGTTACTAACAATTTAGCTTGTTTAACACCTTAATTACATTACCTAATCATGATCACGTTCAATTCATTAATTCCATAGCTCAATTACATGTTCTAACCATTCAATTCTTACAACAACATCTAATTTCAAATTTCCAGCAACCTAATTCTTGTTACACCATCACTTACACATAAATTCTATTCTAATTCAAGTTATCCATGATATATACAAGTTCAATTTCATCATCCTCTTTATTTCTAACAACCTAACAACTCAATTAAGCATTATACATCATCTAAATCAGAATTTCAAGCATGAATCAGTTTGGACAGCATGAATTTACCTTAGTAATGCTGCCACCAAGTTGAGTTTAGCTCAAATTCAACTTTGACACCATAAATACAAGCTTTCTCTCACAAGAAACCCTCTATAATTTATCTTCTTCAATTCGGCCAAACTAAGGAGAATGAAGAAGATGATGGCTATGTTTAATCCAAGTTAATGGATTCATGAAATGTCCAAAATGTCTCTTAATTAATCCTTATTATTAACTTAATCAAGGGCATTAGGGGAAATGAGAAATTTGTCATGCATTCCCCATATTTTCCATGTTATCCGATTAAGTCCTTCTAATTTGGTATCTTATTTCATTTAGTCTTTCAAATAGACCTTTGACTAATCAATTTAGCTTAAATTCTAGGTTCAATTAAGCTATCAACTTATGCAATTGGTTTCAATACTTCTAGGCTAGGATTTAGAGTGTTACAGTACGGCTACATTCCTGATTACCATAAAGCATGGTATGCAAAGTGGCGGGCCGTAGAAAAACTCTTTGGCCAATGGGAAGAATCTTACAACGAGTTACACCTGTGGCTAAAAATGATGCAGAAACACATACCTAGAATAGTTGTAAAACTTGAGACAACTCCGGCATACAAAAATGATCGTGTCGTACTAGGTGTTTGTCAATTCTACCGGCTGTTTTGGATATTTCCGTAGTGCATTAATGCATTCATGCACTGCAAGCCCATGGTTCAAATCGACGATACTTGATTGTACGAGAAATATACACAAGTCTTACTTCTGGCGGTTGCACAAGACGACAATTAGAAAATCGTTCATGTAGCCTTCACAATAGTCCAAAAGAATGATTTCGAGTCTTGGTAGTTCTTCCTTAAGAACCTACGGAGACATGTTCTTTCTCTTGTAATGTGAGCAAGGGATGATGGGATATGTGTTATTTCTGACAGAGGCACAGCGATCAAGTACGCAATACATCGTTTGGGCCGGTCTTGGCAGCTTCCCCGTATTTACCACTGTTACTGCTTACGACACATTGCAGCCAACTACTTGCAGCAGTACAAGAACCAAGATGAACATGCTCTGGTGCTTCGAATGGGTACGTCTTTTAGGTCCTCTGTATTTACGATATATTTGCATGTATTCTTCGCCCATAACTACTCAATTGTCCTTCCCTAGGCAACTCACATTACGTACATAGATCAGATGTTCGCAGAGTTGAGAGCCATGAATAAAGATGGCACAGACTATCTTACCAAAATCCCGAAGGAAAAATGGCTTCGATCATATGATGGGGGTAAACGATATGGTCATATGACAACGAACTTGGTTGAGGCGGTCAACTCAGCACTTAAGGGAATGCGGCATTTGCCTATCACTATCATTGTCAAAGTGACCTACTATCGTTTAGCTACCCTATTTGCAACCCTGGGAAGGCAAGCAATTGAGTACATGGCAGGTGGCCACAAAGTCCACCCAGACCTCCTTCAACAATTGCAAACTTATGTGCGCCATTCAAATGCGATGACTGCAACTCTCTCGAGAGGGCCATTCATTCCATGTTTCAGAATTTTCGAGGCTGTTGGAAGGCATACAGCACAACGCGTACGTGGTAGATCTAAGGCACAGAACCTGCGAGTGCGGAGTCTTCCAAACATTCAAATACCCGTGCACGCACGCCATTGCTGCTTGTTCTTCCCAACGGATTCACTACATGAGAGTGCTTGATTCGGTATACTTACTGGAAACGGTATTCAAGGTTTACGAAAAAGAGTTGTCTCCCATCGGAAATGAAATTAATCCATATGTCGTTGACGTTGAACCGACCATACGCTCAGATCCTATACTACTATGAAATAAGGGACGTCCACGAACGACACAGATTTACTGTACGGAGGATATGGTCGAACATAGAGAAAGAACCGAACAAAAGAAACTTTGCACTGTATGTAGAAATCCCGAACACACGAGTAACAAGTGTCCTAAACGCTCGGGGGCCTCGCATTTTGCAGAGCGCGAGTTCCTGTTAAGTTCGTTATTCTGAAAAGTGCTGCCACGTATGAGGATCTCGCTTTTTACAAAAAGCGAGGTCTTAAGTCGCTTTTACCAGAACACGAATTCGTCATACATGGCAAATTTGGGGGTCATTTCTCTAAATTTAGGTCAAAGGGGGTCATTTCTTTAAATAATAATTAAAATGGGATTATTCATTTAAAATTGCCATTTAGATTGTATATTTTTTTTCTATTTTAAAGGTTAGAGTTTTAGTTTAATGTTTATAGTTTATGAGTTTAGTATGTTGTATTTAGAATTTATAGTTTAAAGTTTTAATTTTTGTTTTAAAAAATAATATTTTTAAAAAAATAGTATAACTATGGGTCTTCGACTAATTAACTGGCTAATATGTATTGAGCTTTTCATAGTCGATTATAGGGTAATCCTCCCGGCCTAATTTTATTTTTTATTTACAATGCCTGAATTCGAATTCCTTAACTTGCTTAATGAACCTAACCTCTCAATCCGCTAGAGCATGTAGTTACTAGTAATTTCTGTATTTTTTATACATATTTATACCGAAAAATGTTCTTTAATTTAATTTAACAGTAAATAAATGACGTTAGAATTCCCAATGTCTGTCGACTTCTCTATACTTTTAATTACCCCGTTCTATTTTGTTTTGGCTTGATATATCTTTAAGTAAATATAAATTTTGCTATTTAAATTTTTTTTGTTGTCCATTCGATTTTCATAGTTTTGTCCTGAGTAATTTAGATTGACTCGCGTTGCACACTTAGTTCTGGTGGGTAAATTTTTAAGCGAAAATTTTTTGCATGCACAAAGTCTCGAACTCAAAATTTTCTTAAGCAATACCAAGCTGCTTATCACTTTGATAAACTCTTGCTAATTTTGCTATCAAACTTTGATACTTATGTATAATTTAATGTTTATTTTGTGTTATTAAGTATTTAATTTCATTTTTAATAAAATTAAACATTTATTATTTTTAAATTACACATATTCAAATCTGAAACATATGAAATGTGGCATGATTTAATATTTATTTTTAATTATGACTTTCTATCAAAACAACAATTATAATTAGAATAAATATTTTTAAAAATTAATTTAATTTTAACCTCCACAAAAGTTTACACATGATTTATGAAGGTAGGACTTGAAAATGAATACTTAAAGATCTAAGAGCCTTAATTGTTCGAAGAAAATATTGTTTAGATAAGTCTATTAATTTTAAGGTTTAAGAATTTATTTTAGAATGTAAAAATTTAGGACTGATAGTTTAAAAATATTGTTTAAGATTTAAAATTTAGGATTAAATTTTTGTATTTTATAATATGAATATGAAAGTTTATTTAATTTTTTTATATAATTTGTGTCTAAAAAATAACTTTTTTGAGCAAATATCTAAAAAATAACTCGAGTAAGGCTTCGATTAGGAACAAAGTTGGAACCAGCTTTTGGTTGTCAACGAAAAACTGCGCTCAATTACTCAAAAATCTTGCCATTTCAACTAGCTTTTATACCCGAGTTACTCTCCAAGTCATGCTTTTGAAAAACGCTGAAAATTTCAACTCTTCTTCAAATTACCGTTTCTATCACTTTTACCCTAAAATCTCGATCTAAAATTATTCTTGAACAGAGCCTAAATCAATTTATTAACAAGTCATGGTGTGTTTTGGGATGCACATAATTCCAGCTAGAGGAGTTGGGAAAACATTTAAATCTTAGTACCCATCTTTGACCGACCAAAGAGCCTGAAGTCAAAATACATGTGGTTTGAATTGTTGACTATTAGATCTAAAGCCTCTGAAAAAGTGAAATTTAGGTTTTTCAATCTTGCTTTTAAAATGCACTTTTAATCCGACAAACATGGATGTCAAAATATTTTTATATTTATTTAAAATTTTTATATTTACTATTTACTCACCACTCATGACAGCTATTATTTTTTAAATTTACACCTGTTTAAGTGGGTATATTCTCAAATCTACCCCTAAAATCACTACCTAACTAGATGCCTACCACCCAACATGTACCCTTCCGTACTTATTTGACAAACAACCAATAATATCAAATTATGCAAAAACAAACCATAAACTTGTGTAAAGAAAAGAAAAGTAAAACTTCATATATTTTATTGATTGGTCAAGTGCATATATATAATACATTTACACATGTATAAATTTAACTACAGCTAACTAACTAACTAACTAACTAACTATAACTAACTTAACTAAAGCACATTTACGTCGGGTATAAATTTTATTTAACTACATCTAACTAGACAATTGTAAAGAATGTTTATACCTTAAGATTTGGTTAAATTATAAAGCACGTCTTTTAAAATCTTAAGGTTTACATAATATGTTGTGAACTTATTCCTAAATTCATATGGTGGGTAGTTAGTGGTCGGGACGGGCGAATGCGATGCGGGTAAGGTCTCATATCTGTCACCTACCCACTACCCACAACGGGTATGACTTTTTACATCCACGCCCGCTCACAGCCCACCAAACTCATACCCATCTTTGCCCCAACTAGGCTGGGTACAGTGTGGACTCCACAAAACTGTATCCGTCTGCCATACCTACCGACAAATGAATCACCTTCCATTATTACCAAAAAAATCACCTTCCTTGTTTTTTTAATAATATGTATGTTCGTTTTACTGTCTATGTTCGGGATACAAAACTGCCCCTCTCAACAATATCGTCTTCAAAGTTTAAACTCGTGTCCTCTCCTTAAAAGTACAATGTGTTTACTAATGCAGCCAACGGTTAGTCATCTTTCTTGTTTACCAAGTTGAGCAATGCTTAAAATTTTAACTTTTAAAATTTGATTTTATAAATATCAAATTATTTAGAACTTAATTGATTATATTTTGATTAATTTTGTTTACCTCTGTGTAATTTAAATTCTATTTTAATGTTTGATTAATGAATTTAACAATCCAAATTACTTAAAATTTAACTGGACAACAATAACCACATCAAATTCGATTCTTTTCTATCGATCTTGAATAAGTGTTACAAAAAAATATGGTTTTCAGCGCATGCAATAGTTCACCATTTTCTAATTTTTATCTATCTTAAAATCCGTTATAGGAGCAATTCTCTCAATTTTATGGTTTAATTCGTATCGTCGTGATTCAAATTTTTAACTTTAATTATTTAAGAGGTTTAGCGTTTCATATCGTTAAACTCGTAGACAATTTAAAAATCTGTTAAAAAAATTATTTCGTAAAATAAGAAAAATAAAAGACCGATTACTATTTTTTTCCTTCGGGTGACAAAAGGAAATTAGATGGAGAGTTAGATCGAAAGTATTAAAAGGATTTGCAAAATAAAAACTAAAGGGTACTGATGTTGGTATTATGAGCACACTGTGATTCTTGGGTTAAAAATAATATATATTTTTAATTAAATAGAGAAATATTATATTTTTATAACGAGATTTAAACTCATACAAAATAAAATAAAAAAAGTATTCATAATTACTAAGTCAATTAATGGATCACAAAAATAATATATTTTCAATAATCTCAATGTTGATTATAAGTTAGCATATGTTTATATTTTTTTTAAATTATTTGATATTGTATATACTTTAGGAACAAATTTATTCAAACATCTTTATTACTAGGACGACTCGATGAATTAGAAATAGCGTTGTTAAGAAGAAGAAGAATCAAATAAAGATACTAAATATATTTATCCTAAAAATATATTTATGGATAGATCACCGCCGACTATTACGAGTCACGTGCCACATTTTAGTGTGTGATCCTATCCAAATAAATATTATCTTAGAGACTAAATATATATTCCACATGTGCTATTAAAAATATCTTTTATTTGTTTTCTATAAAAAAGATTTTTTGATTATTTATTATTTAAAATTTATTTATTGATAAAATATAAAAAAATATATTTTAAAATTGTTCAATCAAATAATTTTTAAAAATATATATTTTTATAAATTAATCATTTAAAATAATTACGATCAAAATTAACAAATTATTAAAAAATAATACGAAATTTTTTTAATGGAACATAAAAGAATACTTTTGGGAATTTGCATTTTTTTAAACCTTATTGATCATGAGTGGAGCCACCTCAAAAAAATGTCAATTTGACTTTTTAATTTTTTTTAAAATAAAAAGTTATTTATAAAATTCATATAAAAATATTAAAAGAATTAACACTCCTTTAAAAATACAATGACATGACTTTAAAAATTTGAATCTATTGAAATAAATTGACAACCATTATCTCCGCCCCCACTTAAAAATTATTTTAAAATTTTAACCCCATGTATACGAACAATTAACTTGACACCGATTGACAAACGTAGTAAACTGTAAAATAAATATTCTTTAATTTTAAAATAAATAAATAAAGACGTAGTAGAAAAAATAGTCGATTCGCAGGGATTAAAGAGCTTCCGATATTTAAAAGTTGAGTTTGACTTTAGCAAGAAAATAAAATAAAAGGGTTTTGATCAAGAGAGTAGAAAATATAAATAAAGTAAATTGGAAAATAAATTTAGAAAAAATGAAAGTGAATTTTGAGAAAATTAATAAAATAGAGTAGCCTCCTCAAGCTTTGCTTTGACTCGTTTCCAAACGAAGTTTGAGTAAGCTGGGGTTTTGATCATCAAATAAGATTTTACTTCAGATAAATGCCGGCTACATTCTACAAGGCCTAACCGCTTGTAACTTGTTTTCTCTTCGGTAAATCGATAATCCAAAATCAATTTTAGAATTTCAATTTTCTGGCTAGACTAACCATGACTATCGTCGTTAGAATAAAACAGTTTAAAATTTGGAAAAACCCAACTCTGACTATGTTATCTCAACGAGAATCAAATCCGATCTCAATTTTCTTCAGCGGACCGCCACTAAGTGTGTTCACAGGAAGTCGAATGTGCTACAAGCCGATCCTTCCTTCCTTCCAACTCTAAATCGAAACAACATTCAAATCAATGAGCCCTTTTTGAAATAAAAGCGTAATTTTTTTAAGGAAAGGCCCATTACCAATCCAAATTCACAAAAAAATTAAAAAATATACTCGATGATATAAAGTGTTTTTCAATTCTCACGATCGAAATTGAGTCATAAAAAATGAAGCTAATAAGAAAATTTTATAAAAATAAAATTTCTTAGGAACAAATAAAAGCTAAGTGTGTGTTTTTCAAGCTTCACCCTAAAGCAGTATTTATAGCTTGAGAAAACCCTAAAATTTAAAATAAAATACCTAAGATAATTCTAAAAACATTCAAATAAATTCCTAAAATGATAATTCAAATATAAAGTGATAATTCTAAAATGATAATTCAAATATAAAATGATAATTCTCAAATATTTAAAACGTAATAATTTCCTAAAATACGTTTATATATTTATATTAAAAAAATGTATATTTGTTAACTTTAAAAACAAGTTTCACCAAATTGTAATTTGTTTCCATGAATGATTCCATAATATCTTCTTTCTCCCACGCAAACCTTTTTTTCTTTTAGATCTGAAAATGATAGCACATCAAAAAGAAAATTCTCGTGGAAAAAAGATGTTCCAATTTATTTTCAAAGCAGGAAATAAGTAGAGAAAAGGCAGAGTAGAAATTAAGGGTGTTAAAAAATAATCGATCCAATTTGACCGATATAATCTAATTATTTGTTGATCTTATCTTAAAATTCGGATATTCAATTCGATTTTTATTTTTGGATTGAATATTCGATTCGATTTGAAAATTTTTGGATCAGATACAGATTAAAATATTTCAAGTTTAGATTATTCGAAGATCTGAAAATTCAAAATTTCATGAATATTAATCTTGTTATATTTAAAAATTTGATGCTTATTTTATCCGAAAATAAAAAATTCAATTTTTTATAGATATGAATCTTATTACATTTAGCAATTTGTTGTTTGTTATATTCGAATTTTCAAAATTTTCATAAATACGATATTCAAATTCAAAAAAATAGTTAAGTCAAATTATATTTTGGGATAATTGAATATCCAAATATTCGGTCTGCGTATCTGAATAACTGATTTTTTTCATATCAAATACTAATCACTATAGTGTCGATCCGAAAAATTAGATAGGATCCGATCTGATATACGACGATCAACACCCCTAGTAGAAATGTCACGATAAATGTCAGATACCATATTGATTTAATTATTTTAATTAGTAAAATAGTTACAGTGATTTCGGACAAAATGCATAGACGTTTTTTTAATTAATTTCTATATTATAACTTGGTATTTTATAATTTTTAATAGTTTAAAGATAATTACAAAATAATATATGTTCATATATATTTTTAATCTTTTTACAATGCGCATATCCTTGTAAGCAGAACGATTTGAGCCCATATTTCTTATAATAATTCAAATTAATTAATAACCAATCATCGAGCTATTTAGGGAGAGTAGACGTTAGAGTTTTTAAGTAAGGTTGAATGATTCAAATTTTGATATTGTGAATGGACTAAACTAGAATAAGATAATCATCCCCATAACATATTTTTTATATTATTTAATTTAAATTAATCAACCAATAAATTAAATTCAGATAATAATATTGAATAATAAAATAAAAATAAACAACCTTATCCATATTGCATCATAGTTTAAACTATGGGCACACTTTAATTAATGGTATTATCAATAATAAATGGTAACCATCCATTATCGTGAGGTGATGTAATGTTCATATGTCATTCTCTCCTATGTCTGGTATATTAAAAAATAAGTTGAATAAATATATAATATAAGTTATTAAATAAAAATATATATTCGTATACAATGTGAGAGTTAATTTTACATATAAGTTGAATTATTAAAAAATAATATATATTTCAATTTTTAATTATTTTCTCTTAAACAATAAAAATCATAGATATGGTTTTCTAAAATTTTAAATGTAATCTTATTGTTTTGAAAACTTGAGATATATATAAAATTTGTAAAAATTTATATACAAATTAGAGGGAAATATGTTTTTAACTAAAATATCTCATAAATATTATTTTGGAGGAAATTATTTTTATAAAAATAATTAAAATAATATAATAAAAAATAAATATGACAATTTTAACTATATATGTTACAAAAATTTTAAATATTAATTAAGAAATGGATTATTAGTTTGTAATCGATTTTATATAATATATTTATATATATAACATGTATAATATATAATATGATTTGTAAAATAACATTATATTTATATTTATTTTATTATTTTAATTATAATCAATTTGATTAATTATATCCAAACTTTAAAAAAAAACTCAAAACTTCTCTTTCCAATTTGCCCACTTGCATCTTCGGTATTTCATAGAAACTGCAAAAAAGAAAAGGCCAATTAATCTACCACCTCATTAAAATATGCCGACATTGTTATTTATTATTTAATCCCTCTCTTATGGTCAATTTTTACACTAGTCCCTATAGTTTTTATAAGTTATAGTTTTAATACATGCATTGTAATTTGATCATTTTAGCCCTTGTACTTCTTGAGTTTTAAAATTGCAATCCTGACTCGAACATTAAAAAGATAATATGACCAAATTATAGGCACTTCAAATAATCAAATTGGAGAGAAACTAAGTCTATAACTCACACATATATAACATTAGGACTAAAAGAAGAATTTAACTTAACAAATTTAACGGCTTTGTTTGGATCATAGCTGACACTTCAAAAATTGAAAAGTACATTAATTAAAAATGAGCAAATTATAGAACATGAACTAAATCCACAATTTACATATATTACAGGGACTGAGATAAAATTTGGCCATATATGTATAACGTATTGTTAAACTTTTCTATAAGTGAGTTCATTGTCTTACAATCCGTCACTTCAATAGGGAATGCACACACGACTCCACTCCCTATTTTTTTAAAGGAACAAGTTAATAATTTTATTTTAATTATAATGAAATATAAATAGAAAATTTTAAACACTAAATTATTAATTTGTAACTACTAAATTTTGATTATGTTTTAAATATATAAATCTTAAATTATAAACTCTAAACTTTATACATTAATCCTAAATTTTAAAAACTATATATTCGAGATCATAAATATTAATCTTAAATTGAAAATTTTAAATTTTTTGGATGCTTTGAATAATCCTAATTTTTTTTTTGAAAAATGCTTAATGACATTTTTTTGTCTTTGAACTTTTAAAAAAATCGTTTTAACTTTTAAACTTTTTATCTCTTATTACTTCGAACTTTTATTTTTGTCAAATTGAATTAAATGACGGAAAAAGTAACAAACCAGTTAAGCTAAAGTCAGTTGTTTTATATTTTTGACAATAATTTTGTAAGTTATTTTGTTTTTTTATTAAAAATATATAGTTAAATTATTTTTTTTTTAAAATTGGTATAAAAAAGAGCCAAAAATAGACGGCGTTGAATGGAATGTTTTCCAATCAGTTGAAATAATTTGAAAAAAAAAAGTTCGAAAGCTATTTGCAAAAAAGTTGAAGGACTAAAATGATTTTTTTTAAAAAAGAATTGACGGCCCAACATATGTTAAGACCAAAAGATACCGTTGGATCTTTGAAATCAAGGACCAAAATGTGCCCGTGATTCAATTTGAGTTGGACGGACTGTTACAACACTTTTTTTATATATATATATATAAACTGTGTGCATTTTCTCGGTTGTTTTTTTTTTTCTTCTTCGAGCTTTGATGTTGATATTGATATTGATATTGATAATCCACATTCTCCAAGTACTACAACAGCCTTTACTTTGTCTTCACTCTTCAATCATGCTTGTCCGAGATCGGGTAATTTGTTAGAAGAACGTTAATTTAAGAAATAAAACAACCAATAGAATGTGGATATTATATTAAAATATTGAATTAAACAGAACAAGATAAATATAATATATCTAACAAAATTTATTAGAAATGAGCCGAGGTTTGTAGCTACACGGTTTTCTTAAGACTGATTTTTTATTTTTTCTTGGTGCTTGAGATCGTCAGTCGCATGTCTCCAATAATACAACAACTAAATAATCAACTATAGTAGCACAACTACAGAGACCACAAATTATATAATTGCCTTTATCTATCATTGAAAACTAGAGGAGAATATAATAATTTTTGAGTTGTGCTTAACCTAGAAAGTTTACACGGTATTTATAGGAGTTTTACATAAGAGAATAATTGGAAATAATATATTCCGAAATTATGGTCATTAATATTGTATCGAATAAATTTGAAAATAAACCATTAATATCGTATTTAATTGAATATATATTCATGAGTTGTAAAGCATTACCATGTTAATATCCAAATTTAAGAAAACCATAAAATATCATTTTAATTCGGAATATTAAAAACGATATGTCACATTTAAGGAAAAAATTTAATTTACAGTGAGTAAAATATCCACAAACCCTCAATTCAAACATACGCGTTGCCCACATCATCCAAGTGCGTTCCTAACTTTGATGGGTTTAGCAAGCTTCAATTAACACCCCTCCACCTATGCATAAGTCATTCAATGACTAGTAAGTGGATTGGAGTATAGAAAAATTTCTCATATTTGTTATCCTACTAATGTGGAGTATAATTTTTTCATTTCCCTTACACAATCCACAAGTAATCTACTTTGAGCATCAATTACTCATTTATCACTCAACCGTTTTGAGCATATGAGATATCGTTATAAAGATTTCATGAAATAGAATATAAATCAATAAATTCATCATTTGAATCTTCATCTTTACCCATAAAAAATATGGCTCAAAATTCTCAACTTATCACATTTTTCCAACATGATTTGCCTTTGAAAGTCGATGACTCTCAAGAAATGATCATCTACAACTCCCGTTACGAAGCTCTCGACTTCAGTTGGTCCCCTTCCGATTATTCAACGTGTCAATCGTCATTAAATTCAAACTCAAGACGATGCTGAAACTGATTACGGAACAAACCGATGGGAATTACTCATGGGCATAGCCACATAAAAGAATGAGATATCTGTTGAAACTTTATTTTTTTTAAAAAATTATATGTAATTTTTATATAAAAAATTTAAAAGTATATATTTGACATCAATGTTATAAATAAAATGACATCACTTTATAGATAATCATCCCCTTTAAATATTATTAAAATAATAATATTTTTTAAATAAATTTTTGGCTCCACCATGGATTACTATAACCCAACCTGTTGATGCTGCTGCAACTGGCATGTTATCAGGAACTTGTAATTTCTTCACGGCATAACAAGAAAACTGCTTCCGAAACGAGGATTATGAAAAAGTGGATAAAGGGAGACATTACAGGGGAGTTAGGCAGAGGCCGTGGGGGAAATTCGCGGCGGAGATCAGAGACCAGACGAAGAATGGGGCACGAGTTTGGCTAGGCACCTACCTACGAGATGGCGGAGGGAGCAGCTTTGCTTAATTTCCCACGATGGATTGGCAACGCTAAGGAGGTTGATTCTTTCAGGGTCAATGCCAAGTATCTTCGGCAACATGATCAGTCAGCTTTGTACAATGGTTCCTCTCCTAAGAGGAGGTGATCAAGCTTTTAGACTTTGCTTAAAGTTTTTAAATACACAATATATTTACATAAAATATATAAGTACATATATATATAATAGTAAAGACTTTAATATTTCAAACCAAAAAAAATAACAACAGGAGTATGACTCAAATGCACTAACATATTAAAATTTACATAAAATAATATATAAGTATATGTATATATATAAATAAATTATAATCCTCTGGTTATAGAATTATAATGTAAAATATGTTTTTAAATACACAATATATTTCTTTTTTTGGAAGCAATACACAACATATTTCAAACGTTATACAAAAAAATTATATATATATATATATATATTGAACCATTAAGTGGTCTTAATAGTAAAGAATGGTATCATTCCTTCTAGGTGTTTAAAGTCTTTGGTTTCACAAAAAAACTATGTCGTTTTAGTTAATAGATTTAATTATTATTGTTTGAGTCAATATTGATATTTTAATATTTAAAAAATATTAAAAATATCAAATTATTGAACATAGACTAAATCTACAACTTATGCATAGATCATAGTATGAGACTATTAATAACATAATTTGATATAATAGATTTAATTGATACCATTTGGGTTAATTTAATTTTTCAAAATTCAAAAAATACAAAAGTATAGTGTTATCAAATGACAATGACTAAATCCACAACTTAAATATAATAAAGAGATCAATGGCATAATTTCAAAAGAAAATATTAATAATAATGCTCAAACTACCCTTCAAATAAAAAGTTTTTCCTTTGTTTAGTGTCTTCAAATTAAGCATCTTAATTTCAAATTATTGAAGTCTATTGCTGTATGGGATTGATTTTTTTAACCACTAGTGTATGATCATTGGTCGATTAATACGAATGGAGTTTTGTAAAGACTCAATATAAGGTGGCCCTCTCAAGTCCCAATCCAATCTTCATTCGCAACGTCTGGATTCGAACCCCTAACCATGCTTAAGGGACTTAATGCTTCACTCTGCTAGAGCAACTGATCGTTGGTAATTATTGCATTTAAATATACCTATATAATAAAGATATTTTAAAATATTTGATCTTAACAAAAAAATATTAATATATTTGACTATTGAGTTCGTTTTTGGTGACCTACAACATTGATATAACATATAAGAGAAAGTGAAATCGAACATATTTAAATGTTTAAAGTCTTTCCATTTAAGAGGTGAAGAAAGTTAAATAATCTAGCCATTGTTTAAAAAGTTATGATACTATACATTTATGGCATTTTTTATATATAGCCTTACACTAAACTTAAAGTACTTAAGAGAACACGTTCAAACAAAAAAAAACATTTATCAACCAACAAAAAAAAAAACTAAGCAAACTAAAAGAAGATGAATATGATTTGAACTTAAAAGGAAATTCAAATTCAAACACAAACACAAACATTATTAAGCAGTTCGTACATAAAACGACACGATAAGTTAATTAAACACCCCCACCTTCTTACATAAAACGGCACACTACGTTACTTAAACACCCCCACCTTCTTTATTTACTCCCAAACTTCACACACATACATACATATATATATATTTCAGCTTCAGCTTTATATCTAAAGCCTTGCATGGCGTTTAGTTGAGCAATTCCGTAATCCATTCAAGATGTGGCAAATCTGATTCCTTCAGATCAACTCCACCACCACCAACGGAACTGTTCTTGTTTTTGTTGTTGTTGTTCATCTCTCTTGCCTCATCTTCCCTCATTTTCAATGTCCTCAAACTCTCGAGCAAACTCGAAACTCCTTCCAGCTCTGGCGCTGATGGTTCCACAAATTGTGCCTGCATTGGCCTGGAACGGGAACTGGAACCTTCTCCTCCGCTGCCCAATGGAGACCCCACTACCATCATCAGCTGATGGTTATTTCCGGCGCCGTTCCTCGTCGTCGTCATCTTTCCCTTGGTTGCTAGATTAGGGATGTTGAATATGGGCTCAGGCGACCTCAGCTCGTCAGGTGAGTGGGCGAAGAAACAAACCCTACGTGTGCAGAACCTACCTGCACTGCATGGACGGGTGCGGTACTTGGTGGGGTGCATCCAGAATTCGAACAAGCCGTGAGCAAACTCGCAGTTGTCGCCTTTCGGGCATCCACCAAAATCTTCGCGGAATGTGGGGCAGATGACGGCGGCGTAGGGGTATTTGAGAGGGTCACGGCGTTGAGCCTTCTCGCCGCGGTGGGCGTAGGGGCACTCTGTCCAGTCGTGGCTATACATCCTGGTGCAACGCTTGATCTTGAAACCGTACATGCGGAATAAATCAGACCCGTAGATTTCTCGATCAATGGCGTCGTTGTACTTAACCCGAGTCTGTGCCTGAGCCAGAGCCAGAGCCTGCGCCTGTGCCTGTGCCTGAGCATGCGCCTGGACAAGGTTAAAGTTGGAGATGAATTGTTGCTCTGCAAAATCGTAGAAATTTTCATTGACCATGTCTTTCAGCATTTGTGGAGATCAATGGAAAATGAAGAGATAATCCAAAACCAAATGCAGCTATAAAATTACTAAATGAAACTTTTGCAAGAAAATATGGATATTTAGAGAAAAGGAGAGTAAACCCAAGATTGCATGCTACTGGCTTATTACAGAAACCTAAGAAACAAACAAAACAGAAACATATTCAAGATTGTAAGAGAAGGAGGTGAAGCATTTGAGGAGGTTAGAGTGGATTATATAGAGTAAAGTTCAGTTAAAAAGTAAAAACTAAGCCACGGGAAAGTTACATTTCAACTCCATAACCATTCCTTTTCACCTCACGGTAACACACATTATCCTCTTTTCAGATAGACCGGGTAGGAGGGCAGTCGCCTCTAGAATTTAAAATATATGTGATTTAATTTTTTAAAATAATTTAATTAAAAATTTATTTTGTTTTTTAAAAGTTTTATAAGTGTACCTATTAGAATTTTATAAATTAACCTCTAACTTAAAGTTTTGCGTCCAACCATGACTCTTTTTCTCTAGAAATGGAATATTGTTAGTAATTAAATTATATGAGGGTTAATATTATGTACTATAATAAAGGAAAATGAATTTAATTACTTCTAAAAATTAAAATTAAAATATAAAATGTTGGCTAACACTCACAGCGGTAAGAGTGAAGCAAGGAGTGTCCGACATGTAGAAAACGTAGCATAGCAAAGGAATGGAAGGGAGGGTTAAAATAGTAAATGACATGGGGACTCACACGTGTTGGGTATAAGGGGGCGTGCTTATATAAGGACAAAACTGAAACTTAGATTCCGGGTACACGTGTTAAGGCGACGACATTTGTCATCCACCATGTCACACTCACACTCACACTCACACTCACACTCACACTCACACTGACACTCTACTCTCATGGTTTGGTCACGGTGACTATTTGACAAAACTACGAAACTAAGTCTATTTCTTTCGTGCGTTTTGTTCACCGAATTTAAGTTAACTTTGAGAATGAGATTTTTAAAATATAATAATATTAGATATATTGTTGTAAATGTCAAATTACATTATTTAACTTGTTTGACAAGAATATAAAAATACAATATTTGATCGTAGGAATATAAAATTACTTAAATGCATATTCTATCTAATTATCTTTGAGATGTATTTTGTTAAAACTTAAAAATAATTTTTAAGAACTGATATGATGGCCTTTTAATTCCATCTATAAAATTAGAAAAGTATACATAATAAATCAATTTTATTTCACATCTATTGCAATATAGTAAAATCATGAAAATTATATATATGTTGATTAAAATTGCTAATGGGTATTAAATTACTTCATTAGTGAAATTAGCTTTTAAATCCCTCATGGTGATTGTTATTTCATCAATAGTTTTAACTTAAAGAAGCAATTAGTTTATAAAAAAGAGGGTTATAAGAGAAGAGGATTGATTTCTGTTAGGACAAGATCAATCTCAAGATGTAAAAAACATGTCTAAAATTTAAGATCATACCTTTGGCACTGATATGAAAAGTTATCACCTTCCTTTCAAAATCATACTTGCCAACAATCACCTCCTTGTGAAACCGCAAACACCGCCGGCACCGGATTCTACTCTCGACCTCACACATGACGAAAATGATCGAACATCCGACCATCCTGAATACCTTAATTCTCAACATCTTTCGAGGAGCGTTTGATCAGAGATTAAAATGCGACTCGAAAGGAAATATGCTTCGATGAATCCAATGGTCGGCAAAAACAATCCAGTATATATACACGTTTTTCTCGATACGCGACAATCAGTCGTCGTAACGTATGATAAATCATTTTTTTTATTTTTTTCAAATAAAAAATTAATACCTTTATGTAAATGGTATTAGCAATGATATTATTACTTCCAATACATTCAATCTAAAAGGAAAAATATTGAAATGTACATTGTTGGCATTTTAATTTCTTGCACATTAGATTATTTGTCTCCCTTCTTAATTAAACCACTAACACATAGATTATATTTGTAACATGTCTAGGGATAAAAATGAATGGATAAATAAATAATAATGAAATATTGTAGCTTTTAATTTTTATCCTTTTGTATGATTTATTTACCGTAGTAAAAAAAAGGAAATAAAAATGAAAGAGATAGGGATGATGTAACAGAAAGTGAAGTCGGTTATTGAATGTGTGGTTGTCGGTGAAGAAACAGAGGAAGTAGAGAAATAAGACAATGCCGGAATTTCCGGGCGCGAGCGTTACATTTTTTGCATGGTCTTCTCCTTTCTGTCGCTATACTCCAAAAGGAATCCGAACTACTTCTCACTCTCCACTCCCTCACTTCAATGCTGACCTCATTCTTTTCCTTTTATAAAATTTTGGGTAAATTACATTAAGTAGTCTTTGATTATAAGGTGTATTTTTTGTCGAGTCCCCCACCAATTATGGAAAGTTACAAAATGGTCATCGTGACTATAAGGTGTTTTTTTGTTGGTCTTGTGTCATTCAAAATTTAACAACCGATGATGTGGTAGTTAATAAAAATTAACATAATAACACATTTATTTTGTCATATTTGTGCATTTAATTAATTTAGTCTTAAGTCAAAAAAATAGTTAGATCAAGGGGCACGTGCATTGTTGGATGCTGGGGCGGTGCACTGGAGGGCTCGAACGGGGTGCGAAATTAGCTGGGTTGAAGTGTAGGACAAAGAGGAGGTGACTCAGCGCTTACCAAATATGTAATGCCCCGATTTTGGGCCTAACGGTATATAGGTTGATTAGACGGTTTGGTAGATCGGGTTAGATATTCGAGTGGGATTCGAGATTAAATTTGGATTAAATATTTTTGAGTGAGAAAATATTTGGGAAAATATATAAAAATAATTATTTAATATATGAATATTTTTGGTAAAGTCAATTTTGAAAAATGGAATTCAGAAATGTGACATTTTGGCTAGTGACCAATGTAAAGAATTGAAACTGTTTTTAGTGACTGTTTTGTAAAAGGATCAAAACTTTGAATCTTTAAGGAGTTATTTGCCTAAAGTATAATATCAGACTTTTCTCCTTAATTGGCTATTTTAAAAAGATTTGGGAAGAGCATAAATTGATTTTGGGAATTAATTTTATAATTAATTTCCTAAGCAAACTTTACGTAACTAACTTTCCTCTAAAAGATTTTTTCTCAAATTCTCTTCAGCCAAACACTCCTTTCTTCTTCAAAATCTTCAGGTAACTTCTTGATTTCTTCAATCTCTTAATGTCAAACGAGTTCTTAATTGTTTCCTATCAAAATCTTATTGTTTTAATCTTATTTTCTCATGTAAATCAATACAATTAAGGAGGAAAGTCAATATTAGAGGTGAGCTTCGTCCTTCTCCTCTAATGTATGGTTCTTTACTGAAATTTCCAAGTTATTGATCCTTTACATATGTTTTCTAATGAGTTTTAATGATTTAATTATGGAAATTGGTTAAATCAAGGTTTACTTGATGAGATTAAATAAATTTCGTTTCAGATCTGTTTTGCTGAGTTCTTGATTGATTATAATCATAATTTTGATGTTTTATAAGGTTAATAAGTTGGCTTTAACATTGGAATCCCGAAACCATGTGAATCTCTAATTGGTTAGGTTGCCAATGTTGCGTCTTTGGTGAGTTTTGATTGATTAATGAATGCTGGAAATATAAGGATGATGTTAGGTTATTTTTGGATGTCAATGGAAGTTAATTGATGGATTAAACTTTTAGGTTTTGGCTGAGTTAAGTGTATAAGATTTTTTATGTTGATTTTTGTCGTTTTAGAAAGCTTTCAGCTAGTGTTTGTAGAGGATTGTTGAGGATTGATGTTGATGGGTTTGTGGATGCATTTTGATGGATTGGATCCTTTGTTTTGTGTGGTGAAACCAGGGGAGGTTGATCCTCAAGCTTGAGGTGTCGATTCGGAAGCTTTGGGATGAGTGATTTGCATCGGCGAATGAGGCTTTGCGTTTTCGATGACTGAGAACGTGGATTTCAAATTTGAAATGGTTTAAAGGTGATTTTTGGGAGTTTAAACTTAGCTTGAAATGATGGTTTAAACTTGGAAGTAAGTATGATGAGATTTCTCCCCCAGTCGTGTTTTAAGGAAATGGTTTTTATGCATTGTTTTGAATTACATGGTACCTACTATTAAACATGTTTTCGAGTATGTTATATAATGTTTTTGATCATATTTTGATGATGGATGCATTGGTAAATGATCCATGTAAGTATGAGGAATACTTGTGAATGCATTGGGTTAATGCATTAAAAATGGTTTTGATGTGTTGCTTTAAAAACAATGAGGTACATGATTAATAATGAATTATATTGACAAGTGATGTGGTTTAAAATGTTATCGAATATAGTTGGTTGACCATAGGATTGATAGTGCACTATAAAAAGTCGTCTTGGATGTCGAGGGGTTTATACGGTGTACCGAATACTTCATCCAAGTACCTTAACGATTGAGGGGTTATATGGTACCGAAAACACCCGTTAGTGGATTAAGCATCTAACTGATGATTGGGGTTGGTGTCCCCGGGGTTGTGATTGTACCCGGTTGTGAGTATACCTCGATTGTGATCGTACCGTAATTCCGGTTGAGATGGCTTGAAGTGTTGAAAGGATACTTGTTGAATCCGTGTATCCGATGTAATATTTTGTGAAAGTGGAACTTGGTTTATGATCACTTAAAATCCAATATAATTGTTAATGTATCATGTGGTGGATGTTGATGTATAATGTTGGTTTATACATGTTTACTCTTTAAGCTTTGCATATGGATTAATGTGCATGAGAAGGCTTAAATTGAGGGTTAACAATGAGATTTGTTGCTGATCCATGATAGATGTTGTATATGGTTTAATATGCTCGTTTTTGAAACTGTTAAGTGCATGGTTTTCAAGGCATGATGTTTTATGTAATGATTGAAATGTTGATTTCAATGTGGTTTTGAAAAACGGTTTTAAATGCATTGATGGTGTGCGTTTTGAGCGCTTTTCACTAAGCCTTGTGTGCTTACGCTCTCTTTGTCCATCAATGCAAAGAGTTAAAGGTTGGAGGCAGCGAGCAAGTGAGGGGAAAATCTAAGGACTTGTATAACGAGAAAGTACGATTTTGAGCTAGACTTGTAGTAATAAAGGCAATGGGGTTTGTTATTGATTTTTGGGATGGTTTGAGTTAAATTCCATGTTTTGAGCAAGTTTGTTGTATTGTGTTGGAGTTGTAATTGGCTTTATATGTTTGGTCGATGTTTCAGATTATATTTCATGCTTGAAATGGTTTGTTGCTAGGAAGCATGCCTCTAGGTTATTTTGAGAAGTATAATGCCATGATTCGAAGATGTTTCTATGAAGTTGTGGTAAGGTTTAATCCTTGATGTTGTTGTATATATGTTTGAGGCATGTTGTAATGTGCTTGAACATTTAAAAGCATGTTAAACCAGCAAAGTTGGATATTTCAAGTCCAAGCGTATCGGTACGCATGTCCCTGTACCAATATGGGTAAGTTGCTTTTGGGATAGAGTTTTGGTATACGGGGAGCTGTTTAGATACGAGCAATAGTATTGTGGCAAGGTGTATCGATACGCATAAGCTGTATTGATGCGGTTTTGAGCTACTAGAATCTGGAATTTTAAGAAATGGCAAAGCGTACCGATACAGATAGTTGTTATTTTAGTTAATGTGATGTTTAGATGTTTCTGTTTTCTTCCGCTTTGGTCCCTGAATGTTACGTATGCAATTGAATGAGTTTGGATGATCGTTATAAGACGATTTCTGACATGTGAGCATGAAACCTGATTAATTAAGGATTGGTAACTTTAAAATGGATTAAGTCCCTATAATTTTCTAGAATTACAATTTGGTCCCTAAATTATAATTGCGTGTAATTAGATGTCGATTCGATGCCCGATTGAGTTGAGTTTTCACCCGCTGCCAGTATGCACACCATAGGTTAATAAATTGCATCTAGATAAGATAAAAGAAAAATGAACGTAATTCGAGTTAATCTTTACGGGTTTGTTTCGGCAAACTCAATGTAGCTCGCTTGGTTCGATCTTGAGGCTAGGCCAGGTCGAGGGGGTTACAAAATCAAATTAGAAGGCAGAAGAGCGTTGGGAAACACGTTGGTGTGTAGGATTGGGGATGTTCGAGCGCACGACTGAGACGCGAAAATAAGCGTCTAACGGTGTGGGCTGATGGACAAGTAAGGGGAGTAGGACGAAAAGGTTGTCGGAGCAAAAAGGCGGTGCTTGAGTGGAGAGTTAAATTGATAGAATGAGTAAATAAAGAGGACTAAGTTTATTGAAAGTTTTCGGATTAGGACCAAATAAATTGAATATGTAAATATAAATGACTAAATATGTTATTCTACCAATTTTTGCTAACTGTCATGTCATTCGCCGTAAATTTTTTAACGACATCGAACCAATATGTTACTTTTTTAAGTCATAAGATTATTTTGTAATTTTTCATTGCCGGGAGATTCAACAAACAAAAAAACGCCCTATAATCAGGTCTATTTATATAATTTACCCGGAAATATTACTATTAAGATCTCACTTCCACTTAGTGCCCTCTTTTCCTTTAAATGTAAAATATACAAGTAGTTACAAAATTGTAAAACAATCGTTTTAATCATTGATCTTTCAAAAATTACAAAATAATCATTAAATTTATCATAATCATAATAATAATTAAATTTTATCGAGACGATACAAAATGGGTTCGGTAAAATGTAAATGTATAAATTTTCGAAAGCTCAACGATGAAAATAATTATTTTTTTTATAATTTAACGACTATTAATGTATTTTATTGCTTCTACGACCTTTTTGGTTGAGGCCAACTAAAATAAAAGAAATTGTATTAATTTCAATTATCGGGTTAATTTTTTATATTCACAAAAAAAATGATTGGGATTAACTCTCTTTGCCTTTTTCCTGATTCGATTATTTCCTTGTTCCACTTTAATTATATTATAGTTTTATGATTTTTATTTTTTAATTATAAGAAAATCACATATGAATGTTCGGATGAAATTTATATTAATTCAACAATTGGTTTCACTGAAAAAGAAGATGACGTTCTTTCTAGAGATTCGAGTTTAAATCGCCTTACCTATAAGGTGTGTGCGTATTGTCAAAATGTTAATAATATTTAGTCGATCAATTAATTAAAACCAGTGTTTTATACGCAAAAATGACAAAAGCAAACAAAGAAATTGGGGGAAATTTTACATTCTTGCAAATAATTAAAATACAAAGAAATATAAACGTCGATCGACCATACAAATTATATAACAACAAATTAAACAATTAGAATATGACATGTAATGTAATAGATTAATGTCACCCGACCATTAATTATTTTGTAAATGTGAGTGTAGATTAGAAGTGTTCATGAATTTGGTTGGGTTAAATTTAAGAAGGATTTGTTTATGGTGTTAATATATATTTTATGTTTGTTTGAATTTAGTGTGACTTAAAATATGAGTCTCAAGTTTTATTCAAATCCTTGTATATTTAATCCAAACACGTTTTAAATTTATCTATATATTTTTAAAAAATTAAAATTATTTATGTTATTTTAAAAAAAATAAATATCAAACAACATATATATTTTTTCACATTATAATATAGAAAATAATTTGATGCACTGAAATTTAAAGTTAGGTTTATAGTTTAGAATTTAGGGTTTGGTTTTTAGTGTATGGAGTTTAAAACTCCTAAAATGACAACATTATTTAAAACTCACTTATGAAAAAAAAAATTCACTAACGGTACATCAAATATTAATCATCCTAATATTTTACATTATTATAAATTTAATTTGTATGTAATACAAATTATCCACCGTGAATTTGAATGTGTCGCCGTCAAAGTGCAACACTTCCTTCCATTTTAATGACAATATATACATAGATAAATAATGACAATATATTACAATCCTCCTTTAACTCACGAGAAATTATTTTATAGACCGGCTCAACACTT
Source organism: Hibiscus mutabilis (assembly GCA_019671005.1). NCBI lineage: Eukaryota > Viridiplantae > Streptophyta > Magnoliopsida > Malvales > Malvaceae > Hibiscus > Hibiscus mutabilis. The sequence continues at coordinate 42,083,603 of CM033735.1, read as the reverse complement.
TATTTATGGTCTTTATCTATTAAAAATCAGTCAATTAATCTTTTTTATGTCATTAATTCATTCATAATCAATTTCTATGTAACCACACATTCCCTATTTACATAGCATAAAAAGTCAAGACTCATCTTTAAAAAAAAATGACACGAAAAGAAAATAGATGACTGATTTTTAATAGACATGATCAAAGATGACGTGGTAAGCCGGATCATATAATAATTTTTCCTAACTCACATACCACTGTTAGGATACTATTTCCCCCTTTTTGGAATTAAAATTGACACTAATTAGAGAAAAAATAATAATTGAACATACACACAAAATTTTAGTACTGGGAAAAACCAAAATGAGAAAATTTGTAAGACTCCAGTTTAATTTAAACTTGTCTTCTATTATCAAGCAAGATTAAAAACGATATATCTCATCTAGCGCAGATGATTTACAAATTCTCACAACAATGACGTTTCTCTTTATTTTTTTCACATCTCACTCAAAGGAATTAACTTGTAATTATGCTTTTTGATTTTATATTTTACATATTTATTTGACTGGTTGGCTAATTTGTTTTTTTTTGTTCTTTTATTTTTTTAAATTATAAGTTCTAGGCTTACTAAAAATATTTATTTATTTTCTCTTAGAGTCCCTCTTCTTTTTCCCTCCCCTTAAATAAATTTAAAATTAAATTTAAAATTTACAAAAAAATTACTTGGAAAATAATGTCATACATAGATATGAGGATACATTTCCTAAAATATATGATACATCACCTTCAATATGTTCATTTCCCTAATTCTCGATTAAGGAGGATGCACTCAACAATGTGTGCATAGATACAGATTACTACAGATATATAACCTTTAGGATCGCCTCGTATGGTGAGCGACATGAGCACCTTTTAGGGTACTACTTTCTACCTTTATAATTTCAGTATTTCTCAAGTAATAATCTTGTAAGTTAAGAATAAAAATATTTTGCCTTTAACTATGTTCTTTTATATGTCTCACACTAAAAAAATTTAAAAATTAAAATCTAAACTCTAATTCTAATTTCCACATCCTAAATCCCACACCCTAAAAAATACACCATACCACTAATTTCATAAACCCTAACCCTAAACTCTAACTTTGAACCCTAAACCCACTATTTTAAAATAGGACATCAAAGGAGGCATGGTTAGGGCTAAACGATTTCCATCCCTAAGTTAGTGATTATACTTATTTTTTTTAGTTGTATTTAAGGTGTTTTCTAAACAAAATAATAAAAATAATGGTTTGTTAATAAAATTAAATTAATTATTTAAAGTAATGGAATATGTTTTTGTTTTACCAAGACCCATTTTAGGTTTTCGCTCATAGCATTAAAAATATCTGAAACGGCTCTGACCACCCTCACTGGTGTCTTAACAGGCAGAAGTAACTCCTAATATGATGCAGCCTCGGTCAGTTTCCAATACAAGGAATTACGCAGGAAGCAACTGTTTATGTGCCTACTCTTCTATGGAATTGAGAAATTACAGGCCATTATAACAAACTGTTAAAGAATTTAAAGTTCTCAAGTGCTTACAAACAACAGAAAATTAAAGAAAAGAAGATGAACTAAATATTATAATTCTACATGGTACCATAGTTTTCATCTCTTGAGAGCAAAATTCAGAAAGCTAATCTCACATAAGCATTAACTTCATGCAGGCAATAGCTAAATTCAACTAAGAGCAGCATCCGCCACTCTTTTGGTTAACTGGTTGTCCTCTTATCTGCACCATCGGTGGCCTCACGGTGTTCGACGCTGGCTGGCTTGCCATCCTGCAGTAAATGTAGAAAACTATACTAATAAATATGAATGAATCCCGGAGTTTAACTCAATTAACACATTCGTACTTGTTCTTAATATCAGCTGCCATTGCCATAAAAGCTTGCTCCACATTAGTAGTATCTTTTGCACTGGTCTCCATAAATGGAATGCCAAGTTCATCTGCAAACGCCTATTAAACAGAAAATTACCGATGCAACGATTGTTTTACTGTTAGTTTTTTTTAATATTTTCATGAAAATAAGCAGCACATAGCATTTGAACCCTTTCGTTCACCTTGGCTGCTTCGTACGAAACGACTTTTCTGGAAGTAAGGTCACATTTGTTTCCAACCAGAAGCTTGTTCACATTCTCGCTTGCGTAACGACTGATTTCATTAAGCCATTGCTTAACATTGTTGAAGCTCTCTTGGTCCGTTACATCATAAACTATCTGCCAGGTACAAAAGAACACTGTTACATAGTATTCGACATCTTCAGACATGAACAAATATACTCGAATCAAACACATACCGGAAAAATATAGAGCCTAAAGACGTTGAAAGAGAACTTACTATAATGCCGTGTGCCCCACGGTAATAGCTGCTGGTGATTGTCCTGAACCGTTCTTGCCCTGCAGTATCCCACTGCGTGTTTCGTGGGGGAATAACAAAACAGAGAACTAAAATTCTAAGTATGCAACAAACATGTATTAATGGTATTCGAACATGGTATAAGTTGATGATCTCGTTACGATTTGAAGTTTTATAGTCTTGCCATCATGCTCCACGGTGCGTATTTTCTGCAGGAATCAAAAGAAGTAAGAACACAACACTTTGGTTTAGCCTAGAGATGGATCAGAAATGCTCACAATGTCGACGCCGATCGTGCTTATATAGCTGTCCAGATACGAATCATCCTGCATACGAGTGACGAAATTAAAGCGCAACGCCTAGACAACACTGGATTACTGTTACATTGAAATGTTACAATGGATTCCTTACAGCAAATCTTAGGAGAAGACACGATTTACCGACTCCAGAGTCTCCGATTAGCAGAAGCTTGAACAAATAGTCACTGCGCACATAAATTTAAAACATTTTAACATTTTCAAATACCATTCAATATATTAACAAATGGATGAGAGTTATAGATGATAATATGAAACAAAGTGATTATGGAGCTTACTATTCAGGATTCATGACTGTTAATTGGCTCGACCGAGTATCGGGCCAGTCCGAGTGGCGGAGGGATGGGACCGGAGTTCTGACAGAGACAAGGAACTGAAGATTTTTTTGTTCTTTTTACCAAAACTGAAGTATAATGTTTTGACGTTACCGAAAAGTTTGCATTTTTATTGGCATGGCATCCTTAAAATTTCCAAGTCAAACTTCGATCCCAAATCATTGAGCTGCCTGCAGGCCTAGGCCTAAAGGCTTCTTGAAGCCCATTTTGTCACTGCATTAACCTCCTTTTGAGCTTCAACTACTCTTTATTTCTTTTTTTAGCCGAAAGGGTTAAATTGTATTGCATGATTGAAAGGTTCAGTATAAAAATGGCTCTAAAAGAAAAATTAAGAACTTTATGAAAATCCTAAACAAGGAAAAATATTTATGTACAAGCGATGGAAATAAAAAGTTTCACAAGTGTCTTAGTTTTAGAGTTTAATGATTTAGTTTAGAGTTTAGAGTTTATGAGCTTATGTTTAGGGGTTTAAAATTAGGGTGTGCACTTAGAATTTAGAGTTTAGAGTAGGTTTAGGGTAATATGATTAGGGATTTAAGTTTTAACCTATAAACACTAAATTCTAACCATAAATCTTAAATTCTAAACACCTAAACCTAAACCCATGAATTTTTAACCTTAAACTAAATTTCTAAACCCTAAAATTAAGACGCTTATAAAATTATTTTATTGCAACCGTTAGTGCATAGTATAATTATCAAAACAACAATGGCGCATAAAATATCTTAACATGTTGTAAAAGAAATAATTATGAATTTTAAAAAAAAATTATACACTTTAATATCTTGAAGGAAAAAAAACAAAAACCACATAATAAAAAATCTCAAATACCAATAATTGTTTATTTTCTTCAGAAAATGGAGAATAGGAAAGAATCTTAAAAAATCGAGAAATAATTATCAACATTGTTGTTCTCTAGATTCTAAGCCCAATACCCAAAGGCTCCAAACCAAAACCCAATTTCATAAGAGCTTACAAACACAAGATTATTATTCTATACATATGTAGTAAAAAAAAGAGAGTTTTTACTCTAATATAGTTATATTTATAAATATCTTTATTTATGGTGGATATTCATATATTAAATGAGACTTTAATGTACTTTATTATTAGGGTTTCTATCTTATGCCTATAAATATAGAGTTTGGAAAGCATTGTATCCAACCATACTTTGAGAATATAATACAAGTCATTCTCTTTGTCTCACATCTTGTTCTTGTTCATCTATTTTGTTATTGCTCTTTACTTTATTCATAACACGTTATCAGCACGATCTCGCTCAATTATTATGGTTCTTGTTGGTGGTTCTCGAAAAGGTTTTCAATTTGATTTTGCGACTACATCTGGTATGTTCCGTTTATCTATATATTGTTTTACTGATTGATTAATCACGACATCAAGTTCATGCTCGTGTTGTCACTCAAATATATAAAACGAACCTAACAAAACAATAATATGTAGCCATCTATTCACGTTTGTTTTATTGAAACAATTAACATCCCCTTGCGCACGATTTTTGAGTATTTTCAAGGAAAGCTTTAAAAAATAAAATTATTTATTTGTTAGTCTGCTTAATAAATAATAATACATGATCGGAAGTTTGTGGCTATTTATTTGATGAGAGATTGTGTTTTTAACCATGTTTTGAGTTTTACATGATATGCTTCAATGGCTTAAAAATCATCGCTTGAATCAAGATAAAATCTAAAGAGAGACATGACATAAAGAGATTATGAGAAGCTGTCTTGGTCATTTGCTATATCTCCATTGTCCCCAAGAGGAAAATCAATATCGGTAAACTTTATTTTTATTTTTATTCTTTAAATTACGATTTTAAAGTGCGGTAAATCAGGGTGATTTTGAATCTACAAGAAGACTATTATAAAGTCTATATTTGCTCGAAAGCAATAATTTTTCTATGTCGAAAAATTCGACTATAGATTTTTCTCAAGTTCAAATTACAAAAATTCGTATTGATCCAAATTTTTTTGTGGGAGACATTCCCTAAAGTGAATGCAAGCATGATGTTTATTCTATGCGATTATCAATGATGAGGATATGTTAAAAAAACATACTCAACTTTTCACGCAAATAATGTTGTCCTCAGACACAATATCGTAAAAAAAGTTTTAAAGACCCACTGGCTCCACTCCATTCTCTGAAGTGAATGTGAGATTATATTATGGAAAGAATAAAGATCACATTAATAGTTGCGGTCGCGATTGAAGCTATGAATATAGACATGGAAAATATGGTTATTTTAAGAATACTTTTACCCACTGGTAGTGAGGTTATAAGGATGACAAGAGTAATAAAGATCATCCTAAGGAAGTGAAATCTTTTTTATTACCAATGTGACGTTATAAACTATTGATCTCGTACGTGTCGTACACTGAAAAATTAACAATCATTGATTGATAAAGAAAAGAAAATGAAAGCAAATTTTGTTTGCAAAAATAAAGAAGATGATATTGGTCCAACTCATTTGGACGTTGTTGATTTCTTTATAACCCTTGAAAGAAATATATCGTCTTCTAATTATTCTCATAACCTTGAAGAGAATGATTGATCTTTTAATTTATTTTATTTTAAATTTATTTACTTTACACATTAATTATTTGCGATTTATATATTAATTTAGTACCGAAAGTATATTATTTAATTAGTTAATATGTTATATATTTCTGTTGGTTTAATCCAAATATATTGGTTGAACATCCCGTTCTGCGAGGCTACTGGTCTTAAAGGAGGTTTCTAAATGACCTTGTGAGCTAGTTTAACAATGCCACGTGCGAGGATTAAATCTTTGTTTTATGTTGGTTTGTACATATATATATATATTATACATTTATTTATTTTGCTTCACATGATTACTTGTCAAATACAATCTATGGTGATGATTTATGCTCAGCAGAAGCATAAGATATATTTTCCCATTTAAATGCAAGGAAAAAATGTGAGTACTATATCTCAAAGTACTGGAAATATTGATGCTCTAGAAGAGCAATAAGTTCTCGAGAGAAAGCACATTATGAAAAGTGCAGCATTGCAAATATTGTAATAATTATCGCTAATGGTAATGATATCGTCACCACTAGAAGTGAAAATTTTAAGAGAGCAATATGAGTTCGCAAAATAATCCTTCAGGAATTATATATAACATATGTTATCAATTGGCATTTAAAATAAGTCAATCTGGATATAAGTTTTGGTAGCCAAAAAGTCAGTTGAAAGTTCTAGAAGAGTTATATATTGCTACCAAAAGAATAATTTCCGTTGAAAGTTTTGAGAGAGCTAAATATATTCTTATTCAAAGGAACAATTTTGGTGGATAATGTATTATCAAATTTCAAAGAAACTTGTATTTCAAAATTTGTATTACACATGTACAAGTGAGATTGAATCACATGTTATGGTAAACAAAAAGTTTACAAATGCAAAGATATATACACATGTATATATAGTTGGCATGATCAGTTAGACCATCCTGATCAATAATGATGTGAAAGCTATTAAGATTTATATGCACATTTATTAAAAGAACCTAAAGTTCTTGTGGTGCTTGTTCTCAAAGGAATTGATTAAATTCCACTTACTAAAAGAACACGAAGTTCTTGTGTTGCTTGTTCTCAAAGGAAATGATTAAGATCCCACTTACCAAAAGAACTTGAAGTTCTTGTACTAAAGTTGAGACTACATGTCTTGCATATCTGAATGAAATATGGGCATATTTATCCACAAATATGGAAAGTTTTATATGATTTTAGTAGATGCATCTACATTGTTTTATCAACTTACAACTAGAAGATTGTGAGATTGATTATAAAAGGATTCAGATTATGCAGTTAGACTATTCGTCTTGCAAAAGCTAGTGGCTTTATATTTTAGGCTATATCAATTGTTACAAAGCCTATTGATTATGAAAAACATAGTTTAGCAAAATTTTAATTGGATGCATCCTCTTTAATAGCTAAATTATGAGAACAAAATATCTATATGATATTTCACATATAGCAACACTTATATGCATCGTGCCAACGAGTTATAATAAACTCCCCGTTATGATTGGTTTTGGTCAGAAGCCATACATTTCTCATTTTATAATTTTTGAATGTGCGATATGAATTGCTCCACCACAACGCACAAAATGGGTAAATAAAAAGGGTTGAGAATATATATTGACTACGAGTCTCCTTTTATGTTTAAATTCTTAAACATTAATTGGAGAATCATTTATGAAATAATTTTTTTCTCAACATCAGGGGGGAGAATAATCAGCTGGATAAAGAAGGAAATAAATTATCATTATTTAGATCCTCGAATATGAACTAAAAGTTCATAAGATAATTCAAGTTATTGTATATTAACTGCAAGACATATTTACTGACCTAATGAGAGTAATCAAGTTTCATATACCAGCTGAAAATGCTCTAAATTTGAATACATGTTAGAGCGAATGGATGTAAATCATGCCTGGAGCATGATAATTGAAACTGGTTCCAATGATCGAAATTCTCGTAAATAGAAAGTAGTGTGAGATGGTCATATATTAGAGGCGGGTGCTCTTGAAGAGACCCAAAACATAACTAATAATAAAACTCTTGAAGAGTTTCAGGTACCTGAAATAAAGATTGAAATCTTGAAGAGATCTCGATAAGTTATGTCACTACGAGAATGGAACAGAAATAGAAAAGTTATCGACAACGATTTTTCAAACAATGTTTCTATAGAAGTAAAAGGAACATAATGAGGATCGTGTATAGAAATCTATTCAAAAGTATAGATATTTAATTGGCCAATATAGAAAGACGCTTTAAACTTCTAAAAGAAAAGTATTTGGACCAACAGTCCAAACACCTAAAGGTGTAATGCAAGTGAGGCACAAATAATGGTCATAAATACGACTTGAATTATGACTTATAAAGAGTTTTAATTACTTCATGGTAGATGAAATTACTTTGACAATTATAGAATATTTTATATGCATCTAATCATTTTATGGATCCCTATAAAAAGGAAAGTTATTATTGATGGATTTAAAATGCGAGAAGCATTTGGAAATTTCTGAGAAAATTTATTTAGATATGCCTCTTGAATATTTATATTTTGGCGTATTTGGTATAATCGCCTTAGTGAGTACTAATTGATGAAATACTGTAAGAATGATCATATTTCCTTATGTATTTTATAAATAAGTTTGGATCAAGATTCATTATGATAATTTGAATATCATTAGAACTCCTGAAGAGCTTTAAATTGGAAACTCATGAAGAGCTTTCAAAGTATTTAATGAAAGTATTTGAGAAAAAGAATTTTGAGGTGTGGTTTTGTCTTGACCTAAAGATAAATCACATGCGTTTTTGTCTATGAATGGACATAAGCTGAAAGAATCTTAAAGAAGATTCAATATGGATAAAGCATATCTATTGAGTATCTCAATAATTGTAAGATTGTTGGATGTGATTAAAGATAATTATATCTTTTCTTGGTCTTGAAGCACCATATATTAGTTGGTCAAGAAATATCCATGAATATACAAAGATCATTACCTTTAGATCTTCAAACATTTGTCAATGCCTCCTCAAATCTTGTAGAAATAATTGTTACGCACGAGGCAAGCCAAAAACTGTGTTTGACTAAGACCATTGACCCAGCATATCCAGAAGATATGTGATTTACTTTCACAAGATATGATACAAAGCTATATTGTGCAGAGATAATGCAAGGTGGATACAACATGGAACATATTACTCTAAAGTTTTATCCCTCACAATCTTTAGAAAAATAGTATTCAAGATTGAATTATGAATATTTAAAGATCTTATGTGATATTTTCATGAGGGGGAGTAAATAATCGCTGCTCTCTTTTTCTCTTAACCGAGGTTTTGTCCCAATGGGTTTCTTGGTAAGGTTTTTACTGAGGCAACATGTTACACGTATCAAAGATGTGTGTACTATTTTTCCTTCACTGAAGAGTCTTTTTTCCCATTGGGTCTTTTTTTTTATCTTAGTAAGGTTTTAACGGGGCACATTATCTTTATGGATATCCAAGGGGGAGTGTTATGAATATCTTTATTTATGGTGGATATCCATATATTAAATGAGACTTTAATGTACTTTATTATTAGGGTTTCCATCTTATGCCTATAAATATAGAGTTTGGAAAGAATTGTATACAACCCTACTTTGAGATATAATACAAGTCTATCTCTTTGTCTCACATCTTGTTCTTGTTCTCTATTTTGTTATTGCTCTTTACTTTATTCACAATAGTTATTGATTTTCTTTTTCCAACAATGTAGTTTATCCTTGTTTATTTTTTAGTCTATGATGATTTACTATTCAAACTCAAAAGTCGAGTAGATTACACCTCGTCTTTCAAACAATGTTTTGCAAAGTAATATTAAAATACTAATGTCGGATAGATTACACCTCAACTTCAAATAGTTTTTTCACAGGTGGCGTGGATGGATACATGCATTTCAATAAAGGACGACTTAAATCTCAAAATTTTAAATATTTTATGGAAAAGTATTGTTAAAAAACGGGGTGTAATCTACCCGATTTCTGGTTTGAACAGTAAATCACCATAAATTGAAAAATAAACAAGGATGAACCACATTGTTGGAAAAAATATTTAAGAACCATATTAGGGTAAAAACTCCCAGTAAAAAATTTGACAATGTTTGGCAATTAACAGATAACGGATCACATTAGCTGGTAGTTGATTACGTTAAATAATTTAATTAGTATATTATATTAGCTGATTGTGATAACTTACAACTATTTGATTATTTTGAACAAGTAAAATGATATATAAGGATATGATTATATTAAGGGATAACTACATTTTTGGTACCCCACCTTTACCTGTTTTCCTATTTTGGTACCCTACCTATTTTTTTGGAAAAATAGTACCTAACATTACGTTTTGTTTCTATTTTGGTACCCTGCCGTTAAAAAATTAACGGAACGCTGACTAGGAGAGAGAAAATCACATGTGGCATACTACCACGTCATTCTCTCTCTCCTAGTCAGTATGCCATGTCAACTAAAATCATGAAAAAGTACACGTGGCATGCTGACAAGGAAAGAGAAAATGTCGTGGCAGCATGCCACGCCATTTTCTCTCTCCTAATCAGCTTTCCGTTAATTTTTTAATAGCGGGGTACGAAAATAGAAACAAAATGTAACATTAGGTACTATTTTGCCAAAAAAATAGGTAAGGTACCAAAATAGGAAAACAGGTAAAAGTGGGGTACTAAAAATATAGTTATCCCTTATATTAAATACTTGTTTAAATAATTTATAGTTATCAACTTTTTGTATCTATTAATATTAAGAGTAAAATTTTGAAACAAATGTCGTGTAAAACTAAATTTTACACAAGCCTACATATTTACATAGTAAAACCCAAATCTTAAATTCCTAACACTAACCCCAAAACCATAAACCTCAAACCGTATACCCTAAAGTCTAAACACTAACATTAAATTCTAAACCCTACAATATAAACCCCTAAACTAAAACCCTAGTCCTTAAAACTAAAAAGCACGTATAAACTAAAGTTTACACGGCCTATATATCAAAGTGTTTTCTTAATATTAATTAGATTATAAAAATTAATTTTTTAATATAACATTACTAAGCATATTTGTTTGATCTATATATTAATTTATCATTTATATAATTACTTTTAATATAATTTGATTAATTATTAATTTAAATGAACTCAACAAGTGTTCCAGTGGAAAAACGGATGATGTTCATCTTAGGAGATACGAGTTCAAATCTTTTCGTCTATAAGGTGAATGCACATTATCAAAGAGTTAAGAATACCTACGAAAGATACTACAGTATAATCACTTTTAGACTGTTCAAAAAATTTTATTAATTTAAATAAAAATAATAAATGTTAAATTTAGGTTATTTGAAGATTATTTGTAATTATTAAGGTAGAAGAGTCTTTATAACTCTTATATTAAAACCTCTAGCTGTTTTTTCAATTCAAAAGATTTTACTCAAATCTATTATTACAATCTTCTATTTATTAAGAAACTTTTAATTTTGACCTAAACCTCTCATTTTGACCTGAAACATTATTTATCAAACATAACTTTTAGTTTTTGACATTGGATTAGATAACTTTGTACAAAAAAAACTTTACAGTATGGACAATGGTCTATACAAATACAATGCTTCGAAGTCTTACGCTTCCCACCTCTTCGATCCCCATCATCTCTCTCCAAGTCTTTCTTATCTCCCTCTCCCAAACTTCCCCTCCCTTTCTCTCTTCTTTCTCCCCCCTTTCCGTCAAACCAAACGATCAGTTTCACTCCACCGACCCCCATGAATATCCTCAAAATCTTCGGCTTCGGAGCCAACAAGCCAAACCCATCAGCGGAAAACTCTGCCATCGCTCAAGGTCCAGACGACGACGTCCCTGCTCCTGGGCAGCAGTTTGCTCAGTTCGGCGCGGGATGCTTTTGGGGCGTTGAATTGGCGTTCCAGAGAGTTCCGGGGGTGACCAAAACGGAGGCCGGGTATACCCAAGGGTTCGTGGATAATCCGAATTATGAAGACGTGTGTTCTGGGACTACGACCCATAATGAAGTTGTGAGGCTTCAGTATGACCCTAAAGACTGCACCTTTGACACTTTGCTTGATGTCTTTTGGGCTCGCCATGATCCTACCTCCCTCAATCGCCAGGTCGGTTTTTTCCGATGTGGGAAATTTTGGGTCTTTACAGATACAACTTTTATGTATTTTCCGTTTGTGAATTTTCATTTTGGAAGTAGATTTGGAGCTTGGCTGTTTCAATCTTTGAATTGTCTTATTATAGTGATAATTTTGAGGCGATTTTTGGGGGGTTTCCATGCTTGATTGAATTGAACTCTTTTTTTTAGAAAGATTGTATTGAACTCTAGATGATACTATATGCCTTTTTCTTTCATTACTTGAAGCTTAAAGCTGATATTTTTGTGGTGTTTTCTCCAAAGTATGCATATAGAACTTGTTAACATTGGGAAATGTCAGCAGTTAGAACCTTTGCTTGGAAGTGAATTATGGTCATTATCTCGAGTTATATCTCATTCGTGGAGATAGGCAAGACCGAACCACGTTCAATCTTTTCTCTTCCGTGTGTCTTATTTTGTTGATCTCACATTGATTATTTTTCCGCTTCCAAATATCTAAGAGAGACCCTGCTTTCTAAGTGAGTTGTGGTCATTATCTCGAGTCACAAGGAACTTGTTAGGGCATAACTACGAAATATCAGATGTTGTGGAATAATTCTCCTTATGCCTTGATTATCATGTTATACTATTGTTTTGGTCTGCAATGATTTGTTTCATGGCAACTCTTTCATATCATCAGTGGTTTCTTATAGTCTCATTTGTTTTTGTGTGATTTCAAGAAAAACGGTATATCGCTGTCTCGTTCACCTTCATAGACAAATATTTCATTGTAAAATCATGTCATATTTCTCAGAGAAATAGATCTTATGCAGGGTAATCTTTTCTTCATGTTGGTATAATTGTATCCGCAGCCTGCACCATAGGCTTTCCATTCTAATAAGTTTGATTCCATTGGCAGGGGAATGATGTTGGGACACAATACAGATCTGGTATATACTATTACACTCCGGAGCAGGAAGCTGCGGCTCGGGAATCCTTGGAAAAACACCAGAAACTCTTGAACCGAAAGATTGTTACCGAGATTCTGCCCGCAAAGAAGTTTTATAGAGCAGAGAAATATCACCAACAGTACCTCGCAAAAGGAGGTCGTTTCGGTTTTAAACAATCTGCAGAGAAACGTTGCAACGATCCAATCCGATGCTATGGCTAAGTTCCACTGTTCTATATGCATTTCTGAGTTTATGATTGTTTATAGCAGTCTGCTTTTGCCTGTCATATAACAATACTTTTGGAAACCCTAGTTCATGGAATGAATACCTGCTTATATACCTAGCCACTCAACATCTGGATTTATAATTCCTTACAGTTCCCAGACCAGAATCTATGGTTTTTTGTATATTTAAAGCGATGAGACATTATGTTTAAACTTTCAAATGTGTCGATTATACATTAATATTGAAATAAAACCTTTGTGATGAAGGAGGATTTCTTCCATTTTCTGTCGCTTTTTGCTTTTATAGACCAGACGTTTCATCCTTTATGAACATGGAGAGCTTTGTTCCATTATTTAAAAGTAGAGTTAATTGCACCACCAAACTGTGACTTTCATTTTAAGTTATCCCCAAACTTTTAAATGTTTCATTTTCATCACCAACTGTAACACTTAGTCTAAAGTGATCTCTAATCTTTTGAATATTCTAATTTATCGTCAAATTGTTGTTTATACCAAATTATATTATTACATAATAGTATAACATGTTGTAACAAATAAAAAATGTTATAACGGTTTGACTAACTTAAGATATGATTAGCATATATCGATCATTTGGGATGAAATTAGAATGTTCAAAAAATCTGAGGATCAATTTATAATGAGAGTCAGTTTGAAGATAAAATTGGAATATTTAAAAGTTTGGAGACCAATTTAAAATGAAGGTTATAATTTGAGGAGGGAATTAGAATTTAAAATAAATATAGTTTGGAAAGGTGTGGTGCAATTAACTCTAAAAAAATATATATGTTTGAAACTTATCTTTTTAAAACTTATTTTTTGAGATAATGTTTGAAAGAATATTAATATGAGACATGATAACAAAAATTATTAGTCCGTTTTTGGTGTTCTTTTTATATCCTATACTAAAAAATTAAACTCTATATTCTAATCATAAACTTTAAATCCTAAAAATTGAACTATAAAGTTTACCCATTAAAATCTAAACCCTAAACTTTTTTAATTTGAAACATAGATAAATACATCATGAAAGAGGGAAAGTTTTCGAATTAAGACACCATCATCCTGTGAAAATCGAAGTTGTTCAAAAATTGGAATATTTTATTTACATCAAACGACAGTTTAAAAATGAGATTCATTAATTGGTCAAGTAATTAAAAATGTTTATGTTATTTATATCTTGCATGGCATTTACTTTAAGAATGTAAATATTTTTAACCAACACATTTAGTCGGTTGACTAAACTGCTTATCTTTGTTCCCTCACATTTTCAGTAGGCTTTTTAAAAAAGAATGTAGATATTTTTAAAAGATGTGAATGCGTCTCTTTTCTCTCTTCCAGCATCTCTCCTGTGTTTCCTCCCCTTTCCACTCATCATCTTCAAGGTGGCCGTAGGAAACTCTGTATCATCTCTTTATGAATGCCAGTATATAATATAGAATGAAAGTAGGAGATCATGCAAACACGGGCAATATAGCCAACGTGTAAAGCATGAACGAAGCACAAGCTCTAATTGCTCTACTGTCTTGACTTATTCACCATCCTGTCCTAATTCTACTGCTTCTCAATCATCTTTATAAAAGAGAATTGTTGTTCACGTTAATGGCACGTGTGTACATAAATAAAATCGATAGATCAAAGTGTTTCTTACATATCACGATACAGTGTTGCTGAATGCTGAGATTGCAGCACTGCTGTCTGGACCACCCTCCCTCTGCTAATGCCTCCTTATTCAGGGATTTATGTATGCAGGCAAAAACACACAGAAATTTGGGAAAACATTGATTCAAAATCATGATTTTTGCTCCTTTGACCGGGAAAACATTTTCTTTTTCTACAGAAATTTGGGAAAACATTGATTCAAGTACTAAGAAAGAAAGAAAGGCACCATTTAGAAAATTTGGTCAATCTATACCCTACCAAAATCCATTTTTCATTTTTTTAATATTTTCTCTCTTTTTACTTCTCTTTTTCAATTTGTTGGATGGAAACATTGGAGCAGAAAGCATTTAAAACTAATGCAAGTCAATGAATTTGGAATTTAACATTTAAATAATTATTTTATATTGAATGGAATTAAAAAATTTACAATCACAGTCTGTATTTATATATTTTCTTAAAATATAATTACTTTAGTTTATATGATTTATGTATAAAAAATTTTCTTATTTTTAATATATTTTATTTCTACTATCATTTGTAGGATGTGAGATGGTTAATATCATAGATAATGTTATAACCTTGTAAGTTATTCAAGTTATATCATTGTTCTTTTTTTTTTTTTAAAGTTGTATAATTGTTTTTCAGTCTAATCCACCTACTTCGTTAAATCACTGATTCAGTAAGATAAGTTAAAAGTTTGTAAAAATAATTTTTAGTTAATTTTTTAAACAACATTCACTAAAATTTTTTTATGTCCGATTTGATACCACCAATTAAACCATCGATTCCTAATCCAATTCGAACAACATATACACTTATACTAGTATCAAATATGAGTATAGAATTTTCCCCACTAAAATTGCATTTGATGACATGCAATGCAATGCAATATCATTTCTTCTTTTAGAAGTGAAGTTATTGCCTCCACAAATGCCCTGTCTATTTATTTTTTTCAACACTCATTAGGATTGAGAAGTTATCTTCATTCATAAGAAAAAGAAACCTATTATTATGGTTTTGCCTAAGCTCTACTTATTTCACCCATTACCATTAGTTTTTCCTAAATATACTCATCCAAAAATAAATAAAATCATTATAATTTCAATCTAATTTAAATCGGTGATTAATTTTTTAGTCACAATACTTTCATTAAGTGATAAGCGATTTGTTATGAAAAAGCACTTCATGCCCATATGTAAAGATTAAGGATAATTATTTGATACACTTACGCCGTAAATTTTTAATTTTTACATGTGTGTTAGTTTAGGGATTTAATTTAGGGTCATAGGATTTAGGGGTTTAGGTTTAATAATTTAGATTAAGAATTACACGGAGAATGGAGAGTAAAAGACGAAATGTGAATTAGTTCCAACTCATAATGGACCCCAAGTTTGGCCAAGTAAATGTTCTCCAATTTAAAGCGCAGAGGCCCTGCTAGAACAGCTATGAAATTATATGGATTTCGTCTCTCCACCCAGCAAAAAGCCAACCTTAACGAATCCCGTGTCTTATAAGAAACAGCTAAACTAACACGAAGGGGAAAAAAAACCAAACTCAACAGCCAAAAAAATTATGGCGGAACCGGAGACCAACCTCGGCCTTGAAACTGTTCCCAGGGTCATAAGTTTCCTGTTTCTTTGTTGCAAAGAGTAGGGGAGTCCAACGATGATTGCCGGTTGTTTCAGTCGCAGAAGGTGTCGGTTTTTCATGGCCTCAGGAGGCCTACTATTTCCATCAGAAGCTATCTCGAGAGGATCTTCAAGTACGCGAATTGTAGCCGCTCGTGTTTCGTGGTTGCCTATGTTTATCTCGATCGGTTCGTGCAGATGCAGCCGTCATTGCCTATCAATTCTTACAATGTACATAGGATGCTTATCACCAGTGTTTTGGTTTCTGCTAAATTCATGGACGACATGTAAGTTTCTTCTTTTCATTCCTTTTGCTTCATTAGTTTATGTTTCCTGGAAAATAACTTTCTGGGGTTTTCATTTTCTGTGCTCTCCTTGATTTGGTATGGGTTTAAAAGCTGCCATCTTTGTCATAATTGGGGTTTGAGTTTTGACCCCTTTATTAAGTTCTCTACTTCTCTTAGATTCTTGTTTGAAGATGAAACATTTTCTGTATGTCTTGATCTTTCAAATTTCAAGTTCAGAATTCATCGGAATATTTAACTTTGGGGGTGCGCACCAACTAAAATGTTATAAAATACAGAATTTAAAATGTTACCCACCAACCTAAAATGTTACACTTTTTTATAACAGCCAAAAGGGAAAGAAATGAAAATCTAACAGCCATGTGAGAAAACACATCATTTCTGACCAGACAACCTTACCTCAGATGTTCTGGTTTTGTCCCTACCAACCATGGCACACCTGTAAATTCCCCCCATAAAATTTCAAGAGCTAACGACAGTTGTTTAACTGTCGTTTCCTTTTTTACTTTCTAATTTTGCTCATAAGCAATTAAACTTGTGCTTTTTTCTTCAGGTATTACAACAATGCCTACTATGCCAAAGTGGGAGGCATCAGCACACCAGAGATGAACCTGCTTGAACTGGACTTCTTATTTGGTTTAGGCTTCCAATTGAATGTGACACCTACAACTTTTCACACCTACTATTCTTTTTCTCCAGAGAGAAATGTGGATGCAAGTTCAACGCCCTCTGCAACATCTGCCCCAACCTTCTTTAACCATCGGGAGGTCCGCGAAGATCCATTGTTGTTTAAATGAAGATGAATCTACCCATCACCAGGAACTTGCAGTTTAAGACATTGTTCTTATGGTGGATTACAGACAAGGCCACTGATGTCGTGTGTTAAGACCCCAGAAGGAGATGTTGGCTCGAGCATGCTGGTTTCGGACATGGAAGTCAAAAAACCTCATTTGGGTTCCTTTGCTTTTTCTGTCAATGTGCAGTATGAACATTCCAAGCCTCGTTTCTTGTGGTTTAGTCATAATTAACCACAATTTCCCTTAATTTAGTGCAATTGTAGTTGGGAGTTCTGTGCTTACAGTCTGGCTTAAAACAACTGGTAACCACCATTCAAAGAAATACATATATATATATATATATATGTATGGATCGATAGATAGATAGATCTTCCCTATTTTGAGTTATTTCATTCAAAATGCATTATTCCGATACAAAGTCGATAAAACTTGAAAGTTTACAGTACCCCCGATAAATAGAAATGAAGTTTTGATGAAATTTCATGAAGGATGAAATGGGAGAACAATTAAGAGAAAAAGTTTGGCAGGGGGGAAAGCTAAGAGCTTCGAAGCTTACATGCTTGAGCTTTTCCAATGGAGATTAGAAATCGAAATAGGGAAAGAAAGCCATTTATTATGCTTCCCAACCTCTTAGGAGAGTTGCACGAGCAACACGGTTAACGCCGAGTGTAAAGGCACCCATCCGGAGATTGCAATGGTGAGTCTGGCACATGGTTTTGATGTTATGGAAAGCTTGAGTCATGTACCTCTTCAGCTCCTTGTTTACTTTATCTTCATCCCACATGAAACCTTGAATGTTCTGCAAAATCGAACGTATAATTAATAACATGTTATAGTATCTAGTTAGATCGAACACATTGAATTTTTCTCCCCAGTTGGAATAGGATGATCAAGTCTTTCCCTTAGAACCGTACTTGAAATTTCCTATCTCATACAAATGATGATAGCAGTGCAGACAAATCTTTCTAAAACAATGTTGTTATATCTTTAATTTCCGTTGCACCTTGAGAGTCTGATCAAAGAATCACACTAAGTTTTTGTGATACTTTAGTAGATAAAGGCTTTATTTTATTCGAAAGGTTTCGTAGTTAAAACTTTAAATAGAAGATGCATGGCAAACAGAGTTTTTTCCCCAAATATTTTAAAAAGATCTATTACCTGAACCCACTCAAAGTAGCTGACAGTCACCCCTCCTGCATTTGCATATATGTCTGGCAGCATTATTACTCCTTTCTTTGATAGAATCTGCAGTAACAGAGTCTCGGGTCAGAATTTTGCTTCGACCTTTAGAAACGGAAAACAAGGGGCAAATATACCTCATCTGCTTCTGGGTCAGTAGGATGGTTTGCAGCCTCTATTATGAACTTCGCCTTCACATCCGCAGCATTTTCCCTTTAAAGAAACATGATGAGTCAATATAAGAAGAACTAAATCAAGATAAAGTAAAAGGAAGTTCATTCCCAGAAAGAGTGAAAAGTTTTGATGAGAAAAATTTATTTCAATATATAACCTAATGAAGATAAAGGTGTTAAAAGAAAAGTTCATTGATACCTTCCTATATTAACAAAAGAGGCAGGCATTTGTTGTTTCAACCTCTAAAAATTTAGCCATTAATAATAATAAACTTCTAAACCGAATAAAGAAAACTTTGCGCTACAACATTTTAGATGAAACAAAAGTACAATAAAAGAGCTGGCAATGATAACATAACATGCAACAGTTTAGACATAAATGTGAGGATCAAGATGTTTGGAAAAGGATCCTAACTTGTTCAGCACTCCACCTAAAGCACATGGGACGAGAACATCACATTCATGTACAAGCAGTTCATTTGGATCTAAGGAATCTCCGCCACTGAAGCCTTTCAAACTTCCAGTAGCTTCTTTAAACTTTAGCAGCTCAGGTATATTGATTCCATTTGGATTCTTAACAGCACCGGTGACGTCACTCACGGCAATAACCTTACCACCCCTCTCATGTATGAGCCTTGCTACCCAAGACCCAACATTACCGAAACCCTGTAAGCAAACCAATGATATAGGCATTAACAAACGTTCGGGAGCATCTAAATGGAAAGGGCATTTTAACCATCTACGAATTCATGTTGGCTCTACCTGAATAACAAAGGTCAAACCCTTAACCGCCTTCCAATATTCAGCAAGTAAAGCTTCAGTTGCATATACAACACCACGCCCTGTTGCAGCTTCCCTGCCTAGCGAACCACCTAAATCCTAAAACTCCCGATATAAGAATATTCAAATTTTGTTATTCTACGCAATCATTGATATCTTTATCAACAAACAACAAGCTTAGAATTTCGGTCTTCAGCACTTACTATCGGCTTTCCCGTAACAACAGCCGGGGAGTGTCCATGAAACTTGGAGTACTCATCCAAAATCCAGGCCATAGTCTACACACGATTATTCTTAATATACATATAAACTTATGAAAGTAAACTAAATGAACTGAAACAAGGAAGTTAAATGAAAAACAAAACATAACTCAGTAAGGACATTCTAACCTGAGCATTAGTTCCCATGTCTGGGGCAGGAACATCTGTATGTATACCAATGAGATCATGGATCTTCTGAGTGAAGACACGAGTTAGACGTTCCAATTCGCTCTTACTTAATTCCCTAGGAGAGCATCCTATGCCGCCTTTCGCACCGCCGTACGGAATGTCTGCCACGGCAGTCTTCCAGGTCATTAGTTGAGCCAGTGCATTCACTTCATCAGGATCAACCTTTAAACAAAATCAACAGACATCGATTCCGATGTAAGAACAAAACAATATATGCATAGTGAAACTGCACATCCAAAATTTTAATTTTGGCAAATCAAATTAAACAAAACAAAATGAGGCATATTATTAAAAGAAAAAAGGTGATAAGTGTTAACCTCAGGATGATATCTGATTCCTCCTTTCATGGGACCACGAGCATTATCATGTTGTATTCTGAATCCAACGTACGACACCAAGGTTCCATCATCCTTTGGAATCGTGCATTCCACCTGATCATAAAGAAACACCAATCAGAACATAACCATTCCAATTTCCAAGATCAGAAAACAAAAAAAAAAAAATTTTTTTCCATCAAACAACTAAATGAAAAAAAAAAAAGATGAGATTTTTCCAGGAATACCTTGATCTCTCTAAATGGGATCAGAAGAGACTTCTCAAGCTTAGAGTCTAATCCAAGTAAACGAGACGCCAGGCGGAAATTGCGGCTAGTTCCGGCTAGAGCATTCATGGCTACCAAACAAGAGATACCCAGAAACGGGAATGATCAAAAGATCAAGGGAAACAACAGTATAAGCCTTAAAACAAGGAACTGTAAGATGAAAGAAGACTGTTTCTTTTAGAAGGTAAAAAGAGAAAAGATGAGAATAGGTATAAAGGTAGTGTTAGGAAGGAGGCATGGATTGAGCGGAGGAAAATGAAAGAGAATTAAGGAATAGAATTAGTAGCTCCTAAATTTAACAACTTTAATTCAGGACAGAGGTATTGGAATACAGCTTTGTTACTATAGGGAAGAAAGGCCAAACCCCACTTTTTTTCTGCTTCTTCTTTCATGCATCCTACAAATGGGATGGGCCCATGTAATTGATCGGACTTCGGACTTCACAACCATCCTTGGTAGCTTATACTCCACGGTCAAGGAGTCGACCGATTCACATGCTCCGGATCATGCAAATATGTACACATATATAGGTATATTAATTCTTTTTGGTACATGCAAAGTTGGGGGGAGAGGAATAGGGATGCCAAAATTGAGGGGTTTTTTGAAAAAAGATATAAAATTTTTTTATAAAAAATAAGTTGAAATTTTAAATTTATTCTTAAAAAGTTAATTTGTATTTTTGTTAAGAAATTAAAAATAAAAAATATATATTTTATAAAAATTGTTGAGTTTTTCATCTTTTTTTTCTTTTGAAAATTTTATTTCTCAATTTTATTAATGTTTCAAATTATATGTTAATATATTTTGTATTTGTACATGCAAAGTTTGGGAGGAGAGGAATAGGGATGCCAAAACTTTTAAGTTTTTTTTTGGCTAAATTTTGTATTTTTATTATTGAAATTTTGTATAAAATTTTTTTTAGTTCTTTTTAAGAAAACGAGAAACTTTTTTTGATTAAAAAAAAAATAATACAAATATAAAAATATTTTAAATATTTGTCGCTTTGTTTTTTTTTTTTTTTAATCACTTTATTCTCAACCTTTTACCCATACTTAAGGTCATGCATATGTATGTACGTACGTTATTTTTTCTTAAGAAAATTTATATATGTACGGTTGTAACAAATAATTATAATAATCCTTTGCTTTAATTTTTAATGTTATAATTTCATCTTTTATAATATTTTATGCACCACATTCATATGTATTATGTGTTATATATATATATTAAATTATTAATACCATAGATGTGTGATATTTAGTTTATATGTGTTATAAATTTCATTTTAGCTTATTTTTCAACTTAGGCATCGATAACTATAAATAAAATTATAGTTGTAATCTCTGAAACTTTAAACACTTATTTTAATCAAAAAAAAATTATCTATATTTTTATAATAAAAAAAAAACTTTAGTAGAATTTCAAAAAAAAATTACTTTATACAATTCCTTACTTGAAGGGTAAATGACTACTTACTCCCATTTTAATTTTTTAACGAATATTTAAGATCCATTTTATTTATAAAGAACGAAAGATATATATTTTTTTTTTTTATACAAATTAAATTAAAAAAATATTTTTTTAAAAATTTATGTACATTTTTAACTCTTTAATATAGCTCCCCATATATGCACCTATTACAAAAAAGAAATATAGTTTAAATACTTATTTTTGTAGTTAAGCCTTATTTTTTCTAAAGAAAATTTGTATATATACGGTGTAAAAAATAATTATAGTAATCCTTTGCTTTAACTTTTAATATTATAATTTTATCTTTTATAATATTTTATGCAGCACATTCATATGTATAGAGTATGTGTTAAATATATATTTTAAATTATTAATACCATAGGTAAATTGTAGTCGTAATATCTATGAAAACTCACTTGAATCAAGTAATTATCTATTTTTTATAGTTTTTTTAGAATCAAGAATTTTACTAGACACATCCTTACTTGAAGGGTAAATCATTACTTGTTTTATATTTTTTAGAATTTTGATCCATTTCATTTTAACTTTTTTTTCGATTTTTTTTTTAATTAAGTTATATTACAATAATTCATTACATGTTTATATATATTTTTAACTTTTCTATTTATCAAAGCAATTTTTTTTGCGATAAAGAATGACCAAAATAGAAAAAAAATATTATTCATTTTTTTCAGTGATCTATTTTGTCAAAAATAATTGATAATTTAAAGAGCTAAAACATGAATAGTTTAGTAACCAATTGGATGTGATGTTTACCCTATTTGATTAAAACTAAACTATTCCATGTTTTGAATTTGTTTGTTTTAAAGTGTATTGTGTCTTATCATTATATTCGATATTTATTAGGGTAAACATCAATAGTCATCAATAAATTATTCCCGTTTTAAAATTTATTGGATAATGTATTATAATTTAAGGTTTTGGTGTTTAGTGATTTATGGTTTTTCAATTTAATTTATTGAGAATTTTAAGGTTTAATCAAAAACTTTTATGTTGATAACCAAATCTTTCCTCCACTTTATTTGCTCATTGTATTATTTCCAAAATTTGTTGTTTTTGAAGTGCACCACACGCTGAATTTTCATGTCATAAATGAAAAATCAGATGTCATGTTATAGTTTTTTAATTAAGATTATTATCTCACCACCACCGGTGAATTTCCAATAATTATTAATTTTAAGTTTATTGGTTTTAGTTTACTATTAGAATGTAGGATTTAGGATTAGAATTTAGGGTTTAAGTTTTAGGGTTATATGGTTAGCGATTTAGGTCTTAACATATAAACCCTAAATTTTAACCCTAAACCTCCAAATTATATTTGTTCATTCAAAACTATTATTTAAACCCAAATTTGTTGTTTTTGAATAGTGTCTATAACCCGTTGAATTGTCATGTCATAAATGAAAAATCAGATGTCATGTTATATATTTTTTAATTAATGTAAAATTAATTTAGTGTTTAAATAATATAAAGCACACTATCATTAATTAATTTAATTTAGTTAAGTGATAAATGATGTAAATTAAAGCTAAAAGAACTCATGGATCAAAGTTGAGAATTAAAGCTTTGATATCTCTAAAATTTTCAAGACAAAATAAAAAGCGTCTTTCAAAAAATTAACGCATAATAAAAAAAATATTAATAATTTGTTTAAAATAATTATTTTGTTTATATTTTATTTTTTAAAATAATTTAACTATTAATGTTTCATTTGTGGTTAAAATGACCCCATCAATAAAAAATATTAGTAAAATAATGATAAATATCTTAAAAAGACGTGACAGAACTATATGATAGTGCACGTTACGATATCGAGTCATATAAACAAATATGATAAATTTACAGGATAATATATCGGCCAAAAATAATTTTATAAAGTTATATAAAATATAATTTTTTTAAGACATGATTTTATCAAGCCATTTTAAGTTATTTGTAGTCAGTTCATTAACAATTTTCATTCACGAAGAACTTATTTTAATCCAAAATAAAATGTTATAGATTAAATTATTAAAAAAACAGAAAAACAATAATAATTACTCAGTCAAATGTTAAAAAGAGTTTTTTTTTCATCATGCCTAAACCAAAAGACGCGTTTCCCATCCATGGGAACTGGAAGCAAAAGTCCGATGATATATCACATTGAAATTGTGACCAGACAAATCTTGCTTTAATTTAATGCTTTAAAACGTGGCTAAAGATGTTTTTCTAACTCCAGCTGTTGGCTAAACAGTTTGATTATCACTTTAAACCTCAAAACAAAAGCTAATCCCATACAAATCCTAATATTGCAGCATCTCTTTCGGAAACTAAAACAACAGGAAACTGAGAATATTCAATCGTAATTTCTACAACAAGGAGTTCTTAATTATATTTCAGAACACTCGCATCTTCGACTCGTTTATCACTGTTGAAGCAAAGCATAGGCAAATCTCCAATTAATGGATCCATCAAACTCCTGCAAGCTCACAATTTGAGGAAAAAATCGGCCCTCCCTCTCATTCGGAAGCAGTAGTTCATCTTTCTCCCAATATTATAGAACAACATGACCATTATAAACTTTTAAGTTATGGTCTTCTCAAAATTGCTGCTGCTGAGTCTGACAAAACGTGATCCATCTTAATATGGCCTGTATCTCGTTGGCCGCCTGAACCTCGGTACCCTCCTGAAAATGAGGTCGAACTCAAGTGAGTTAATATGTTCAATAACAAGGATACTTAGCAGAAACTATTACAATCAATTCTCTCAAGCATAGGGGGTAAAACAAAGTATGATGCCGACAGATTAGAAAATCATGTAAATGATTCTAAAGTAATAGATACCATGCAAAACAAATTACTTTATGACTTTGGACTCGGAAGCCACGAATGATTGGCATAAAGCATGAACATTACAATTTACAGGTATAACAAATGCATCTTTTCCACTTCCATGCATCCAATTCCGAAAAAAGAGATATTTATAGTAAAAACCAACACTGTCTCAACCAACTTGCTGTGAACCAAAAACATATTAAGTTATCCTTTTTCTTTCATTTCCAACAACAAACAAACAAAAGCAAACACACTTTCATGCTTACCCATAGCCATATGGAGGATAGAATGCGGGATCAGGCATGAAAGGCCTTCGGGAGCGGAAATAAGGGTTGGGCCTTCCTCTGTACTGTTTCATTCCAGGAATATTTGTTCGTTTAGCAGAGACCTGTGAATAAACCAAACACAATTTAATTACCATGTAGTTTATATTCATGAACTAAATATCCACACATATATCAAGTTATAAACCTTCAACTGACGACCGTGCAATTCTGTTTCATTTAACAGTAGAGCATTTTGAACAGCATCAACTTCAACAAATTCAACGTAAGCAAATCCTTTAGGTTGACCAAACTTATCGGTCAAGATTGTAACTCTGTTCACTGTTCCACAGGATTGAAAATGCTGTTGAACTTCCTCTGGTGTACATGCATAATCTACCTGTTGTTACAAAGATAAAAAAAAAAAAGAAAGAGTCAGCCCATATCCATATATTTGTTCGCAAGCATGGAGAAACCATTTAGTTATACCATACATTGAGATGGCTTGTTAAGTAAATTTGTATACTGAAACACTGGGGAGTTACTTAAAGAAGAAAAACAACATTTAACACAAACTATATTGATATTTCATTCGAATAAGTTCTCACGGATCAAATTTGTTGAATCACATTTAACTTGACATCCTAACAAAGCTAAGACACGATTGTCCAATGTCCATGCAATCACATGCATATAAAAAGCATTCTCAAGCAACACCATATGCACAAACATAAAACCAAATAGGACCAAAATGGAAAAACTATTTGCATATCCTGATTGGCCAAATTAAAGCAGAATCATACTTTTAGCTTACTTATTATAAGTAATTTTTTATCATAAAGATATTAATTGACAGCAGGTGAGGTAAATGAAACAACTGGACCCAATAAACATTTAAAAAGTTGATAAAAGAAGGCATAGGAAAGGGTTGATAAACCTCACATTACCGACATAAATCGAGCGGGAATCGACTTCCTCCTTTTCAGCTTGACTTGCAGAAGCACTTGAGGAATCTTCATAGACATCCAGGAAAATAAAGTAAAAACAAATCAGTTTACTAGAACTAACAATCCATACACAAAACACTCTGTAATTAAAAAGAAATCAAATCAGTAATTTTCAAGATTAAGAAATTAATCACTTTCTCGAACAAGAAAAAGCATATCCCAATCAAAGTCAAACTTGTCAAGAAAATAGAAGAAAAAAAAACCCAGATCAAATGCAAACTCAAAAGGAAAAGAATTAAAAGAACCTTGGGCAGATCCCATCTCCTTCTCAACTTTAGCCTGCATTTCACGTAAAGCCCCCGCCTCTTCCTCGATCTCTCTAAGTCTTCTTTTCATGTCTTCCAAGTCCTAAAATTTTCAAAAACAAGCAAATATGCTATTCATTAAGAGAAAAAAGCTCAGCTAAAGCTAGGAACAGGGGGGAAAAGCTAAAATAAAAGAAAGGCGGCAACTTTGGAGTTGGAATTAGGATCTTGGTCGTTGCCTTCGCAATCCTCAGCTCCGCCAGACATGTCCACCTCCGCATCCATCTCTCCTTCCTCTTCAGGGATTTCCCCTCCGTACACCTCGTGCTCTTGCTCTTCGTATTGATCCATTCCAGTCAAATTGGGGGAATTTTGGAATTAGGGTTTTTACTCTGTGTGCTGGACTTGGGTAAGACAAGGATTGGGTAAACTTCGCACTTGGTGAGGTAGGCTTGTCACATGTCCCTTCGACACAAATTATATATTAAAGGTATGGTTAGGGTGGATCAAACCTCCATTTAATTTTACAAAAAAGATGTTGAACAAAAAAATACTAATTTTGATGCACACTTTGTTTTTTGGGCCTCTAGACGCGCTTTTTTATTATTTATTTTTTATCAGAATTAAATTTGACAAGATTATGGTTAAGTGTCAGTTGTATTCTGTAACTAAATCACTAAACCGTTTCTTTATTTCTTTATTACTATATATATTATGTAGATATGAAATGAATAAAATAAAAAAAGAAATTATATTGTTAAGATGTTGAACAAAAAAATACTAATTTTGATGCACACTTATTAGAATATTGTTAGGGAGTTAAGATTATGGTTAAGTGCAAGTTGTATTTTGTAACTAATCACTAAACTGTTTCTTTATTTCTTTATTGCTATATATATATTATGTAGATATGAAATGAATAAAATAAGAAAAGAAATTATATCCTTTACTTTTGTCTTTTCCCTTCCAAAACTCTCGAGTCAAAATTCCCAATTCATTGTCCTATTCTAAAGCTTAACACGACTGATCAAGATAGCGCTCTTTTAATTATCTTGTTGATTTCTTTGTCTTGGAACCTCGAACTGGATCTTGATGCAACTTTAGTCACCGTTTTTGTTCGCGATTGAGTTTGTGGTAATAAACGTGTTATCAATATACCCTAATTCTGCAATATGCATTTTTTAATGTTGTTTGTTGATGTTTTTTACTTTTATCGTCGAGCTTTGGTGATAGTTTGTATCTGCTTTGTTTTGAGTCTTTAAATTAAGTTTTTACCTTTTCTCTATTTGGTCATGTTTATAATCTAGATACATTAGTTTTTGTGTTTTTAAGATTATGTTTGTTTACTTGCATTATAAACTTTCATATTAATTTTTTCTTTATTAATAAAACTGACTAACTCATTTTCAAAAAAAACTACTAATTTTGAACAAAGTTCTATTTGAGTTTTTTTTGATAAAGGAAATTCATTAATCAAAACAAAAGTTATAGCAGAAGAAACAAATCCCTGAGAATATTCGATACCTAGTTAGGAGGGCAGACATTTAAATGAGTAGCTCTAGCTACCCAGTCCGCCGCACTATTACAAGTACGATTGATGAAAGAGAAACTACAAGAAGAAAACAAGGAAGACATATTAATAATGTTAACTTCAATAGATGCAGACTCCCAATAAGAGAAGGATCGAGAGCCCAATCTAGAAATTAGTCCTTAATTGTCGGATTCAATAAGGACGTTATTGAAGCCTTTGTTTAGGGCATACTGGATCCTTTGTATGGGGCTTACACGGTGGTTGGAAACAAAGACACATTTGGTTGTGAATTTCAATACCCAATCTCACCGCAATGGCTTCAACCATGTTTACTGAGGATGCCCGAAACAGTTTGGTCACACCTCCCACTATTGTGCCTTGATCATCACGGAGAAGGGCTGCAGCCGAGGCCGAGTTGGAGCTTTTATTAAAGGATGCATCACAATTGATCTGATAAATCCAAGTGGAGGAGGATTCCATTGTGGGTTCTATGAAGGCCTACGGATTTGACTCACATTTTCTTTTTGAAT
Organism: Hibiscus mutabilis; assembly: GCA_019671005.1. Lineage (NCBI taxonomy): Eukaryota > Viridiplantae > Streptophyta > Magnoliopsida > Malvales > Malvaceae > Hibiscus > Hibiscus mutabilis. The sequence continues at coordinate 42,055,253 of CM033735.1, read as the reverse complement.
TGCTTTAAAAAACTCAAGAAAAGCAGCTTCAGATGTTAACCAAACTGTGATAGGATCGGAGGTTGATCCTGAAAATGTGAGATCATTCCTTGCTTTCTATAGATGCCAGCAAAGGAAAGCTAAGAGATTTAGCCCCTCTACAAAGTTACCTTTAGTGGCAAGTCTGCATAGTTTGAGCCATCATTGACAAAATTCAGGGAAACCAATGCGATTAGGACAATAACTAAACCCGGGTGCCTTTCATACAGCCTGTGCAAAAGGGGCAAAAAAGATAATATGTACAAGACTTTCGTTATTAACGCCACATTGGGAACATTCATCCTGGCCTCTTTTACTCTAATGTTGCTCTTGGACGCTACAACATTGCGACATGCCTTCCCAACAAAGGTTTTTTTTTTTTTTTTTATCTGGGTGGGACATTCAACTTCTAAATTGACTTCTATAGTAAATTCAAGTGCAACAATATCACTCTAGTCTAAGATCATGAAAAGTGAACAATTTTTAGGTAATATGCATCAAGTATCCTTTCACTCCCTTAGTCCAATTTACTACCTAAACTCAGAATTTTTATTTTATTATATTTTTTACCTACCAAGGGTTTCTGCTGGCAATAATTTAAGCTTGCTTTGTAACACTGTTTAGCGTGAGAAATAAGAGGGAGCATACCACGAACCCCCACGTTAATCCGGACATTACTAAACTTTTACTCTTCAACTCATACCCTAAAGTTTTAGACTTGAGAACTAAGAGGGAGCGAACCACGAAGCCCCAAGTAACTTATTATCTCTAGGTAGAGGAGAGTTCTATTTTCTTTTTCTTGCCTTGGCAAAACATTGTTGCCTTATTCTTTTTTTCACCCTGGCATGATTTCTTCTTCTTCTTTTATTCCGAGCTTAGTTTCAATAGTTCTAAGTTTGTTTGGGAACTAGATACATACTACGTGTTAAGTGAAATTTCAATTCCCTAAACTAGAGATCAATTGCCAAGCAGACCTAGCATTACTATTATGCTGGCATAGGCAACTAAAGATTTAAATTTCTTCATCGATCAGACTAATCTAGATCAAATTAAACTTTCCAAACAAAGTGTTAACATTCTTCAAAATTAAATCGAGGCAAAATTTTCTTTTTTCTTGTTTTTAGTGGTTCGGTATGCATGGCTTTAACCTAATCTATATGGCACATATGGCATGGCAACAAAAATGTAAACATGAATGCATGGCATAAATGTGAGGCAACGCACAGTCTGTTTGAGTATGTTGGCACAATCTGTTTTGCCAAATTCAAACCCAATAAGCTATTTTTACACGCTTGATTTTGTGAATTAATTAAAGTATGTGATTAATTGATATATATGGTATTAATTGTGTATGAGGATTATTCGGGATCAGATATCGGGACAAGTGGAGTAATATAGAAGCTTGAATGAGGATTTATCACTAGTGCTTGAGGTTAGTACACCTTAAACTCTTATTACTTCACGAGCATCATAAATGTGATTGCATTGCGTGTTAGTATCTAAAAAATAGCTAGACGATGAATATGCATGAGTATAGACCGATATTATGAGATTCAATAATTATGAAATGCATGATGATGTCATAAATATAATGTGACTCAATGAGGCTTTAGAGACCGTGTAGGGTCATTTGTAATGCTCGTATGATCATTTAGTGATTGTTTGACTAATTGAAATAATTGTGATGGATTGTATGCTTGTTCGAATAGATTGATGAGATTTGATGGAAATTATACTAAGTGGACTAATAATTGGCAATATTCGAATAATTGATCATAAAGTTGGGAATTGATATTAAATGATTATGAACCTGGTAATTAATATTAAACGAGTGGATGTGTTAGTAAACAAATCCTAATGACTTTCATAACCTTTAAGGATCGAATAAAATGTTGTAAGACCGAAATTTATAACCTTTGAGGAGTGTGTAGGTCATGTGGCTTATCTATTGAGGTTACCTCCTGAGTTAGAGAAAATTCATGATGTGTTTCATGTGTCGATGTTGCGGAGGTATTAGTCGGATCCATCGCGTGTTATGCCGGTAAAGAATATTGAGTTGCAACCGGATTTGTCCTATGATGAGGAACCGGAAGAGATCCTTAATTCTAGCAGTAAAGTTCTTCATGGCAAGACAATTAAACTTGTAAAGGTGTTGTGGTGACATAGGGGAGTTGAAGAGGCCACGTGGGAGAGCAAAGCGGACATGTTGAAATAATTTCTACATTTTTTCCTTCTGGTAAAATTTTGAGGACGAAATTTCCTAAGTGGGGGAGAGTTGTAACGCCCTAGTTTTGGGCCTAGCGGTTAATAGGCTGATTAGACGGTTCGATGGACTAGATTAGAGATTCGAGTCAGATTCGGGATTAAAATCAAAATAAATAATTTTGAGAGAGAAAATATTTTGGAAAAATATCTAAAACTCATTATTTAATATATGAATATTTTTGGTAAAATCAATTTTGAAAAATGTGATTTCTAAATGTGCCATTTTGGGTTAGTGACCAAAATGTAAGAAATAAAAATTGTTTTCAGTGACTCTTTTGTAAAAGGATCAGAACTTTGAATATTTAAGGAGCTATTTTCCCAAAGTCTAATATCAGACTTTTCTCCTTAATTGTCTATTTTAAAAGGGTATTGGAAAATATAAATAGGTTGAGAGAATTAATTTTATAATTAATTGCTTAAACAAATTTCACGTAAATAATTTTATCTAAAAGGATTTTCTCTCAAATTCTCTCTAGCCAAACACTATTTTCTTCTTCAAAATCATCAGGTAACTTCTTGATTTTTTCAACCTTTTAATGGCAAATGAGTTCTTAATTGTTTCCTATCAAATTCTTTTTGTTTTAATCTTGTTTTCTCGTCTAAATCAAAACCTTATTGTTTTCTCATGTAAGTCAACATTACAGGTGAGCTTCGTACTTCTCCTCTAATGTATGGTTCTTTATTGAAATTCTCAAGTTATTGATCCTTTATAAATGTTTTCTAATGAGTTTTAATGATTTAATTATGGATATTGGTTAAATCAAGGTTTAATTGATGAGATTAAGTGATTTTCGTTTTAGATATGTTTTGCTAAGTTCTTGATTGATTATAATCATAGTTTTGATGTTTTATAATGTTACAAAGTTGTCTTTAACATTGGAATCCCGAAACTATGTGAATATCTAATTGGTTAGGTTGCTAGTGTTTTGTCTTTGGCGAGTTTTGGTTGATTAATGAAAGCTGGAGATATGATGATCATGTTAGGTTGTTTTTGAATGTCAATTAATCGTAATGGATGGATTGAAATGTTAGATTGTGGCTGGGTTGAGTTTAGGTTGACTTGGAACATATTTTCGGTTGTTTTTTAAAGGCGTTTGATAAATGGTTGTGAGGCGAAGTAGAGGAGTTGTGTTGAAGGATTATGAATGCATTATGATGCATTAATCCTCTGTTGACATCTGTTTAAAATAGGGGGAGTGATTCTAAGGTCATTGGTAAAGCTTCAGAGGCTTCAGACGATTGTTTTTGTATCAACGATTAAAGCTCTGCATTGTCTGTGAGTGAGAACGTGGATTTCAGCTTTGAAATGGCTTAAAGATTGTATTGGGAGTTTGAAATTAAGCTTGAAACGCTAGTTTAAACTTAGAAGTAAGTATAAGAGATTTCTCCCTCGGTCATGCTTTTATGAAATGGTTTTATGCACTTGTTTTGAATTACATGGTACCTACTATTTAAGCATGTTTTTAAAGTATGTTATATCCTGATTTTGATCATGAACTGATGATGGATGCACATGGTAAGTGATCCATGTAAGTATGAGTTGTACTTGTTTAAAAGCATAGTTTTTTTGCTTTGGAAATGGTTTTGAATTGATGCATATAAAAAATAGTGAGGTACATGGTTAATAATGAATTATATTGGCAAGTGACGTGGTTTAAAATGTTATTGGATATAGTTGGTCGGCCATAGGATTGATAATGCACTATAAAATGTCTCATTAGATGTCGAGATGTTTATACGATGTACCGAATACTCAATCCAAGTTCCCTAACAATTGAGGGGTTATATGGTACCAAAAACTCCTGTTAGTGGATTATGCGTCTAACCAATGATTGAGGTTGGTGTCCCCGAGTTGTGAATGTACCTTTGAATTCTGGTTGATATGACATGAAGTGTTGATAGGACACTTTTTGAATCCGTGTATCAGATGAACTATTTTTCGAAAGTGGAACTTGGTTTATGATCAATTGAAAGCCAATATAATTGTTAATGTATCATGTGATGGATGTTGATGTATAATGTTGGTTTATACATGTTGACTCTTTAAGCTTTGCATATGAATTGTTATGCATGAAAAGACTTAAATTGAGGGTTAGAAATGGTATTTACTGTTGATCCATGATACATGTTGCATATGGTTTAATATGTTGGTTTTTGAAATTGTTAAGTGCATGGTTTTCAAGGCATGATGTTTTATGTGATGATTGAAATGGTGTTTTCAATGTGATTTTGGAAAATGATTTTAAATGCATTAATGGTGTTGTATTTTGAGCGCTCCTCACTAAGCCTTGTGTGCTTACGCCCTTTTTGTCCATCAATGTAGAGAATTAAGGGTTGGAGGCAGCGAGCAAGCGAGGGGAAAATCCAAGGATTTGAATAACGAGAAAGTATGGTTTCAAACTAGACTCGTAGTAATAAAGGCAATGAGGTTTATTGTTTGTTTGGGAGGTTTTTTTATAAGCTTCTTGTTTTAGCATGTTTGCTATGTTGTTTTGAGGTTGTAAATGACCTTTAATGTTTAGTATTGCTTTGGGATTTACAATTTGTGCTTTAATTGACTTGGTTTTAGGAAGCATGTGTCTAGTTTACTCATTGAAGCATAAAGCCATGTAAGGATTGATCCTTAGTGATGTTGTGTTAATGTTTGAAGCATGTTGGAATATTGTCGTAGCCTTGAAAGTATGTAAAACCAGCAAAATTGGACATTATATGTCTAAGCGTATCGATACACATGTCCCCGTATCTATACGGGTAAGCTATTTTAGGCACAGCGTTTCGGTACAAGGGGAGCTATTTTAATACGGGTAAGAGTATTGTAGCAATGCGTATCGATACGCTTAAACTATATCGATACAGTTTTGAGCTATTGGAATCTAATTTTAAAGAAAATGACAAGGCGTACCGATGCACTTGCTCCTGTACCGATACAAGTAGTTGTTAATTCAGTTATTGGGATGTTTGGAAGTTTTTATTCCTTATGTTTTGGTCCTTGAATGTTATGTATGCAATTGGATGAGTTTAAATGATCGTTTTGAGCTGGTGTTTGACATATGAGCATGAAACTTGATTATTTGAGGATCAGTAAACTTAAAATGGGTTAAGTCTCTATAGTTTTCTAGAATTGCAATTTGGTCCCTAAATTAAAATTGTGAGCAATTAGATGTTAATTCGACGCCCGATTGAGTTGATCTTTCACCCCATGCCATTATGCACATCATGTTTTAATATGTTGCATCTAGATAAGATAAAAAGAAAAAAATGGTCGCATTTTAGGTTAATCTTTCTGGGCTTGTTTCAGCAAACCTAATGTAGCTCTCTCGATTCGGTGTTACGACTAGGCCAGGTCGAGGGGGTTACATTTGGTGGTATCAAAGCCAGGTTTGCGATAAGTAGGATGATGTTATCATTTTTGAAATGTTGTATTTGATTGATCTATGTCATTTGCTATGCACAATGGTTGTTATATGCACGTAGGTTGTTGTATGCCATGATGGGGTATGTTATGGGGACACATTAACTTATTAATACAATCTGTAATGTTTTGGTTTGAAATAGAAGTCTTGGATCCTCGCTTGAAGCTAACCTAATTATTTTTGCTTTGGTGTAATTATCATGCCTTTGAAAATGTGTTATGTTACGACTGAGGGGAGAATTGAGAACTAGCACGAGTGTTGTTGCTGTTGGGCAAGGGGTTGTGGAGAATGTTATATCTCCTAGGGGTTAGCTACCCTGAAGCAAGTACCACCTGCGCTAGTTGGGCTAGTGTTAGGTGATATGGCGTCTTTGATAAATGTGATGACTAGAGCTTTTTAGGCTGCTATTGCTGGAATGCATGTGCTTGCGCCATCTATTGGACAAACATGATTGCCATTGGAACGTCTTCATAGTTTGGGAGGAGTTGAGTACCAAGTTGGCACCCGAGGCATCAAAGGAGAAGATGGCCAGTACTGATCAGATTTTTGACCAAATAGGGTGTAATGATGCCCGTGAGTTGGGATGTGTTGTGTCTTTGTTGCAAGAAGATGCGTATAGTTGGTCGACAACTGTGGCTGCGGGTATGGAACCCGATGATGTAAACAAAGAGTTCTTTCAAACTGGTTTTGAGAAAAAGTATCTGGGAGTTAGATACTTGGGAGAAAAGCAATGTTAGTTTATGTGTTTGGTTCAAGGCAGTATATCTGTGGCTGAGTTTGAGATATAGTTTGCTCTGTTGAGCCAGTATACTCTTGAATTAGTAACGAATGAGAGGCATTGCTGTGACCGATTCTGTTACGGATTGGTACAAGATGTTAAGACATACATGTTTGCTTCTGACTACATTATTTTCGACGTGTTGGTTACACGGGCAAAGTGTATTAAGCAAAACATGGGTTTATCAGTTCGTGTGGGAGGTTCTAGCTCTAGAAAGAAAGTTGTAGACTCTATTTTCAGTGGTGGTCAGTTTAAGAAGCAACGTGATAAGAGGTGTCTCCCTGAGTTGAGGCGAGGTAGATGTAGTGTTAGGCGAGGACCGCAGGGTCAGAGTACCCAGGCTAGAGCAGCTCACAATACCTGTTTGGTTTGTGGATCGCATGTGGCAAGATTGCCTACGTTTGATTCGTAGGGTATAAACTTCTTCGCCTATTGTTGCTAACACTCGTGGGAGTTGTGGTTTGAACGATCGTCTCAAAAGCGTTAGATGCGGGAAAGCAAGTAGCTAGTTCTTTCATTGAGGTGATTGTTGCGAGAAGGTTATTTAAGAAATGCCCTTGATGGTTTTAGGTTATATTTTGCGGTCAATTTAATGAGGTTGCCGTTTTATGGTTTTGATGTAATCTTGGGTATGCATTGGTTGTCCAAGCATAGAGCTATGGTTGATTTTGAATCCAAGCAAGATACCTTGAAACTTGCTGATGATTACGAGGTGGTAATCGTGGATGGAAATGCTAAGTTCTTTTCCGATATTGATTCGTCTCTAGAAGCGAGTCATTTGATGGATTTAGGATGTTAGGCATTCTTAGCCTATGTTATGAATTCGAGATCGAAGGAGGTGCGTATTCAGGAAATCCATATGGTATATGAGTTTCTAGGTGTTTTTCCAAAAAAGTTGAAAGAGTTAAAGATGCAACATCAGGAGTTGCTTGATTGAGGGTTTATTAGGCCTATTATTTCATTGTGGGGTGTGTTGCGCGTAATAAGTGCTACGCAAACGGTGCAAGTATACACGCCGCAGTAAATAAAATAAAGATGTAATCAAAAGAGAGAGAATAGGCCAGGTTATCGCGAGTTGAGGTGTGATAGCCAATTGGATCGCCTTGGTAAAAGAGTGCAAGGGCAACTTAGTTGCCGTGGCAACTTGCGCAGCCTGGGAACTAATCGACGGTTTCCTGGGCAACTGCCTAGGGAACTGTTTGGGCGGTTGGGCAGCAACTTCAAGGTTCGGCAGAGCATTCTTCAATGGTTTCTTCTTATCCCTAAGTCGAAACTCTAGCTACTTGTGCAAGCCTTGACAATACATCCCTGCGTGAATCAAGGGCCGTTAAAATCCTTAACTTATTCCTAAGCTGGATTAATATTCACCATCAATAGATTGAATAAAGACCATACTCATTCATTTCTTGAATCTAACTCTCCTGATATTAGATAAATAGATGAAGTTACGAGATCATCTCCTAATTCACTCACAAACAAGAATAAAAACCAAGAATGAGTAAACCTTGAATTGAAAGTGCAAACTCTTATTACCTAAACAAAATCCAATTGTTTCTCACAACAATAAAACACAATAACCCCAACCAATCAAGTTAGTTCATAGTTGGGTTCAAAAGATATACAAAGAATAATCCTCAAACCATGAATCTAATAGAAGCAAAGAAGAAGAAGAAGAAATAAATCAGCCATCTTTGGAAACTTTCATCTTCAATCGAACCTCCATCCAAGCTTTCTCCCAATCGAACTCTCTGCCCCTTGCTATCTCTTGTCCAATTTCCCCTTCCTCACCTCTAAATTTGCGTTAACCTCTCCATTTATAGGAGATGATTCGATCGGTTTGTTTGTTGATAGGAGAGGTTGTATTGCGTTGGAGTTGGATTTGCATTGGAGTTGGATTGCGTTGGAATTCCATGGAGATAAGATCCTAATCCAATTTAAACTCTTCAATTTTGCAGATTATGTTGTTGATAAGGATGAGTTTAAGTTGGAATTGAATTGGATAAAAGAGATAATTAATCTCTCTTATCTTTATCCTCAAACTCCTCATAAAACTCTTGGAATATAATCTCCATTTGAATCTCCAATTCTTCTAGGATTTATCTTCTTCCACGTCATATTAGGCTTTATCTAGTCATCAATTTGAGTGCTACATCATCTTATCCCTTATCGACAATTGCCCTGGCAACTAGCTCGGAATAACCTTCATGCACTGCCCTGGCAACTGTGTCAGCATCTCCTTCATGCACTGCCTTGGCAACTGCGTCGGCATCTCCTTCTTGCACTACCCTGGCAACTACGTCAGCATCTCCTTCTTGTATTACTATGGCTACTAGTTCCATCCTTGCTTTGGCAACTGATTCTGCACACACAAAACACACCAAAACAATATCTTTTTCCACAAAAATCACCAAGTTATGTAATCGAGCTCAACGGTGGAAAGAAACATGCATTAATACATGAATGACTAATTATGCAACTAATATGAGCCTAAGTCTAACAATAATATGAGTAAAAAGGGTAATAAAAACGATACTTTTGAACACTTAACACACCCCCAAACTCGAACTATTGTTTGTCCTCAAGCAATGCAAACTAACAATTACCTGCCAAGACTTTAATCATCAAAGACATACTTCAAACTTGAATTCAAACCTCAGAACCGTGGCACAAAGTATGACCACCTTTTAATTTTTTGGATAGCACAAAAATTACCCGGAATCAAACTATAATGCTCGTGACAATGTGTGTGCGTAGTTGTGTACAAGTTGATTTTCAAGATTCTATGTGAACAATACGCTTTTATCAATTTAATTACCGGGGCATTTTTTTATTTTCACTGGAGCCAATTTCGGGCACCTCTAGAAAGGTAAGCAATTTCTCATTTTATTTTAGTCGACTAGAGCCAATTTCGGGCACCTCCAGCGATTCTTTAATGTGCATTAACTACTAGAGCCAGTTTCAGGCACCTCTAGCAAGAAAATGCATTTACTACTAGAGCCAGTTTCAAGCACCTCTAGAAAGAAATTAACTTTTAATTTTCAATTTTCAATTTTCAATTTTCAATTTTCAATTTACCCAAATTTTAAGCAACCTAAGTTCACTAGGTTTCTTTCAATCAACAAGCCACAACTGTGTAAAAAAAAATTCAGCATCATAGTAAAATTCTAAGTTCTTTTCATGCAATCCTAAAATTAAAGGTTCTTTCAATTAAGTACAGTGGTAAAAATTCATCATTGGATATTCAACAAGTCTTAAGCAATTAAATCCAATCAAAGGCATGACAAGTAACATATGCAACATATATGTGATTTCTAAAGATGAATGCAACTAAACATGAAAGTAAGTAGAAACCAACACCTCCCCAAACTCGAGAGAAGCATTGTCCTCAATGAATGTAAAAGTGAAACAAAATTTAAAAAAAACTAAATGAAATGATTTAGTCGGAGAGGTCGTCACCTTGAGTGATAAGTATCCTTCGTGCCGTTTGCTTGATTCATATTCCGGTCGGTGGTTGAATGCTTGTGGCTGGTACCGCGTGAATAGCATTGCTTTGATTTGATCCATGTTTGCCGAGGCAGGTTCACTTGCCTGGGCATCAGTAGTTACCAAATCTATTGTTGTTTCCTGGGCATCGCCAGTTTCTGTTGCCGTGGCAACTGCTGAAGTAGTTGCCGGGGAATCCTCTGTTGCGGTTGTCATGGCAAGTAGTCGGCAGGGAATTTCCTTAGCATATTGGTTGTGAGTCTTGTTGTGGAAAAGAAAAGAAAACAAAGAAAACCTGGAAACTAAAGATAATGAAGACAAATAAAATAAAATATCTCCTAAAAATTCCAAAAATAAATAAAGAAAAAAAAACAAAAATAAAATAAAGTTCCAAAAAAATGAAAAATTCTTAGAAAGAGCATTTTTCATGAATCTTCTAATGTTACTGCATATCTGAGAAAAATTAAGGAGTGTCATTTTGGATACTTCTTATAGTCCATCCACACCCTCCGTCGAGTGATAATATTACCCAAAAAGAGTTGGGCCAATGTGCTCACAGCTACTCCCTTTTTCGTTACCATGGTGGAGGTGTCTTTCTTTCGTGTTCCCTTGTAGTCCATGCATATCTTCCACCTTGCTACTGTTCCTAAAAGCATGAATTTATTATTAGGAAAAATTATATCAACATTCAACCATTTAATTACCTCATTCTCGTCGGGCTCCATCATGGTTGGATGTAGCCTTCGTTGTTGTGGCAATTGCTACTCTAGCCAATTGATGTGGCAATCAGTTGCCAAAATTTGCTGTAAGTCAAGGGAATAACCACTTTTTTGAAAAGCTTTACGAATCCAAACACCTTTTTCTTTTGGCCTCTCAAACATTTCCATCAGTAGAGATTTTGATGGCTTCAAATCTACCAATATCGGTTTCTCAAGAAATACCTACAATGGACGAGGTGAGTTTTTAAAGAATTCAAAAGGTTCAACCATTACCTGCTCATATTCCATTGGCAAAGTATTATCATCTCGTTGATCTTGCATGTGGTCGTACAATTGTCGTGGCAACTGTAGATGAGAGCATTCAGCTATAGCATTACTCTTCTCAGCCTCTCAGTATGTTGTCGCGGTGTTGCTTTGTTCAGGCTCCTCAATCATTGCCGAGGTAATTTGTTGCTCAGGCTCATCATGTATTGGGCAGTCTCTCTCATTGGCATCCTCTTGACTTTGAGGTTCTAGCTGTTCCCCACACATCAGAGACCTCTCTTTGCATTGCTCCTTATCCTCTTGCCTTGGGACGTCAGTATCCTCAGGAATGGATTGTTGGTGCATGTTATCCAAGGCATATGTGGATCTCCTCAATTGATCTTCTGAATCCCCCAAGGTTGTATCCCACTGAGCTATCCTCGTATCCATGGACTTTGATACCTCTCGAATCTCTTCAATTGATCCATCAAGTCTAGCCAAGAAAGCTAGCAACGTTTCCTCCAAGGAATTTGAATGCTCTTGAAAAAGACTATATTTTCATGGCATATCTGTTGCTGCGGAAAAATTGTCATGGTAAACTTTTTTGAGCTTTTTGATCATACCATGAAGGATTTTGCTATTGGTTCCATCTATGGTCCTCATTTAGCCATATGCACTAAAAATGTGAGGGCAATTTTCAAACACATGATGTTCTCCACACATAGCACAAAAGTTTTCCATGGGATAGACTCTTTGGGCTTTTCTTGGTTGGTATAGGTAATCATCGAAGGGTGTAATAAATTCTTGAGTAGATTGATTCCTATCTTCCATAATCAACTCTCGAATAGATCAGCTTTTATTTCCCGACATGTTGATTTCCCTTAACTTGTAGCGTACCTGATTTTTTTTTGATAAAACAAACAAAAAGAAAAGTTAGTAGAACTAATAAGAAAAATGCAATAACAAAAACAACTAACACCAATTGCCAATCCCCGGCAACGACACCAAAAACTTGTTGCGCGTAATAAGTGCTACACAAACGGTGCAAGTATACACTTTGCAAGTAATAAAGTGATATAAGTATCGAGTATTGTCTCCACAGGGATTGGTTTGGGCCACTTTGCTTTAGTTATCGCACTGTAAAAGTAAAAACACAATTGATAATTGTAGGAGTTCTATCTAACAAATAAAATAAAAGAGCAAGTAAATAAAATAAAGATGTAATCAAACGAGGGGGAATAGGCTAGGTTATCGTGAGTTGAGGTGCGATAGCCAATTGGATCGTCTTGGTAAAAGAGTGCAAGGGCAACTCAGTTGTCGTGGAAACTTGCAGAGCGGGGTTGCCTTGGCAACTAATCAACGGTTGTCTGGACAATTGGCTGGGCAACTGTTTGGGCGGCTGAGCAGCAACTTCAAGGTTCGACAAAGCGTTCTTCAATGGTTTCTTCTTATCCCTAAGTCAAAACTCTAGCTACTTGTGCAAGCCTTGACAATACATCCCTGCGTGAATCAAGGGTGAACAATAACCAATCTTGCGCTCCTCTTAGCCGTTGAAATCCTCAACTTATTCCTAGGCCGGATTAATCTGCACCATCAATAGATTGAATAAAGACCATACTCATTTGTTTCTTGAATCTAACTCTCCCGATATTAGATAAATAGATGAAGTTGCGAGATCCTCTCCCAATTCACTCACAAACAAGAATAAAAACCAAGAATGAGTAAACCTTGAATTGAAAGTGCAAACTCTTATTACCTAAACAAAATCCAATTGTTTCTCACAACAACAAAACACAATAACCCCAACCAATCAAGTTAGTTCATGGTTGGGTTCAAAAGATATACAAAGAATAATCCCCAAACCATGAATCTAATAGAAGCAAAGAAGAAGAAGAAATCGACCAGCCTTCTTTGTAAACTCTCCGCTTCAATCGAACCTCCCTCCAAGCTTTCTCCCAATAGAACTCTCTCCCCCTTGCTTTCTCTTGTCCGATTTTTCCTTCCTCACCTCCAAAGTTGCATTAACCTCTCCATTTATAGGAGATGATCTGATCAGTTTGTTTTTTGATAGGAGAGGTTGGATTGCATTGGAGTTGTATTTGCATTGGAGTTGGATTGCGTTGGAATTCCATGAAGATAAGATCCTAATCCAATTTAAACTCTTCAATTCTACATATTATGTTGTTGATAAGGATGAGTTTAAGTTGGAATTGAATTGGATAAAAGAGATAATTAATCTCTCTTATCTTTATCCTCAAACTCCTCATAAAACTCTTGGAATTTAATCTCCCTTTGAATCTCCAATTCTTCTAGGATTTATCTTCTTCCACGTCATATTTGGTTTTACCTAGTCATCAATTCGAGTGCCACATCATCTTATCCCTTATCGATAATTGCCCTGGCAACTAGCTCGGCATAACCTTCATGCACTACCCTGGCAACTGCGTCAGCATCTCCTTCATGCACTGCCCTGGCAACTGCATCGGCATCTCCTTCTTGCACTACCCTGGCAACTGCGTCGGCATCTCCTTCTTGTATTGCCCTGGCTACTGGTTTCAGCCTTACTTTAGCAACTAATTCTGCACACACAAAAATAATATTTTTTCCCACAAAAATCACCAAGTTATGTAATCAAGCTCAACGGTGGAAAGAAACATGAATTAATGCACGAATGACTAATTATGCAACTAATATGAGCCTAAATCTAACAATAATATGAGTAAAAGGGGTAATAAAATAGTACATTTGAACACTTAATAGGGTGCACCGGTGTTGTTTGTGAAAAAGAATGATGACACAATGCGGAGGTGCATTGATTATCAGCAACTGAACAAGTTGACGATTAAGAATAAGTATCCCTTGCCAAGGACTGATGATTTGTTTGATCAGTTTAGAGGTGCATCGGTGTTTTCCAATATTGAATTAAGGTCCGGGTATTACCAGTTGAAGGTGAAAGATGTGGATGTACCTAAGACTACCTTTTGCACGAGGTACGAGCATTACGAGTTATTGGTGATGTCGTTTGGTTTGACTAATGCCCCTATTGTGTTCATAGATATGATGAATCGAGTGTTCCATGAGTTTTTGGATCAGTTTTTTGTTGTTTTATAGATGATATTCTCGTGTACAATATTAACGATAAGGATTTTGATCAGCAGATATGAATGGTTTAGTAGGCTTTTGTGGAGGAGCGAATGTTCGCTCTTTATTTGGGAATGTGCAAGTTTTGGGAATGTTGAAAGGAATTCTAGTTCTAAGAATGTTATTGGTAAGTTGAATAGATAAACATACATAGTGCAAAAACACTTACATGTATATATAAATATGTCAGTACATGCATACATTTGGGCATGTCATTAGAGGTTTTGCATACATGTACATAGACATCTATGGGGGCATACAAGTAATCATGCATACATATGTTCACACTTACAGATGACTGTTCGAAAGTCAATGGAGTGATGGTGTAAGCAAGGTAGCTTATGTAAGTAGTTTCGGTAATGTGGTTCTTTGGAATTCTCAAGGGTTGAAGAGGGTGTTAAAGTTTGGTTCTCGGGAGTTTGATTGTGCTAGTTTTGAAGCAACCAAGGTTGAAGTTAGAAGTTGTGGGTTTTTCTAGATTCAGTTGTTTAATATCGATGATTGTTGAGGAATCCTCTAATATTGTTGCGTTCCTAGCAAAGTTGTGGCTTGTGCATCTAGACAATTGAAGGTGCATGAGCATAATTGTTCTAAACATGATGTTGAGCTTGCCACGGTTGTGTTTGCTTAAGGGATTTGGAGACACTATCTCTATGGTGAGAAGTGTGTTGTGGACACGGATTATAAGTGTTTGGGGAAAAAAGAAAAATGATGACGTCAAAAGGATTTGGGTCTTAAGCAACATAAATGGTTGAAGTTGCTTAAGGATTATGATTTGATGATTGAATATCATCCGGGGAAGGCTAATGTTGTAGCCGATGCTTTGAGTAGGTAAGTCGTGGTAGAGTTGCGGGCGATATTTGTGCGGTTAAGTGTGATGCGGGATGTTAGCCAAGTTGCAAGTAAAGCTATCTTTGTCATGGTTGATTAAGTAGAAGCGACCTTATGATGATGCGTGGGTAACGCATGTTAAGGATATCATGAATGGAAATATGATGGATTTTCACTTTAATGATGATGGGGTGTTGTGTTTCATGGATCGGATAGTGGTGCCTAGTGATGTTGAGTTGAGGCGTATCATTTTGTCTGAACTGCATGCTAGTCATTTTTCTCTGCATCTCGGTAGTACTAAGATGTATTGGGGGTTGAAGGAAAAGTAATATTGGATTGGTTTAAAGAAAGGTTGTTGTAACATTCCCTTCCCAGCCTGGTAGGAATTCGGGTCGGAAAGTGTTACCGGAAACATATTCGGAGATCAAAAACTTAATCAGAGTTTAGAATCTTCTTCAAAATGTCTTATTAATCTCTTTTATGACTTATCAAACTAATTCATTAATAGCTTATTCAATTTAGGGTTAATTTTAAACTTTTTCAAACTTAAGGACTAAACTGTAAATTTTATAAGTTAAAGGTCTTTATCAGAATCTCTTTACTAATATTTAATTAAACTTGTCAAGTCTTGGCCTATGAAATTCCGTTATTAACGGAGGCCATTCACCTATCCAATTAGACCATTTAAAGATTAATGACCAATATGTAAACTATTTAAAACTGTAGTTTAAGTCTTTTAACAGAATTAACTAATCCCGTATCGATACACCTTGAGGCCGTATCGATACACCTTGGAGCCGTATCAATACACCTTGAGGCCGTATCGATACGATTATACATAAATCACATCCTATTTGAACCTGCCAAGTCTTGTATTGATACAGATAAGCCCGTATCAGTACGGGTTAACATATTTTGCCTTCGTTCATAGACCTCGTTTCGATACAACTAAGCTTGTATCGATACGTGTTGACCAAGGTTGACCCATTTTGATACACCCTAAGGTCGTATCTATACCATTAATTTTCTAAACATCACTGTCCAAGTCCGTATCGCTACAACTTGGCCCATATCGATACGCTCTGTTTTACCAAGTCCAAATATACAAGGTCGTATCGATACAACTTGACCCGTATCAATACGCCTGTCCTATAATGACGGATTTTATCTGGTGTTTGGCCAATTTAACCCGTTGAATGATGTCCAAATGCCATGAAATTTTACGAGCAAATTATTAATCCATAACTCTAATAACATACAAAATTTTAGAGCGATTCGAATCCATTTACCCTATTTTCACCTTTTAGTACATTTAAGCCAAAATTTAACTAGTATCTCTAATTTACAAGCACACAATTTTTCGTTTTTAGCACTTGGACATTTTAGGGCCATTACATACATATCAAAATAGACCAATGTAACATGTCTAAGCTCTATGCCACCTTACTAGGAGTTCAAGGAAAAACGTAAGTATACATGTAATTGGAGGGAGTGACTTGCAACTTTAATAACACGAACGAGGCTGAGATTGCTTCAAGGTCCTGAAATGCATGAGACACACGAATGTTAGGCTTACTTAGCCTTGTGAGTTAGTTATAACAAATGCAACATAAATTCATCAATGGCACGAGTGACATGTAACATGCTTGTATGAAATGTACTCATATCATAAATCATATATACAACATACTCAAGCCAAATGTCATATTTTCATATATCAAATGTAAACCATAAACACATATCATCTCCTTGGATATAGCAACCAATGGATACGTGAATTCCCCTATACACCAAATCAAATCAAAAGTAGGCCTTAGCCTTGAGTCGTAGCTCCGGAGTCCCTTACACAATCCAACCTTTTCTCCTCGCATATAGGCCGGAGCCCCGAACCGTAGTCCAATCCCTTACTTAGTGAGCTCAAATAACCCTATGGCATACCAATTGTATCTAATGTCCACAAGTGTCCAAGGTTTCACATATCATCATAAAACTAACGTTTTTGCCCTTAGGCCATATCATGTCGGATCACAAATTGAGCATTGGATCCAATTCACATATCATACTATTTCAAACATCATAGTAATTCCTATGGATGTCAAAAGTTAACATTAAACATTTTTTATATATAACATATGACAAATGAATCATAAAGCATCAAAAGCAATAGAGTAACCTTACCACCCTTACAATATGAGATTCGCACCTTGTAAGCTCTACTTGAGCTATCCAAATGAATAAACAATGTAAACACCATTCAAATGCAACCGAGATGGCACCTAGCCAATCTCGAGACATAACTACACTCACCTAGTACTCGAAAACTTCAAGGTTCTCGAATAACGATCCCTTTGCCATTGGAAGTGCTCAGTAACGAATATGGTGAAGATGACTTGTTTTTCGCCACTTGAGCTATTTCAAAATTAGAGGATTACATTAGAATCGGAACTAATGATTCACAAACGTTTTTCAAGCTTATCAAAGCTTGTAGAAAACATGAGCTCAGCTTGAACATTCAAGACTTAAATCTCGAAATTAAACCCTAAGGATTGATGAAATCATCAAATTGACATAGGGGTCTTACTTACCAAGCTACAAGCTTTCATTTGTTGTATTGAAATCACACAAAGATCAAGGATTGGATTGAGGCGCTTGCTTGAGCTTGAGCTTGAAGATGACAATAGAGGTACTTAAGGTGTTTGGTAAAATTTTCTAGGAAATGGTAAAGAAAGATGATGGTAAGCTCTCGATTAATTAAAGTAGATTAAAATCTTCCCTTTTCAATGTACTAATCGATGGAGGTTACCCTTCAAGTAGGGAAACCTTAGAATATTATTTTCTATCTTTTCATTCTTTTTACACCAATTAAGGTTACATAATTAGCCACCAAGCTCAACCAACCTTCTTACAAATTCATATGTAATTCACTGGGATAAGACAAGCAAGGAGGTGACTCACAACTCTAATTGGTATAATTACAAATGTGGTCCCTCAACTTTTCAAAGTTTGCACTTTTGCCACTAAACTTTTAGTTTTCACTATTTAGTCACTAAATAACTTTCATTCCTTACAAAGAGTTACAAAAACTTTAATTAAGCCCAAATAACTTTCATTACTTCAAAATTGGGTACAAAAATTGAGGAATTACATTATTCAGGCATAACCGATACAAAATTTTTTATCACCAGAACCTGATTCCAACTAGACCGGTTTTTGGGGTGTGACAACTTTCCCCCTAAGAAAATTCATCCTCGAATTTTTTTTCACTCTAACTGAAAAGCTTAGGATATTATTTTTGCATTGTCCCTTCTGGAACCCACGTTGCTTCTTCCACTAAGTGACTTCTCCATAGGACTTTCACTAATGGTACGGACTTGTTTCGAAGTCTCTTGACTTCTCACTCGAGGATCTACACTGGTTTCTCCTCGTACGTAAAGTTGGACTGAATTTCCATAGACTCTGGCTCGATCACGTAGGAAGGATCGAACCGATACTTCCGCAACATAGATATATGAAAGACATTATGGATACGAATGAATTCCCCAGGAAGAGCTAGTCGGTAGGCAACAGGTCCATCTCGCTCGATCACCTCAAATGGGCTAATGAAATGAGGGCTTAGCTTCCCCCTTTTGCCAAAACGAAGGACCTTCTTCCATGGAGATACCTGAAGGAAGGCTTTCTCACTAACATAATACTGAATGTCCCTTATTTTCAAATTAGCATAAGCTTTCTGCCGGTCAAACGCAACCTTGAGCTGGTCATGAGTGATGGTTACATTTTCTTCTATTTCCTGAAGTAAGTCAGGGCCTAACACCTTGCCTTCACCAAGCTCGGTCCAAAAGAGAGGAATTCTACAACTTCTCCTATAAAGAGCTTCATAAGGAGCCATTTGAATCGAATCTTGGTAACTATTGTTGTACGCGAACTCCACCAATGGTAGGGACTTTTCCCATGTATTCCCGAAATCAATAACACAGGCTTGTAGCATATCTTTTAGAATGTACAAGGAAGAATCAAGATTGGTACGAAATACTTATACATATGAATAGAAGGGGTATAAGGTTAGCTAGATAACCCTTTCAGATTGACCGTCGGTTTGAGGGTGGAAAGTATTGCTTAGGTGCACTCGAGTTCCCAAAGCTTCATGTAGGGTTCTCCAAAACCAGGATACAAAACGCAGGTCACAGTCAGAAATAATAGACACAAAACTCCATGCAAACAGATGACTTCATGAACGTACAACTCAGCAAGTCTAGACAAGTTGAAGTCCATCCTCACCAGAAGAAAATAAGCAGACTTGGTGGATCGATCTACAATGACCCAAATGACATTATTTTTCTTCGATGTCATTTATAGACCACTTACGAAATCCATCGTAATATGCTCCCATTTCCATTATGGAAGCTCAATAGGTTGTAGAAGACCAATAGGTACCTTGGGCTCGGCTTTAACCCGTTGGCTAGTCAAACACCTAGCCACAAAGTCCGTAACTTCATGTTTCATAGTAGGCCACCAATACAACTCCTTCAAGTCTTTATACATTTTGATAGCTCCAGGATGAACGAAAAAAATGACTCGAATGAGCTTCACTCAAAATTTGGTTACGAAAGCCATCATCATTGGGGACACAAATGTGGTTTCAAAGCACAATAAACCTTCAGAATTCACGGCAAAGTCAAGATCTGGATTGCCCTTGATCTTAGCAATAAGAGCTTGCAACTTCTCGCCAAACTTCTAGAGTGCTTTGATTCGAGACACAATGGTTGACTGAATTCTCAATTCAGCCAACAACCTGTCATACTTCTTGTGCCAAAAATGAGCATTCAAACATCTCAGATAGAGAGTGGGCTTCCGACTGAGAGCGTCAACCACAACATTGGCCTTACCAGGATGGTAATCAATGACCAAGTCATAGTCCTTCAAAAGTTACATCCACCGACGTTGATGGAGATTCAACTCTTTTTGAGTTAGAAGGAACTTCAAGCTCTCGTGATCAGTGTTCAAGTAACAATTCTCACCGTAAAGATAATGCCTCCAGATTTTAAAAGAAAACACAACAACAGCTAACTCCAGATCATGTGTTGGGTAGTTTAACTTGTATGGTTTAAGCTGATGGAGGCATAGGCAATGACCTTTCCTTCTTGCATAAGTACACAACCTAATCCCAAATGGGATGCATCACTGTGCACTGTGAAGTCCTTTCCTGACTCAGGTTGCACCAAGACAAGGGCATGGGTTAAGACTTGCTTTTGCTGATCAAAACTCCTCTATTGCTCCACTATTCACGCAAAGTGAGTTTTTTTAGAAAAAGATTCGTCAAAGGTGCAATAATCATCGAGAACCCTTTTACAAATCTGCGATAGTATCCTGCAAGGCCTAGAAAGCTACAAACTTCTTAAATATTCTTAGGAGGAATCTAATCAAGAATCGATTGAATCTTTTTTGGGTCCACCTAAATTCCCGCAG
This sequence comes from Hibiscus mutabilis, assembly GCA_019671005.1. Lineage (NCBI taxonomy): Eukaryota > Viridiplantae > Streptophyta > Magnoliopsida > Malvales > Malvaceae > Hibiscus > Hibiscus mutabilis. The sequence goes on along the minus strand of CM033735.1, from coordinate 42,034,899 downwards.
AAGAGATCACATGTCCCAGAAAAGATACTTCAGATAGCCAGAACTCACATTTACTAAACTTAGCATACAATTGTTTCTCCGGGAGAGTCTAAAGCATAATCCGAAAATATTCTTCATGAGTGGAAGTGTCTTTAGAATAGATCAGAATATCATCTATATGAACAACCACAAATTTATCTAGATAGTACCAGAACACACGATTTATCAAGTCCATAAAGGCTGCAGGTGCATTCATAATTCCAAAAGGCATTACTAAGAACTCATAATAGCTATATTTGGTTCAGAAGACAGTTTTTGGGACGTTAGACTCCTTCACTAACATTTGATAGTACCTGTATCGCAGGTCTATCTTAGAGAAGACGGAAACACCTTTCAACTGATCGAAGAGGTCTTCGATCCTCGGTAACAGATACTTATTCTTGGTTGTTACCCTATTCAGTTGACGATAGTCAACGCATAGTCGTATCGATCCATCTTTCTTCTTAACAAACAAAACCGGTGCTCCCCAAGGTGAGGAACTCATTCAGATAAACCCCTTATCCAAGAGATCTTGGATTTGGGCCTTCAATTCTTTTAATTTGACTAAAGCCATTCTATATGGAGTAATGGAGACTGGTGTAGTCCTTGGTTGCACTTCGATTTCGAATTCCACTTCTCGAGTTAAATGAAGTACCAGAAGTTTATCAGGAAACATATCAGGAAATTTCTTCACTACCTGTATATTCTCGATCTTTGGATTTTCTTCAAACTCCATTGCACACATGATAGCTTTCTTAGGCTCGAGTTTAGTTTTCATCAAAGTTATAATTTCCTTACTGATCCCTCGGAGGTATAGCTTCTTTTTCGAACAGTCTACCTAGGCTTGATGTTTAGATCCAAACATAATCCTAGTAAACAAAACTAGCGTCTTGAGATCAAAAGAGGACCATACAAGGAAAAGGTAATAACCTAACCCAAAGGCTCGAAAAAAGAAGTATGCAAACATCACCAAAATCGACGATGATAGGTAAAACCATCAACAAAAAACATAAAAATGCATATTACAATAAAGGTACGTTGACAATAAGGTCATTACCACAACTCAATCGTGAATAAGGAACGGTAGATGTAATCGCGTATCTAAATTCAGTTCAAGGGTCCAAGATAGGGAGATCAGCAGCATAATGAAAGGAGCGCCATCATGATCAGTCATGGCGTCGTCAGATCCAACCCTAATAAAAAATCAAAAAGAAAAAACGTGCTAAAAGACAGAGAAAACGTACCAAAAGGTAGAGTAAAATCGTGCCACAAGAGCAGAAATTTATAATTTCCTCCTAATCCAAAAATATTCCTACCGTCCATGATATTCCAATTTCTAGGGATGTAAAACAGTTTAATCAGATGGGTTTTAGGTAAGGTCATGTTAGGTCGGGTCAAATAGGATACATGTCATTTCAAGTTGATTTGATGTTTCGACTCGATTCGGGTTGGGTACGGGTCAATTTTAGGTCGATTTCATTTCAGGTCGTCAAAGCGGTTCAGGTCCGAATTAGTTAATTGACGGGTTAATTCGGGCTCGGGTGGACTTCAAGTCGGGTTCATTTCAGGTCAGGTTCATTTCAGGTCGGTTTAATTTTAGGTCGGGTTCATTTCAGGCCGGGTTAACTCGGGTTTCGAATTCCTATTAAGTTTGAGTTCGGTACAAATAGTCAATAGACTTTGGGTTTGGTCATTTCGAGTGAATTACTTAGCGTCTTTCACAAATACGAATCACATTAAAAATAAATATTATGGACTGTAATGAATAATAATATCATCATATTTAAAATATTAGACTAAATTACAAAAAATAGAAATAAATAAGGGTCAATTTTGGCTAAAAATAAAATATTAGGGACTAGAGAATAAAAATGTCAGCAAATTAAAAATATTAGACTAAATTATAAAATAAATAGGAGTTAATTTTGGTTAAAAATAAAATTTTAGGGACTAGCATAAACAAAAATATTATCATATTAAAAATATTAGACTAAATTACAAAAAAATATAAGAGTCAATTTCAACTAAAAATTAAATTTTAGGTACTAGAATAAACAAAAATATTATTCGACAAAATTACCAAAAATAGAAATATAAATGGGTCAATTTCGGCTAAAAATAGAGTTTTTAAGGACTAGAATGAGCAAAAATATCATCATGTTATTATATCATTATATGAGTCAATTAGTTTCTCACATTATAATATAATAAATTCATAATTTCTCAAATACTTTATTTTTCTTTTGAAAATCATCAAATCATAGATTTCCTCAAGTATAGGTCTAGTAAATATCATGCTAGGTCAATACCAGTTCACGTCAACAACAAGTCAGGTTCAAAATAAGTCGGATCAATTAATAGGTCATGTAAAATTGGATTGCGGGCCGTTTCAGTCGGGTTATATTGATTATTTGCCAGATTAGTCTCAGGTTCGGGTTCGTATCAATCAGGTGCAAGTCGGGTTCGATTACTACAGTATCGAGTCCAACTCGAGTTTGGGTCAACAACAATTGGTTACAGATCGATTTTGATCATCACTTCCTCAGGTCAAAATAAGTTTTGACTCGAGTTATTTTCGGGCGAAGTTAGCTTTTTACATCCCTACCAATTTCCATCAACTTTCTAAAATTATCTGTTGAATGCACGTTGAAGAAAAGCTAAAATAATGAAAGCTTACAAATTGATTCCCTAAATCATGTTAAACAGGAAAAGCTTTTTTAAAGTCGCTGTTTTTACGGGAGTTACGTCCTCGACTTACAAGACGAGACCAAAACAAAGTTACTGCTGCTCTTATTAGTTTAAGTCGCGACGAACCGATTAATAAAGTGATCTATACTCAACTCCCAACTATTGTAAAGGATATGTTACGTCTCAATGTTAATTTTTCTCTGTATTACCAAAAAAAAGTCGCTGTTTTTACAATTTATTTCAATAACTGAACTACAAATAAGTGCAAGGAATGTTCAAGCAAATGCAAGATCATTGTCTGATGACAATGGCGCACCAATCTAAGAACAACCCATCATTGACTCGTCAAACCTTCATTTCTCTCCCTATGTATTCATAAAATCTGCAGAACCCTGAAATATTTATTGTTTTTCCGGTGGCGTTATTATATAAAAAATTTATTGTAAATACTTATTTATAAAAATGACCCTCATCCAATATTATTTAAAAAAATGATCTCCAAATCGTCCACGTAAGGCGACCTCGCGTTATGGACAACGCGACATAGGACCCCGCGTTCTACACAGAGTGAGGTTCGTCCGACGTGAGCCGCCTTTTCAAATTCTGAAATTTAAAATTACAATATAAGACCTCGCGTTTTGGGAAACGCGAGGTCAGCGAGATATTGAAAAACCGCATTAATATATCGCGGTAATTACTTTAGGGGCCTCGCGCTTTGCACATAGCGAGGTCCCACTAATCGTTTCATAAATTTTTTTAAAATGTTATTAATTAAAATCTAACTTAATTTTGTTAGTGTAATATATATTATGAGGTATTTGTTAGTGTAATATATATTATAATTATTTAGTAATTTGAAGTAATTATTTAGTAATTATATGAAAATTTTGATTAGTATTTAAAATTTTGTATTAGTAATTAGTTATCCCAATTAAGATAGTGTTGATTTTTAAATTACAGTAAGAAACTAAAATCTGATTCAAATTCTGAAAATAATGATTAAAAAATAAAATAATTTGAACTAATTATTTGTAAGATCCTAATTTTTTAAAATATGATTTTAGTAGATGGAGAATTCTAATTATTTGTAAAGATCCTAATTATTTCAAAAGATCCTAAAGCGTTGTAATTTGACCTAATTATCATTAAATAAGAATATTTAATAAAAATCTTTGATAAAAACCCTTATTTTCCTTAAATTAAATATCATACTTATTGTATAATCTTTGAAATCAAAAACCCATAATGTAAAAGTATTTTATATTTATTATTTTAAAGAAAAAATAGTATTTAAATTTTATTAGAATGTAATAAGTTGTATTAGTAACTAATTATCCCAATTAAAATATTCTTTATTTTTTAATTATAGTAAGAAATTAAAATTTTATTCGAATCAGGAATTAAAGTATGATATTTAAATTTTATTAGTATTTAAAATTTTGCATTAGTAATTAGTTATCCAAATTAAAATGGTGTTGATTTTTTAATTACAATAAGAAATCAAAATCTGATTCGAATCACCAAATAAGGATTAAAAAAATAAAATTAAAAACCCTAGGAACTCGCTATCTGCAGCAAGCGAGTTCCATTCAAACAGTTGGAATCCGTTCGGACTGATTCGTCGTGGCTTTTCAACGGACCTCGCGTTTTGCAGATAGCGAGGTCCATTGATGTCGCTTCGTATGGGGTGCGAGGACTCCTATAAATAGGGTTCATTCTTTCAACTTTTATCATATCAAATTCTCTCTTTTCTTGTTCTTCAATTACTATTCTCCCCCTCATTTTTTATTTATTTTTAAAGTGTTTGAATTTTCGATACTATGGCGAAATTATTGAGGCTCGACGATAGACACGTCTGGAATTTCTAGCGCTTAAACACCGATGTAAGTTTTTCAATTACAAAATTTTAATTATTTGTTTATTGTTTTTTAATTGTTAATATTTTATTTAGTACTTTATGAATTTTAAATTTTATTTTGAAGGGGTATGAACGTGCCTTGAATAGTTTCATCAACCGCACAGGACCACCACATCCGGATATTGTCCCTTATTTACATGCATTCGGTTTTGGCCACATTTCCCACCTATTTGGCGGTCCGAAATTGAACCGTCTGTTGATTAACGCGTTACTAGAGAGGTGGAGGCCCGAGACACACACATTTCATATTCCCTGCGGCAAGGCAACTATTACCTTGCAAGATGTTGCATTTATTCTTGGTCTGCCCATTGATGGCGAGGTTATCACCGGGATTGCGGAGGTAGACTGGTCGGCCGTGTGTGAAACCTTTCTTGGAATGAACCCGAAGGAGGATGATTTGGATGGAGGCAAACTGAGAATACCATTCTTGGACAACAATTTGACCAACCTACCCCCAGATACTGATGAAGAAACGAAGATGATATAATTTTTTATTTTTTATTATTATTTATTTATTGTGAAATTTTATTTTGTAAAAAATAATTTAATATTGAAAATTGTTTTTGTAGCGGTTTGCTCGTGCCCATATTCTACGAGTTATTGGGGGTCTTGATGGCGGACATATCTCGCAACAAGGTCCATTTGATGTGGTTGCCTCATTTGGAGAGTATTGTGGACTCAAAAAACAAATGTTGGGGAGGGGCGGTGTAGGCATATCTATTTCGGGAGTTATGCAAAACCGTCGACCCGGAAAAACATGTAATTGGCAGGTGTCTTTGGTTGCTGCAGTCTTAGGAATATATTCAAATGCCATTTTTAAGCCCAACGCCTCGAAACCTGACCCCATTCCAATTCCTACTTGTTCGGAGGTACTAATAAATATTAATTTTATTATAGTTTTTGATATTAGAATACTTAAAATCTTTTTTGAATTATAGGTGGTTGGGTCAATTAACACACGTGGGACTACTGACCACCCAACAAGATTATCGACCGTTGATCGATAAGATAGATGGGATAAATTTCAGGTTCGAAATTTTTTATTTAAATGTTGGAAATCGAAATTGTTTTAATTGATTTTTTTAAAAATCAAGTTTATCTAACTGATTTTACATATTTTTTTAGTTCTTGTGAACATCGTACGAGGATCTTGATATTCAGGTATGCATTCTGACTGGAATAATGCTGAGCGAAGGCATTTGGATTCTGGTGGTTCCGCTCGTACACTACTAGCAATTCAACTATGTCCAAAGGATTCCGGATTTGCCACCCAATTTGGATGTATTGCACAGGTTAACGCAACAAGGCAAGATGGAAGTCCATTGGGGCCAGCATCACGCGGACTGGATGATACAGTAGATGGCATGTTTGGGTAGGCGGCCTTGTTTTTTTTGAACCCATTGGGGACTATAGCATTACCTATGAGTATATGGTGTGGTACCATCAAAATAGGAAGCCGCATATATTAACCTCGAATGAGCGAGAATAAGAAATAGTTACGTCTCCCTGAAATCATCCGTCGACGCAGTATCCCCCGAAGCAACGTGGTGCATATACGAGGAAAGGTGGCAAGAGAAAAAGAACAAATCCTCCCGGGGCATCGTCATCGGGAACAGCGCAAGCACCTGCCTAGTCAGCCGCCCAGCCAAAGACACCGGTGGCAGCACTTGTATTCCAACAATCGGCTTTCTCAGCATTTTACCCCACATGTAATAGTCTATTATTTCAGTAAATGAGGAGTCCGCCATAAGGTTTTTTCACGGACGTGTTTTGTCTGCTTATGTTGGTTCCCTCAGTCTACTATCCGACACAACCGCCTGCATCTATTCCTTCAGTCTACAATCCGACACAGTTTGGATCTAGTGTTATGGATCAGACTCCGCCGCAGAGCCTATTCTTCACCGGCCCCAGTGTGAGTGGTGGGATACGTATTTTATTTGGGGATGACGATGACGATACTGATGGTGGTGCCAATGTTTGAAGGATACCGCATCGGGATCGTCGTCCACCGCGGTGCGGTACGGGTAGACATAGGCGTCATTCGGATGATTATGTAATTTCTTTTCATTTATGTAAAATAATTTTATTATCATTAAATCAAAAAATATATATTATATCGTGGTTGATCTTGTTAGTTACTAGACTTACAATAATTAAAGATAATTTATAATTAAAATTACTTAACAACGTAAATAACATTATATTTGCTTAACAATCACAATTACATAACAACCTAAATAACTTAACAACCTAAGTTACGTTTAGTTGAAATGTATAGAAGATGAGTCAGTTTCCGTGTCTTCAAAGTCTGTGGACAAATATGATGTTAAGTTTAGTTCCTTAAATTTTTTGCTCTTTATCCAGCCGTCTACTGTAGCTATGTATCAGAACTTCCTCTTTGTCTTGTGTAGACAGAGTTGCTTCTTCGTTTTTGGATAAAGAAGCAACGTCATCAAATTTTACAATCAACTTGATGTTCGTACCCCTGATAAGAGTGTAGCTTCTAAACATCTTTCGAAGATCTTTATCGTTTAATAAGGGGAGCATGTAATGCGCCTCAGGGCTGGGCTTATCAACGAGTATTTTTGCCAACAAACAAGACATTTGGCGTGTTGTAGATTCGCTAAGATGTGTTGAAATCAAATCATATAGCTCGTGTCTGTTAACTTTGCTGCTGAATGAAGTGTAGAAATAGGTTTCGGAATGTAACATCATTGCAGAAAATCTTGCCATCTTCTGGCGACTTTCGACAGTAAATGAACACCTATAGATCAAATCCTTTCACTATAGCTAACCCGAATTAAAGTTTTTATAGCAGATTTGGAACTCATTTTCTGTAGACAACGAGGTTTCTGCCATGTCATGAATCTCTATAGAACTCGCGTTTTGCTAAACGCGAGTTTCCTATCGTGTCAAGAATCTCTGTAGACCTCGCATTCTACAGGACGCGAGTTCTAGAAATATGTTCCCATCTGACAAAACATGTCTGAAAGGATTGAAAATTGAAGGTTACCCAATTTTTATGGGGAAACAACTATTATTTTTGGTGCCCTTATAACAGACAAAAGTGAAGACCCTAAACACCAAACAATTGGTGTCAATTACAGCGGTTTATAGAAGACAATGATAGGAGAAGTAAGCCACACCAACTTAATCTGCGTGACGATGCTTTTAGATAAGTGTGTCAATTGTACGTTTATGCAAGACTTCTCGATTCTTACGTAGTTTGAATTTAAAAGAAGGTCGCTAATGTATGTTCTTCTTTCCAGATGATTGTAGATATTCTGAAAATATAGCGAGACAAGGAAGTATTACTTCCTTGGTATACTATAACGGTGAGATTACGGCTGATGCATCTCTCGATGTCATCTTTCGGTCCTCAAATACTATAACCTTAACGATGCTGAGAAAATTAAAGTATAATAGGTTGATGAAGGAAGTGAGGAACAATGTTCCATATGCTTATGGAAAAAAGATAGAACCGTTAAAGTATCAACTACCTACGTCGTACGATCCAGTAACGTACTCAATATTCTATGTTGCGGACCAAGGTGATGTGGAGTTGATGGTGATTGTTCACTTGCAGTATTCACTCGGAGGACCCCTAGAGCTATATGTAATATTTTCTGATAACGATTCTGATATCGTACTCCTAAAATGGTGGCAGACGAATTTTGACTTCGATCATAATGCCAACGTTCATAGCCCAATAGTGAATTTGCACAATGATTTCAACTTATTAACCACACAGAGTCCACGCAGCGATTTCAGTGGGTCATCATTTTCTATGCCAAGACATTATTGCGTAGCCAGTTTTGACTTCGACTTGAACCTACCACCGAATGTTAACTTCAGTACATCATCATCCGATATGGCCAGACAATCAACATACATGTCGTACAGTATGGGCGTTATAGCCTCATTGTTGACGTAATATTGCATGGCAAAAGATTAAGTATTCAATGTAAATAAGCAAGTAAAAACAATTCCAAGAATACGTCTTTTATGTGCAAGTATACACAGTTAGCAAGTAATATATTAGTGAGTTAAGTATCGTCTCTACAAGGATTGCCTAGGGGAATTAATTGTTACGATTAATACTTGTGAACTAGAAAATAAAAGTGATGGCAATTGATTGAGGGAATGAGTAAAATAAAAGAAATAAAGATGATAAAAAGAATTGAAGTAAAGTGAAGATTACAGTAATGAAATGATAACAGTCTGGCAAGCAATAGGTACAAGAATGATAACAAAGATTCGGCATAGAATGTTTGAACTTTATGCTAGCAATGTCGGCTAGTAATAATGTCCTACCATGACATTGATTGTCGAGTAGATTCAAATTGGCAAAGCCTATCTCAATGGTCATTGCCCTAAATCGACCATGTAAAAACCCCTATATCTCTATAGTACATGTTTTTTCATAAACTGATTTGATTAAGATCCAATCTATATTCCTAAGGGGTAGATTTCACTCCCGAAGTAAGTTCATCTACTTGAACATCTTCTCTCGAAGCATCTCGCCTTAGTACCCAACAACTTGATCGTTGCCACCCAAGTCTGTTAAGATATTGAGGTGCAATAGGCCAACTATGCTAGCTCTCGCTTGGCACAGTATTTAGGAAACTGTAAAGTATGCCAGATAGAACAAACAATGCCAAGGTAATTGAATTATTAACAACTAAACATAAAACACAGCAAATAATAGTTTGAAATCATTCTTAAACATGGGAAAGAAATACAAAAATCAACAAAGAACTAAAGCAAGTAAGGAGGTCTCTCGATGTAGCCCTTCAATGGATTCCTGATGTCTCATGGAATCTTCAAGCCTTTGATCTTGTTGTCTCTGATTCTTCCTTCTCCATTGTCGTAGACCACTTCTCAAGTTCAAGCCTTCATCTTCTTCATCGTCTTTTTCTTCTTCTTGAATTCATTTTCAATGATGATCGATCTCCTCTTTAAATAGGCTTGTGTAGAAGCCCTAGGATAAGCCTTGGCGTTTTGAATTTGAATGCACAAGGGTTAAGGCTTGCGATAACTTTATCCATTGTTTGGAGTGCAAGGCTGATCAGGTGATAAGCTGATAAGGTGATAAGCTGATAAGGCTAGGGCTGACGTCATCATGCCGATGTTGCCTTGGCACGCAAGCTTGGCATGTCCTTGCCAACATAATTTGGCATCACCTTATCCGCTATTTTTTCGGAAGTTGATCCATTTGCGATCTTTTAGGAGCCTGGCCATATCCTATTTTTCGGGGTTCAACAGCCTCTTGGCATGGCATCAAGGTCACTTCTTTGCCAACAAGTGCTTGGCACTATCTGATCCTTCTATGCCAATAGCACTTGGCATTCTCCTTGGTATTCATTCATGCATTGGTTTTCTGTGCCAAATACTATGCCAAACCTGCAAAATTGCCAACAAAACAACCTTTATACTGGCATAGACAGAATTCCTAACTCCCTATGTAAATGCATGATTTTATCATCCTAATGCAACTAAATGTACCTGAAAACAAGCAAAAACATTGTAATATTGGCATTAAAAATATTACTTTTGGAGAGGTAACACACCCTCAAACCTAACTCATTGCTTGTCCTTAAGTAATGCAAACTAAGAAAAAACTGTGAAAATGTTACCTCGACAAAAGTTTGATTAGAATGCCAACAAGTGCTAGCAAGCAGAATTTGGCTCTATTTCTGTCCTCAGTATCTCAGTGCAATAATGCCAAGCAGGCAGTAATTTTAAGTGCAGTAATATAACTCTAGTCCAAGTTCATGAATAGTGCATGATGTGTAGGTAAAATGCATCCAATATCCTTTCACTCCCTTAGGCAATTTTACTACCTAAAATCATATCTTTATTTTCATCATTTTTCTTTTTTTCTTTCTTGCCAAGGGTTTTGTTGGCATTAATTTAATCTTGTTTCGTGACACTGTTTAGTGTGAGTGATAAAATGGAGCATACCACGAATCCCCACCTTAATCCAAACATTACTAAGCTTTCTCTTCAACTCATACCCTAGGGTTTTTGACTTGAGAACTAAGATAGGGCAAACCACGAAGCCCCGAATAACTTATTATCCCTAGGTAGAGGAGAGTTCTTTTTTTATTGCCTTGGTAAAACATTGCTGCCTTATTAGTTTCTTTTTACCCTGGCATCATTTTTTCAATTTTTTCAATCTGAGTATAGTTTCAAATAGTCTAAGTTTGCTAGGGAACTAGATACATATCACATGTTAAGTGCAAATTTAATTCCCTAAACTATAGATCAATTGCCAAGCTAACCTGGCATACTACCCTGTCGGCATCGCATGACAACTAAAGATTAAAATTTCTTCATCAAACAGACACCTAGATCAAATTAAACTTGCCTAACAAGTGTTAACATTCTTCAAAATTCGGCCAAGACAAAAAAAAATTCTTTTTTAGCGGTTCAATATGCATCTAATCTATATGACCTACATGACATGGCAACCAAAATTTAAACATGAAATGTATGACATGGCATAAATGTGAGGAAATGCACACCCCCAAACCCAAAATGTGCATTGTCCTCAATGCATGAAAAAAACACATATATAAAATTAAAACAGAAAAATTTAAATGCATGATCATGTAAATGAAATGTAATGCAAAAGAGTTTAGGAAGAAGAGGACTCCCTTTCGGAGACTTCTTCTCGTGTGACGTGGGTCTTTCTTTTCATAAAGCTTCCACGATCAGGGGCCATTCATTTCCTTCCTTTCATGCTCAGTTTTGAAGCAGTAGTGGATGCTCCAACATCCTCATTTATCTTGGCAGGTTCAACTGGTAGTGTAGATGGCTCAACTCTAGGTATTTTTACTGTGGTTTCCTCTGATTCAGATAAGGAATTCATACTTGCAGAATTGACCTGAACTGTAGACAGTGGAACTGTAGCATCAGATGCGTGACTGGCTGGAATGGCTAGCATAACTAGACTGGCTGGACAGGCATTACCACTAGGAGAGATCTCGGCAGTAGTGCGGTTTTTCTATATAGAAGTAGTGATTGTCGTTCCCTTGATTATCTGGCCTCTTTCACCATCAAGCCTAGGCACATCATGGCGTATGCAAATGTTAGAAATAAGCAAAGGAAAAAAAACTACCTTTACCTCTTGCTGCACATTTATAGGTTTCCTCGATAATGATATTGCCAATGTTGATTTTGTGCCCCTTAACGATGGAGTGCAATAAAAGCAATCTTTCTTCCGATACAGTCTCGTTATGAAATGTGGGCATCATATTTGCCTTTATAAAGTGATTCTAGCCTCTTATTTTTGGCTTTAATGCCAACCTTTTCACCGTTCAGTGGTTCGTCGATGAAACTGTCCAAATCATGCCAGGCTCACACAAGTCTGTCAACAGTTTCTTTCATTTGGCAACAGTCATTGATTCCACATAGTCAAAATATTCATCCCCTTGTACCATTCAATGCAAACATTGAGTTAATGTACCCTTCATCGAAACACACGCATTTACCTCTAATCATCAATAATGGTGTATCTTTTGTATCAAGATGGGCATAGAATTCTCGGAAAAAATATGGCGTATATCTCCCCATTTTTTTGACAAAACCGATTCCACTTGTGCATGTCGAATATGGCCATAAACTCGACATGAAATCTAATGGTGGTGTTAGCCTTGAAATCAAAATGCTTCTCATAACAAAAAGATCTTGAAGCAAAGCTTGCTTCAAATCTCTTGCAGATTTCTTCATTGAAAAACATGTTGAATGGGGTAGATGAGGAAGTCATTGAAAAGAAAAGAGCTTGGAACGGTTTGAACAATAGAAGAAGGTCAGAAAATATGGATCTTGGTTCTTGCTTGATAAAAAGAAGTGCGAGAGTTTGGTTCTTTAAATCGGCTAAGGTAAGTAGAATGTAAAGAGGTTGAGTTTTTAATGGGGTATAATAATGGTAGCCGACTAATTGGAGATAATGATGAAAAAGAATAAAAAGGTTTGATTTGAAGATGGGGTAAAGTGATAAGGATGAGGTGATAAGGTTGTACGTGGTAGGATAAGTTAAATATTGGAATGATACGGTGATTAGGTTAAATTTAAATTTTAACCTAATTTTTGGGCGGCTAGGGTTAAGGTTTAAAGAAAAATAATCTCTCTCATTTAATGGTCTGATTTTAATCAAGCTAGGGTTAATCTTTTCTCCCAATTTTTTAGTCCGTCCCATGCCAAGCTGCTTTGGCATTGCGCTTGAGTTGCTTAGCTCGCCAATTGATTTTGCCAATGGATACCTTGGCATTGTTCCTGGCACAACACTGTACACATGCTTGTTTTACCAAGGTAGGGTTGGCAAATGTTGGCTCCACTGGTTTTGCTGAGGTGGTGCTGGCATCAGATTGAGATCTGGAATTGCTGGTGCTTGCTTCCCCTTTCTCGGCTTCATTGGTTTCATCTGTTGGCAGTGATTTTCTTTCTGGAAAACAACCAGCTGCTTGGGAAGCATTTCATTCTCAATTGATTTACCACTTCGGAGGGTGACAGCTTGGCTTTGTTTTCTTCCTTTTTGTCGAGCATCCTCTGTATCACTTAGCAGAGTCTCTAGAGGTCTGGCATTAAGTGCGTTGGTAATCTGGCCAATCTAAACTTCCAAGTTCCTCATGGATGCTGCCAGACTCTGGATTGTGGCATCGTTATTCTCCATATAATCTATCAGGGAATTCTCATCGGAAGATCCTTGCACTGGCAGTAGATTATTCTGGGCTCTCTGTGACATGACATTCTGTTTGAAAATTGGCATTGCATTGTTTTCTGTCGCCTGGCATTAAATTGGTTTCTGTCGTGGTTTTCCCAAGCAAAATTTGGGGGATGCTTCTAACTTGTATTGTAGGTATTGGAAAGAGGGTTAAAATTTTGATTGAAATTACAAACAAAATTTACCGATTCAGGATTGGATGGGTATTCATCTACATGATGATCCTTTCCACAAATAATGCAAAATCGTTCTAATGCCTTGACGTCTTGGAATTCCTTACTCTTTTGCAAAGTTTTCACAATGCTAGTGAGATTAAAAATCTGATCGTTGATGTATTTTAGTGAATCAAGCTCTAATTTTCCATCGATTCTTGTTCCCGCTTTTAGTCTAGCAGTAGGACACTGAAAATCGTTGGCAGTAATCCTTTCAAGGATATCATATGCCTCCGTGTATTTCTTGTCTAGCAAAGAACCATTTGTCGAAGCATCTACAAAGGTCCTGCCATGGACATTGAGTTCGGTGTAAAAAGTCTCCATTTGGGTCCAAGTAGGGAACCCATGCATGAGACATCTTTTCAACAGGTCTTTGAATTGCTCCCAAGTATCATTGAAAGTCTCATCATCAGCTTGCCTAAAGGTAACGATTTCACTTCGCAGCTTGGCATTAAGTCTAGGTGACTGGAATCTCACACGAAACTTTTGGCATAATTTTGCCCATGAAGTAACTGATCATGATGGCAAGGAAAATGAAAAGAGCTTTAGATTTATTGTTTCTTCAGTCACATTTGACTGGAGAAATAGTTGGAAAACCTCTATGAATTGCTTCGAACGCAGTATTGGGTCTATATTAGGTGATCCATCAAATTGACCTACATCCATTAGCATTTGAATCATTATCGGTTTAAGCTTAAAGTAAGCCATATTTACCTTCGGCATGATTAGTGCTGGCATCAAATCATCTATGGTGGGTGTTAGATGTTCTCTTATAGAACGTTATTTAGGTATTTGAGCAGCAATAACAGAAGTTGGTGGTATCACTGTAGGCATTATCGGCATCTCCTAGTTGTTGGCATTGATTCTACCACTGTCTAGCTCACCATTTCTATCACGAGCCTTTTCTCGATGTTTTCCTCTTAACCTACGTAGGGTTGGGTCATCTTGTAAATCCTCGTTCGCAGTGTTATTACTGTATATATACCAAACAAAATAGATTAAACAAAAAAAGTAAAAATCAAAACAATCAATTCCGTTGCAATCCCCGACAACGGCGGTAAAAACTTGTCGACATAATATTGTATGGCAAAAGATTAATTATTCAATGTAAATAAGCAAGTTAAAACAATGCCAAGAATACGCCTTTTACATGCAAGTATACACGGTCAGCAAGTAATAGTAGTGAGTTGAGTATCGTCTCCACATGGATTGCCTAGGGGAATTAATTGTTACGATTAATACTTGTGAACTAGAAAATAAAAGTGATGTCAATTGATTAAGGGAATGAGTAAAATAAAAGAAATAAAGATGATAAAAAGAATTGAAGTAAAACGAAGGTTACAGTAATAAAATGATAACAGTCTGGCAAGCAATGAGTGCAAGAATGATAACAAAGATTTGGCATAGAATGTTTGAATTTTATACTAGCAATGTCGGCTAGTAATAATGTCATGCATTGACATTGATTGTCGAGTATATTCAAATTGGCAAAGCCTCTCTCGATGGTCATTGCCCTAAATTGACCATGTAAAAACTCCTATATCTCTATAGTGCATGTTTTTTCATAAACCGATTTGATTAAGATCCAATATATATTCTTAAGGGGTAGATTTCACTCTAGAAGTAAGTTCATCTACTTGAACATCTTCTCTTGAAGCATCTCGCCTTAGTACCTAACAACTTGATCATCTCCATCCAAGTCTGTTAAGATATTGAGGTGCAATAGGCCAACTATGCCAGCTCTCTCTAGGCACAATATTTAGGAAACAATAAAGTATGCCAGATAGAACAAACAACGCCAAGGCAATTGAATTATTAACAACTAAACATAAAACACAGCAAATAATAGTTTGAAATCATTCTTAAACACGGGAAAGAAATAAAAAAGTCAACAAAGAACTAAAGCAAGGAAGGAGGTCTCTCGATGCAGTTCTTCAATGGATTCACGATGTCTCATGGAATCTTGAAGCCTTTTATCTTGTTGTCTCCGACTCCTCTTTCTCTGTTGTTGTAGACTACTTCTCAAGTCTAAGCCTTCATCTTCTTCATCGTCTTTTTCTCCTTCTCAAATTTGTTTTCAATGATGATCGATCTCCTCTTTAAATAGGCTTGTGTTGAAGCCCTAGGATAAGCCTTGGCGTTTTGAATTTGAATGCACAAGGGATAAGGCTTGCGATCACTTTATCCTTTGTTTGGAGTGCAAGGCTGATCAGGTGATAAGGTTGTGCGTTGATCAGGCTAGGGCTGACGTCATCATGCCAATGTTGCCTTGGCACACAAGCTTGTCATGTCCTTGCCAACATAACTTGGCATCACCTTTTCCGCTATTTTTTTGGAAGTTGATCCATTTGCGATCTTTTAGGAGCCTGACCATATTCTATTTTTTCTGGGTTCAACAACCTCTTGGCATGGCATCAAGGTCACTTCTCTACCAACAAGTGCTTGGCACTATCTGGTCCTTCTGTGCCAATAGCACTTGGCATTCTCCTTGGCATTCTTTCTTGCATTGCTTTTCTGTGCCAAATACTATGCCAAACCTGCATAATTACCAACAAAATAACCTTTATACTGGCATAGACGGAATTCCTAACTCCTTATGTAAATGCATGATTTTATTATCCTAATGCAACTAAATGTACCTAAAAACAAGCAAAAAACATTGTAAGATTGTCATTAAAAACAATACTTTTATAGAGGCAACAGTCATCATCACAAAATTACATATTGTTGCAAGATCATGAAGCATTTAACCCATTTGAATATTTCACATATAGACACTATTCAATGTATATCCCTACTGCGGAGTATGTTCAACAACATGTGGAGAGACATTCTTGTGCTGATTTTTCGACCTTGATCTTGGAAACACGTTTCGTGAATGGTCTCGTGAGCATTCTCGCGATCGACGAGCAATTGGCAAATCTATTACCGTAGCATTGGATGAATCAAACCTATTCTGATTTGAGGGTGTAGAAAACTATGAGGAAGAACCGATAAGGGAGGTGGACACAAATGGTAACGAGAAAAGCCCCTTCCACGATGAACCAAAAGACCTTGACATGCCCAAGAAAGTAGAAGAATGCGACGGATTAAAGGATGTAGTCGAAGGCAATGAAGAACATACCCAACATACCAGTGTTCTACATTGTACTAGCATCTCATATCCTGGTGTCCCGATTTTTGTTTACCAGCTACCATCACACTTCACGATGATTGATATCGAAGCCTTCAACATTCTGGATTTTTTTGCAATTCCCAGAACTTGAGTAGTACAATTGGCGTACTAATGGTGAACTCAATGTTGGGATGACCTTCCGTACAAAAGAACTCATCGTGGCTGCCATCAAGAACTACAACATACGCAACTTAGTTACGAAGACTGTGAAGAAGACTTAACCAGATTACTACATTACAGAATGTGCCCACAAGAGGCAGTGGTGTAATTGGAGGACTCGTGTATCATGCCTGAAGAGGCTGAACCTGCTATGGCATATCATAAAACTCGAGGGGCCTCATACGTGTACCGCCAGCAGACTAAGTAAAGATATTCCTAACTTGGATGTGCATGTGCTCTACGACACTTTCATTCTGTCTGTGAAGACAAATTCGCGTGTAACGGTTGCCATGTTCATTCCTGCAGCCAAAGCTCAGTACGGCTACATAGTTGAGTACCACAAAGCATGGTACGTAAGGTGGCAGGCCATACAGAAATTGTATGGCACGTGGGAGGAATCGTATAGAGACTTGCAGTAGTGGCTAAACTTAATGCAGAAACACATACCAGGAACGGTTGTGAACCTGAAAACTATATCAGCGTACCAAAATGATCATGTTGTATGAGGAGTGTGTCTATTCCACTGGCTATTTTAGACATTTCTACAGTGCGTTAATGTATTCAAATACTGCAACATCATGGTTCAGATTGACGGTACTTGGTTGTACGACAAATACACATAAATTATGTTACTGGCGGTTGCACAAGACGACAATAGAAAAACCATCCCCATCGCCTTTGTAATAGTTGAAAAAGAAGATCGAGTCTTAGGTATTCTTCCTTAAGAACGTATGAAGGCATGTTCTATCTCATTTTATGCGTGAAAAAGAAGGTGGATTATGTGTTATTTCTGACAAAGGCACATCGCTCCTATAGGCAATCGAGCGTATGGGCCCGTCTTGGCAACCTCCCTATATTCATCACCAGTATTGTTTACGCCACAGTTTTACAAACTACTTATAAAAGTACAAGAATGATGATGAACATCAAATGGTGCTTCGAATGGGCACGTACTACTCCACTCTTTTCCGTTTTAGTTTATCTAGTAATTTATTATTCATCAAAACGGAATACCATATTTTTTAGGCAACTCGCATTACATACAAGAAGTTGACGAGCTGTTTGAATAACTTTTACTCAAGAACAAAGATGGCTACGAATACCTAGCTTCAATCTCAAGGGAAAATGACTTCGATCGTATGATGGTGGTAAGCGATATGGTCACATGACAACAAACTTGGTTGAGGCCGTGAATTCGTCAGTAAAGGGAGCACGACATTTGCCTATCACCTCCATTGTCAAGGCAACATATTATCGGTTGGCTACCCTATTTGCAACCTTGAGAATGCAAGCAGCAGACTATATAGAAGGTGGCCACATCGTCCAACCACAGCTTTGAGATAAATTTCAAAACTTTGTGTGGTATTCAAATGCAATGACTGCTACTTGCTTCTTGCACCGACTACATTCGTTCTGTGTATTGGAATATTCGAGGCCGTTGGAAGGCATACGACACAACTTATACGTCATTAATCTGCAAGGTAGAACCTGTGAATGCGGAGTATTCCAAGCATTCAAGTACTCGTGTCCGCATGCCATTGCTGCTTGTTCGTTTATATGGATTACCTACATGCAACTGGTTGACCCAGTATACTTACTTGAAATCGTATCCAAGGTTTATGAATACAAGTTTCCTTCCATCGGGAATGAAGTAGATTCGGTCGCAGTTGATGGAGAACCTATTGTATGGCCAGATTTTAGACTACGACGCAAAAAAGAAGGTCATCCACAATCAACACGAATTTATAGTGCTGAGGATTTGGTCAAACATCGAGAAAAAATTGGACAGCTAAAACTCTGTAGTAGATGTAGGAATCCCGGACAATAGAAGAACAATTGTCCTAATCGCTTAGGCCCTCGTATTAATTAATTGTACTTTCCTATTGTACCAATGTTATCTTAAGTAATAAAATATCTTCATGCAATTTTCTAGTGTTTTTGAACCATTTTATATGTGATTATTTACACGGTTGGGGAGGTTAATTCCTATGTGCTTGATATTCGAAGAAAACAACCATCACCTCAATGGAGATTCACTTAAAATTATAATTTTCTATTTTAAATAACTATTACTTACAATTTGTTGCTGCTCTAATAAAATTTATTTGTAGATGGTGTAATTTACATTTCAAAAGTAATAAAAAAATTGGACCTCGCGCTCTGTATAGAGCGAGGTCTATTGACATGACAATATGTACTTCACCTGCCACGTCAGGTATCTCTGAAACATGAGGTCCATTTCAAACGTGAACAAATGCATCGCGCTTTAGAGGGCGCAAATGTTTGCCTATATAAGGTAGAAATAAGGGCAAACAAGCCAACCGACATTTGATATCGCTTTATCAAAATCTGTACCAGATTCAAAGAGAATATACAACTGTTGCTACCACCACCCAAATAGAAACAAACCATATTTCTAGAATATTTATCTACTATTGGTTGGTTGACAGTTTTCTTGAGAGGGTTGTTCTGCATTTTTTTCAAGATGAACAACATATCACAATATCATGAAAAACGTAGCCTTCTTAAAGTGCCAGCAATCCTCTTAACTTTTAGATGAGGTTGAGGATAACTTATTTTTATGCCTTAATCGTGGAGGCTAGGTTAAGACTACCGCGGCTAACCGTAGTCAATGCTCCTACCACTGCTGCCAATGATGGAAGTGGGGAGCAATTGCAACCTTTAGGGGGACCTCAAAATCCTCGAGTGGGGTACAATTGCAACCTTCGGGGGGACATCGTCAAAGCATGTTTAGGGGTTCAATTGACCGGTTACAACATCATTGACCTCGCCTCGGTTATGTACAAGATGCCATCTTCAACCGAGATTAGTGGCCTAACTACTAGGGGCGTAAATGAACAGAGTGTTCGACAAATTGTTCATGAACTGTTTGTATAACGTTTATTTATGTTTGTTTATTAAGCTAAATTATTGGGCTATTCATGGGTTGACAATTTTTGTAAGATGGGTGTTCCACGTTATTGTTCAAGATGAACGACAGATCACAATATCAGAGAAAGTGTGGTCTTCATAGAGTGTCGGCTAGGTGAAGACCACAACATGTAACCGTAGTCAAAGCCCCTACCATTGCAGATGATAATGAAAGTGGGTAAAAATTGCAACCTTCGGGGGAACCTCAAAATCCTCGATTGTCCACTTCATCAAAGCAAGCATGTTTAGGGGGTACAATTGACCAATTATAATGTCTCGTATGTGCCAATATCAGCCTCAAAAATTCGGCCAGAAAGAGGACCTTCGCCATGTAGGGGTTGGATTGGACGACTATGGTGAGACCTAAACATCCGTACATATTTAGGGGAGTGATGTACAAGATGCCCTCTTTGGTCGGGATTAGGAATGTGGATGTGAACTTCTCCTCAAATTACAATGCAAAGTGGGTACCAAGACAAGTTGAGGAATTGAATAATCGCTCAGGCTTGAGTATCAATTAATTGACTATGACACCATTTGTCTAAATCATGTTTAGGGGTACAATTGACCGGTTAGAACGTTGCTGACCTCGCCCCAGTTATCTACAAGATGCCATCTTTGACCGAGTAGCCTAACTATTATAATCTATTTTCTTCATTTTATGTAGCCTAACTATCATAATCTTTTTTCTTCATTATATATATATATATTGAAATGTAATAAACTTACATTTTTATTCTTACCCTAAAAAAGCTTCGACACTATTTTTTACGCGCTTGTTACACCTGTAATTACAATTACAGATCAGTTATAATTGCAATTGCTTAACATCTAAATATTACATCTACAATTACAATTCTCAGTTTTAAATAACTTTTACTTAAAATTACAATTACATGTGTAAAAAAATGTTACACCAATCAATACGAACACACTCAACCCACTTGCTATTTCTCTCAGTTTTAAATAGCTATATACGCTCTGTATATAGCAAGGTTTGTTGACATGACAACATGTACTTTTCCTGCCACGTTAGAAATCACTGCATGTACATTTAAAACGTGAAAAAATACATCGCATTTTGGAGGGCGCAAATGTTTGCCTATATATGGCAGGGCAAACAAACCCACTAGCATTTGCTATCACTTCAGAAAAATACGTGGTTAATCAGAGTCGATGAGAATATACAACTGTTGCTACTAATGGCAACAAATCACATATCAGGAAAATTGTTTTACAAATTAATTTCCCTGATATTGCGATCTGTTGGTATAAGTAGTTGCATTTATACAGTGACTACATTATTTTGGTCGGTGTAATACCCTAATTTTGTTTGGGTATGCGTATATATACTATATTTCTATAAATAAATCCTAAATAAATAAATAAAAGGGGTCTAAAATGTCAAAAAATAATCAAGTTTCCATTTACATATATAAATCCCTTTTACAATCCCAAAGGCCCATTACAAAGCCCAATTTTCAATTTAATACAGCTCATATATCAATCCAAAAACACCAAACAAACACAAAATTCGGATAGCTCATTTTCCCGCCCAAACTTGTGTCCAAATGGACACGTGGAAGCTTCTTATTGGTCTGAATAGTTTCACTTGGATACTGGTTTTCTTCCTCAGCTGACATCAGCCCCATGACATCAATTCCCACTTAGTATAAATATCTGATGAGAGATAGTGTGTCAGATCATTAATTACCACATTAATTACCCACTAAATAATATCCATTAAAAATAATAACAATAAAAGATAAGAGAGAGTTACCTCGGGAAAGCCAATCGTCGCCCGAAGCCAAACCGCCAGAACCGAAAGGACGTCGGCCGTTCAAATTGGTGTCGCGAATAGTCATCGGAATAAAAGATTTGCCCGTTATTCACATCCTCAAGAAGCCGAAATGCCAATAAGTTGAAAAGCCGTTGTTGAGGTAGCCTAACGGTCGCTGGAACAGAGAACACGACGTTCATAGGAGCTGTTAACCATGATTGCCGGAGGTATTTTCTTTCCGAATACCTTTAAATATCCTGCAAAATAAAACAAGTGTTAGTTCATATATATAAGGTATTAAAAACTGAAATGAAAAGATGTTATGACCGAAAACTCATCTTTTGTGGTGGTCGGAGTGAAACAGCAGAGTCGAACATGGCTAGGGTTTCAGGTAGATAGATTTAGGACGGGGAATATGGGTGTTTCTATTGAAACGGGTTAGATTTAGGGCTAGATCGGAGAAAAAGAGAATTTTTTGGGTGGATTTAGGGTTTTGACAGTGGTTGTATGGTGGCCAACGTTGCCTCGCGATAGCCGACCGAAGGTAGACGGTGGCTAGAGTTGGGTCGTTGTGGTCAGGAAACATGTTCAAGTGGCCGGCGAATGGCGGAGGAAGATTGAGCGGCAGAGTTAAGGGTGTTCGTTGGCCGGGATTATGAGTGTTCATCCAAATGAGGATGAACATGATGAACACTCAACTAAAAACTTAGGTTTTTGATCAGTTTGGCTTGAAAATTCTGGGTTTAAGACGTTTGTGTTCAGAGAATTTTGAGAGATGGAGAATGAAGAGAGAGAAGATGAGGGTGAAAATGAGCTGAGTTAACTCGATATAAAGGGTTTTATACCCGGGATGAAACGGTGTCGTTTTGGTACCGGGTCAGCCCGGATCCGCGCGTCTAAATTGGGCCAGGAGAATAGATTCGCGCCCTTCTTTCCTCTTTCTTATACTTTGGCCATCAAATTTGTTTTTCTTCCAATTTAGTCATTAATATTTTGTAATGTGGCACCTAGTTTTAATAAAAGTTCAATTTAGTCTCATGTTTCTTCAATTGTTTAATTTAAATTTAATGCCTTTATTTATATGTTTGATTGCATGATTTAAATTAAGCATGTAGTATATTAGCTAGATAATTTTAATCACTTAGATTGTTTATTTAATTAGAGCCTTCTAAGAATAAGTTCCTTAATTAAATTTAATTAATCTAATAGGTAAGATCATTGTAGTAAATAAATGAACATTGAATAGAAACTTTAATGTCCTAAGTTGATTAGTGTCACATTGCAATGTGATGTTAATCAAGGGGGCATTTTAGTATAATATTCAAATTTCATTTGAACCTAGAAAATGGAAATCACACATAGTTAGTTTAATCTAATTAAATTGGAATTAGATGTAAATAATTAGAATCACTAATAATTAGGAATATTATTGATTTAGGGCTAAATATGGGTAGTGCCCAATTCTTTAGGTGTTATTACATAAACCCTAAACTCAATAATATTCATAGTTTTAATTAATTAATTTATTAATTGGAGCCTTAATTAGGTTTGAACTTAAAAATGATAAAAAAAAATAAATGGACATGCATTTAAACCTTTTATGTTGAGACACATTTTTGAATATGAATTGAAGTATCCTAATGCAACTAGATATTCCAAAACTCATATTTATATAAAAATATATTTTCTTACAAAAGGATATTCCCATTCAGAAAGAAATTCAGTTAACAATTAAAGATCCAATTAAATTCAAATTATTGTTCGAAATGCTAAAATGCCACGTGAAATTAATAAGGTATCGATAACGGGAGTTTATGGGGGTGCTAATCCTTCCCCACACGTAACCGACTCCCAAACCCTAATTTTAAAGAAACAAATCTATGGTTGTTTTTATGGTGTCCGGTTTACCGTAGCGACTCCAAATTGGTTTTCAAAATTAAATAAAGGATTTAATATGTAAAAACCCTAATTTTTTAAGATTTAAAAAATTAAAATGAATAAAACCCCGATTTTCAAATGAATCAATCGTCAGGCTATTTTTCCACATGTCGAAACCAAAAACAGTCGCGATAGTCGGTTAATAATATTTGGCGATATGTGTCTTCCGTGTTTTGGTTCAAGATCTACGACAAATCAAAATATCAGGGAATGAGTGGTCCTTTTTAAGCCTCAGGATCAGTCTTGACCTTTTGTTCGAGACTGCGGTAGCTTCTTCGTACGCCTTCATTGTGAAGGCTACAAGAAGACCACCATATATAACGCAGTTTGAGCCTCTAGCATCGTGGATGATGATGATTATCAGGTATTCACGAAACCCACGAAGCTAGTCCTCGACTGTCTATATCGTGGAAGAATGAATCATGGGCTCCAACAACTGTGACGAACTATGGCGTTATTTGTCTACAGCAACGACACGTCTCTCGGACAAATTAATAATTCCAGTTCCTATGTAACTTATTTTGTCTGCATGTTTAGGGGTACAATTGACTGCGTGTCTAGGGTAGATTTTGGCCTTCTACGTGGCTTAACCCAATACTTTATTTTCTTCATTTGATGTATTTGTTTCAAATTAATAATTTCACCATATAATTTGTTTGATGTAATTAGTTATTATCGTTTCCAAAACATTTAATGGGAATTGTTTTTAAGATACAAAAAAATATATAATTTACATATTATTTAGGACTTCGATAACATCATCATCATTAGAAAAAGCTCAAGGCCCCCTTAAAGAAAACTGTAGGTGGGATTCCACCATCAATTCTACATCAACATTGTCCACAACGTGAAATAATAAGTACGTTAATGATTCTAACAACGTCGATAGTCGAAACTTCAACGGTTCCAGGTTTTTCCCATGACCATGTGGAACATGTTTCTTCACTTCATTCATCAACTTCTTATACGATAAGTTGTATGGCAGCGGAAGCAATACATTACTTGAGGACTAAAATATGACGCTAAGAGATGCATCATCGACTATCTGTCCATCATAGTATACAAAAGCTGTAATAGTTTCTTGTCTTGACATATTATATACGTTGAAATCTTTACAAATAATTTTTAATAGTCGAGTAAGAAGAAGAAGAACGAAGATAAGTTGTGAGAATATTCGGAGCCAGTCATCCTCTATTTATAGGCTAAACGGACCTCTCTATATGCAGAGCGTGAGGTCCTATTAAGGGAAAATACAGATAAATATGCCAACTTATTCTTAATTTGGCATATTTATCACCATAAATAAGAAATTAATTAAAACGTTCAAAATGACCTCGCTTTCTATAGAGAGCGAGGTCACTTTTTTCCTTTTTTATAATTTTTTACATGATTCTCAAGGATTACGCGAATGCGACAATTAACTTCTTGGATAAACCCATCAAACATGATTCTCAAGGCATTTTTCCTTTTTATTCATGCCCCAAAACAAGCTTTCGAAGCATTTTCAGGCCCGTTTTTATACCGTTTACAATGTCTTTTCTGTGCCAATATCAGTTTCAAATGAAAGATAAGTTCTAATACTACTACTCTAACCTAAAATGTTACAAATATTATTCTAATAATAACCCGGGAAAACACCTCCAACATGCCTACCAAGCCATTTCAACTTCTTATTCTTGGACAAAAACTAACATTCTAACCATTTTCAACGCGCTTTTTATATAGTGTGCAATGACTCGGACGTGTCAATATCAGTCTCAAATGGAACGTAAGTTCCAATACTACGTATCTAAGCTTAAAAATTACTAAAATTATCAGGCTAATGGCACGATAAAATGCCTCAAACATGCCTATACACCCTTATATTTTAGCATGGATTAAGAGGACATCGTTATGTGCAAAGCGCGAGGTCCCTACAGTAATTACCGCGATATATTAATGCAGATTTTCAATATCTCGAGGACCTCACATTTTGGGAAACGCGAGGTCTTATACGGTAATTTTAAATTTCAGAATTTGAAAAGGCAGCCCACGTCGGACGGACCTTGCTTTGTGTAGAACGTGGGGTCTTATGTCGTGTTGTCCATAACACGAGGTCGTCTTACATGGACGATTTGGGGGTTCTTTTTCTAAATAACATTGGATGGGGGTAATTTTTATAAATAAGTATTTAAAATGGGTTTTTTTATATAATAACTCTTTTTTTGGTTGATGTATTGAGTCTAATATTGGAAACTGGCATTTACTATGTGTGTTAGTAGTTTTGATAATTATTAGCTATTTTTAGGCTTTCATTAGTCTATTTACTTTAGTAAGAAGACAACTATCATTTTAAACTTTTGTAATCCTTTTAAATGAGTTCTAATGAAGTAGAAATGTAATGCTCTTGCTGCATCCATTTTTTCATTCTCTATTTTTCCTCTCCAAAACTGTTTTCTATTGAAAATTGGTTTTCTTAAACACCAACGGGTTTTCTTGATCACCAAAGGGTTTTCTTGGTCACCAACTGGTTTTTTTATTTCTAGTTGAACACTAAAAGTGGCAATCATAGCTTATTCTTGAGGGATGTGAGATTCTATTGCTATTTCTTGTGTGAGTGAAACACTCTGAGTTTGAGTGCTTGAAATTTTTTTGTGAGTTTGAGAGCTTGAGAGTTTCTTTAGTTGTTTTTAAATGGTTTTTTCAAATGCTCCTTCAACATGTGTTCCTATTTCCGAAGGAACTAATTATCATGTTTGAGAAGTAAAAATAAAAGTCTATTTGTGATCTCTTGGCTTGTGGAAGGTTGTTGAAACTGATAAAGAACCACCAGTATTGAGAGCGAATCCCACTCTTGCTCAGCTCAAAGCTTACTTCAACTCACTTGATAAGTCTTTTAAAACAAGTGTGAAGGTGGGAAATGGTGCTACACTCTAGGTTCAAAGAAAGGGCTCGATTTCTGTGAATACTCTACAAGGTAAAATGACTATCTACAATGTTTTTTTATTCTTGATTTAGATCAAAGTTTACTGACTATTCCTCAAATGGCTAAAAATGGCTTTAGTGTTTAGTTTAAGGGTGATTTTTTTGCATATTTGATGTTTCTAGTTCTAAGTTTGCTGAGCTGAAAATGAAAAATAATAGCTTTTATTTGAAGCTTGATGATATTTGTGAATATGTGTACTTTTCAAATGATGATGTTAGTTCTCTTTGGCATAAAAGGATAGGGCATTTTAACCTTAGAAATTTGAAGTATATGCAGTAAAATGATTTTGTGATAGATTTGCCTAAGCTAAATATTTCGGATGATAAATGTGATAGTTGTCAACTTGGAAAGTCATGTAGGCTACCATTTTCTCTTGATGGTGTGAAGAGAGCTAATATGAAATTAGAGTTGGTTCACTTTAATTTGTGTGGTCCCATGAAGATTTCTTCTATGAATGGCAGCAAGTATTTTTTTTTTGTTTATTGATAATTTAACAAGGATGTGTTGGGTGTATTTCTTGAAGTCTAAGTTGAGTATGTTGTCAAGATTCAAGGAATTCAAAAAATTTGTTGAAACTCAAAGTGACTGTAAGTTGAAGGTCTTAAGAATAGACAATGGTAGAGAATAAATATCCAATGAATTTAATGATTTTTGCAGAGAATCTGAAATTCATCATCAGCTTATTGTTCCTCGTACTCCTCAACAAAATGGAGTATGTGAAATGAGGCATAGAACTGTTTTGGAGATGGGAAAATGTATGTTGTTTGAAAAACATCTTCCTAAATTGTTATGGGAAGAAGTTGTATCTACCTTTGTTTATTTGTTGAACAGGCTAGTAACTAAAACTGTGGATGGAAAAACTCCTTTTGAAGCTTGGTCTAGGTTTAAGCCGTTTGTGAAACACCTTAGAGTGTGGTTCAATTTGTTTCAGCCATATACCTACTAATATGAGATCCAAGTTAGATGAAAGGGCTTGGAATCATTAGTTATTCTTCTCAATCTAATGGGTACAAAATTTATAATCTGAAAAGCAAGAAGATTTTGGTGAATAGAGATGTCATCTTTAATGAAGATCCTTACTGAAATTGGGAGAAGAATGATGTGTAGAAACATGATTTGAGTTTGATCCCTAAAGAGATTGTTATAACTGATGAGAGTGAGAATGAAGAGTCCAATGATTGGTTTGATGTAGCAAACACAACTGATGTCGAGGTTATCAAAACCAAATCCTTAGCAAGTGTGTATGAGAGGTGCAATTTTGTCTTTGCTGAACCAACAAGCTTTGATGATGCTGTAAAAATACCTAAATTGATGTAATAGAGGCAGAGATTTTTGTAATTGAGAAAAATGGTACATGGTTCTTAACTGATCAACCTAATAGAAAGGATGATATAGGTGTGAAGTGGGTGTAAAAGGGTATGCACATATAGGTGGTGTAACACTCCCTTCCCAGCCTGGCAGAGAACTAGGTCAGAAAATGTTATCAAAAACTTATTTAGAGATTGAGATCTTTTTCAGAATGTCTTATTAATCTCTTTTACGACTTATCGAACTAATTCATCAATAGCTTACTCAATTTGGGGTTAATTTTAATTTTTTTCAAACTTAGGGACTAAATTGAAAATTTTACAAAGTAAGGGTCTTTATCATAATTTCTTTTTACAAATCTTCTATTGATCTTGTCAATTATTAGCCTGTGAAAGTTCGTTATCAACGGAGGTCATTCACATATCCAATTGGACCATTTAAAGTTTAGTGACTAATCTGTAAAGTATTTAAAACTGTAGTTTAAGTCTTTTAACAAAATTAACTAACTCCGTATCGATACACTTAAGACCATATCGGTACGCTAAGCCAAATTTCTCAATTCCAGATTCAAGGGTAACAAGCTCATATCGATACATATAAGCCTATATCAATACGCGTTGACCAAGGTTAACCTATTTCGGTACAACCTAAGGTCGTATCGATACAATTATTTCCCAGACCTTACTGCCTAAGTCCATATCGATACACCCCTTTTGTATATCAGTATGCTCTATTTCACCAAGTCCAAATATGCAAGGCTGTAATAATACAGCTTGACCTGTATTGATATGTCTGTCTTGTAATGACAGATTTTATCTAGTTTTTATTCGAATTAACCTGTTGAAAGATGTTCGAATGCCATGAAATTTTACCAGCAAGTTATTGATCCATATTTCTAATATCATACCAAATTTTAGAGCATTTTGAGTCCATTTACTAAGTTTACCATTTAGTATCCTTAGGCTCAAATTAACTAGTTTACCATTTTGCAACCACACCATATACCATGTTTAACACTTAGACACTTTAGCCTTTATACACATATCAAAATAGACCAATGTAACACCTCTAAGCCCTATGCCACCTTACTAGGAGTTCAAAACAAAACGTAATACATGAAATTGGCGGGAATGACTTGCAACTTTGACAACACGATCAAGGCTCGGATTGCTTCAAGGTCTTAAAATGCATGAGACATACGAATATTAGGCTTACATAGCCTAGTGAGTTAGTTATAACAAATGCAAACAAGTTCTTTAGTGACAAGTATATCATGTAAGCATGCTTGAATGACATATATATAACATTAACATATACCATTTATGCTTAGCATCAACATATAGTAGTCTCATATATTAAGTGCAAACACATATATTCTTTATTTTCCCTTGGACAATAGAAATCAATGGATACGCAGATTCCCCTACATATAAGCCGTAGCTCCAAACACATATCGGAAGTAGGCCTTAGCCTTGAGTCATAGCTCCAAAGTCCCTTACACAATCTAACCTTTTCTCCCCTACATATAAGCCGTAGCCCCAGACCGTAGTCCAATCCCTTACTTAGTGAGCTCAAATAACCTTATGGCATGCCAATTGTATCCAATGTCCACAAGTGTCCAAGGTTACACATATCATCATAAAACTCACATTTGTTCCCTTAGGCCATAACGGATTGCAAATTGAGCCTTGGGTCCAAACATCATATCATAACATGTTCACATCAAATTCCACACATATCATATTCAAGTATCATACATAAGTTCGCATATAACATATTCAAATATGAAAAACTTACCACACTTACCATAGAATCCACATACATTCGCTCTACTTGAGCCCTTGCCAAGATGCAAGCTTTTAAGCACAAAACAAATGCAATCGGGATGGCACCTAGCCAATCCCATGACACAACTACACTCACCTAGTACTCGAAAACTTCAAGTTTCTCGGATAGCGATCCCTTTGCCATTGGAAGAGTTCGAAATAGTCGATGGTGAAGATGGCTTGTCTTCCGCCACTTGAGCTAATTTCAAAAATAGGGAATTCCATTAGAATCAAAACTAATGATCCATAAACATTTTTCAAGCTTCCCAAAGCTCATAGAAAACATCGAAACAAAGAAATTGGCTTTCTAATATATGGGCTTAACTTGAAACCTCAAGACTTAAATCTTGAAATTAAACTCTAAAGATTGAAGGAATCATCAAATTGATAATAGGGGTTTTACTTACCAATTCACAAGCTTTCAATTAGCGTATTGAAATCAAGCAAGGGTCAAAGATTGAGTTGAGGTGCTTGCTTGAGCTTGGGGAGGAAGATGACAATAGAGGTGTGTGCTTGGTTTCTTAAAATAAATGGTAGATTTGGTTAAGGTGAAATCAAAACAAGAAATGGAGCTTTTCCTTATTTCCTTATTAAGGAGACTATCATCCTAATCATTCTTCACCTTACCAAGGGTCAATAGGAAGTTTTCCTTTGGCAAAAGGTAAGCTTATTTTATTAATTCCATCAATTCATCCTTTTTGGCACATTTTAGGCAACTGATGGCTATTCATCATCCTTTCTGAGCCATCTCACGTGAATGGGTGGCAAGCAAGTAGGTGAACCATTCCTTACTTTCAATTTTTTCAATTTGGTCACTAATTCTGTTTGGATAGGGAGTCGTATTGATTCACCTTATAGCCGTATCGATACGACTAGACTGAATTGGGTAAGTTAGTTAAAAACAGTTAGGTCGTATCAATACAAGTCCTGCTGTATCGATACGCCTTACCCAGATTCAGCATTTCTAGCATTTTTGATGAAACCCCTAACTTCCATTCTTTACAAAAAGGTCCAACAATTTCAATTAAGCCCAAAATAACTCCAATTACATTGGAATTTGTTACAATGATCAAGTAATTACATCATTCAAACATAACCAGTACAAAATTTATGATCACTGGAACTTAATTTTGACTAGGCTGGTTTTTGGGGTGTGACAGGCGGAATTGACTATGGTGACACATTTACACTTGTTTCTAAACTCAACACCATAAGATTGCTCATTGTTATTGCTGGTCAATTAGGCTGGAATGGAGTTTTATTTGGATGTAAAATCAGCTTTCTTGAATGGAGAGCTTGAAGAAGATATCTATGTTTTCCAACCTGAAGGTTTTGTAGTTATGTGAAAGGAAAATCAAGTGTACAAGCTTAAGAGGGCTTTTTATGGCCTAAAACAAGCACCAGGAGCTTGGTAGTACAGTATTGATTCTTATTTGCAGATGTTGGGTTTTCAAAGGAGCATTAATAAAGCTACTTTGTATCTTAAGAAAGATAAGAATATTGATTTGCTTGTTGTTTCTCTATATGTTGATGATTTGTTGGTGATGGGAAGCAATGACAAAGTTGTTTCATAATTAAAATTGAGTATGCAAAAAGAATTTGAGATGCCTAATCTTGACTTGATGAGCTACTTTCTTGGGATGGAAATTAATCAAAGCAAGGCTGGCATCTTCATTTCACAAAAGAAGTATGCTTCAAATGTTCTAAGAAAATTCAAGCTGGAATCTTGCAAGGGAGTTGATTCACCATTGCCTTTAAACTTGAAGTTATCCAAAAACGATGGTGAGAAACTCTGTAATCCTTCTATTTTCAGAAGCATTGTTGGAAGCTTACTCTACTTGACAGCTACACGACCATATTTAATGTTTCTTGGAAAATTGTTATCAAGGTTTTTGAGTTCACCTACTGATGTTTATCTAGGAGTTGCTAAAAGGGTTTTTAGATATAAGAAGAGTACAATAGGTGAATGACTGAATTATTTAAAGATGGGTAGTGTGATTTTAACTGGATATTCTAATAGTGATAGGCCAGAGAGTTTAGATGATATGAAAAGTACATCCAGATATGTTTTCAACCTTGGCTCGGGTGCAATCTATTGGAGCTCAAAGAAGCAACAAGTTGTGGCTTAATTGACTGTAGAAGCTGAATACATTGCTGCTGCTGCTGCAAATTAAGCAATTTGGTTGAGAAATTTACTTTCTAATCTTGGCTTTGAGCAATAAAGTGTTATTGTTCTTTTGTGTGACAAATATGCTATTGCTATTGCTGAAAATCTAGTTTAGCATTGTAGAACGACGCATATAAATATGAAGTTCCATACAATTCGCGAGGCTGAGAAGAATTCGTTGATGCAAGTTGTTGATTTGATATCAAATGCTCTTTTAAGGAATAAAATTTCATTTGTCAAACATGAGTATGGTATGGCCAATATCAACCTCAAGGTGGAGTGTTGATGTATTGAGTCTGATATTAGAAACTGATATTTACTTTGTGTGTGTAACACCCCTGACCCAGATGTCACAATTGGGCCTCAAGTCCAAACCAAAAACCATAAATTTTCTCAACTGGTTTAGCCCAAACAAGTTATTTCTCAAAATTATTTAAAGTCAACAGTTGAAAATATAGATAAATCTTTATAAATCATTACAAATGAGCTCCACTTTAAATTAAAACATTTAAATATTCGATTTGATAAATACAATTTTAAAAGTGAGATTTAAAAACTCGACCACGTAAGGTCATATGAATACATAGCCCACTAAACAGAAGTACCATACTCCAAAGGCCTCTACATATTGGAATCTCGTACTGATAATGCTCATTGATCCCACGATCCAACGATCAACTTACGCACAGAAACAATGATTCCAATCGCTGAGCTTACAAGGCTCAATGGTACACATCTACTCAACAATACTTCATGCTAATCATAAACATAAGCATTCAAGCTAGTACGAGCAATAAGGATAGATAAATAAACATGCAACACTACCACTAGTCACCTAAACACATACTCTCATCATAGAAATCATCATACATGGCCCACAAGGCCTAACCATGTTCGGGATCTCACCAGATCATCCGAGCGAAAACACACAAGTCATACTATAAACATGGAGTGACGCCCACATCTACACAACATCAAGATCGTACACTCCGAGTGAGGCTCGCGTCCACACAACATCGAGATCCTATACTCGTTGGGGTGAGGCCCACGTCTACACAACATCGGGATCTTATACTCATAGGGATGAGGCCCAAGTCCACACAACATTGGGATCCTACATCCATACCTAGAATCTCTCATCAAGCATCTTTGAATGAGGCTCGCGTCCACACAACATCGGGATCCTACATTCGAAAGTCTTCAACCATGGTGTTGTAACACGCTCAAACTCTCACTGGTATCCAGATCCCATCAATCAAAGGTGACTCAACCATACAAGTGCCCATACCTGGCACGCAATATCGCACGATCCGCCAAGGATCCCTATAGTTTCTATTACAATCAAGTCACTCAACATTAACTGATTTATTACTCATTAGGCTCGTATATAATTAATCTTGTACATTAGCTCCTTTAATCCATGTTACCACATTTATTCAAGGTATAATTCCATGATTAATATTCACATTGATTTCTATCCTTAACTTGCATTTATATATTATTTATCATATCGGGTATCGGTACTCGTACACAAGTATCGATATGGTACCCTTGAGTATATGTACTCACACACGTACCGATACTAAAACTGCTCACTGGAAATTATTAATTTCCACAAGTAACGGTACGGGTTGACCCATACCGATATGACCTCTAATCGTGTATCGGTACAACCCAAGCTTGTACCGATACCCTATTCACGAGTTCATGCCATTTCCTCTTATTACGATATTATCAAGCCTATTCGATCCCGAAAGCTTATGAAAGTCATTATGGTTTGTTACTAACGCATTCATCTCATTAATATTAATTTCCGGCTTCATTATCATTTATTCAAATATTACCATTATTTATCCTTTAAACAAATTCCATCGAAAACTATAATCTATTCGAGCAAGCATACAAGGCATCACAATCATCTCAATCAATCAAACAATCATTGAATAATCATACGAGCATCTCAACGACCCTACGCGGTCTCTAAAGCCTCCATAAATCTCATTATATTCACCACATCATACATCTTATAAATATCAAGTTCTCATAATATCGTTCTAAACACATGTTTATCTATCATCAACCTATTTGCAACCACTAACAAGCAAGACAATTACACTTATGATGCTCATGAAGTATTTCGGAGTTCAAGGTGTACTAAACTTAAGCTGATATCGCTAAAATACTCATCCGATCTTTCCCAATATTCTACTTGACCCGATATTCGATCCCGAATAATCTTTGTATACCAAATAATATCGTAAGTATCACTTAAACACATACTTTAAAGAATTCAAAGGGTCAAATGTGTAAAAACAACTTATTGGGTTCGAATTTGACGAAACAAACTGTGTTATCGAATTTGAAACGTCGAGAAACCCCCGGGTAGGGTCTCCCAAAAAAAGTCAACGGCCGGTCAACGCTAGTTAATGTTGGTCAACTGTCTTGGGCGATCTGGTGCAGCGCATTGCACCATAACAGCCATGCACCCGTATAGCGCAATCTGGTGCGGCATGGCGCAATCTGGTGCGGCTAGATCCACATGAATTTGGTCCTAGGATCTGGTGTGGTGCGGTGCACAGGCTCTGTGTGTACCCGTCTGGGCTGGCGCACGCCCACCCTCACTGATGGCGCATTAGGGCGTGTGACCCCTCTTCCAGCAACCGAATGGTGGCAACGAGCTCCAGGTTCGCTCTTCTCCGGTCGGTGAGTCGCGTGGTGGCATCGATTTTTGCAGGAGGACGGAAGAGAACGATGTTCCAAGCTACGCCGTTTTTTTTCTTTTACCTCGACGAACCGCGGTGGCTACAGCGACGAGACAACCATGCCCAGACTCCTCTCGGTGAG
Source organism: Hibiscus mutabilis (assembly GCA_019671005.1). Taxonomy (NCBI): domain Eukaryota; kingdom Viridiplantae; phylum Streptophyta; class Magnoliopsida; order Malvales; family Malvaceae; genus Hibiscus; species Hibiscus mutabilis. Next base: position 42,000,242 of record CM033735.1, on the reverse strand, counting down.
CTGAACCTGATGGCAGCAGCGGTGAGAGCCACGACGACTCCGGTGATGGTGAATCGGGGCTCAAAGCCCCCTTATTTTCTCTCCTATCTTTTTCTCTCTCTCCTCAAGATATCTCATCCAACCTTATCATTTTTTTCACCACCCACATCCATTTTAAATTTCAAAAACCTCTCTCCTTCACTTTGGATAAAATAATTTATTAAAAGCCAACCTTCCTCTCATTTTATTTTGCCCCATAACCCATATCCAAAATTCTTAATTGGGCTCTCATCGCAAAGGCCCAAATAAATTGGATCCGATGCTCAATTTTGCAAAGCCCAAAATTTGGGTCATTACAACTCTCCCTACCTTAAAAGAAATTTTGTCCTTAAAATTTATACCCATAAACCAAAGAAGATGTTAAAACTTTTATAACTCTCCAACACTCTCAAACATATCACATTGAGCTACTTTGATCTCTCACGTCACTTATCAAGAAAAACCTTTGTTTTCCAAAGATACAAATATAATCTCGACTGATTCCTTCTCACAGAAGGAATCCATCTTCACTCGGTACACACTCAAATCAACTGACCATTTCCTTAATGAGATCCATCACTATTTGATGCATAACTAAAGCCATAAAACAAACCCAAAGGTACCTTGACCAAAGTGTCACACAAATATGTCATCAAAGAAAATTAACTTATGTTGTAGATCCCACAAGATTGTTGCAAAACAAAATCCTTCCACAACTCTATATGATCTAAAGGAACAATATTGTTGGACAACCTAACAACCAAACAAAACGATTTCTTATCACGGCGACTCCTAAAGAAGACTTTAACTCTAATGTCGTCCTTTATCATTATCATTGATTGCCCGGTGCAAGACTTCTGAAAACTAATGACGTCTCATCTTGCCTCAAGCATTTACCTTAACCTCGGCATGATAACTCATATCAGCAACTAAAGTAGTTCCCATAACTCGAATCTGTCCTCGCATGAAATCCCACCAAGGGATAAGGTTCCAACACAACCCTTGAATCTTGTACCCAAAAGGTAGCATGTGCACACCGTAGTATCATACAACTCGACTCACAACCAAACCAAGTAGAATTTCCATCTAGATCTCTCATTTACCGAAAATAACGAACAATTCTTACCAAGGAAAGTACCATTACTCAAGGAAATCTCATCGACTGTGTATTCACCAATCTTTTATGAGATCCACGGTCATCCATTTAATTTCTACTAAGGAATATACAAATATCGTCACAACTCTGACAACCTCAAAGCCCGATTCCCAACTGATGACAAATCAACCACTTGTCACTATCTCGAACACAAGACTCCACACTGTCTCCCAAAATACGCTACAAAAGTTACGCACAAACTGTCACTTTCAAAATTTGTTATATTCTGACATCTGTACCATATAGGAAGAATCTTTTGCCACGATACATTTTCTCTAAAACACTCACAACAAGGTCTCAAGGTTCATCAAAAACTATCAGACCTAAATCCAATCATATCAATGAGCCCACTTAAATATAAGCAACTGATACTTCTTACGGCTTCCAAAACCAACTAATCCTCAACACAAAGCTTAACCATATAACCTCGCGACTTTTTTTAGTCTATTTACTTTAGTATGTAGACAACTATTATTTTAAACTTTTTTAATCCTTTTAAATAGGTTGTAATGGAGTAGAAATGTAATGCTCTTGCTGCATCTATTTTTTCATGCTCTATTTTTCCTCTCCAAAACTAGTTTTCTGAAAAATTAATTTTCTTGAACACTAACCAATTTTCTTGAACACCAAATGATTTTTTTGGTCACCAACTGATTTTCTGACTTTCAATTGAATACCAACGGCCAACCAAATTAAAGAAACACTGTATTGGGTAATTTGGAATCTAAGAACGAGGAGAAGATGAGTTCAGAGGATGCTGACGTTACCGTCATCATCACCATTATTCCGACATGGATGTTTTAGGATCCGATAAAGTGCCCTACGGTGGTCCATTTAGCGGACCATTAAACAGAAAGGTTGCAGGGAAGAAAACTGCCCAGTTCAACATTCCGGATTCGAGCTGTGATGGTTACGTCGAGATTACCTTCGATGTTGGCGACGATTCGGTTGCGGTTCAGAGCGTAAAGGGTGCAAATGGAGGTGATTTGAATGAAGATCCCGAGCTGACTTTGCTGGCTAAGGGTCTTGAGAAGAAATCTAACGTGCTGAGGACTGCTTCGGTCAAGATTAGGCAGGTGGGGCATGAATTGAAGCGGTTAACGTCGTTCTCGAAAAAGCCAGCTCGGTTCGACCGGACTAAATCTGCGGCGGCTCATGCTCTCGTGGGACTCAAGTTCGTTAGCAAGAATGAATGTGGACATGGACGGGAGACTGTCGAGAGGCGGTTTGATGATATTACAGCTTCCAACAATGGAACTTTGCCTCGGTCGCGGTTTGGTGAATGCATAGGTATGTGTTTGATGTTGAACCAAATCTAAACCACAAACATATTTCCAGGTGTGTTGATTCAATGAGAATTTGTGTGTGTATCAATGGCAGGAATGGAGTCAAAAGATTTTGCAGGGCAGTTGTCCAATGCACTTGCTCGGAAATGAAACATTCACGGTGATTCGATCGGTAAGGCTCACCTGAAAGAGTTTTGGGATCAGATATCGAATCAAAGCTTCGATGCTCGGCTTCAAACTTTCTTCGACATGTAAAGCTGCTAATTTGTGTTTTCATTGTTCATTTAGAGCTTTGGTCTTTAATTCAATTGATTCATAAAAATGCAGGGTGGATAAAGATGCAGATGGAAGAATAACAGAACAAGAAGTCAAAGAGGTATGTCATTGTCATATGAATAAATTGCAGACATTAAATGTAATTTGAATGTTTTTAGTCAAAATTTAAACCTTAAAGTTTGATTTTACTTTCACAGATTATTAGTCTCAGTGCATCGGCAAACAAACTCTCAAATATCCAGAAACAAGCAGAGGAATATGCAGCTTTGATTATGGAAGAATTAGACCCAGACCACCTAGGATACATCATGGTAATTTTCAAGCAATTTTTACAATTATTGTTGGTTTCATTTGTTCTGTTTTGGCTTTCCATAATCAGAAATCTTATGTTTTAAACAGATAAACAACTTGGAAATGCTTCTGTTACAAGCACCAAACCAATCCGAAAGAAGCGAAAGCCGGAAACTGAACCAAATGTTAAGCCAGAAGCTTAAGCCTACATATGACACTAATCCAGCTAGGAGATTCTGCAGGGACACCAAGTATTTCTTGCTAGATAACTGGCAGAAAGCTTGGATGATGGCGTTATGGATTGCGGTTATGTTTGGCTTGTTTACATACAAATTCATCGAATACCGGAGGAGGGAAGACGTGTATAAAGTAATGGGGGAATTGTGTTTACTTTGCCAAAGGTGCAGCTGAGACACTTAAACTGAATATGGCACTGATACTGCTACCGGTATGTCGTAACACCATAACATGGTTAAGGAACAAGATGAAACTAGGCGTCGCCGTTCCCTTCGACGACAACCTCAACTTCCACAAGGTAACAATGATTAACATGCCTTTATAAGCTAAGTTCATTAGTGGATTTTGTAATATTGATTACGTTCAATGTATTGCAGGTTATAGCAGTGGGGATTTCAATAGGGATTGGCATACATGGGGTTGCTCATTTGGCATGTGATTTCCCTCGCCTGCTTCATGCCACACCAGATAAATATAAACCAATGCAGCAATATTTTTGGTGAACAAGCCAAAAGTTACTGGCATTTTGTGGAGCACGTTGAAGGAATAACAGGGGTTGTAATGGTGGTTTTAATGGCGGTCGCGTTCACGTTAGCAGCGCCATGTTTCAGGCGGGGTCGAATGAACCTTCCAAAGCCTCTGAAGAAACTAACTGGCTTCAATGCCTTCTAGTACTCTCACCATCTGTTTGTCATTGTTTACACTCTCCTCATTGTCCATGGAATTAAGCTCTTCTTGACCAAGAAATGGTACAAGAAAATGGTAAGCAACGATCAAACGTCGAATTCCCAAACATTTCTGTAGGGTAATTTTGATATTTATCAAAACTAAACTTCATTTTTATTGGAAAAATGGCAGACTTGGATGGACTTGGCAGTTCCAGTTATCCCATACTCATGTGAAAGATTGACAAGGCTGCTTAGATCAAGCATCAAGCTGTTACAATACAAAAGGTAAGCAACAAATCATCATTATATATGATCCAACTCGGGTCTAACCCGAGGTGGCATTCAACAAGATCAGAGGTTCAGGATTCCTAATCCCGAACCACGATCTCATCAGGTAGCTGTTTATCCTGGAAATGTACTGGCACTTCACATGTCAAGGCCCCATGGATTTAGATACAAAAGTGGACAATACATGTTTGTCAATTCTGCAGCAGTATCTCCATTTGAATTGTAATTTGCCCTGGACATTCTTTTCTTCTTATTTTAAACCGTCATTAACATGACATAAACATTGGTTGCTCACATGAGAAACAGGCACCCATTTTCCATTACTTCAGCTCCTGGAGGTGATTATCTAAGTGTTCATATTAGGACACTCGGTGACTGGACTCAGACAACTCAGGACCGTGTTTTCAGAGGCATGTTTCTCCAATTAGCCTATGCATAAAGATTTTAAACCTGTATTTATCTAATTATCATCTTCAACTAACATGTTCTTGCAGGTGTGTCAACAACCTACTAATGGCAAAAGTGGCCTCCTTAGAGCTGACTGCATGCAAGGAACTAAAATCCCAGAGTAAGTCATTTCACCATGCAAAGTCATAATTTTCTCTATTCTTTTTTGCTACAAAACAAACCATAGCATCGTGCTGGATATCATATTTTAAGTCATGTTGGAAGGAATCAAGCTTTGGGTCTCTAGGCTTAAATAATTACGGGTTCATGCTACAGACGTGATAAGCATTATATAGGTCAAACCCTATTAATATAAAACAATGTAAAAACAATGAGAGTTGTTCCATACAACTCCTTTTTATGCTTTGTTTAGAGGATGATGACACCGACTTTAATGCTTGTCAACGGCAGAAGAACAGGAAGATAATAGTAGCAATTTTAGCAGAAACAAGATTTGATAATCTGAAACGGTTCTACTACCCAACAAAGTCCAAGCTACATGTTGCATTGGGGTCCCAAAATTTTTTAAAAATTGTATTTTGCCGTATAATTTATGTATAAAAATTTAAAATATATATATATAATTGTCATCCTATTATAAATAATTAACTTTTTTTAAATGTTGTTAGAAATATTAGTCTAGGTTGTTTATTATAAATATCTAGTAACTCTTCTTAGATGCAGTGATTATGATTATTATTTAAAATTTAAGTATTTTTTTTAAATTTAGCTTATTTTTTTGAAAATATTTTTAAAAGGTTGTTTATTATAAATGATTTTAAAATTTTAATTGCAGTTTTTATGATTTGAAATTCTGAGTAAAAATTACTTATACTAGATAAAATATCCACTATTACTACATGAAATTAAAGTTAAATAAAAACAAAGATTTTTTTTTTCAAAAATTTTTTTTTTGAAATGGAATAAGTTCGATCTGAATGGTGTTTTAGTTCTATAGTGGTAGAATTAATTTTGGATCATTGTAATTTTATAGAATTAATATTGTGTAAAATTAATTTTAAAACAACCCGATTTGACGTTATTGTTGAGAAATTTTTAAAATATCAAATCATTGTGTAAAAATATATGGGACCCATTCCAGAATTAACTAACAAAAAAGTAAAATTCTCCCTTAAATCTTTTTAAAACGTAAGATTTTATTTTTTCATAATTAATTTTAAATTTTTACTTCTAAATATATTAATAGGACGATCAAGGCATATTTTTTCGATCAATGGATATTTTTAGCCTATATTGGACAAACAAAGTAAAACATGCACTAAATATAATTGATGAAATTAGTTTAAAGTGAGAAAATCACCTTGTCCCACAAAAAAAAACAATGGTTTACTAAGATATATTTCATTTCACTATTGCAGATATTTTAGTCAATTTTAGAATAATTCTCTTTGGACCGTTATATTTTTTATTGCAATAAAAGATTCAACTTTGGCCTGTATCAAAAATCTCAAGTCGAGGAATAATTGAAGCAAATTGTAATTTTAAAAAAAAAGTTTATGTAAAAAAAAATATATAAAATAATTAAAACGATAATTTTATTCTTAAAAAGTTAAATTTTGTTTTGATATTAAAATGATAAAAGACAAATTTTAAAATAAATGAAATAGTAAAAAGAAAATAATATCTTTGATTTGATGTAGTAGTAAAAAATCTTAACACTCTTACAACCAATAAATTACAGAGAAATTCAAATAATAATCATAATCAACTAAGAACAATTACTAGATGTTTGACATAAACAACCTAGACTATTATTTGAAGATCAATTCAAGATCATTTTTTTAAACTCAAAATTTTAAATTAAATATAAATATTATATTTTTAAGATAAATATTAAGATTTGAATAATTTTCAAAATCCAAACTTTGATTTTATACTCTCAATTAAATTATCCCTATCTTCAAATTTGTAATTTTCTTTCTACTTATTGTGAAGTGATGTTCATGTCATACTCATTGCCTTTGGCTGCTTTAGAAATGTCTTTTTTCCTGTCATTTCTCCTTGACATGTAATGCCATATGTTATATGAAATTAGAAATCAATTCTAAATCTCATTAGTTATCTGTCCCTTTTAAGCAAAGAAGACAAGAAACTCAACATCAATATCATAGGAAATAATAATTCACTATTTTGAGGATGCTTGGCCATGGAAAATTGGGTTGTTTGTAAGATAGTTACAAACAAAATTTTCAAAACTCTGATTCATGAACTAATCATTTGTTTGCCAATGATGAAAAATTGGTAACATGGTGTCTTACCAGCGTTAGAACCAATGGAAATTAAAATGTTGAACAAACTTTCTTTTGAAGCAAGTGGATATAGTGAAGTCTGATCAAAACATCATTTTCCATGTTCTAAACAATGCATATTCTTCAATATGGTTGATGATTTGAACAGTTTCCCGAGAGTGTTAATCTATGGACCGTACGGAGCACCGGCACAAGACTACAAGAAGTTCAAAGTGGTTTTGCTGGTGGGGTTGGGGATTGGAGCAACCCCATGATCAGCATTGTGAAGGACATAGTGAACAACATCAGGGCCATGGAAGAAGAAGCAAAGTCCACTAGTGGTGCTTTAGAGAATGGTAATGGAGCTGTTGGGATTAACGGAACGAGTTTGTCGTCCCCGAATTCGAAAAGGAAAGAAAGCTTCAAAACAAGGAGGGCATACTTCTACTGGGCGACTAGGGAACAAGGGTCCTTTGATTGGTTCAAAGGGATAATGAATGAGGTGGCTGAAATGGACCACAACCATGTAATCAAGCTCCATAATTACTGCACCAGTGTGTAGAAGAAGGAGATGCTCGCTCTGCTCTCATTAGTCATTACCATGCTTAAATCACTCAATCATGCTAAAAATGGGGTCGACATCGTCTCCGGCACGAGAGTGAAATCCCACTTTGCCAAGCTCAATTGGCGCAGCGTCTACAAGCAAATTGCTGTCGATCATAACAACTCTCGAGTTGGTATGAACACTGAAAACTACCCTTTCCTTTGTACTTATCTTTTCATAATGATAAATGATAAGCAGATGTTTGTACAAATGAATGAGGGGGAATGTTATTGGCAGGGGTGTTTTACTGTGGTGCACCGGCGCTGACGAAAGAGCTTCGGCCGCTAGCTTCAGATTTCTCCCGCAAGACCTCCACCAAGTTCGATTTTTATAAAGAGAATTTTTAATCCAACAGTCCTTACGGACAAGGAGACAGTTCTGTCCACCTTCCTTCCACCGTGTCTGAATTTGTACAATGATCTTGCCCCACCTGTCTTGTCTTGGCAACTCCAGCCTCTCTAGTCCCTCCCATTCTTCAGCAGCATTTGAAGCTGTTGTTTTGTGTTCTCCAACTGTTTTATATGTGACATTCCATCATTAACTACCATGACATCGACCGATGAAGTTGGTTGGGCTTTCGCTTTCGCTTCGGTTGAGTCAGGGTTAGTTGGGTTTGGTTCGTATGTCGTGTCATTCCGTTTAGGAGCTATCGACCTGGAATATCTATGTCATCAATGAAACAAAAATATCAGAAAGCTCCCCTTTACAAGCAAGTTAAGTTTTTGATGGAAACCTCTAATGCATACTTTTGAGTTCCATTCCAAAATCAAGTGCATGACTCAATATGCATGCATGTGTATTGAATAATTTTCCTTATTTAACACAATACCATTTACAACAAAATAGATAATCAAGATTTAGAGACATTAATTATGGCTCTAAATACAATATAAAATTAACACTACATAGACAAAAGGCAAATCCCAAGAACCAACCTTTCTTTTCTACAAACTGAAACATCAATTCACTCCAATAATAAAAACCATGTATTTAAGACACTTGTTTTCCAAAGGCTTTTACAGTTTTACTGGATATGAATTCTTGAAAAGTTGGCCATATTTGTTGCCCCAGCAGAGATCAATCTTCTTGTGATCCTATCTTTCAATTCTTTGTCGGTCTCAAAGATGGTGCCACTAACGCTCACCACGCCGGGGTTCTGGAATGGCCGGCTCATAACCTGCATTCAAGCAAAAATGGAGCATTCCCTTGGGAAACAAGAAGACATCTCCTTCTTTGATTAATGACTGGAAGAGAGTGTTGTTGGTGTCGATGAAACCAGCGAGAACGATGCCTTTGCGGAGAAAGAACAGCTCGGTGGCTCTGGGATGAGAATGAGGCATTACCATGCCATCGAGATCGAGGTCGGTTCGAGCAATCGATAGGCCGAGTGTGTTCAGACCTGGGAAATCTGCGGCGGTAACTATATTTACCGAGGAAAGGAGAAAGTTGTCCGTATCTCCAGCGTGTTTCAGATTTGATATCTTGAAATCTGCAGCAGCGATGCTTGAAGGCTTCTTGCAAGGGAAACCATTGATGAACACGGCTTCCTTTGCAGTCGTGTCGGTCGGACAAGCGTCCTGGAGATTATCGTTATCTGCAAGGCAAATGCTGGTGGAAGTAATGCAAAGGATGATGCAGAAAACATGAATTGAATTCATTCTCAGTTTTTCCCCTCTTTTACGAAACTGTGGATGTCAGCTTGTTCTATTGCAGTGTTTATATATGTAAACATTTAGAGGTTGCAAGAACTGTAAGTTATTCTGGTAGGCTTGGAGTTTACTACTGGGTTTCATATGGATTCCAGTTCAAGAAGTCCATTGCTTTAAAGAAAAGATTATGTATGCTTCAAATACTAGGATTGTTTTCTTTTCCTGACAATTCCCTTCAATCTTTCATGAAAACAACAGCAAAACTCTAACCTGGACCCAGTATTTTTCGACTTGTTTAAACATGATTCCCATGTTAATAGACTCTGCAACTTTTCTTTGCTATAACAGGAAAGGCAAAAGAATCTACAGGTAGCCTTTGGCCATAGCCTTAGCCTTCTTAATGCAAAATTGGAGAAGCAACATGACATGAGTCAAAATACAATTTGTGGGCACCGGTAATGAAAGAATTTAAATAAGGTGTGCAGTTAATTTTAGAAGTCACATATCTATACACTTATGGTTTTACTGGAGTCTTGGTGTCCTAAACTTAAACCTTAAACTTTAAAACTTACTGTTCCATGTCAGTTATTCCCTCTGTTTTTGACAGTCTTTTTTTATCATAGTAACTTAGGGTCCACTCTGCTAGGGTTTAAGCCTGAAGTCAAACCTTGCCCTGTGAAAATGGAAACTGATTCTAAGATCATCCATTCTTATGTGTTAACACAATTTAAGAATGTAACAAATGCTATCGCAGTCACTTACGATTAAGCATTAACAACAAATTTTATCTCTAGTACCAATGTACCAAGCCAAGAAGTGATACAAATGAAGATAAAGAGATCTCATTTCTGAAAATTTTATTGGAATATTAATAGCATGCAGTCTCTATCTACAATTAAGATGGAGCCTGATAGAAAATCATGGTTTGACACAGAGAAATCACAATTTTCCTGGGGAAAAAAAAAGCAACAGTATAACAAAGCAGAAAAGAAAACTAAAACTCCTGAAATGGTGTTATTTTATTTTAACTTTATACGCAATTGCCATTACTAGTACAAACGTGTGGCTTCTCGGATTCCACATTAGCTGTGATTGAAGATTCCTTTGAATCGGAGAGAACGTTGGACACAAATTTTATCAAAGAGCAGAGTCCACCCAAGAAATTATGATCGATAACGCCTTTACCTTCCAAAACATGAGCAAAATCTATGAGTTTAACTTCAGCTACTGGAGTACTTCCTTTCAGAACAGATTCCTTATCAAACAAGATGAGAAGTGAACATGAGTGAAAATGGTAAATGGTTTGGTCCTCAAACCAAGCTTTCAGCTCCGATAATTGTTCCAAAATCCCTGCAGAACCACCATATATGCTAGGCGCAAAAGAACAATCCGGTTTCTCATTACCAATAGAAGAATTTGATGAAACAAATCTTCTCATAACTGATCTAACATTATCAACCGTGAAACTCTGGACTTCCTTCCTCCCTGGCTTCCAGAATCCTGATTCCTCGCCCTCGTATAGCTGCAATCCAGCTATCCTAAAACCTAGGGACACAGTGGTGGTTCTTCCATCCTTCTCAAGACACTTTTTGATGTAGTCGTCAGATGCCCCAGGGTACCATGTTCTGGAACCAATCTTAACATCCATGATAGATGGATTAGTACGACCCGAGACTATATCTTGCAAGACAAGGTGGAGGCACAAGCCAGATCCGTTTGATGCCTCCAAAAGTTGACTGCCATAGAAAACAGGAAAAAATCTGCGAATGTGGTCTGGAACCCGTGTATCGGAAGAAAAAGTTTCGTAGAAAGCCAGTTCCTTGGAACCGCGTCCATCACTCTGGAGAGGCTTGTAGAAGCGTCCCGAATCATCTACAAGGGGGCCAAGTTTTCCATCACTGGCTAGGTGGCCAGCAACCTGGTGCTCTGGGGCCTTAAACATGCTGTGGAAACTAGAATGTGCAATTGACCTGATAATATGGATGAGTCTTCATTCAGTATTCACTTCGTTTCATCAATAAATTAAAAATGACCATCAGAATATCATGGCATTTGATTCTTAAGCAATTAGGGACCCAACCCCTGTGCCATTTTAAGGATAGAACTTTCAAGAGCTACAATCTCAAGAGATGCGAATTTATTGCCGTAAAAGCCATAGACAAGAGATATTTTCCTACCTTTACGGACAGTAGATCGAGCTACTAGAAGACGGCTAAAATGGGATGAGCAGCAAACATACCAATCCCAACTCCCTATCTTATAAAGCAAATATGCATAGCAAAACATCCACAAATTCTATAAAGAAAACAAGAAAAAGGAGAAGGAAAGCAAATAGTTTGAAGTTCACTACTTATTCTAGTCACACAAAGTCTTAAACTTTTAAACTACAAATAAAAACAATTAAAAATCCCCTTTATTTCCATGCTATACAAAAATTCTTCAGCTACAATTAAAAAAAAATCAAATGCACAAAAAATATCAAATTAACCAAGGATACTAGGCCAAATTTCAAGTTCATGTAATGAAGCCATATCCATCAAAGCAATACCAACACACCAGCATTGTCCTTAAGCAGGTTGTAGCTTTTGCGATGCTTATTACCCATTCAATGTACTTAAAATCAATTCCAAAATTTCACTTTTGAAAGAAGAAATTCAATCAAATAAGGGCAAAATATTTTAACATCTAAAGCTAATCTCTTCAGAATTACTTCGGTGTTCAAGAAAATTCAATCCAGTAAATCCAACCGACTAATCAAAAACCTGGAGACCAGGTCTAATATCAAATACAAAGAATCAAATGAACCCCAAAGGAATACTCGCAAAAAAATTGAAGATCTGAAAAATTGAAAGAGATCAACTCGAAAAAGAAAATAGAACTCACAGATGGAGAGATGGAGGCTTTGCGCGGCTGGAGTTGGATGTGAACAAGTTTACGTTAATTTTGAGGGCGTTGAATAGAAATCCAGTGCAAAAATAGGCGTGAATCCAAAGGCTGACGCTCTGGAGTCTGGAGCGATCAAGTGGATGAACGTGTTGGGAAGAGGATTAAAAAAAGTATATGAGGAGTATAATTTTATTCAATCGCGTGAGTTCTGATTATTTTTTTTTCTCCAAACACTGTTACTCCACCATCGACGCATGCTTTAAGTTCATATATTATATAGAGTTCGAATAAAAAAATCAGCCCCAAATTATGTTTTTTCTCTTGGTCTTAAATTCTTTTTTGTTTTAATTCAAACAAAAACTTTTTGTTAAAAATAGGCTTAATTATAAAATATATATTTAAATTTTATCATTTTTTATAATAAGTGTCTAAAATATTTTTAACTTAAATAAGTGGTCGACGTTTTATTTTTATCCATTTTAAAGTTAATCTGTCAAAAAAATCATCATCCAATTATAACTTGACACGTAACTTTTTATTTTTTTTATTTTCAAAAACAAACTGAAAATAAAATAAATTAAAAATATCTTAAATGTTTTAAAATTATAGAACAGTCTTAAATTCCTAAAACCTCAAACTCAAAATTGACATTATTATCGTCGTCAATAATCTTACCGAAATTCGTCGTCGTCGTCAATGGAGTCTATCGTACATTTCTTCCAACTACCCATCGTCGGTAACCGGTGAGAGGCGCGTCAATCGGACGACGAACGCGAAAGAATCTAATTATTCAACATTCGATTGGCACGCCTCTCGCCGGTTATCGACGATTAGTAGTTGGAAGAATAGGAGGGGGACTCAAACGACGGTAGTGGTGGGATCCAACGAGACTATCAACAGCGATAATGGCACTAATTTTTGAATTTGAGGTTTGGGGTTTTAGAATTTTGAGACTGTTTTGAAGAATTTGAAAAGTTTTGGATTTTTTTAAACAAAAATCTTTTTTAATTTTTTTGAAAAATAAAATAAAAATGCGTGTCAAATTCTGATTGGGTGATGAATTTTTTTAACGACGTTACTTTAAAACAATAATGAAATAAAACTTCAGACATCTATTTTTCAATAAAAAAGAAATGTTAGGCACCTATTTCAGCAAAAAAATGCTTTATGCACTTATTACAAAAAAAGATATATAGTTTGAGCACCTATTTTATAGTTAATCCTTAAAAATAAGTATTTAAAGTATTATTTTTAACCACCAAGTATTTAAATTACTTTTTGGTCAAGAAAAATAGATGAAGTATATTTTTTTACTTTTAGTCCATAAATTATTTTTATCAAAATAAGTACTTAATTCTCTATGACATGTCAACGTCTAATTGGATGAAATATTTTTTAACTTAAATAACAGTCAGACTTAAATAGTCAGAAATAATAGTGTGGGTACTTATTTTGACAAAAAAATAGTTTAAAAATATCAAAAAAAACATAATTTAGGGGCTGATTTTTCATTTAAGCCTATTGTATATACAAATAAATTAGTGTATTTAAATTTTTTTGGCTTAAGAGTAGAGGTTTTCAAAAATACCCGACATGAACTACCCGACCTGTCGACCCGCCTACTCGATTGAAAATTACCGGGTATTTATAATGAAATACCCAAATTTTTCGAGCTGGGTACCTGACCCGTAATTTTTCCCAGATAATCAGGCCGGGTCAAGGCCAAATTTTTTTATAACTGGGTACCCGACCCGATAATTTTAACACTTATATATTTTAAATTTTAAATTCTATTTTTATTTTATGTTTCTTACTATTTTTCCTAAAATTAATTTTAAATCCCTAACTTCTTTTTATACTTATATTATATACTTTTAAGCTTTGATTTTTTCAAAAATATTTATATTAATTTGTCAATATGAGATTCGAAAGAAAAATCATGATCGAGATTAATACCTTATTTTATCGATAAATTTTAATATATATACATATATATATATCCAAATATTTATCTCTTAAAACTAACCTCGAATCAATATTTTTTGTGTTTAAAATATGTATCATGAAATTTTATATGTTTCTTATGTTTTTTTAAATAGATTTAAAAAATATATAAAAAAGTGAATCGGGTACCCGAATTCTTACGGGCTGGGTTACGGGCTGACTTTTTGGTACCCAAAAATTCTGGGTACCCGAATATGAACACCCCTACTTAAGGGTGTAAGGAGCTCTTGAACTTTTGAAAAAAATCAATTAAGCTCCTGAACTTTTTTTGCACACAATTAAGCCCTTGAACAAAAAAAAATATAATCAATTAAGCCCTTTGACTAATTTTGACCATTAAATTTTGACGATTTTTTAGATTTGTTAGTGCAGTGCGTCGTATCACAATAATTCCACTTGACATTTTCATAAACTTTTTATTTTATTTAAAAATTTCATTAAAAGTTATAAAAATTGTAAAAGACTTATAAGATTTATAAAAAAAATATTTTTTTTAAAAAAATCTGTAATTACAACATTATAATTGTAATATATCATGTGACAGTAATATCTAAAGAAAAAAACTGTCAATATTTAATGGTTAAAATTGGTCAAATGGCTTAATTGATTCAATTTTTTGGTTTAAAGGTTTAATTAATTATATTTTTAGTTCAATGACTTAATTGAGTGCACAAAATTTAAGGACTTTTTACGCCCTTAAACTAATTTTCATATATATATATATATATTTACTTCGTATCAAAATGGAAGTCTCAGGTGTAAAATTATAATAAAATTAGAATTCAGGTAAAACATTGAAGTTCAAATTTCTTCGGGATGAGACAGTTTAGGATTCAGTCATGGGCAAGGCTCTGCTCGAGTTTAAATTTTTACACATATTGTAATTTTTTTATTTTAAATCAGTGACACATATCAATATTTTAATGATAGTAATTAAAATAAAAAGTAAATGATTAAAGTGCTTCACAAAAATAACAATCAAAATATTTATTTAGTAATTCACAGTTATCGATCTCTGTTTCACTTGCTCAAGTCAACTCTGTATAGCAATATTGGTATGTTATCATACATCAATTTATTCTAAGTTATGATTATGATTTTTTCTAAACCATTTTATGTCGAAATTATCATATTTTTTAAACTTTTAAATTTAAAAGGAGAAATATTAAATTTAATGTTCAAATTTGAAACTTGTATTTTTTTTAAATATGTAATGCAGTATTTGTATTTTAATAAAATATCTAACATAATAGATATATTTTTAAAATATTTAATACGGTACTTATAATTTGATAGAGTACTTAATACGATACTTGAACTGCCATTTTGTGTGTTATTACTATACTTATTAATAGTGTTAACCTATGTACTATAATAATACACAAATTGATAGTTCATGTTCGAAATGCACTAAAATGTTAATCTATATACTATAATAGTGCATAAAATGATAGTTCCTGTATCATAATAGTAGGTATTTTGGTAACATATAAGTATCATATTGGTCATTTTTTTGCATATGGTATTATATTGGTCATTTTAAATCACATATACCGTATTAGACATTCTATTATAGTACAGATATTATATTCTACCCTTTGTCAAAAGTCAAATATCATATTAATTTTTTTATCAATAATATTTTTGGATTTAATAAAAAAATAAAAGAAAAGGCACTCAAATATTTGAGAAAAATAAAGATTAAGTCCACTAAAAACTCATACAAGAGAACGTAGAAACCAAAGGTGTAAAAGAAAAGTGAAGCATTCCCTTTGCGAATGACGCCAATTTAAGAAAATTTAAAAATTTTCATAAATTTCTTTTGTTTTAATTCCAACGAAACACTTTTCAAGGTTAAAAAATAAGTGATGAGCGAACCAAACTCTTATGCAGATTGCTATGCTACCTTCATAAATCTCTTTTGCTTTAATCCTAACGAAACACTTATCAAGGTGAAAAAAATGAGTGATGAGCAAACTAAACTCTCATGCAGATTGCTCCACTACCTTGATTTGATTACATCGGCAAACAATTATCAAAAGGAAATCAAGCTTTTTACGATCAACAAACCCAGATTAAAAAATAAGAGTCGTGAGAACAAATAAAGAGGAAAAGTGTGCCAAAAATATGTGAAACCGTTATTAAACAAAAAAAAAAAAAATCACAAAAAAAACATACCATAAAAGCAAAGACTCTTATTAAAATAAAATTTTAAAATTACAAAAAAAACATTAGACATTTTGTACAAATTAAAGCAAAAGAAATAATAAATCCTTGAATAAAAAACATCCGACAATAGTTGAAAATAAGAAAAATTATAAGATTAAAAGATTGTTGATATGATATTAAATATTTTAAAAGTATAAATATCATATTAAATATTTTCTACAAACTTTTAGTTGGTATGAGACATTAAATCTTTAAATAAAGTTAAAAATTTAAATCCTAGTATTGTAAATGAAAACAAATTATTTTAAAAGACGGCCTATAATAAAATTTTATAATATTTGATTCGGATAATTCAATTAATAAATCAAATATTCGTAATTATAAAAAAAACGATGTCAATGTAATATTTTTCAATTAAAAATTATGATATGGTTTTAACAACTCCCGATTTACATTAAAATAATTCAACGGAATTATTATTTGTTTACTAAAATAAGGGCCTGTCATAAATTAAGCCGGGTTGTTAGTTGAGCGGAATCTATTCTCAAAACGGCATAGTTTCAAATTTTAAATATATACGAAACAGGGGCAAAATCGGGCAATAGACGTTTAACTAAAATCAAAATCTATGAATCCAGCCAAATCATCATCAATTTTGTCAACTT
Organism: Hibiscus mutabilis; assembly: GCA_019671005.1. Classification (NCBI taxonomy): domain Eukaryota; kingdom Viridiplantae; phylum Streptophyta; class Magnoliopsida; order Malvales; family Malvaceae; genus Hibiscus; species Hibiscus mutabilis. The sequence goes on along the minus strand of CM033735.1, from coordinate 41,983,349 downwards.
CATAAGTGTACTAGTATCCATATCGTGGTATTCCATGTAATTTTATACCAGAACCAAGGCCATTTTCGTCATCTAAATTAGCCTTCCTCTGCGTTTATATACCGCCCCTTTTTTGCACGATCTTCCACCCCGCTTTGTCTCTGATCGCCGCCTCTCTCCCCTTCCCCGTTTAATTCTTTTTTTAAAATTAATAACTAATTTTTTTTCTCCGAAATAATACAAAAGAAACGGAGCTTATTATTATTGTTAATTCAATAAAAGCTTTCATTCTCCGTTCTTCGATAGATCCAATAAGGAGTTTTCCTCGTTTGATCCAGGTATTTCCTTTTTTTATATTATATCTATTTGTATTGTTGCATTGTATAATTTGGTTTTAGATGAAATTGTTTTGATCTTGATTTTTTTTTCAATATAGAATTATTCGAATGGTTTGTTATTTGTTTTCGTAGCTCTCGTTCTATGAAATTAACAGATCAAGGCTTTTTGAATTGTTTCTGTTCTTTATATCTCTGTGTTCCGTTGATGCATGTAGCGTTTGATGAGATTTAAACAATGGTTTTTAGGTCGTTTTGAACTTCCAGTGGATCTTATGTTACAGATCTAGAAAATTTAGTTTGAATTATGTTTTTTAGAATTTTACTAACGCTTTTTTTGTTTTTTATGGAAATACTGATGTTGAAAGTGAAGTGTTTGGTGATTTTTGTTGTAGATCTTAGCCGTTGAGAATGGCGGCAACAGCAGCTGGGAGAACGGGATGGTACAAAGGGAGAGTCAAAGCAGTTCCATCGGGGGATTCCTTGGTGGTAACGGCGATGACCACTAACAGGCCTGGACCTCCACCTGAGAAGACCATTACCTTGGCATCTCTTATTGCTCCTAGACTGGTAAAGCTCATCCGAATATGCCTCTTTTATGTCTCACTTGGTCAATGTTAGATTTATTTGCATGTCTGTTTGGCATTTTCTTGCTGATTAATTTAGTTTTTGTTTGGATAATGATTTTAAGAGTTGCTTTTAAGTAGGTTGGTGTCTTGATTTTATAATTGTTAAGTTCTAAGTTGAAAACTTATGTTGCATGTTATTTGAGTCAAACTTCCAGCTAATGCTTTTGTTTTTGTGTTTATTTTTTCTCTTATTTTATTAATAGGCCCGTAGAGGCGGGGTTGATGAACCATTTGCCTGGGAGAGCAGAGAATTTTTGAGGAAGCTATGCATAGGGAAGGTGCTGCTCCCTTTGAACTATTCCTGTCATTTTAGTTATGGATGATATTTGGTTGCTTAAAGTAAGTGATCTGATCTAATCTAATCTGTTCTTTACTCAGGAAGTCACTTTCAGAGTTGAATATGCAGTACCAAGCATAGGCGAGAATTTGGCTCAGTTTATCTTGGTGACAAAAATGTTGCAATTTTGGTTGTCTCTCAAGGCTGGGCAAAGGTAATTTGCTTTTCAATTTATCATAATACCCAGAAAGTGATTCAGCTTTTCTTTTTCCCTTATTTTTTTGTGTTTAGGTTAAGTGAGCCAGGTTTGTGCAGGTTAGGGAGCAAGGACAGCAGAAAGGGGAAGCAAGTCCTATTCTAGCTGAATTGCTTAGTCATGAAGAACAGGCCAAACAAGACGGTCTGGGTCGATGGAGCAAGGTAATATTTTCCCCTTCATAAATAGTCCATTATATTTGGACGTCTTAATTTCCTAGAAACAAGTTTTTTTAAATGATAATGTTTATTGTGGATGTAGGTACCTGGTGCTGCTGAGGCTTCTATCCGGAATCTGCCTCCATCTGCCATTGGTGACCCTAGTAACTTGGATGCCATGGGTCTTCTAGCTGCAAATAAGGGTAAGCCAATGGAAGGTATTGTGGAGCAGGTTCGTGATGGCAGTACTGTTCGAGTCTATCTGCTTCCAGATTTTCAGTTCGTTCAAGTGTTTGTTGCTGGTATCCAGGTATTGTATAAACTGGAGTTCAGCATCTTTCATTTTATTTAGCATACGAGTTTGTCTTTGTTAATATCCACTTTTCTGTTCATTTAGTCCCCTTCAATGGGTAGAAGGGCTGCTGCAGAAACTGTTGTTGAAACGGATTTGACCTCTGATGAACAAAATGGAGATGCTTCAGCTGAGCCACGGGCCCCCTTAACATCTGCACAGAGGCTTTCTGCCTCATCAGCAGCTTCTGTTGAAGTTTCCCCTGATCCATTTGGACCAGAAGCTAAACATTTTACGGAAGTTCGCTGCTTGAATAGAGATGTGAGTGAATAAAGACTTAGGTTGACTTGTGTGCATGCTTTTGTATATATAGCCTAAAGTCAAGGTTGATGTTGTAGGTACGCATTGTTCTTGAAGGTGTTGACAAATTTAGCAATTTGATTGGGTCAGTTTATTATCCCGATGGTGAAACCGCAAAAGACCTTGCATTGGAGCTTGTGGAAAATGTATGTTCGTGGATTTCTTTTGCTGCATGCCTAAAACATGTTTAATCCATTATATTAGCATTAAGTAATGAATTATAGTTTTATTGTTAATGTTTTAGACTTGAATTAAGGTTTTTTTTGGGGTTCTATTTTTGCTTGTACAATTTTTATTTGCAAAGCATTAGTTTATTGATAATAATGACAATTCTCCCTTTCGGGAGAAGTGCTTCATTCTTTAATTGATGTTCACATATTCTGAATTATTGAATTCTTTCTTGCTCACATTTCCATCTCCATCTTTCTTAAACATAAAAATTATTCTCAAAATAAAGGGTCTGGCAAAATATGTTGAATGGAGTGCTAATATGATGGAAGATGATGCCAAACGGCGGTTGAAGGCTGCAGAACTTGAAGCCAAGAAGGCTCGGCTGAGGATCTGGACAAACTATGTGCCCCCAGCTACAAACTCAAAGGCAATTCATGATCAGAACTTCACAGGAAAGGTAAGAGCAGCATTTCTTTAACTAATATTTCATGTAGCTACCTTGCATCACTAGTATAAGGTTCTTGGTTTTTGTAACTATTTATAATAGTATTATTTTTTCTCAGGTTGTGGAGGTTGTTAGTGGGGACTGCATTGTTGTGGCTGATGATTCTGCCCCATATGGCAGTCCTCTTGCAGAGCGCCGAGTCAATCTTTCAAGCATTAGGTGTCCAAAAATTGGCAATCCCCGTAGAGATGAAAAGCCAGCTGCTTATGCCCGGGAAGCAAGAGAGTTTTTGAGGACACGCCTTATTGGAAAACAGGTTTGAGTAATTTTTTTCTTTAGAATCTTATTTTGGTGGTGTTAGGAACCTTTATTCATAGTTTGTCAACATACTTCTGTCAGGTGACTGTACAAATGGAATATTCAAGGAAAGTCCCTTGGCAGATGGAGCTACAGTTGCTGCTGGACCTGCAGATTCAAGGGTAATGGATTTTGGCTCAGTATTCCTCATGTCTCCTGTTAAGGGTGATGGTGATGATGCTCCTGCAGCAGTCCCATCCACAACTGGTAGCCAGCCACCTGGCTTGAATGTTGCCGAGTTGGTGATTGGGCGAGGCTTTGGCTCGGTGATAAGACATAGGGATTTTGAGGAAAGATCAAACTATTATGATGTCCTTTTGGCTGCTGAATCACGTGCTATTTCTGGAAAGAAAGGAATTCATTCTGCGAAGGATCCTCCAGCCATGCACATACAAGACCTTACAGTGGTTGGCAATTGTGTCTCTTTAAGTTATTTGTTTTCTTGCTTGTATATTCTATTTCTAATCTGAATTCAAATATCCATATACTGTCTTGCCTACTTTCAGGCACCAGCCAAGAAAGGTAGAGATTTCTTGCATTTCCTGCAAAACAAAAGGATTCCAGCTGTTGTGGAATATGTCCTAAGTGGTCACCGTTTTAAGTTGTTTGTCCCCAAGGAAACTTGTAGCTTTGCCTTCTCATTTTCTGGTGTCAGATGTCCTGGTCGTGATGAGCCCTACTCAGATGAAGCCATAGCAGTAATGAGACGAAGGATCATGCAGAGAGATGTGGAGGTATGGATTATCTTTGAACTGCTTGTTTGCCATTATGTTGTTTTTTATTTTTTTTAAAACAAATCTGTTGTTTTTCTGCATAGATTTTAGTGGAAACTGTCGATAGAACTGGGACATTTTTGGGGTCTATGTGGGAGTTGAGAACCAATATGGCTTTGGTACTCCTTGAGGCTGGCCTCGCTAAGATGCAAACTTCATTTGGTGCTGACAGGATTGCCGATGCTCATCTTCTTGAACAAGCTGAGCAATCTGCCAAGAGGCAGAAACTGAAAGTAAGAACTGTACATATCTTTTTCACTACTTTCTTTTGGTAATGCTTACTGAAAATATTTTGGCTTTATTATCTTTGAACTTTTTATATGTAGATTTGGGAGAATTATGTTGAAGGGGAGGAAGTCTCCAATGGATCAGCCACTGTAGAAAACAAGCAAAAGGAAACGCTAGAGGTGCTCAAGGAACTTAACTAAAATAATGAGTATCTGACTTTAACATGTACTAATAAATTACTTTTCTTGTTATTTTCAGGTTGTTGTTACTGAAGTACTGAGTGGTGGAAAATTTTATGTTCAGACGGTTGGAGATAAGAGAGTATCTTCTATTCAGAAACAGCTTGCATCTTTAAATATCCAGGAAGCTCCTGTGATTGGTGCTTTTAATCCCAAGAAGGGTGATGTTGTTCTTGCTCAGTTTAGTATGGATAATTCCTGGAATCGTGCACTGGTTAGTTTCATATGCTTTATTTTGACTGTTTCATCCTTTTTGTAGTTCTTCTATGAGATCTTGTAGTTGTTTGTATGGTTCTGGCTGAGAAATACAATAACTGTGTTCATACTGTGTCCAGCACAATATTGGAGGAGTTGTTTTTTATAACCCTGAAACCAGATTTAAATTGTTTTCTAAAATATTTCAGAACTGATGGTAGAAATTGTGAAAAAGCACATGATTCTCTATGTGCTAAATATTAGAATTGTTATCTCTTGCCTGTTGCAAGATTTGTATGCTATTTGAAATGTATTGTGCTTTCACCTTTCATTTCTCTTTTTATTAACTGAATGCATGCTGGTTTGACTTGTGAAGATTGTCAATGCACCTCGAGGAGGAGTTGGATCTCCAAATGACAGGTTTGAAGTGTTTTATCTCGACTACGGGAACCAAGAGGAGGTTCTATACAGTCAGTTACGGCCTATTGATCCTTCATTATCAGCGACACCTGGGCTTGCTCAGTTATGCAGTCTTGCATTTCTGAAAGTTCCAAGCCTCGACGACGAATTTGGTACTGATGCCGCCCAGTTTTTGAGTGAGCAGACACTAGGAAGTTCTCTACAATTTAAGGCAGTGATAGAGGAAAGGGATACTTCAGGCGGAAAAGTCAAGGGACAGGGCACTGGCACTGTTCTCATTGTAACTCTCTTTACCGAGGACCCAGAGGATAGCATCAATGCTGCAATGCTGAAGGTTTGAATGATATATTATCCCTTTGATTCTATTAAAATCTTGATACGCCATATTCATACTTTTTATATTATTTGTTTGTTTTATTTTCAGGAGGGACTTGCTAGGTTGGAGAAAAGGAAGAAATGGGAACCAAAGGATAGAAAATTGATGCTTAATAAATTGGAGGAGTATCAGCAGGAGGCAAAAACTGGTCGGCGTGGAATATGGCAGTATGGGGACGTGGACTCGGATGATGAGGATTCACTTCCGCCGGTTGCAGCTAAGAAAACCGGTGGCCGGCGTTAGGTATTATAATGTCTTTATCAATCACTTTGGGGGGTTAAACACCTAACGAGTTCAAAGTTAATAGGCGTGGATCATTCTCATCTGAAGAGTTAAGAACTCCCCAGATAAAATCTCCACCTAAACTTGCTTAAATTTTGACTCTTCTTTTTTTAATTTTTTTTCATATTTTTGTTTTGAATTGAGAGACATTTTTTAGTACATGTTAAAATAAGGTGAATTTGTAGCACTTCTGTTCTGTTCCGTTTCCAAGTCGGAGACCCACAGAAACATTTTTTTTTAATTCACGTCATAGAATTTTTCTATATTATTTAATTTGGTTATTTCTAATCTATGGTGCGGAATCTTTCTTTTCTCATTACCTATCTATTTATTTATTTATTGAAGTTTTTGTTTTGGATGCCAACATGTATTAAATCAACATAGAAATTAAGATACTAACATACTTTCGTTGGTACAGGGGTTGCCGTTTAGTTTTTTTCTTCTAGTGTTTTAGTTTTGAGTTCTTTTCCCTAGTGTTTTTCTACTAGTTGCTTGTTTGAGTGTTTTCCACGCGTCGTTGGTTTGAATCGTTTCATTTTAATTGTTTATTTATATTCGTTGGGTTATTTAGTCAACGATGTTGGAATTTGACACATGCAAACAAGTCGACGTGCTACAATGTTTGAGAAGGGTTTTTTGCGGTTTGAGGACTTAAAAACGATGTTTGGATATATGAAATTTTTATAAAAAAAACATAAGATTTTTAATACTATGTTTTATATAAAAACTCAAAATCAATTATGGATATTAATCGTAATTTTGGAAGAAAAAAATAAGGTAGAAATTATTTTTGTGATTGGTAGTGATTCAAAATCAATTATAGATAATTGTAATTTTTTTAAAAAAATTTAAACATAAAACAGTTTAAAATTAATTTTACACAAAATTAATTATATAAAATCAAGATGATCTAAAATTGATTTTATAAAATCACGTTACTTTAAAATTAACTTTACACAAAATTAATTTTATAAACTCCCAAACATAAATTTACGACTCGATTTGATGCGAAAAAACTTGATTTGTTTTTGGCTTGACTCAAAATTTTATAAACTCGACTTAAAAAAATTTAAATAAAGTTTGAGTTATAAAATAAAAATTTGAGTAACTCAAAAATTTTAGTAATCAATAGATTAATTTTGTAGTTTGAGTTGTGTCCTTTAATTTTGCATGAGATATTTATACTACATAAAGAAATATATATGTATATAAAAAATTGTTTAGATTAAAATAATGTGATATTGTAAACAATTACAATTAAATTTGTACAAAAAATTAAAAATTTGATTTAAATTGAAAAAAATTCAAATAAAATTTGAGTTACAAAATAAAATTTGTAAATTCAAAGTTTTTGACTCGAGTCAATTGAATATTCAGCCCAACCTCTATTATGTACTCAAATGTTTAGACGACATTTTGAAAGTATTTATTTTTTGTATTGTATCGTTTTGTCCTTAGACTTGTCTTATAATTAAGGATGGAACTAATATTACGGGTTAGAGGTATTATGTAAATGTTAGAAAGTAAGAGGATAAATACAAAATTTATTTATATTTTTGAAAAATTATATAGTTAAAAAAAAAATTGTTGCTTGAGGATAAGAGTCTCTCTCACTTATAGCCTAGGTCCGTCGCTGCTTCTAATGATATGATTCTTGTTTTTTCTATCCACTAAAAATCAGAACTTTTTTTTTTCACATTTTTCATTCAACAAGGGTAATATATATAAAAAAAGAAGAAAAGATTCTTTAAAAAATATATAAGTTTGTGTAAATTTTTAATTTTAAGATTTAAGAGTTCAGTGTATAGAGCGTAAAATTTAAAGTTTACCGTTAAAGTTTAGAGTTTTAGAATAATTAAGTTTGTAATTTAAATTTTAAATTTTATAAAAAATGTATAAAAACCCAAACCCTTGTTTTAACCCTAAAAAACTAAACATTAAAATATAAACTATATTTTAAATCCTATAACAAAACAGTCACAAAACTCAAAGACATGAAAAGGCCTTCGGTTTTTTTTCCATATATTAAAGCAACAATTACAAGGAAAAGCCTCAGGCCAAGAGTAACAACAAATGGTCAATCAACAAAATAAGATCCTGAAATCCTGCTCAAATAGTTTTTACCATCCAATCAGCACCTTTTTTACACAAAAGCAAAAGAAAAGGATGGAAAGGGAGAGATCATCCATAGAAAATTATCGAATCTTTTACTGTACTTGTTCTTTCATCAAGCAATACTCTACACTTAAAATTAACGAAAGTCTGATTACAAGTTTAGAACACTTGATCGTCAATAAAATGACTTTAAGAAACTAACTATAACACCTGAATTGATCTTATCAGATTGAAACAATATTTCATGCACTAAAGTCAGAAAATTTATTTTTTACATATGAGTTTAATTTAAGGTTTGAAGATTTAATTTAAAGATTTAAGGTTATAAATTAAGTTTTAGAGTTAAATATTAAAGATTAAATTTTAGAGTTAAGAATTAAATTTTAATTTTTAAATTAAAATTAAACATTTTTGTAGAGTATTTTTTCACTATTAGACAGGGACAGAATTACATGCGTTGGGTAGGTTAATTGTCCCCCACCCCACAATAATTTGTTTTTCACCCGTCTCTCTATATAATTATTTTTTTTCCATCTCGGCTACTGGAATAATAATCCTATTAGATTTTATATTTAAAATGTAGGAAGCAGAGTGGATTTTAATAAAAAATATTTGTCTAAAATTTTTAAATAATATAAAATTTCAATTCATATAAAGCTTAACGGCGCCAATGTTTCTTTCTCTTGTTAATGGGGAAATTCAGGTTCTCCATGTCATTGAACACTGTTTACATGAACACAAAAAGAGATACCACATTCTTATTTACACACTCGTCAATTCCTACAACTAACATTCAAAACTTTAAAGACCAAAACAAAAAGGAAAACAAAGACATAAACCCCAAGAAACCAAGAATGTTATGTTTCAGCTACAAATGAAAAACCCGACCTAAAGCCCCCCCAAAATTACAACTGATGGTCACCAACCACTCTCTCTCAATGGTGGTTTTCTTTCAAGTTTCACGCCTCCGTCGTCGTGGAGCACCACCACCACCAGTTTCATTTCCCTCTTCCTTTTCATCCTTCTGTTCACAGCTTCTTGCTTAATCATTTGTTGCATCAGCAACCAATGGTTTCTGTTCTACTTTTGGGTTTGGCTGCACACCATTAACTCACACAATAAGAATAAACTCCGCCTTTCACATGTAGGCGTGTAAACGAGCCGAGTCGAGTTTGAGTAATGCTGAGCTCAACTTGGCTCATTAAGAACTCGAGTTGAGTTCGAGCTCGAGTATTGACCGAACTTTGATCGAGTCGGACTTGAGTAGCTCGCGATCTGTCCCTTCATTTACAGACCTATTCACATGTTTACTGAATGTAATCTTTCCAGGAATGTATGGAACAAAAAAAAGGGTTAAAAAAGCTTACTTGATTCTTGCCACCAAAAATGAGCTTCAAGAAAACCGTGAGGATAATCACTACAACAGAGACTAGGACACCCATGGTGAGATTAGGTTGTTTCTCAGCCCTCTCAATATAATGCTATATGAAGAACAAAAAACTCAAATGTTCATATGACACATACATCCACCAATAAAACAATAATCCTGCATTAAAGAGCATGAAACATGAAACTTACTAGAATTTGAGTCTTGTAGTTGCTTAAGAAAGGCATATCAGCAACCTCGTATAGGAAATCGAACACCTTCCTCTGCAGGTTAACAATATTACCAACTTCATGTTATATATGTTGTAAGACTGGACAAAAAAAAAGATTGCAAATTGCAAATGCATGACCTTAATGGCTGCAAGGAAGTCAGAACCAGAAGCATCATCCTCAGCCTTATATCTTTCTTTCTCAACCTCAAACTTAGGCTTCCATTTGGTCTCCCTATATGACTTTGCAACTTTCTCACTTTTGCCTATCAAGATGTTATCAAACAGTATTCCATCTTGCATTGTCCAAATCTCAATACCAATGGCAGCAATAGGCTCGAACTCGGGCTTATCGAGTTCGAAGTAGTTCGGGTTCGGAATCTCCCTGGCCTTCCAAATGCCCTTATAATTGGGGTTATCAATTAGTGGGGGAGACCATTTGCCTTTGTATGCAGGATTGTTCTTCATAGGCCTTTTCCATTCACCACAACCGGGAGCTGTTGCACACTTTGGGTTGAACATCTTTGGAGGTTCCCACACACCATCCTCTTCATCATCCCAATCCTCTGGCTTGGTTGCCTCAGGGTCATCGATCTCGTCCGGCTCATCGTCTAACCATCCTTCCGGTTTTACCGCCTCATTGTCCTCGATCTCCATCGGTATATCATCGTCCCAATCGTCGGGTTTCACCGCATTCGGATCGGGAATCCTTGCTCGATCATCCCAATCCTCGGGTTTCTTATCATCCGGATCAGGGATTGTCTTGGGAGGGATAAGTGGAGGGTCGAAATCATCGGCCGATAAGAAATTCGCCTTCTTCTTCTCCTGTCCATCGATCAGAATCCGAACCTCTTTGTCACGTTTCAAGTTTGCTGTGTACACATGAGTGAGCTTATCTGACGGGACAGGCGGTGTGTGTTTAAGATGGTGTTCGACGTATTCCCCATTTTTAGGATTCTTATGCTTCAATATGAAATGAACCTTGTTTGTCGTCCCGCATTTGTCAGGTCCGAACATGATGGAGAAAGGGGACTCATTGTCGAATTCCTTAGGCTTCCATTGTGCCGATTGAGGACGAAGGTATTTCAGATAAGCGCCGCCGCATTCGAGTCCGCTCTGGAGCCGTGTCTCGAACTGAAGCACCGTGGTTCCGCCTTTGAGACTCACCGGCTCATCGAGCTCCTTCACTATCGCATACTTTCTTGCCTTCTCACTCACCAGAAGACCATAATCATCGTGCCCCTCGCTCTTCGAATGCTTCCATACACCTGCGACTCCAAAACCACGTCAATTTCACTGCCAGAGGGATATTTAAAGTTGTATTAAAAACTTTAGAGTGAGAACTTTAAATAATATACTATAAAATCAATAAGAAAATATAAAACGGTTAAAAATAAATAAATACTATTACGAATATAATTGTTTGCAAAGCTATAATGTTTTTTAAAAATAATCATTAGTACAAAACATAATTGGCAATAGTTTATAAATAAATAGTTTAAAAAATAAACTAAAAATCTCACCTTCATATTCATCTTTAATAGAGACGATCCATCGATCCTCAAATGACTCGAATGATTCATAAAAAACCTAAGAACAAAAAAACCCAGAAAAAGAAATCATATTCCCAAATTTCACAGATCAAAACATTCTTCACCAATTCGAGATAAACCAAAAAAGAACAATCAAATCACCAAATCATCGTTTTTGTAAATATCAAGATCAAAATCATTATCATCAGCCGCGAAGCAGAAGAGTTACAGTGACGCTAAAGCTAAGAGAAGAAGAAGAAGAGCGAAACGCCCCATCATGAACCAAAAACCCTAGATCTAACGGTGGCTGAAAATTTCCCTTTTTTCGGAAATAAAAAACCAAAGCTTCAGCTGTTTATCGTCTTTTATAGATCTTCGAGACAACGATACGATGATTTTTACGTTAAAAATTTGTAAACGAAATCAAATCATCAATCTTTCGCCACGTTGCAAGCAATGTCAAAAACTTCAAAAATTTAGTTAAACCTTTTTTATTGAAAATTTTTCTGAATCTTGATTTTAAATTTGACCCAGTCTAAAGGAGGAAAAGGTTCGGGTCATGACCCATTTGGCGGATTTTGATTTCGACAACAAATGATGAAGATAAAATCAAAGAAACTTTGTTTCAGAAAAAAAAAAAATTATTATGATGTTCGATTATGAAATATGGTTTGTCAACTTTTTTTAAATTGCAGATCTGAATGCATTTAATCTAATAATATTTTCATCTCATTTTTTTTATAAATAGAAAGGGGCTCACTTTTTTTCCTACATAAAAAATTAAAAAGATTCATCTAATTACTTAAAATTTATATCTCAAAATGACTCGTGAATATTATAATCTCCTCCTACCTAAGGAACAAATAAATGAAATGAAAAAAAAACAAATTTTAATTTCAAACTTGATCAAAAATTCTTCATTTTTTTGAATTTTTTGAAATTTATAGAAAACAATAAATCTATCATTTTTTTGTTGATTATTATATTTTTAATCAAAAAAATATATATATGGGGATAAATTATTTTTTAGCACAAAAACATGTAAATTAGTTTATAATTATCTGTTGGTACAATATATAATCATCGGATATTGAACTTAATTTAGATTAAAAATTAGGGTAATGAGAATTTTTATAGATCTTCGTGATAAAATAAAGAATTTAAACATAGTATATAGAAAAAACAATCATCTTTCGCCATATCCTAATCAACTACAAAATTCGAAACTTATTCTAAAATTATTTATTTTCAAATTAAACAAATCAAAAAAAAAAAAAGTTGTTTATATGTTTTAATTTGATTTGTAGAATCTGCACTAATTTTGGATTAGTGCCAATTGACACATAGATTCTCATATCTCACCATTTTTTATTATGGGGTAAGACTTAAACTAATAAGTGGACGGTCCAAAGCAAAAAGGCATATCAACCTCAAGATTCTTTTGCTCCTTTTAGACATATATATATGTATATATATATAGCCATGACTTTGTTTTAACTAACTTTCCATTTGTTTATGGTTTCATTTTCTTCTTTGGACTCTCCCATAAAAACTAACTTTTTCTCAATATGGATATAATTGATTTTTTGGCAGTTTTCATATTATATTATTTTTTTTAAATGTGTTTAAAGATATTACAAGATTTTTTCATTTTTTTTTTTGAAATAAACAAAAACGCGATCCAACCGAAAAGAAAAAATTTTTTCCATAGACAATTCAGAACATTTTTATAACTATTTGAAGGTCATAGTCCCACATAATTTTTAAAAAAAATTGAATTTTACTTTTAAAAGTTTAGAAAATTTAATTTGACATCTTTAAGATTTTAAAAATTCATATTAGGTTTCAAAATTTTGAATCTTTTTAATTAATTTTTCTTCTTTTAAAAGCAAAAGGGCATATCAACAAGTTTTAAAAATATATAATCCATGATTTGAAAACTCTTTTTTGTTTAATTTTTAAAAAATTTTTTTTTAAATCATTGAAACTTTTTAAATTTTTTAAAATATTTTAAGATTTTTAACCTTCAAATTTTTTAAAAATTTAAATGACCTTTTAAACTCTTACTCCAAGTTTTAATGATAGGGATGAGTAAGCCCGTCTATGTATAATGTATGTAGCATGAAGTAGATTTGGCACGATGATTTATGTAAAAGCAAAAGAAAAGTAAATATTCTTAGTGGGAAGATAAGATGAGCCGATGAAGGAATTATACGTCGGGGACCATTACAGATTTGACACCTTGGTCTGTTTCCTCTTATTCCTTTTTTTTTAAAGAAAAAGGATTTCGGACACAAGTTTAAACACTTCTCGAAGGTGTTTATATATATGCAGGGAGTTGCAGAAACAAAGACCATGCAATGTAATAACTTGTTCTTGTTTCTTTTGTACGAGTTGTGAGCTTTAAATTTTCAGACAAAGAGCATGCGGAGAAGGAGGAAGAAGAAGAAGAAGAAGAAGAAGATAGTAGCCATTGGTAACTTTTCCTCTTCAGGTTGTTCCTCCTGGAGGGATTTTGAAGGGGGTTTAAAGGCAAGTCATTTGAGGCAAAGGGAAGGTTACGCCTTTCTTTCTGATTTTTCTTTACTTTTTCATTTCTGCATCTTTGTTTTCGATTCCGAGTTCGAGAACGTCCGAGTTTCTAGCTGTTTGATTCCACTCTTTGTCGAACAAAAATGGGAGCAGCAAGGGGCATGTTTCAGATTATGAACAGCTGTTTATCATCAATATGTTATGTAACACAAGTTTCTCAGTTCCATCTGTTGTCAGATCGGTATTGAAATATGTTTGCAGGTATTTACTGTGCAAGAAAATCTCTACTTTGTTTCATATCAAAAGAGAAGCCTCATCGGTGTCCAAATATATCCGAACATGAATATGAAAGCGAAGTTTTACATAATTTCCAAGAGAGAAAAAAAACGAAGAGTATCATACCTACTATCAATTTCGAAGTTGACATGATCATGTCATATAAATTTAATTCTCAACATTTGGTTTCAATAAGCCTGTTCTAACAAAAATGTTCACTACAAAACTATGCACCCAATACTCTGAAGGGGGAATTATCGCCTAACTCAAAATAATCATCTTATTATAGTTGTATTTGTCATCAACTCTAATTTCCGTTCCGATCTAGGCCCGACTGCAGAGTTTTAAGCTGTAGTCAAGTTCTAGAGTTCTAGACTCTTTTTCATAGCCTCATAAACCAAATATGTAATGCTTGCAGCTGGGACAACTTTCAGAAGATTAGGAAAAAGTCCTTTGTAAAAACCTCTATAACCTTCATTCCGAAAGGTTTTCCAAAACACATCAGACATTCCGTTATATGCAACATCTGCAGTAGCACGTTGAGCTTGCATTCTGGGAAAACAAACAAAATAAAATCTCAGCAATAAAGTAGGATGATACGGGTTATCCCTGATTACAAGAAAAAAAAAAAGGACTTATAAACATTATAATCATACCTAGTTCGAACAACCTGCAAAGGATAAACACAGGTTGCTCCCAAAGCTCCAGATATTGTTCCGCAGCCTAGTTGCACAAGAGGACCGGGTTCTATAAAAACATGAAAGAGTCATCAGAGAGCTTTTGAGTAATAAATTCAGAATAAACTCCCAAGTTGGTGAAAAATAGGAAAAAAAAAGCTTGCATAAAATAAATGAAAGCAGATAGAAAAGTACCACTATCTTGAACAATATATGACCTTGAAAAATCTTTCAAGGTTTCATAGACGGTAAGGTCGATCCCGGCGTATGGGATGATCCCAAGAAGAGATGGCACAAGACCTTTATAGAATGCTCAAGGTCCTTCCTGAACCCCTATATCCTTAGTTAATTTCCCAACTTTGGTGGCTTTCCACCTTCAGAAGCACAAGTCTGTAATCGAGTTTTTACAAGATCCATTGGGTAGATAGCACATTGTGCCACGGCACCGGCTAGTCCACCAGCAAGAAGTCTCCCACTAGCACCTACATCACCATTCTTATCCCCTGTACTGTCTCCTATTACATGCTTTAACATTTCATATGCATAGAACTTTATAGCACTTTCAGGAGCTACCTTGACAACATTTAACCCATTGCCTCGGAAAAACCCCAAAACACCGTCTTCCTTCAATATCTTTCTTACAGCTGGCAGAATATTAGCATTTGTAGTTTGCACTTGTAAAACAACCTTGAGGCGATCGAGAGGAGCAGTTGCAGTGCGAGAAGCTGCTCCGGCTATTCCTCCTGCAATAAAATACTTGCTTCTCTTAACATGCGTACTGATGCCTTGAGGAATAACAGCCATTTCTCCGATATCTACAAGGCAAACCTTTTCCCAGTGATGATAGATGTTCTCCATGGTAGCTTCATGAGGATAGAGGAGAAGGAAATCCCTCCATTCTTCAAATGTTATAATCCCATTGTTGTCCTTATCAACATGCTCTACGAATCGTGCAAGCTCCTCGTCATCGATATGAATCCCTGCAAAATAAAAACTGCCAGGGCTTATAAGTTGAAAACAACTGTTAAATTGCAACCATGGAAACTACCAGCCGCTCAACATCCAGCAAAACAAACTGACACATAATCTTTGTACTGACAAGAAATTGTCTCTTGATAAGGCATTATGAGTACACCAAACAACACACTGTCTCAGATATCAAGCCTGACAAACCTTTCCTTCAATGCTGACAAACCCCCTTGAAACCAAACATGGATCCTTAGTTGTCAACTGTAGGATTAGCCGAGGCACCTCAACAAATGCAGATATGTTCATAAAAGAAATATAAAAAAAAATTACAGATTCTCGTTTCACGTTGATTTTAGAGGAAAGAAACACTCGTTAGAAGCTCCTTTAAAAAAGAAGGAACCTATAGTTCAGATTTCAGCTCAGCAAAACTTTGGTTTCAGAACATCTAAAACATAAAAACACAAATTTGAACAACAGGAGAACATCAATATAAAAAATAAATCCCAATTCCCTTCTCCTGTTGATTTGAGAACTAAAACACAAACTTTATGCCCTCTCATAATCTTACATCAAAGGCTTTGCATAACAAACTGGTGAAGACAGCTTTCGAAAACCTATTCCAGATTCCATTCAGAAATTAGAACAAGGCATTGCATTCCCACAAATCACAATGTAATCTACTCTGAACAATACACACTGGCAGAATTCAAATTGCCAACCAAATTAATGCTTTTGGATTAATTACTTTTAATGCTATCTACTTTCCTTACAGGTACCTAGCAGATGTTCCAATTATGAGCACTTCCAAAGCAATTTCTCCAATCTCGAAATCGTTACAAGTTTTTTGAGCCAAAAGGGTATTAAAAAGATGGAAAACAACATACAACCTCTCAATTTATAAGCAAAACAAGCACAAATTGTTCAAACATTATGATGATTTCATTATCAACCCCAATCAAAACAAAAACCTCACCAGACCAATCAAACAATCAAAGTTATGAAAATTTCAATTATTATAAAAATACAAGAACAAAGAGCATAGCATACCGGCCTTAACAAGCGCATCCCAAAGCTCCTCAGGCAAAATGCAGCCATTGTGTTCCACGTCAATAGCCTGGAAAATCCTATAAAGTTCAAGCTCATTATCATCCATATACCTTTTGAATTCTAGATAGTCCACGCGCCCATCTCTGTTGGCATCACAAACTTTCAACAGATCGTTGGCGTACTTGTACTCGGCCGGAATCTGCAGCGCCGAGAGACCCATTTCGATCTGGGCATAATCCAAGAATCCCACATTGGCCGCATCGAAGAAATTGAACAAACTCCGAATCCTCAAATCCCTTTCATCCTTCGTCTCGCGTAGTGCCAGGAAGACGTGATCCATTGTGACGGGTCCCGGCTTTTTGACGGGGTTGCTGCATCCAGGTTCGGGTTTCGCCTCCATTTAGGCAAGCCTAATTTTTCTTAAGCCAAATTTCACCTATTTTTCTGCAAATGTGATCTCTTGGAACAGCTCTTCTCTGCAATCATGGAGGTTGGGAAAGAAAGAGATCTGTCTTATAAAATCGGACACAAGGAACATAAAAAAGCACCCTTTTTCTTGGTTTATATACCCCAAGAATCAATTGAGGAAAGGATCAAATCTTTTTTGACTCAAATTAGTGAGGAAAAGATCAAAAAGAAGAAGGGACAATAGAGTCAAAATTGCAAAGGAACAGCAACAGGTTTACAGAATCAAATTGAGATGAATTTTAAGTCTTTTTAATGGGTTTTGATTGTTTTACAAAGATCAAAATCAATCAAAGAAACAATGATGGAGACGGATTGAATGAAGGAAGGAAAAACAGGGTGGTTCTAAGGAAAGGTACGGGGGGGAGAGAGAGAGAGAGAAAAATTACTACAAAGAAATTGGGAAAATACACGTGCAAGATTATTGAAGGTTGAAGTAAGAGTATGGTTCCATTTCCAACTTCGAAACCCAAGGTCCTGATAATCAGATACCACGTACTGGCCCCTCCAAACCTCTCCCAAGAATCAAATTAAATACCTTTGGTTTAACGATCAAACAATCGCCCAACTATATATATATATATATATATATATATATATATATATATATATATAGGATAATTCTGCGATAAATGATATATACAGTCTATTTATTTATATCGTAATGTATCATTAATTGTTTTAATTAATTTTGAAATTATAAGGACCAAAAGTATTATTATTTTTTTAAGAATAAAATCTTTAAAATATTTTTATACTTTTTTAGATTTTCTTTTATTTTTTAATTTAAAAATAATTAAACTTTTATTACTATAATTCCTACTTACATTCACTTTAATTTAAGGGTAAAGTTCACAAATAGTCACTAAACTTTGATCAATTATTTAATTTGGCAACCAAACTTCCAATTGCTTTAATGTTACAATTAAACTTTTAGTTTTGTTTCAATTTGGTCACTAATCTATTAACAACCATTAAAATAATGATTTAGCTGTTAAAATATTTTGTATAATAACACATTTAGTCCTCCACATTTACACATTCAAACAATTTTTCCTAATTCGAAAGAAACAATAAATGTAAGGCGTAATGCCTAAATTTGCCCCCTAATGTTTCCTAGTTTTGTCCACTTTGACCCCTAGTTTTTGAAGCACATAACCCCTTAACATTTTATTTTGAGACAAAAACACCTTCATTGGATGAAAATCGTTGGTTAACTAACGGTCAACAATTTTTATTGACCAAATAAATATAGTTTGACTGAAATGCTTATGTGGCATGTCCATATGCAAAAAAATAATGATGTGTCATAATGCCACGTCATCATTTAAGAAAATATATGTAACTTTTTAAAAATAATTTAATTACAACCAATAAAACAAACACGACAATCTCTATTCGATTTAAAGTTAAAGATTTATAATTTTGTCGTGAAAGGAATCCAACTCATGCAATACACATTAATATCCAAACGTCTTGTCATCAAGACAACAACCATTTTCTTAATGTGAAGATGGCAAGTAAAATTATGTTTTTCTAAACATATGGACATATCATCACTTTATTGTATGAAGATTAATATCCAAGGGTTTTTAAACCTTTTTTTACGGGGTTTTTTAAACTCTTTACTGTATGAATTTATGTTTTTTTTCTATATTTTGCAAAGCAAAACCTTTAAATTAATTGGAATGAAATTGGTATGGTCGCCAACAAAATAAGGTTCTCAACAGTACAGAGATGAAGCAAAGTTCAGCAAAATTTTCCAAACAACGATACAATGAACTAACTAAAATCAAGCAAAACGATCAAAATACGATTTTTAATAAAAAAAAATCGTTGATTGTTAGTCAATTAACGACTTTCATCCAACGAATGGTGTTTTTGCCTCAAGATGAAATTTTAAGGGGTTAAGTGCTTCAAAAAAAAAAGGATTGTGAAACGTTAGGGGCAAATTTAGGCATTACGCCTTAAATTTATTATTTTTTTCGAATTAGGACAAAATTATTGAATGTGTAAACGTGGAGGGCTAAATGTGTTATTATACAAAATATTTTAACAACTACATCACTCTTTTAAAGTTTGTTAACGGGTCAGTGGCCAAATTAAAATAAAACTAAAAGTTTAATTGTAACATTAAAGCAATTGAAAGTTTGGTTACCAAATTGAATAATTGATCAAAGTTTAGTGACCATTTGTGAACTTTACCCTTAAATTAAAGTGAATGTAAGAATTATTATAGTAATAAAAGTTTAATTATTTTTTAAATTAAAAATAAAAGAAAATATAAAAAATAATATAAAAATTAGTTTTTAAAATTTTATTTTAAAAGAAGATAATAACACTTACGGTCCTTAGGATTTCAAAATTAATTAAAACATTTAATAGTACATTGCAGTACATATGAATAGTAGTACATTACGGTACATGCCATTTACTGTAGAATTATCCTATATATATATATATATAGATAGGTGTTTAAATTATATTTTTGGTCAAATAAGTACTTAATGTTTTCTTTTACGAACCATTTAAGGTTTAAGTTATATTTTAATACACAAGCTGCGAATAAAATTTAAAACTTAAATTTTTAGCCCTAACACTTTAAGAACTTAAACTTTAAACCCTAAAGTCTAAATTATAACCACAAACCTTAAATTCTACACCATACAACCCAAATTCTTAAACCCTCAACCACAAACTAAATCTCTAAATCCTAAAATTAAAAGGCTTGTGTAAACTTACACAAACTTATATATTAAAGTATTTTTCTTAAGGTTTTTTCATCAACGACAGTTAAAAATATCGTCAGAACATGACACATAATTTATCTTTTTAATATTTTTATATTATTTTTCTTTAAAAATAGTCGGTAATTTACCATTTACCGCCTAAAGCGCCATGTACCTCACCATTCGACATTCGTCATTCTACTCGCCGGTGGAAACCCAATTGACCTATTTTTTTATTCATTGTTAGGTGTTCGTCGACGGTTAATTAGTCAATTTTTTATGACGAGATGATGGGGTTTTGAGTAATATAGTACGATGAAGGCAATAGAGCCAAGTGGTGGTTGAACTAGTGGTCGGAGTGGATGGATTTAGGGTTTGGGAGTTTTAGAGAAATAAAAGATTGTTGTTTAAATATACTATTTCTTTTTTTTCATTTGCGGGTTTTAATTTTAGAAAATGAGAAATCATGCCATGTGTTCGTATTTTATTGGATAATAGAAAAAATAACGTCTGACACAGTTAAACCTTAAATGGGTTACGGGAGAAAACATTTGACACCTATTTGGCCCAGAATATTGTTCATGCACCTATCTAGAAAAAAAATTATAGTTTGAGCACTTATTTAACTATCCGAAATTCGAGTCATTACAATTATTTTGTTAAGCCAATTCATTTTTCAAAATAAAATTTTATAAAGTTTGAGAGCCCAAGTCATTAACCGGGCACAATACAACGCAAAATAACTAAACTTATAATTTCACAAGCTTGTTTTAACTTAAAAAAAATAAAGGCTTAAGGGTGTAAGAAGCTCTTAAACTTTTGGAAAAAAATCAATTAAGCCCTTAAACTTGTTTGCACCTAATTAAGCCTTGAACCAAGAAATGTAATAAATTAAGTCCTTTGACCAATTTTGACGATATTTTGGATCTATTGGTGCAGTGCGTCGTATCACAATGTTTTCACTTGACATTTTTAGAAACTTTTTTACTTTATTTAAAAATTTCATTAAAAGTTATAAAAATTGTAAAAGACTTATAAATTTATAAAATATTTTTTAAAATAAATATGTAATTGCAACATTATAGACCTGTAGTGTATCATGTGCTGGTAATGTCAAAAGAAAAAATTATCAAGATTTAATGGTCAAAATTGGTCAAAAGGCTTAATTAATTCAATTTCATGGTTCAATGGCTTAATTGAGTGCAAAAAAGTTCAGTGGCTTAATTGATTTATTTTTCCAAAAGTTTAAGGGCTTCTTACACCCTTAAACCTGTAATACCCTAATTTCACCCGGGTACCTCCAAAAAATATAATAAAAAGTCCATTCCAATGTTCATTTTACAACTCCAAGTGTCCCTTTTACAGGCTCATTTACATGATAAAATTCCCAAGGCCCAAGTCTTTATTTTTACAATCTGTCAACTCATTTTCCTCCCAAATTGGATAAAACTAGCCCAACAAGCACAAAAGCCCGTTTTCTCGCCCTTTTAGCCACGTGGCAGCATGCCATTGGTCCAAGCCCTTAGCCACGTATCTTTGTTTTCTTCTCCATTGTCGTCATTGTTGGAGTATGCCCAAAGACCAATCATGAGATGGTTGTAAAAGACATACTTATTTTATCTTGTTTATTAAAATAAAGCCATTATTATTATTTCAGTCTTATTTTGTGTATCTATAAATAAACTGAATTATAATAAAGTCCTTAGAATAATATAGTTATTCTTGAATGTCCTTAGTCAAGAATTATCGTGGGCTTGGACAACAATAATGTATTAAAACTAATATGTAGTTGATTGATGACAAAGTGTTGTTATTGACATGAAGATGTCAAAATCAATACATAAGTATGTGTTAGGGAACAACATATTAGACTGACCCACTATGAGCATGTTTCTTGGATTATTATGTGGCGGTCACAACATTGCGTATGGTGATAACTACATGTATGATCCTCAGACTTGAGATCATCATTATTTCAACATCGTGAGTGACATATTTTGATACGGTCAAACGTGTGTCGTAACCGACTACACTATAAAGACTGATGTGCCGATCAAAGGTGGATTAGGTGCTTGAGAAGCAAGTTCTATCTTTAGTAATTTTGGTTCTCCCATTGGCTTGGGATGGGTCAGCTTAGTTTTAAGGGCTATAACCATTGCATTTATATTTACTGCTTTACATGTATATGATACAATGTATTTTTTTAGCGTGGTGGTAACTGATTAGATCATAATAGAATGGTGAGATTAATATAACAAAAAAACCCTCCATATTTAATTAAAATTAGTCATCCAATATTAGCCCTAGTTAAAAACTCGATCGGTACTATGTAGATTTTGCCAAAGCAAAATACTTAGATATATCCTGGTTAAATGCGAAGAATAAGCAAGTGATATTCACTGGTAGTAATATTGGTTAAACTAGGTTGTTCTAATAAGATTAGAAACTTAAAGACTAATGATTGTTCAAGAACTTTGGTGATTGAAAAACAATACGAAAGTGCATGTCTAGGATTGGTTCTTTGAAAGACTTACCTGGTGCACTGTTCATTATTGTTCTTTCTATTAGACCATATGAACTTTGTTTTGGACAAATAGTTGTTCATCAAATATAGAAATTACATGAGATGTAATTAGCAAGTGTTGCTTACCTAAATAATTGAATTCTAGGAGTAAAGACAAAGCTGACTTAGAATAAAATGAAATATGGATCCTTACCCACTAGAAATACTTTTAGCAAGTTTTTTTTTGATTTTGAGGGTTTTTAATAGTGAGAATGTTATTACTTTATAAACATGATAAATAGGTACTTATAAAACATATTTTATAATTGTAGATTTATGGCAAATACATTATCATTGCGATCCGTCCTTGAGAAGGACAAATTAAATGGCTTGAACTTCCTTGACTGGTTCTGCAATTTGAAGATTGTCCTCAAACAAGAACGAAAACTAACAGTCATCGAAGAACATGTCCCTAAAAAGCCAGTAGATGATGCCTCTAAAGATGAATTGGAAGCCTTTGAAAAATACTCAAGTGACATGGTAGATGTCGGTTGTTTGATGCTTGCGACCATGACCCTTGAGCTTCAAA
The DNA here is from genome assembly GCA_019671005.1 of Hibiscus mutabilis. NCBI lineage: Eukaryota > Viridiplantae > Streptophyta > Magnoliopsida > Malvales > Malvaceae > Hibiscus > Hibiscus mutabilis. The sequence goes on along the minus strand of CM033735.1, from coordinate 41,960,548 downwards.
AGCAACATGAGGACATGGTTCCCTATGAGATGGTTAAAAATCTCAAGGTATTATATGAGGGGCAAGCTCGTCAAGAAAGGTATGGGACCTCTAAAGCTTTATTTTGATGCAAGATGGTTGAGGGAACTCTAGTGGGAACTTATGTTCTCAAAATGATAGGGTATATTTAGACCCTGGAAAAGTTGGGCTTCCCTCTAAGTGTTCAATTGGCTACTAATATTATCCTGCCATCGTTGCTGGATAGTTTTAATCAGTTTGTTCTTAATTTCAATATGAATGAAATTAACAAATCGTTGCCCCAGTTGCTTGGTCTGTTAAGAACAACAGAGAACAACATGAAAAGGTTGGTTGCAAACCTATTCTGATGGTCCGAAAAGATAACAGAAAAAGGAAAGCCCAACACCAAGGCAAAGCCAAAGCCCAACAAAGGAAAGGCTGTATTGAAATCCAAAGGAGGAGTTGCAAAAGAAGGAAAGTGTTTCCATTGCAACCATGTTGGACATTGGAAGAGAAACTGCCCTGTTTATCTTGAGGACATCAAGAAGGCAAGAGAAAATGGACAGTCTAGATTAGGTATTTATGTTATTGATATTAATATATCAACATCTACTCCTTGGGTATTAAATACCGGTTGTGGTTCTCACATTTATACTTCTATACAGGGACTAAAAATGAGTAGAAAATTGGCAAAAGGAGATGTGGACCTACGAGTTGGAAATGGAGCAAGAGTTCTTGCATTAGCCATAGGAACGTATACTTTGTCATTACCTAGCGGACTTGTTTTAGATTTAGAGGATTGTTATTTCGTACCTAGTTTGACTAAAAACATTATTTCAATTTCTTGTTTGGACAAGATTGGTTTTGAGATTATTATTATGAATAATAGTTGTTCTTTTTCCCTCAATAATGTTTTTTATGGTACGGCTCAATTACTCAACGGCCTCTATATCTTAGATCAAGACAATTCCATATATAACATAAATACGAAAAGATCAAAAACAAATGACTCTAATCAAACTTATCTCTAGCATTGTCGCTTGGGTCATATAAGTGAGAAACGCATATCAGAACTTCATATAGATAGATTTTTAGAAGATAGATTTTTAGATTCTTTTGTTTTCGAACAATTAGATATTTGTGAACCTTGCTTAATGGGAAAAATGACCAAATCACCGTTTGACGGTAAAAACGAACGAGCAAGTAATTTATTAGGTCTAATACATAGTGATGTATGTGGACCGATGAATACACAAGCCAGAGGAGGGTTTCAATACTTCATTACTTTCACTGACGACTTCAGTAGATATGGGTACGTTTACCTAATGCATCATAAATCTGAAGCCCTTGAAAAGTTCAAGGAATTTAAGAATGAAGTACAAAACCAATTAGGAAAGAGTATTAAAGCTCTTCGATCAGATCGATGAGGAGAATACTTAAGCCTAGAGTTTGATGAACTTCTTAAAGAATGTGGGATTGTCTCACAACTTACACCTCCAGGTACTCCACAACACAATAAAGTCTCTGAAAGGAGAAATCGAACATTGTTAGACATGGTTCGGTCAATGATGAGTCATGGTGATCTTCCAACTTCTTTTTGGTGAAATGCGCTAGAAACAACTGCTTTCACACTAAATCGTGTTCCATCTAAATCGGTTCAAAAGACACCATATGAGATGTGGAATGAGAAACGTCCTAGTATGTCTTTTATGAAAATTTGAGGATGCGAAGTTTATGTTAAACATCAGTTGTCTACAAAACTCAAACCTAAATCTCATAAGTGTAATTTTGCAGGATAGCCTAAAGAAACAAAAGGATACTATTTCTTTAATCTATCTGAGAACAAAGTGTTTGTTGCTCGAACGAGAGTCTTCCTCGAAAGAGAATTTATTTTCAAAAAAGAAAGTGGGAGAAATATTGAACTTGAGGAAATTCAAGATCAGCCACAAATCACTGAACTAGAGATTGAACAACAACAAGGTCCATAAATAGTTGAGGAATATCCAATCATTCTTGAAACACAACCACTGCGAAGGTCTATGAGAGACACAATGCGCCTGAGAGATATGGATTTCTTGTCACATTGCATGGAGATATTTTTCTCATGGACCAAGATGAGCCTAGAACTTATCGGGAAGCAGTGGAGAGCCCAAACTCTGAGAAATGGCTAGAAGCAATGAAATCTGAGATGGATTCCATGTCAGAAAACCAAGTATGGACTTTGGTTGACCCACCCGAATGAATTAAGCCCATATGGTGCAAATGGGTTTTCAAAAAGAAAACCGACATGGATGGTAATATACAAACATACAAAGGGCGATTAGTCGCTAAGGGATTTCGTCAAATTCATGGTATAGACTATGATGAAACCTTTTCCCATGTTGCTATGTTTAAATCTATCTGGATATTACTTGCAATAGTTGCATATTATGATTATGAAATCTGGCAAATGGATGTCAAAACCGTTTTCCTTAATGGAAAATTAGATAAGGATGTGTACATGACACAACCTGAGGGTTTTGTCGATCCAAAAGATGCCCTAAAAGTATGCAAGCTATAAAGATCCATTTATGGGTTGAAGCAAGCTTCTCAAAGTTGAAATCTTCGTTTTAATGAAGCAATCAAAGGGTTTGGTTTCATTAAAAATGAAGATGAGCCATGTGTTTTCAAGAAAACTAGTGAGAGTACTGTTATATTCTTGGTATTGTATGTGGATGACATACTAATAATAGGAAATGGCATACCTACCTTACAGTCTGTAAAGACTTGGTTAGGAAAATGTTTTTCTATGAAAGACTTGGGTGAAGTAAACTACATATTAGGAGTCAAGATCTATAGAGATAGATCAAGACGACTTATAGGACTAAGTCAAAATACATACATAGATAAAGTACTGAAAAGATTCAGTATGAAAGAATCTAAAAGAGGATTCTTACCTATGAGACATGTTATTTCGCTCTCGAAGGAAATGTGTCATTCAACACCTCAAGAGAGAGAGAGCGTATGAGTAAGATTCTATATGCTTCGCCCATTGGATCTATCATGTATATCATGCTATGTACACGTCCGGATGTATCATATACACTAAGTATGACAAGTAGATCCCGGTGAAGGTCATTGGGTTGCAGTCAAAAATATCCTTAAGTACTTAAGAAGAACTAAGGATACATTCCTTATGTATGGAGGTGAGGAAGAGCTAAGTATAAAAGGTTATACTGACGCAAGCTTCCAAACTGATAAGGATGATTCTCGATCGCAATCGGGTTTTGTGTTTTGCCTTAATGGAGGTGTTGTAAGCTAGAAAATTTTAAAGCAAGAGTAGCAGATTCTACAACAAAAGCCGAGTATATTGCAGCAAACGATGCTGCAAAAGAGGCTGTTTGGATCAAAAAGTTCATATATGAACTAGGGGTCGTGCCTAGCATATCAAATGCCATAGATCTACGTTGTGACAACAACGGAGCCATCGCACAAGCAAAAGAACCTAGATCTCACCAACGATCCAAACACATACTTAAGCGTTACCATCTCATTCGTGAAATCATTGATCGATGAGATGTAAAAATATGCAGAGTACCAACAGATGATAATATCGTCAATCCACTAACAAAGCCTCTAACACAGTAGAAGCATGAACGTCACACTAAGTCTCTTGGTATTAGATACATGAGTGATTGGTCTTATTGCTAGTGGGAGATTGTTAAAATATGCCCAAAGACCAATCATGAGATGGTTGTAAAAGACATACTTATTTTATCTTGTTTATTAAAATAAAGCCATTATTATTATTTTAGTCTTATTTTGTGTATCTATAAATAAACTGAATTATAATAAAGTCCTTAGAATAATATAGTTATTCTTGAATGTCCTTAGTCAAGAATTATTGTGGGCTTGGACAACAATAATATATTAAGACTAATATGTAGTTGATTGATGACAAAGTGTTGTCATTGCATGAAGATGTCAAAATCAATACATAAGTATGTGTTAGGGAACAACATACTGGACTGACCCACTATGAGCATGTTTCTTGGATTATTATGTGGCGGTCACAACATTGCTTATGGTGATAACTACATGTATGATCCTCAGACTTGGGATCATCATTATTTCAACATCGTGAGTGACATATTTTGATACAGTCAAACGTGTGTCGTAACTGACAACACTATAAAGACTGATATTGGATATGCCATAATCCATGTAGCGAAATATTGTTGATCAAGATAGGATTTATCCCTCCTACATAATAGGAGTAATATCATAATCCACTTGATTGAGTGGGACTAGAAAATGCATGGCCATGCTCGAATAAATTGATATGGGATATCATAATTATTCGTTTATAATAGTCTACTCAAGATATCAATAAACATTAGATGGACTATACAAGTGTGACTAATCTATGACTTGTGTTCGATCTAGATATGAGGAAAAAATGATGAAATACATAAAAGAAGTTAATCACGAAAAAAAAGGTTAAATCGAACCACGATTTCATGTAACTTAGGTAGCAATGATGTATTGCTAGACGTCACTCGTTGCTTGTAATATTAGAATTGTTCTGGATATTACTGCTAACGTTACATGAACCTACAAGGGTCACACCCTATGATTGAAACGAACAAATATTGATTAGATAGAATGTGTACAAACTTGTTGTACACGTAATTAGTGAGAAACCGAAATTGTTATAATTATTGTAATTATGGATAATTTCGTTTATATATATATATATGTTAATGTTTGATAAGTTATTGTAATTATCAAATATTATTAAAGTATATATATCTCTAAAAGAAACCTAATTAAAGTAGAATCAGATTCTACATATTTAACTATATTCGGTTAAATATATTGTATATTTAAGAATCCGAATTTAATTAGAATTAGGTTTTTAAAAGCTATATAAAGGCATAAGGTCTAGCAGCCATTTATTCTTGTTTTTGAAAAACTTCTCTAATAGTTAGAGAAGAGAAAATATTGTTCGTTTAATTCGGGTGGACTGCGTAGAGGTCGGAACGCTATTGTGACGACTCAGATTCCATTTGGTTATTCCGAATTCCTTACAGATTTCCAGATTCTAGATTTATTAAGGTAATGTTTCATCACTCATCACCACAAATCCGTCCCTTGTACATGGGTCAGTGGTGGATTACGCCGGATAATTTTTTCGCTGCGCCATGGGATGTACCGATATTTCCCAACAGTCATAGTTGTGACGTCATAAACGACGTCATTCTCCACTACCCCTATATAAAGAGGAGAGAGAATTTCATATGATTAACCATTAATGCCTATAATAATAATAATAATTAACTAATAAGAATAATAAATAAATATAATAAAAGAGGAGAGAGGTTACCTCGATAGCTGAATTGTCATCGGGAGATGAACCGCCAGGAAGTTAAAAGGACACCTGAGATGCGAACCGCCACCGGAGCTGGAGATCAAAATGTCGCTGAGAACGCGAGCATACGGTGGCCTCCGTGCGACAAAATCAAACATCATTATGAAGGTATTTTCCTTCTTTAGCTTTGATTCCTGCCAAAAAGAAAATCAATTTATATGTATTCGAAGCCAAAATCAAAAGTGAGAAAATGAATTGAGAAGTTAATCGGAGTTGGTTGTGGTTGCTGAAAAAGAGTAAGAGGCTGTCGGAGTCGAAAATGAGTGCAGTTTGGGTAGATCTAGGCCAGGAAAGTTAGGAATCCTGTTGGATTAAGGTTAGATTAGGTTTTAGAGTTAATAATCGGGGAAAATTGAAATTTTTAGGGTTTCGATTGCGGCGGAGCACAACGACTAAAAATCGCTTCACGACCGCCGGAATGAGGTTATGGATGACCGACGATCGCCTACGGCGGCCAAAATTTGAATTTCAGTGGACGATGAACACCGAAGCTTGGCCAGAGTAAGGCGGCTGAGGATCAATGCGAAGGAGATAGTGGCAGAGCATGGCTATGTTCTTGAAGTTCACCCGTGTTCTTCAAGAACATGATGAACACCAAGCCAAAACCATTGGTTTTGATCCATTTTTTTGAGATTTTCTGAAAATTTTGTGTTTGTGGGGAGAGGTTTTAGAGAGATACCGATAGAGAGAGAGCAAAATCCAAAAAGAAAAAAAATGGTTATTTGAAAATACCTTTATATAGGCATGAGATTCGGGCATGTAGGCCCGCGGACCCCTGCGCTCGGCCCGCACAACCCCGACGCAGCTCGCACCCTTCTTTTCTCTTTCTTATAATCTGGCAACCATATTTTGTTTTCTTTCAATTTAGTCCATTTTCTTGTAATTTGGCTCTTCAATTCCGATATTAATTCAATTTGGTCCTACATTTCCTTTCTTAATCTAATTACCTTAATTAATGTTCGATTAATGTGTGATTTTAAATATGGCATATAGTATATTGTTAGATAATTAAATTCACTTAGACATAATTGATAGAGCCTTATATACTTAATCCTTTAATTAAGAGTTAAATAATTAAATAGGTGAGATCATTGTAGTAAATAAATGAGTATTAATAAGGAAACTTTTAAGTCCTAATTTGAATAGTGTTTCATTGTAATGAGATGTTGTTCAAGGGGGCTTTTAAGTAGAATATTTGATACTCATTTTAATTTAGAATGTAGAATTAACTTAGTTAATTAAATTAGAGCCTTAATTAGGGTTTGAACTTAAATAAATAGATTTATTAATTAAATTAGGAATATTGTTCAATTTATGGTTTAAATATGAGTAGTGCTTAAGCAATTGGGTGTTATTTCATAAATTCCCTAAATTTAATAATGTTCATAGTTTCTAAACAATTCAGTTAATTAGAGCCTTTTACGTTACAACTTAAAATCGACAAGACAATAACCGGATATGCATTCAAACCTTTTATGTTGGGATATATTTTTGAATATGAATCGAGGTGCCCTAAAGTAACTGTGTGCTTCTAATTTCATATTCGTTCTAAAAATATATTTCCTTATAAAAGGATATATCCATTTGGAATTAAAATCCATTTAATAATTATAGTTAAATTAAATTCAAATCATTATCCGAAATGCCAAAATGCCACGTAAAATTAAAATGTACCGTAACGGGCGTTCGTGAGGTGCTAATCCTTCCCCACATGTAACTGACTCCCGAACTAAAATTTTAAAGAAAATAATCTCTGGTTGTTTTTATGGTGTCCGATCTACCAAAGTGACCGGTGGCTACTCCAAACATTTTTTAAAAGATTAAATGAAAGAAAAATTAAATTTTCACAATTAATTAAATGAAAATTTTGATTTAATAAGGAAAGTAAGTTTTCAAGATAAAATGAATAAAAAGGGGTCAAAACCCTATTTTCCAAAATAGATCGTCATGCTATTTTCACACCACGGTTTAAAAATAGTCGCGACAAAACCAAAAATAAATAAAATTTGAGTTATAAAATATAAATTCAAATAGCTCGAAATTTTCAGTGATTAATGTATCGTTTTTTAAGTTCGAGTCAAGACTCAATTCTATTCAACATGTATATATCACGCATGTAAAAATAGAAATATATATATATATTGTGTATTGTTATAAAAAGTCGTTTAAATTGAGATATTGATAATATAAACTATTCGTAATTTACTGGGTTTGAATTCAGTTAAAACATATTTAATTCTCATAAAATTGAAATCGAACAGATAGCTTTATCTAGCATCTAAAAGATAAATTCGATTAAATTTAAATTAAGATTCAAATTTAAAATCCTAGAACTCAACTGGGCTGACTACAATCTTCCTTATTTTGTGCAAGATTTTTCACAGTTCCTATTTTAAGCGTACAATATAATATTATGAATAGATTTAATGACATTTTTACACTCATTTTTTAAAAAAAAATCGTTTTAATATTTAAATTCTCTCGTTTTTATCCTTAGATTTTAAATTTTCTATCAAATTGAACCAACAAAAAAATGACTACCCACGGATAATTTCTGAGATAATTTTGTAGAGATTTTTATTGTGTGAAATGAGGTAAATGAGTTTTTATTTGAGGAGATAAGGTTGTTTGAACAATATATAGTAGAAGTCCTCAGAAAATTTTGATGAGTTTAAGTTTTCTTTTTTGTGAAAATTTACTTGAAGTTGTCGAATTTTTTTGACGACTTTTAAAAATTGGGGTGAAAACAATCTTACTTTCTACTTTACTGATTATTATAGCAATCATCTTAGTTCGTGAAATAAAAATAACACCTCAAATCATGAAATAAAAAACACAACATTATTGCTATAAATACCCAATCAAATTGTTCTCAACTATTTTTTTATGAGAAAAGGAATATCACTACAAATATCATTAAAAACCTTCATAAACCTAAATGGATGAACATAATTCTCATAATGATACTTATAAAAGAAACAAGTAATTACTCAACCAAAGCACAACATTTGTAATAAAAAACACAAAATATTAAGAGGCACTATAATCCGTACGGAGCAACGCCAAATTATTCCATGCGACGACTGTACATAAACTATCTTACTAATGTTTCTTTCCCGTGCTAGACGAGCTAGACTATCAGCTACACTATTTCCAGCTTGTTTCATCTTATATAATATCTGTTTTTTGTACAATGCTGACAAATCATTCCTCCGTATAAGACTAAAGCACGCTCAAAGCACATTCTTTTTCTTTCTTTTTTTTTTTTTGGCAATTCAGAACACATTCTATTGTAATAGTGGGTTCTGAACTATATTGCATTAGCAACAATACCGACCAAGACTCAATTAACAAAAAAAAAAAAAAACAGTTCTTAATATCTTATTTAAACGTTTTCTATGTTTTGATAACATTCAAATAATTTTTTTATGAATATTCAAGATAAGTTTCTAAATTTCTAATTTACATGAAAAATTTTAAATAAAATTTTAATAATAACTTCTTTATTTATATTTTGTATCTGAATATTTAACATAAATCAATTCTCCTAGGAATATCTATTTTTTTCTTTTTGCATTTTTTTAAATACAATATTTACACGACGAGAAAATTAATCACTAGGCGGTAAATACCTTAGCTCAAACTAAAATACAATATTTAAATTATTAGATCCTAACTTATGAGTAAATTAAAAAATATTAAATGTTTAAATTCTCACATCTTCCAATATACTAAACATGGCTTGTAAATAAAATTCTCCAACAGACATACATGGCTGGCAAAAGGTAGCAAAGGGCTCATCGAAATTCTCATTCCTCTTGTGTTCGCCTTTATTTTGGTGTTACCTTAAAATTCAAAATTCTTTCAGTTAATTATTTATTTTATTGACGGTATGCACTTAAAATTTTAATTTTTTATGTGTTTTTATCTTAAAATTTAGAATTTTTTCGGCTAATTATTCATTTTATTGTATAGTAATTTTTGTGAGGAGCTAATCCTCTTTTTTTTTTTCCTATTCTTTGTTTTGTTTCTTGTAGTTAGTAATCTTCCACATTGATAATGAAACAGGTTGTTCACTCATTAAATTAATATGTTCACAATTACAACAGAAAAATCCGTATAAAATAACAATCTAAAATAACAATCTTGTAGTTTAGGATAATATAGTAGGGATTTAAGTTTTTACTTATAACTCCTAAATTCTAACCCTAAACTCTAAATTCAAACCACAACCCCTAAATTCTAAGCACATAAATTTAAACCCCTAAATTATGAACCCTAAAATAAATCTCTAATCCCTAAAATTAGGACTCTTGTAGAAACAAAATATTTCAACCGCTTGTGCATGGCATAATTACTTTTTTCTAATATGTTTTAAATTTAAGAAAAAGAATAGAATACAATTTGATTTCATATATTTTTAATGAAAATTATTTTAATTAATCTAATTATTTTTTAAATTCAATCTTTTATCATTAATAAATAATTAAAAATTGAATTACCTTTGAATTTATAGGATGATCACTTAGAAAAATGTTATTCTCATTATGATAAATAAATTTAAATAATTTTATCTGCGTGTTGTGTATGAATTTTATAATTTTAATGTATAATTTATATTTATCATTTACATAGGTATTATAATAAAAAAATCGATTTATTATCATGATTTACTCGCCATGAAAATTTTAAAAATAACATCAATTACTTTTTTGATTAAAATTTTGAGATTATTATTTATTAGTATATTTATATATGATTGATTTTGTAAGAGTAAAGTTGAAGATAGAACTTGTGTGCACGAGAACTAGGCCTAAAAGAGTAACATAATATAAATATGATTGAGTTTGTGTCTATTTATTTATGAACCTTTTAATAGTCCAACTCCAACAAATTAATACTTTTTCTATTTTAATAAAGTTGTCACAATTATGTTTTAAAATTGTCTTAGTTAAAGTGTTATTTTAAAAAATTTAATAATTTTTTAAATACATTTATTTTTTTTTATCATTTTTTAGTTTTCCAACAAAAATAAAAGTTAACTTTTTTAACAACAAATTTGTCATTCAAATTATTTTACATCACACATTTAATCTAATTTTTTTATTTCTAAAATTTTGTAAAAAGTCAACATGTGACACAAATAGTGGGACGGTATGAGTAACTTTTTGGGTTATATATATTTTAGCAACTATTTTAAAATTATTCAAAAGTACTATAAACTATTTTTAGTTAAATTTGGCAAATTAATGGGTCTCAGATGATTAAATAAAGATGTATTATATTCTTTAGCGAAATTCAAATTCACACAGATGAGACAATATAAATATCCTTAACCCTAATTAATGGGATAGAAATCGTCTGCTTTAACTATGCCTTCTTTGGTGTCCCTTTTTAAAATAGTAGGTTTATGGTTTATAGTTAGGGTTTAAGAAATTAGAGATATAGTGTAGAGTTTAGAGTTTAGAATGTAAAAATTAGGGCTAGAGTTTAAAATTTAATTTTTAAATATTTTTTAGTGTAGAACATAATTAGAGGCCGAAAATTTTTGTTCCAATTAATGTACCTCAAATGATTATCATTTATTATTTTTAACTACATATATTAACATACGTATTTCCTTTTTCACATCAGATGATGATTTGACAATTATTTTGTCCACATGCATAATATTATTTTTCAAAATTCCAAGAATGAAAGAAAAGAAAAAAAGACTTAAAAGTAACAAGGAAAGAAGGAAAATTTTGCTATGATATTTCTAAAGGAAACGCTTTGCAACTGTTATTGGTAGCTGGTTTTCATTAATGAGCTGAAAAATGAAAACCCTGTGAACAACAGAGGCAAAGTGGATGTCTACTACGAGTGGCCTAATGGCCCTAGTTTCAACATTATTCAAAACTAGCTGCTACTCATATCTGCCATATTGTTCTACAAAACTACGGCCTAGAGCTCATTACAGTCCGTTCACATCCCGATTGCTTCGTAGTCATCTTCTCTCTCGCGCTTAAATCGATAATGAATGGCGACAGCGGTAAGAGCTACCACACCGATCATGGCTACCATGGCCCAAATGATTGAAGACGGTATAATGCTATCCTGCGTCTGCATCAGATGATCGTTTCTTTAAAAACTTCGGAGGTTAATCGAAGTTAATAATACAGAAGCCTCAATGCAACTAAACCATGTCTACCATTTTAGAGTAGGAATCTTACTTGAATAACAGTGTGCAAGGTGTGCATTGGCTTGGGCAATTGGTCTGCAACCAAAATGTAGAACAGCCCCATTACTCCTGTATGATGTCTGATACTACTGTAATTCGACTCCAAAATCAAGGTCTCCCCTTTCGATATCTCGATGGCTCCCGGTTGAGGATAGCAGGTGGTCATTCCTACAATGTAACCAGCTTCGTTTCCCGGTTCTTCTCCGTCCCCGTAAGTCGGTAACGAAGAACACATAACTTGGCCATCCTGAATCCACCAAAATGCATACGGCCAAAGCTCATCATCATCAGATTGCTTACATGCATACATGTAAATATATATATATATATATATATAGACATAAATACCTCTCTATAGAGAGCAGAACCGATTCCCCCTGAATGTTGGTGTGCCACACCATATATGAGATAACCACCAAATGGCATGTCAAGGCTTATCCTTTTGTTGTCAACGCATCCATCATCAGCCAGTCCGGTCGCATGGGAAGGTTCGATATCGTATTCCACCTGCATCAAAGATATTCAATGACAGTAATTGAGAAGAAATCCAACTTGACAAGAAAGAAACTCTGTTGCAGCACATAGACGAGCAACTACCTTGCACTCGTGCTCTGCATTAATCCCAGTTGAATTACGGGTCCTTTTCCAGGTATCGGTAATGTCAAATATATAAATTTTAACAGACGAGATGGTCCGATCCATATCGACCCATTTCACAGTGTATCGAAGGTAAAGAGTTCTTCTAACACTCTCGAACCCTTGTTTCACCCTGCATTGCGTGCGATCGTAACAACATAACAACCCCCCTTTGTAGTCTGGCTTCAGAGGTCTTCCGTATTCATCGACCGTGACATTATACAGATCACAACGACATTCGGTACATCCCAATTTGTCTTCGACACCCCTTGTATCGATCGCATGAATGTTTAGCATCCATTGCTCCGCAAATCCGGAAGGAACCTCAGCAGGATTACCGAATTCTATTCCATATGGATCGGGAACATGAGTGGCAGTTTTCCGTGTCTCGGACCCGAGGCCAAAGAACTGACCAAGATTAGGACAAATCCCACTGTTTCTCCCAGAAATATAATCAGACCTGTTAAACTTTGCATGGTCATCAAACTCTGATATTTCCACACCTTCACGGATATAGTATCTACTGACCACCCAATGATGCAGATACGTCTCGTGCAACGGAACAGGATTCCCGGCCTCATCGATCACTTCCGCATTGAAACTTTTCACGGCGATATGACCTTTCGGAAAATCGACATTGTAGTAGAACCTATTTTCAACCGATCCCGGTCGGAGCACGAACTTAGGTGATAGAAAAACAGCAGTTTTTATCTCATTTTCATTCTCCACAAAAGCTAGTGAATATGGTAAATTCAGTATCAGCAAGAGTTCAACCAAAAGTAACCATCCCTGATTGTTACTTTCCATTTCCTGTCATTTGAACAACTATTAAAACAGCAAAATATTGGTAGTGGAAAGTGATTTATTTCTGCACAGTTCTTGAAAAACGTTACTTCGATTCTTTATTTTTGTTTAAATATTCGTGTTCGATACATTCAAAGATTCTTCAAATACACAACCAAATATGAAAGCAGTCCGAATGAAAGGAATATTAAAGCAAAGAGCCAAAACATAAACTCAGAAAAGAAAAGGGAAGAAGAGAAGAGAGAAACACCAAACGTACCTAAACGTTCCGAGATTACTTCTTGTCTGGTTGGGGCACAGATTTCTGAGGCTTTTATAGTAGAGTCGAGTATTCTATATATGTTAGAGACAAAGAGAGAGAGTATAAGATTATGCCACGTGTTTTTTATATGATAAGAATCGATTACTTCAATGTGACTATATATATTTATAAGAAAATGGGATTTCATGGTAACATTTACATAAGCGATGAAGCTAGTTGGCTCGGAGTTTGCGTGGAGAAGAAGACTTTGGTATGTATGGAAGCAAATGTCGGTATCCATTGATGAAGACTATTTTGAAACCAAAAACGGCAAATACTGAAGAAAAACAAAATGTCCACAGCAGGAGGACAAATCCAATCCAATAAGATACAAGTGGAAACTTGGCATATGTGTCGTTTCCTTAAATACATGTATATAGTTTGTACCTAAATTTTCATTTCGAGATCTAATGTTTTATCTCACTAGATCACTTTGTTGTTGGTAATATTTAATATTTCTTTTAAAAAGTTAAATCTATAAATATAAATTTAAAGCTTAATTTGCTATTTAATTTTTTTTTCTAATTAGGTATTTGGATTTCACTTGGAGTAATAGTTTAAATCGGTACCAAAACTTCAAATTTATCCAAACTGTTACTTATTGTAATGTCTTGTTTATCTGTGAAGTCAAGTTTAAGTTTTGATTTTAACCTAGAAATTAAGTTCAGATACCTAATTGGATTTATACGTTGTGCAAGTCATGCAGACATAAGTGGTTGGAAATTTGGAAGTAATGCTTATTATAAACTAAATAGATTTTAGGAAACAAATTTAGTTTATACCCGCCTTTTAGTTTTACGGGTTAATATTTTAATTTAGGGATTTAAGTTGTAGGGTTTAGAATTCAAAGTTAGTGTTTAGAATTTAAGATATAAGGCATAAAGTTTAAAATTTAATTTTTAGAGTTAGAGTTAAAATCTTAAAATTTAAATTTTATACTGTAAATATATATACTTGTATAAAATTAATTTTACTAACCTTCTAAAGTTTGGGCTTTTCCTCTAAATTTAAAGTTTACACGTATTTGAGTGTTTAGACGAAGACAATGGGTTAGAAAAATAAAACCTAATGCCGACTCATTTTTAAATTAAAGATTTGAAAACTCAGTTTCACGCATAAATTTTTGGGAAAATATCTCGTGCAACGCTGGAAACAAAAAATTTTCCGCACCTTAATTTTAAAATTTAAGGATTTAGTTTAAGGTTTGAATGTAAGAGTTTTTAATTTAGGGTTTAAGGTTAAAGTTTAGTTTATGATAACATACTAACATAGTTAGAGATTTAGGTTTAACCTATAAACCATAAAATTTAACCCTAAATTATAACCACACTCCTTAAATTCAAAACTCATTCACTAAAACCTCCAAATACTAAACTCTAAACAAAACTTTTAAATCCTAAAATTAATGTGCTTGTATAAACAAAATTTTCACAAACGCTTATGCATGAAATTATTACTTTAAATTTTTTAATCATAATTTTTACGAGGAGTATGATTTACTTGTACAATGTAAAAATTAAAGTTACTTTATATTAATTCTGGATCATTAGATGAGTATAAATTTATTGTTGAGATTATTCACTTTTCTTTGTTTCCTTTAAAATTTTCTTTATTCTCAACTTTTAATCCCAGTCACACTCATTCAATGGTCTAATGTTAATAAGATCTATTAATTGGTCGAATAGTCAAAAATGCTTATATTATCTCGTCTTGTATGAATTCAAATATCAATATTTGTCTTTAGAATGTAATAACTCTCCGCTTAATAAAATAATGGTCCAATGTTAATGTAAAATTAATTTTTTTATCTTGTATAAAAAATTCTTATCTCTCTATTATAATATTTACATTTATATAAATGTCATATTAAGTAAATCAGATATAATCTATTTATTTTATATTCGTGTCATAGATGTGTTTCCCTTTCATTGCACTCTTTTATATATTATGTTTCATTAAATTTATTCATGTTTTTTTATATCTTATCATATTTTATGTTAGGCTTTAATTAATGTTCAAATTGCATAAAATTTTAAATACTTGTGTATTTACGTCGTATTATTGTTTATATTATTTTCATATTATATATTAATTATTTTTAATTTTATGTTCATTCGATATAATGACCTTTAAATAAATATTAAAATTATTAATGGTATGTATCTCCTTTAATGGGGCACTTCTAATTTCATAAACTATAACAGGTATAAATAGTTGAGATGAAATAAGAAAACAGTAAATCGAAAAAAAAAATATAATCGTGTAACTTGATATGTGGATTTTTTGTTCTAATTTAGTTATAATTTTAATTAATTGTTGAGTTAATTATGTTGAAGGAAGAAAGTAATAGAAAATTGGAGAAGAAGAGATGCTCAAGTCATACTTTATTCAGTAAATTGACAACTTTTTTATAGACATTTTTCAACACAGAAATATAAATCTTAACAACACAAGAAAGTGCTTTAACTCCTAAAAATATGGTAACGTGATCATGTTCTACTAAACACAAACCACTACTCTTCTAAAAATAGAACTACAACAACTAGACTCCTAAAACATAGTAGCAACTTTGACTAACCAGAAAAGAAATACATTAACTTAACAAACCCTCCCTTAAACTGATGTTTGCTAACACTCAGTTTAAATTCTGAACCATATCTAATGTGCAGACACCCAATAATCTTCTAAGTTTCTTGAATGATTCCACCTTGAAAGCATTGGTATAAATGTCTGCAATTTGTTTTTCACTTCTGCAGAAAACCATTTCAATTATACAATCATTGTTGAGATCTCTTAAGAAATAAAACTTCACATCAATATGCTTGCATCTCCCATGATGTACTGGATTTTTGGAGAGTTTGATAGTTGAGTTGTTATCACAAAATATTTTTGTAGCCTCTGATTGCTTGAATTTCAACCCTTCAAGTATTCTTCTCAGCCAAACTACTTGACAGGCACAAGCTGTTGCTGCAACAAATTCAACATTTGTGCTTGACAAAGTGACATTTGATTGTTTCTTGGATGACCATGAAATTGCAGCTGTTCCTAACATAAAAGTATAACCAGAGGTGCTTCTATGATCATCTTGATCTCCTACATAGTCACAGAAGGATTCTCCATGTATCTGCTTATTAAATTCACTAAATACATTATGTTAGGCCTTGTAGCAGTAAGATACATTAAACTACCTACAATCTGTTTGTAGAACGTGCTGTCAACTCTCTTCCCTTTAGGGTCTTTGTGAAGCTTTAAACTAGGATCCACTGGAGTGATTACAGCATTACACTCTTTCATCTTGAACCTGTCTAATATTTCTCCGACATACTTCTTTTGAGACATGAAAATTCCATCACTTGATTGTATCACTTCTATGCCAAGAAAGTAATGCATTAATCCAAGATCGGACATTTCAAATTCATCCATCATGGATTTTTAAAATTCTTGAAACATGATATCACAATTGCTAGTAAATATGAGATCATCAACATACAAACACACAATTAGAATTCTTCTATCATCAATCTTGCTAAAAAGTGTAGGTTCGTATTGACATTTAGAGAAACCAGCCTTAATAAAATATGACTCAATACGACTATACCAAGCACGAAGGGCTTGTTTTAGTCCATAAAGAGCCTTCTTTAACTTGTAGACTTTATGATTGTTTCCATGTTTCACATAACCAGGGGGTTGTTCAACAAATACCTTCTCTTCCAAGTAACTGTGTAGGAAAGTTGATTTGACATCTAGCTGACAAATGCTCCCGAAATTTTGTGCAGCTAAGGCAACTAACATACGAATCGTATCATGTCTTGCAATTGGAGAAAAAACTTTCGTATAGTCAGCGCAATATTGCGCTATTTTCTTCTTTGACGGTATCCTAAAAAATTGTAGGATCACAATCTGAAAACAAATCAAAATGAGTAATTGGATCTGAAATTCCAATCACCTCATAATCTTACATCCATGCTGGTCTTCTAATAGCACGATGGTGAGATTGTGTTTCAGCTTCTATGACAGTAGGTGAAGCTGCTAATGGTAAATCTTCGGGTATTGTTGGTGCCAAAGTTTGCTGGTGTTCAACATCATTATCATAAAGGGCATGGGTAGACTGCTGTCCACACCAGTCCCATGTGCTATCTTCATCGAAATTTACATCTCTGTTGACTACAATCTTTTGTGTTAGAGGATTGAACAATTTATAAGCTTTGGAAGTTTCACTTACACCAAGAAAGGCACACTTCGCAGCTTTGTCATCTAATTTTTTTCTTCTCATTTAGAACATGAGCGTATGTTATACACCCAAAAATTTTGAAATGATGTACCGATGGTTGTCTTCCACTCCAAGCCTCTTCTGGAGTGATATTTTGAACAACAAAGGTTGGACTTCGATTCAGAATGTGAACACTCCAGTTTACTACTTCTGGTTAAAAAGTTTTTGAAATTCTTCCTCTTGCCAATAAGCCTCTCACCATGTTAAGGATGGTTCTGTTCTTCCTCTCTGATACACCGTTCTGTTGTGGTGTATAGGCAGCAGTTAACTCTCGTCTAATTCTATATTATGTACAAAAGTCATCAAACTCTTTTGAACAATATTCACCTCAACGATATGTGCGAAGAGTCTGAATAGTTTTCCTTGCTTCATTTTCTACAAGAGCTTTGAATTTCTTAAATGCAGAAAATGCTTCAAATTTTTCATGCAAAAAATAAACCCAAGTTTTTCGAGAAAAATCATCGAGGAAGGTAATTAAATATCTTTTACCTCCATTAGATGTTGGGTTTATTGGACCACAAATGTCTAAATGAACTAGCTCTATAACACCTTTTGCTCTCCATGACTTCCCCTTTGGAAATTGAGTGCGATGTTGTTTGGCAACGACACATTCTTCATAGATTTGAGAAGGAATTGATATTTGGGGAAGGCCAGTCACAAAATTCTTTTGTTGCAGTGTTTGTAGTCCACCAAAACTCAGATGCCCATATCTAAAATGCCAAAGCTATGAAGCGTCCTTCATTTCAACTGATAAACAAGGTTGAACACATTCTATCGCCAAAGGGAATAGTCTGTTGGAGCTCATCGGAACCACCACAATAGCACCTCTTGAGGGATCATATATTTCGCAAGCACCATTTTTAATAGTGATTGCATTTCTTTTCTTCTGTAACTAACCAACACTCAACAAGTTGCTTTTCAAATTTGGAACATACAAAACATTAGAAATTGTTTCTATACAACCATTCTTGGTTTTAATTTTGATATCCCCTTTGCCCATAACATTAGTAGTGGAATTATCTCCAAAACTCACAGTGGAACAGGATTCTGTATTTAAGCAAGAAAAAGAAGACTTACTACCACATATGTGATTACTGCATCCTGTATCGACATACCAAACATTCAGCTCATGAAGTTCATTATTTTGAACTGTCATCAGCAACGTTTCATCCTCTTGCTTTTCTGCAAAATTTGACTCCGTTCCCTTTTCTTTGATATTGGGCAATTTTGTGTAGCGTTCATATTGGTAATGACCACGTTTGTGACAGCGGAAGCACTCTACCATTGACTTATCAATTTGTTGTGCACGTCCTCTCCATTGATTTTGATGCTGACCAACATCAGTTTTAACTTGCCTGTTGCCATCTGCATTACCTCGACCTCCCCTTCATCTATACTTGCCTCGCCCCGGTCCTTTTCCTCTGAAATAGGAATAAGTAGTGGCCTTTAAAGCTTGCTCCTCTGTAGTTGAACTATTGTTCGACTTCATCTTCTGCTCATGAACCAATAAGGAGCTTTGTAGTTCATCAAGGGAAAGTGCATCTATGTCTTTTGACTCTTCTATTGAGCATACCACATAATTGAATTGTGGCATTAATGAGCGCAATATTTTCTCTCAATGATAACATCATTCATCTTCTCCCCGATAAAACGCATTTTGTTGTTGATCTCCATTGTTCTAGCACAATAACTAGTTACAGATTCACCATCCTTCATGGCTAGCATCTCAAATTCTTTCCAAAAGGTTTGGCGTTTAACTCGCTTCACTCTGTTAGAGCCTTCATATTTTTTCTTCATGGAATCCCAAATATCCTTAGAAGTATCTTTGCAAAGAATAGTTTCTAAGATGGGACGATCAATAGCCTGAAACAAATATTTTTTTGCCTTCAGGTCCTTGAGCTTTCTAGCTTCAAGGTTTGCTCTCTGGTTTTCTGTCAGAGTTGTGTCTGTTGTTGGCACTTGAATTCCAAGTTCAACTACTGACCAATACTCTTTCGACTGCAAAAAATTCTCCATTAACATGCTCCAATGGTCATAGTGACCATCGAAATGTGAGATGGTTGCAGGCACAAAGTTGGATTCTGTGGCTATTTAGTGTTTCACACTCACAAATGTGATTAACCTGGCTCTGATACCACTGTTGAAGGAAAAAAGTAATAAAAAATAGGAGAAGAAGAGATGCTCAAGTCATACTTTATTTAGTAAAGTGACAACCTTTTTATAAACATTTTTCAACACAGAAACATAAATCTTAACAACACAAGAAAGTGCTTTAACTCCTAAAAATATGGTAACGTGATCATGTTCTACTAAACACAAACCACTACTCTTCTAAAAATAAAACTACAACAACTAGACTCCTAAAACATAGTAGCAACTTTGACTAACCAGAAAATAAATACATTAACTTAACAAATTATTCAGTTTAGTACTTATAATAATTGATTCACCGGTAATAATTGCTTTAGTTGATACTAAGTTATAAATTTGAGGATTATAAAAATTGATTCTCAATGTAAATCGTTGTAACTTTAAAAAGTATCATTAGGTCTTTTTTAATTTTGAAAGTCGACAAATTGGTCCTATAAAATAAAAAAGCAGGTTAACCCCTTCCAATTTAAAAAATGAACGATTAATGACAACTGAAACTTTTAGCAAAGACATTAACCCAGACCATTTATTTAGAAACATATTTCTTCTTATTAGATACTATTTTCTTACCCTTCTTTCCCTTGTGACTCTTCTGCTTCATATTCACAGAATTCTTTGCCATTTTAACCTCCTTAAGATTAAACTCGTCCACCTTCCTTGTTGAAAACATCAGTGATCGAAGGGTCCAAAACATCACTCGAAAATGAAATATTAATACCCGAAGCAACAACCTCATCCCATAGCTCTCGTCCCTTTTCGAAGTTGCCTTCCCTGCATAGCTTTGGTATAAGCACATTATAAACTGGCCCATATCCGCCCAACGATCTCCTCTTCATCTTCTTGAACAACTCAACAGCAAAATTCACTCTCTCGACTCCGCAAAGAACACCAATGAGATCATAGTAGAACCTACGATTAGGGGTCAACCCTTGTTCAATCATCTCATCGACTATCATGTTACCCTTGACGAATCTTCCGGTCAAGTACAAGACTAGCCTCGAGATAATACGTGATCCAATCGGGAGCACAACTGGTTTTCTTCATCAAATCTAGGATGTGACACGATTCTTTCGCTCTTCTTGTCTTCCCCAAGGAAGAAAGCAATATGTTGTAACTGACTGATGTTGGGGTGATTCTATGGGATCTCATTTCCATCATCACGTTTAGAGCCTCGGGAACAAGGCCGGAAGGGTTGCGTTTAACGTTTGCACCACAAAGGCACCTAAGGAATGTGTTGTAGCAATACAAATCAAGCTCATTACCGGCTGATTTCATCTCCTTGATAACTCTGCGAGCTTCCTTTACGTTCTCGTGAAAGGACCAACCATAAAGGAGGCTCCTATATACACAAGGCTCGACACCGGCAATCTTGTCTTTGTGGAGATAAACTACACCTTCAGCTTTCTTCGCATGGCCTTTAGAACATAAAGTAATAACAATGACAGTCAAACTGAAACTATCTCGCACACAATTGAACTTCTCCAAGTTCCTAAAAATATCCAACGCTTCATCTTCTCTCCCTAATTTAACCAACATATCAGCCACAACACTGAAAGTGTGGCTCTCCATTCGTCGCCCCTCGTTCCTGAGATCCGAAATCAATATCTCCATTACCGTATGATCCTTCTTCTCTGCAAACACTCGAACCGCATAGTTAAAGTCCTTATCTTTCAAACTAAAATTCTTAACCGACCACAAGAAAAATCTCAATAACCTTCTAGTGGGAGCTACATTTTCGCAATGCTTTATAACCTCGATAACAAGTAATGGTGATAAAGAAAGTCTAAGCCGGTTTAAACTCGATTCCAGGTCATCCAAACCACCAATGGAGCACGAAACAACCTTACAAAGCTCCTCCAATTCCGGTGCTGTTGTTGATGAATATAGAGAGTGTAAAATATTTTGGGTTTTAGGGTATTGATAATTTGCGTCAAAAAGCGGCGCCGAACCGAAGGAAACAAAAAATGCATAGCTTCTGAGGAAATTTGTCGAACAGTTATGTGCGTAGTATCAGAGTTAGATTCTATACATGCAACTGAAAATTTTTCTGGGAGTGCTGCCGTGAAAGAGCGTAAACCACCAAAAAAATCAATTCCGAAGGTTCATTCCTAACTAAGAAAGCATTGAATTTGTTTTAATCCAAAAAAAAAAACAGCAACAAAAAGCTCCAAACTTGGCGAAATCGAAATACGCCTTTCATTTTGGGGTTTCAGCAAGCAATACTATTTTGCGAGTGCTCAATGTTTCTGGTTGTTTTGCTGGGAAATGGCGTCGAAGGTTGAAGAAGATGTGAAGATTAATCAAGAATTTTGTTTGCAAATGGGGGCCGCCGTCTATCATTTTACGGGCTTTTATAGACATAAGGAAACTCGAAGAAAGAAA
The DNA here is from genome assembly GCA_019671005.1 of Hibiscus mutabilis. NCBI lineage: Eukaryota > Viridiplantae > Streptophyta > Magnoliopsida > Malvales > Malvaceae > Hibiscus > Hibiscus mutabilis. The sequence continues at coordinate 41,938,377 of CM033735.1, read as the reverse complement.
TCTAGTTGGGTTCTAAAGTCCATTACGGACCCACTTATGTTCAGTGCTTACTGTTACTCGCCATTGATTCTGCTTACTGTTACTCGCCATAGATTCTGCCTTGACCTTCTATTTTCTTTTTCCAGCTTATCTGCACCATTATTTTTTGTTTACTCTTGAAATAATACTAAATTTTATTAAAATAAAAAACATATAATTGTAGCAATATAACCACTTAAAGACAGAATTTTAAGGATTATGTTCACCAAAAATCAATTAAAGAAAAAATTAAAAGAAAAATCTAAAGTTATACCGACAATCGAAGTTTTTTTTTTAAATTGATGCTTATAATTTATAGTAATACTTTTTTTTATTTTTATCCAATTAGATGCTTTTGAAATAATAAAGAAATGTCTAGCGAACCAAAACAAGCTTAAATGTTTATTTATATTTATTAATCCACACGTATTTAAAGATAAATCTCCTCCAATTTTAAATGTGTATTTAAATTAAGAGTACAATTTTGATACACAAGCTATGTAAAACTAATTTTACACATGCATGCATATTTACACTATAAACCCCATTATTAAATTCATAACCTTAACCCTACAAACTAAACCCTAAACCTTAAGCCATATACTCTAAATTCTAAACATTAACCTTAAATTTTAAATCTTATAACCTAAACCCATAAACTTTAAACCTTAACCCCTAAAACTAAAAGGCATGTGTAAACTAAAAGTTTACATGGCTTGTATATCAAAATTTTTTCTTTAAATAAATATCCGTTTTGAATTAGTTAATTAATAAATTGAATACATATAGTTAAAATTTTAAAATCGACCACTAAATTAATTAAAATTTTTAATTTTACTTTAGTTTCAGGGTTTAGTAACTGACTAAAGAGCTTGATAATACTTTTGTTTGTGGATTCGATTAAAAAACTTTTAGGAGCCGTTGATCACCGAAAAGAATTGGATTTTTTCTCTCTCATCGTGGTATTTGAGCTAACTCATTTTTAACTTCATGTTATAATCTAATTTTAACCCTTCAATTTTATTAGTTTAATTATTTTAGTTCTTAGTTTTTAATTTTTAATTTTATTTTATTCTTTTGATTTTGAATTTTAATTTTTTTTGTCAAATTGAACTATATACAATAGGACAATAATGTTATATTGTTCTTATTAAAATTTAGTTTTTTTTGTTATGTCATCAAAAAATTAAAAACAATATATTTGTAAAAGTTGATATCAACGTTTCAATGATGAAAAAAACACCTATATTCGCTTTTTAGATGATGCTAAGATATTTCTTTTGATATAATAATTTAAAAAATATTTTTTAGATTTGTTTGAATATTTTGCAAACTTGTATTAAAGTCCAAACAATTTGAAAATATGTTTGAAATTGTTTCTAAGGCTTTTGACATGTTTTAAAATGATTTTATATAGCCAAACTAGCCATTTTCTCAGTCTCATACCGATACGGCACAACACCGTATCGATATTTTTAGGGTTTAAGCTACAATGATTTTCCAGTAGCAAAAACGCGTACTGGTACAGGCTTAGCCGAATCGATACGGAGGGGGTCGTATCGATACGCATCAATGCGTACCGATACCCCTATGCTTTAACTGCTCCAACGGCTATTTCCCAAACATGGTCGTATCGATACAGGTACCCCGTGTACCGATACCAACTGCACCAGATTGGGAAATTCAACATGAAAATCATCTCCAATGGCTTCAATTCATCCCCAGCAGTCACCAACAGCTATAATCACATTTGGGAGTATAGAATGGACCTGTAAGCACCAGAATCTACTAATGATCTACAAGCCAACATTCCATTAATTGTAAAAATGTTTTAGTGCTCAAAATTTAACATTTTGTATAGACGAACACATACCTTGTGAGAGCTTTAGAGTGCAAACACATACCTTGTGAGAGAGATTTTAGTTTGCTTTAATTTCTCTTGTAAAGAAGGGTTCCCATAGCTTGGGTAGAAAGCTTTGAATGCTAGACTTAGTGGTATAAGTCTAGGTTGTAAGGGTTGCCTCCTAAGCCTTGGAAAGGGGAAGAAATTCTAGTGAATTTGGAAATTCTTAGTGGGGAAGCTAAGGTAGTGGATGTAGGTCACTCTAATTTCTTGTGTCTTTTTTTAATTATCTTTTTGCTTCCATACCATCACCCAAATTAACTTTTCTCCACCACTTGACAAGCATTTCGGTTGAGGATATCATATTCTACAGATGATGTGAAAGAAAATAATAAAATAACTGATGTCAACATTTCAATAGAAGACTACGTAGCGTTAGTGTTTTGAGAAATTTGAATCAATTTAAGAAAAATAAAAATTCAAAAACTAAAACAAATATAATAAAATTTTAATCGATAAAACAACTAAATTGATAAAATTAAGTTTCAAGAGACTATTCTTGCACTTTATTTATCCAAAATAATTAATCGTAAATAAAATAAAAGCAATTTATCAAAAACTCTTTATTTTAAACCTAGCCAAAAAAAAAAGAGATTTTCTATAGAATTTTTGTCGTGAAAGGTCTGAATCATCGATTTCATCCTACATCGATTAAGGGTAGAAATAGGTGATGACGAGCTTATGGTAATAACTAGAAAGAGTCGAGAAGGGAAATAAGATGCCCTAATCAGAGAAGAGCCATTATTAAATTACGAGGGGCATTTCAATTAAATTTGAAATGATTAAAGTTTTAAAAAGTAATTAAATCGTAAAATTAAGAAAATTTAGATTTAATTTTAAAACTAAAAAATCTTAAAAGGTAATTAAACAAGAAAAAATAATAAACCATAAAAAATTTGAGAGGAGAAAGGAAGCGAAAAAAAGCTTAAATGTAATGGTTTCAAAATTATTAGGGGCTAAAATAAAATTAACCCAAAAAATTTGGGGCAATTGCCCTTCCCACAATATATATATATATCCGTCCCCAGTCATAATCACCTATTTTTATTAGGGCATATGGTAATAAAAATAACTGGAAGTGAGAAATATATATTCAATTCAGTGGCAGATCCAAAATTTTTTTGAGGGTGTGCATAAATATATTAAGTATTAACAACATAAAAAAAAGGTTTGTACGTAAATAATGGGTACAATTAAAATCTTAGGTTGGACACTCTACATAAAATAAATAACCAATAAAAAAATCAAATTTACAAAGTAAACACAATAAAATTTTAAGGTAAATACATTTAATAATACAAATAACCAGTAAAAAAAATACAGATTTCAAGTCGCGGGTGCTCAACAAAACCTACGTCCGCCTAATATGGAGACGAGTATTTTTGAATGAGTGCACAAATGTAGATCGACCAATTGAAGGTAAAAGAGGTCATTTTGCTATATTATCAGTGAATTTTGTTCTAATAATTTGCTTGGAAAAGCTCTTACTTGAGTTTAAGATTTGTTTTATTTCAATCAATATTAGAAAAAGAAATAATTAATTTAAAATATATTATTGGTGGTTAAAGTATAGTAGAAGTCCCTCTGCTAAACCTAAAAGTTAATTTTAGTCCTTGTACTATAAAAATGAATATTTTAGTCATTGTACTATGCTTTAAAGTTCAATTTAGTCCTTTCACTATACTTAAAAATTCATTTTAATCCCTCTACTATAAAAATGAACATTTTAGTCCCCGTACGTTTGAAAAGTTAATATTTCCTCAACTTTAAAAATGAACATTTTAGTCATTGTATGTTTGAAAAGGTAACATTTTGGTCCAAAAACACTAAAGTTATTGATAGTTGGCTTAAATATTTTGGTTTAAACACTCTTTAAGTCCTTATCAATTTTGAAATTGAGCAAATTAACCCTCTTGATATATTTTAATAATAATAATTTTTTGAAGTAGATAATTTATTAATAAATGACAACGAGATGTGCATTTTTCCTTTTCATTGAAGTTAAATACATGGATTAATAAATTAATTATTTTATTAATAAATGAATTAATAAATATAATTTTATAATATGTTTTCATAATTTTGAAAATTTTAATAAAATGTTAAATATTTTTTTATGATTTTTGTATCATCTTTTTCAATTAAACCCTTACACTCACTTCGAATCTAAAAATTTAAAGAAAAATTATGTGCACTTTCTAATTAAACATTTAAAATATTTTTATATTTTGGCTTGTAATTGTAATATTATTGTTAAATGAAGACAATGGAGTTTGAAGTTAGAATATAAATTAATTTTGTATTTAGATTTCATAATTGTTTAAAAATTTCATGTAAAAAATAAAAAAAATGTTTTGAGAGATTAATTTGCTCTAGTTTAAAAATGAGAGGGTTCTAAAGATTGTTTAAACCAAAATATTTAAGCCAACTATCAATAACTTTAGTGTTTTGGATCAAAATGTTAATTTTTCATACATATAGGGACTAAAATATTTCTTTAAAAATATTCTAAAATTTGAAGCTTAATACGAATTTTTAAAAAATTTGATGGGATCAAATTAAAATTTTGAAAAATTTGAATAAAAATTTTAAAAGTAAAATTCAAATTTTTCAAAATTTGGGGCGTAACCCCACCAGTCGCTTACAAGAACCGCCCCTACATAGTTGTTTTTCCAAATAACATCATCTCTAAAGTCTAAATCTAAATTAAAAATGTAATATATCTTGTTACTAAAGTAACAATATATTAGTATATTAACAAGTGGTCCAAGTAAAAAAACGAATGATATTCATCTTATGAGACATGAGTTCAATTGCAATATATTTTGTCAAGAAAAATAAAATATATTTATAAATATATACTACCTTATAATTATTTTTTTTACTATTATTAAAAAATGTGGTACCTTAAAACAAGGTTGAAGAACAGTAGAGAAAAACAAAAAAGGCAGGCTGCAGGCGTACGCGTTTATCAACTTCCTAATTTGGTATTTCATTGGCCCAACGCAAACTACGCGATTTGTTCTTTTATAAACTATAATCTCCGTTTACCCTCTCTTCTTCTCCCTTTCAATCCTCAATGCACACTAACCATACAAAAATCCCATTTCCATACACCTTACAGCTTAGCACGTACCTCTTCTCTTCTTGCTTTCTTACATGTCTCAAACCGACAACTCTTTTGTGATCTGTCTGTCTTCTTAACCGTTTTTTTGTATATTCTGTTACTTGTCTTGTACTTCTTTTGTTGCTTTTATTCTCGTCCCCTCCACCCACAGCCGCCGCCACCACCACCACCAGCTTAGCACGGCAGGTTGTGGCCACTGATTTGAGCCATGGGGGGAGATCATCGTAGGCCAGCTAGGGCTGTTTATGTCTCCTCCCTTTTATTCTGTCTTCTTTTGTTGAACCTTGAAGAAAGCTTTGTTTACGCCAAAAGTTGTCGTGTCCTTTCCGGTCCTCCTGCGATGCCTCCCGCGGTTCCTCTGGTTGCTTCTTCTTCGTCGTCGAGTCCGTTTAACCCTTTGGATGATTATCTTATCAACTGCGGTGCTTCGAGCGAGGCGAAGCTCGACGGTGGGCGGGTATTCAATTCAGATACTCAAACGAGTAGCTACTTATCGACCAATGAAGATGTTTCGACGACAACCGATTCGATCCCCGAGAGTGCCTTCACGAATTCCACCCCTTCGTCGACAATGGATCTTTATAAAATCGCGCGGATCTTCACTTCGGATTCGACGTATTGACTTTTCATCTCCAAGCCCGGAAACATTGGGTTCGTCTCTACTTTTACCCCATCCGACACGAGAAATATGATCTCAAGACGGCGGTTTTCACCGTTCAAACGGATAAGTACGTTCTCTTGCATGATTTCTCCATGTATGATTCCAAGGTGGTTCTCAAGGAGTATCTTGTTAATGCTACTAAACATTTCTCCATCATTTTCAAGCCCCAATCGGATTCTTTCGCATTCATTAATGCAATGGAGATTGTAGGGATTCCCGGTGAACTTCTCTCCGATTCGGCCTCATCGGTACCTCAAGGTAACACCGTTAACGGCTTATCGGATGTTGCTTTTGAAGTCTTGTACCGGTTGAATATGGGAGGGCCGTTCATAACTCCGAAAAATGATACATTGGACAGAACATGGGTTCCGGATGAAACATTCAATGTGTTTCCCCAAGGAACCGAGGACGTCATGAGTAGACACATCAAATACCGGCCGGATAGAAATGTGACTCGGTTGGTCGCACTGGATATGGTTTACGCCACAGCAGCTCGAATGACGCCGGATGCGTACGCTCAAACAATATCGCCGAATTTCAATCTGTCTTGGGCAATGAGAGTCGACGGGACTTTTTCATATTTCTTCAGGATGCACTTTTTCGACATTGTGAGCAAGGCCAAGAAAGAATTATACTTCAATGTGTATATAAACGAGTTAATGGGGATCTCGGGTCTTGATTTAAGTGAGAAAGCTGGCGATTTGGGCACTACATATTACACAGATTTGTGTTGAATGCATCGTCGATAATGAAAGATTCGATCATGGTTCAAGTTGGTCCGATGACGAACATCAATAGCGATACACCAAATGCAATCCTCAATGGCTTGGAAGTGACGAAGATGAGCAACATAGCGGATAGCTTGGACGGTTTATATGCCGTTGATGGTTCGTATAAAGGGCCCGAATCGAGCAAGCTCAAAATCGTGGCAATGTCGGGGCTGGCATTGGCGTTTGTGGCAATGCTGTTCCTCGGGGTCATTTGTTTCCGGTGGAAGAAACGACCCCAAGATTGGCAAAAGAAGAAAAACTTCTGGTCGTGGCTATTGCCAATCCGTGGCAGTAAATCTTATTACAGCACGAAATCAAGCATCTTTGGATCTAGAAAGAGCAAGAGTGGGTTCTGAAGTATTTACTCCCATGGCCTTGGAAAGTTCTTCACTCTACAAGAGCTACAAGATGCGACAGAAAATTTCGACGACAAGGCTGTCATCGGTGTCGGCAGGTTCGGTAAAGTGTACATCGGGACATTAGATGATGGCACCATTGTCGCAATAAAACGAGGCAGCCATGGATCCGAACAAGGCATAAATGAGTTCGAAACCGAAATCCAAATGCTTTCGAAGCTCTGACATCGGCATCTCGTTTTGCTGATAGGGTTCTGCGACGAGGATTCGGAGATGATCCTGGTTTATGAATACATGGCTAATGGTCCGCTTCGGGACCATCTTTGCGGTCCCGCGAATAAACCAACATTGACATGGAAACAACGGCTTGAAATCTGCATCGGTGCGGCTCGAGGGTTGCATTATCTCCACATCGGTGCGGCAGATGGAATCATCCACCGTGATGTCAAGACAACGAACATTCTTCTAGATGATAACTTCGTCGCCAAAATGTCCGATTTCGGGCTTTCGAAAGCGCTGAGATGGATCAAGGCTATGTTAGTACCGCAGTGAAAGGTAGCTTCGGGTATCTCGACCCTGAATACTTCAGGAGACAACAACTTACCGAGAAATCCGATGTTTACTCCTTCGGTGTGGTTCTTTTTGAGGTTTTATGCGCAAGGGCTGTTATTTGTCCGGGGCTGCCGAGGGATCAAGTTAGCTTAGCCGATTGGGCAATGCAGTGGCACCAAAAGGATATGATTGATAAAATCGTCGACTCCAAAATCGCAGGGACGATCTGCGAAGGATCGTTGAAGAAATTCGTGGAAGCGGCCGAGAAATGCTTGGCCGAATACGGAGTTGATCGGCCAAGCATGGGGGATGTGTTGTGGAACTTGGAATATTCATTGCAACTCCAAGTGGCTTCTCTGCAGGCCATTCAACCGGAAGATAAGACTAACAATATTGGTTTGGAAAAAGGAAATGAAAATGGCGAGTCCGATCCCGACCCCGTCGTGGCGGTGGCGGCCGAAAGTGATGATTCTAATGTAACAGTTGGTTCTCAGGTACCTTTCTCTGATGCAGCAAATATCGAAGGAAGGTAATATAGAAAATAAAATCAAAGGGGAGTTGAATCAAAAAGAGTGAGAATTGGAAACCCATTTTCAGATTTTAGCTTTATCGAGGTTAATTTTTATAGCTTTGATTTTAATCTTCAAATTCATTAGCACTTGTACATTGATTTGCTGTGTAGATTGTGTTTGTACAGATCATATCGTTTTTTACCCTTTTAACCAGACTTGTTGAATAGTGAGCTTTGGCTTCGATAATGGTTGTGTACATATAGGTGTAAATTCGTATTATGTTGGTATATAATCTTTTATTATAGTAATCGTGTACAATTTTACGTGTTATGATCTTGTTTGTTACGTAAACATTAGGGAAAACTACAATATTCTAATTATGCCCACATTATTGTTTTAGTTCCTTAACTATTGTTTTTGGCAAAATAGTACTTAACGTTATGATTTTATTCTCTTTTAGTACTCGGCCCTTAAAAATTAATGGATATGACGACATAACTTGGTATAATCACAATTTTAGTCCAAAATACTTTTATATATTAAAAATATCATCTTAATTTTGATAGAATTTTGTCTCATCTCTTTTTCACCATATCGTATTCTCGTTGGTATTTTGATCGCTGATTTTGGGTCCTCCAATAGACCACACATTAGCCCTCATTGATCTAGAAATCCTAAAGTTTTGATTGTCCCTAACTTGTTTTTTTAACTCTAAAACCCAAAAAAATGTTCGACTAAAAGAAAAATAAAAACGAAGAATTTACAATTTTAATCTAAAAATTAAAATGGTTTAAATTGATAAACTTTTGGAATTAAATAATAGATTGTAAAAGTTTTTAGACTAAAATTGTTATTAATCCAAGACACGTCACCATTTTTGTTAGTTTTTAACGCTGAGGTACCAAAATAAAACAAAGTTGTAACATTAGGTACCATTTCACCAAAAATAATAATTGGAGTACCAAAATAGTAAAACATGCATAGTTAGAGTACTAAATATGTAGTTTCCCTAAACATTATATTTTGTGAACTCGTGTCATTATGATTAATTTTTATTTTTTACTCAATTACTAGACAATTTTATTGATAAACAAAAGCAGAATAAAAATATAATTTTTTAAAAGATTTAAAACATCCAAACAACAATAAAAAAAATTAAAAAAATATATAAGCGTTGTACCAGTCATATCAGACACTTTCTCTTTATATCAAAAAATGCTACGATCCATTGTAGAAATAGTTCCTGAGAATTGTTAAAACACGAACTAGATGAATTCTCGAAATTGGCAACCACCTTTTACGTCTATTTCCAATGGTGACGATATGCTACAGATAATATCGACAAAGAACCAAAAACATATCAAACTATCCGTGAGACTTTGACCACCAACTAACACCAATTGTGAACAAGCATCGTAAGAGTCACCGTACGAACACCAAGCGCCCATAAAAGTAACTATAAAAACGTGTAGGTAGAAAAACGTGCTACAAAGACATAAGAAAATGTAATAAGATCTACGAAGATAGAAAACAAAATAAATAAAACTATATATAAAAAAATAAAAATACAACAAATTTTCGACAATAAAAAATTAACACTAAAACTGATTTCATCGGCGACTAGACAACGATAAAAGAAGAAGTAAGCGACTAAATTATTGATACAGATAGAAAATAAAAGAAAAGTTTTTTTAACTTAATAAAACCTATAACTAAAATTAGATCTAGTGATGATCACGAGTCGTGTTTCATCTAAACCGTTTATGATGTTCTATTCGATTCAAATTTGACATGAGTTTTAGAGTAAAAATTTGAATTCGACTTGGCCCAACATAAATAAAAATATATATTTTTTGATTAAATAGAGAGTTAATTGAAAAAAAAAACAAATAGAGAGAAGACATTATAATAATTATTCTATTTTTATTAGACAAAATAGGAAGATAATTGAAAAAAATATATGAAGAGATGAGCACTATAGCAATTATATCTAAATATTTAGAATAAAATTAAACTATTATTTTGGGTCGGATCAAGTTAAATATTTTCATCATAAATCCGGATCGAACTCGATCTCATCCTCAAAAACTTCGACTCGAACCCGGATTTTTTTTTTTAAAATCCGACCCTAGTTAGATCATAAAAATAATTTTGTATTAAGTTTATTTATGATTAATTTTGTATGCCATCGTGTTCTATATTTCATTTCATTTTATTTTATTTTGTATAGTGATAGTATGAATTCAAAATTGAAATTCGAATTAAGATTAATTTTTAAATTTAAATTTAATTTTAGATAATAATGAAATTTTTTAAATTCTTTTTTTTATTAAATAGAAGTTAATTACATTTCTATGTAAGAATTCAAACTCATACAAAATAAAATAAAATAAAATAAAAATCTTTAGTCACTAAACCAATAAGTGAATCTTAGTATTTTGAATTCTTTGAAGTAGACAAGTTTTACTAGTAAAAATTGAGTTTTCTTTTCTCTTTCTTCGAAATTATCAAGATAGGATTTTGGATATTAATGCCCTTGTCTATCCGTTCAAATTACATCTGTAGAGTGTACGCTTAGCTCACAACTCTAATAATAAACAGAAAAAGGAAAGACTCGAACACAAGTATTCCATGGCTGAAATGAAGAATCCACGATGAAATTCAAAGACTATTTTTTCTTCCGTTTTCTTAATTTGTCTTCCCTGAAATTACGTTACAGGACAATAAGCTTCAAATCCCATGAAGACAAAGTTTAATAACTATGCATTTCTTGTTTCTCCGGTTCGGCGCCGCTTTTTGACGCAAATTATCAATACCTAAAACCGAAAAATATTTTACACTCTCTATATTCATCAACAACAACACCGGAATTGGAGGAGCTTTGTAAGGTTGTTTCGAGCTCCATTGTTGGTTCGGATGACCTGGAATCGAGTTTAAACCGGCTTAGGCTTTCTTTATCATCGTCGCTTGTTACCGAGGTTATAAAGCATTGCGAAAATGTAGTTTCCACTAGAAGGTTATTGAGATTTTTCTTGTGGTCAGTTTGGAAGATAAGGACTTTAACTATGCGGTGTTTGTACAGAAGAAGGATCATACGGCAATGGACATATTGATTTCGGATCTCAGGAACGAGGGGCGACGAATGGAGAGCCACACTTTTAGTGTTGTGGCTGATATGTTGGTTAAATTAGGGAGAGAAGATGAAGCGTTGGGTATTTTTAAGAACTTGGAGAAGTTCAATTGTGAGCGAGATAGTTTCAGTTTATCTCCACAAAGACAAGATTGCCGGTGTCGAGCCTTGTGTATATAGGAGCCTCCTTTATGGTTGGTCCTTTCAAGAGAACGTAAAGGAAGCTCGCAGAGTTATCAAGGAGATGAAATCAGCCGGCATTGAGCTTGATTTGTATTGCTACAACACATTCCTTAGGTGCCTTTGTGGTGCAAATGTTAAACGCAACCCTTTCAGCCTTGTTTCCGAGGCTCTAAAGGTGATGATGGAAATGAGATCCCATAGAATCACCCCAACATCAGTCAGTTACAACATATTGCTCTCTTCCTTGGGGAAGACAAGAAGAGTGAAAGAATCGTGTCGCATTCTAGATTTGATGAAGAAAACCAGTTGTGCTCCCGATTGGATCACGTATTATCTCGTGGCTAGAGTATTGTACTTCACCGGAAGATTTGGCAAGGGTAACATTATATTCGATGAGATGATTGTGTTGGGTGAGGGTCCCACTATGTGGGTAACCCTTCACCGGTTATAACCCCAAAATTCAAAGGGGTTAGTAATACTTCTAACACCATTGTTGACTTTGGCATTAAAAGCCATTTATTTTGCCTTGAAGAATGTGTGTGGGCAGCTGATTTACAGCTTAATATAGCAAGATTTGAGAGATTGAAAAAAAGCTCAAAAACGTTCGAGAGAAAAATAGGAGAGAAAAATTATTTCCAGCTTTGAGCAGTTTTAATCAACTCTTCGATCGGAGGTCCATCCCTGGTTCGATTGAGCTGATTTTTGGACAGCAGCTAGGCGACTTGGTGATCTTAACTTTGTACGGTCGGATTTTTCATCCGAGACCCGTAGCTTCCGAAATCCCCATTTTACAGCAGCTGCGTTTTTGGTGATATTCTCTCATTTTACTCTCTTTTGTTAAAGACTACTTGTTATTAGCCTTGTTGGAGTTGAATGCTTGTTGTAGGTTGGATATTGTAGTCTTGTAGTTGAACATTTGATTATAGTGGAGCTTTTGATCGGACTCTAAAGTCCCGTGGTTTTTACCCTTGATTTAGAGGGGTTTTCCACGTAAAAATATCGGTGTCTCGATTTACTTGTGTTGTGGTTGCATTAAAAAATTGTGGTTGATTAGTGCTGCTAGAGAACTTATTTTTAATATTGTGCTTGCCATAATTATTGACTTGAGTTATAGGGAGAGAAAGAACACCGGTTGTGCTTCCGCTTAATTTCGGTTGTTCGGTTTCTTCCCAACAAATTGGCATCAGAGCTTGGTTATTGTGTCAGATAAATATGGAGATTAATACAAGCAAGATGATTATGTTGAATGGCACGAATTATCAAATTTGGCGGAATAAAATGAAAGACTTGTTGTTTGTAAAGGCTTTGCATCTTCCGGTCTTTGCTACTCAAAAACCCGATTCAAAAAGTGATGAGGAATGAGAATTTGAGCATCAACAAGTATGTGGCTATATTCGACAATTTGTTGAAGAAAATGTTTACAACCACATTGATCAGGAGACACATGCTCGCACATTGTGGGAGAAGCTTGAAAGCTTGTATGCTTCGAGGTCGGGTAACAACAAATTGTTTTTGCTAAAGAAAATGATGGCGTTGAAATACAGAGAAGGAACGTCTACAGCTGACCATGTTAGTGAGTTTCAAAGTGTGATGAATCAGTTGCTTGGTATGGGTGTCAAATTTGATGATGAGATTTTAGGGCTTTGGTTGCTTGCTACTCTACCGAACACTTGGGAGACTTTTCGAGTCTCACTCATTAATTCTGCTCCACATGGTATTATTACTTTGGATTTGGCTAAGAGTGGTGTGTTGAATGAAGAGGTTAGAAGAAGATCTCGTGGTTCTACATCACAACCGAGGTGTTGGTTACCGAGAACAGGGGGAGAAACAGAGAAAAATATGGCAAGGGTAGAGATAAAAGTCGAAGCAAGTCAAGATTGAGATATAAGAATCTTGAGTGTCATCATTGTGGTAAGAAAGGCCATATCAAGAAATATTGCTACAAGTGGAAGAGAGAGAACAAAAGCGGTGGTGATAAAAACGATCGAAATGATGATGAAAAATCTGAGCGTATTGCTACTGCTACTCGTGAAGATCTATTGGTCATTTGTTCTGAGAATTTGGTCAACCTAGCATGCGATGAGACTAGTTGGGTGATTGATACTGGTGCTTCAATTCATGTCACGTCGAGGAGGGATTTCTTCACATCTTATACTCTTGGTGATTTTGGAGTATTGAAGATGGGTAATGACGGTTTGATTCCAGTTATTGGCATGGGAGATGTTAGGTGAGCAATAACGGAACAAAGTTAATTTTCAAGGATGTCAAACATGCACCGGATATCCGTTTGAATTTGATTTCTGCAGGAAAGCTTGATAATGAGGGATTTTGTAACACCTTCAATGAGGGGCAGTGGAAGCTGACTAAAGGCTCTTTGGTTGTGGCTCGAGGAAAGAAGAGCTCAAATTTGTACTTGATGCATGCTTTGACTTCCAGAGACACTGTGAATGTGACAGTAAATGACTCAACTGAGTTGTGGCATAAACGGCTTAGTCACATGAGTGAAAATGGGCTTAATTGTTTAGCCAAGAAGAATAAACTTTCTGGGTTGAAGAATGCCACATTGAAGAATTGTGCTCATTGTCTAGCGGGGAAGCAGAGAAGAGTTTCTTTTAGAAGTCATCCTCCTCATAGAAGATCAGAGTTGCTAGAGTTGGTCCATTCAGATGTTTGCGGTCCGATAAAGGTAAGGTCACATGGTGGTGCACTTTATTTTGTGACTTTCATTGACGATTGTTCAAGAAAGCTGTGGGTCTACACTTTAAAGTCGAAAGACCAAGTTTTTGAGGCATTTAAACAGTTTCAAGTGTCAGTTGAAAGAGAAACAGGGAAGAAGGTAAAGTGCATTCGTACTGATAGTGGTGGCGAGTACACAGGGCCATTTCATGAGTATTGTATGCGAAAAGGGAATTAGACATCGAGAACACCACCAAAGACTCCACATTAAATGGGTTAGCTGAAAGAATGAACCGGACATTGATTGAGAGAGTCGATGTTTGCTTGTCGATGCAAAGTTGCCAAGATCGTTTTGGGCTGAAGCCTTGAATACAGTGGCACATGTGATTAATCTGTCTCCTAGTGTTCCTTTACGAGGTGATATACCAGACAAAGTTTGGTTTGGTAAAGACGTGTCATATGATCACCTACGTGTGTTCGGTTGTAAAGCATTTGTTCATGTTCCAAATGATGAAAGATCGAAGTTGGATGTCAAGACTCGTCAATGCATCTTTATTGGTTATGGTCTAGATGGTGAGTTTGGTTATAGACTCTATGATCCAGTTCAGAAGAAGCTCGTGAGAAGCCGAGATGTTGTCTTCATTGAGGATCGGACCATTGATGACATTGACAAGACAAAGAAAAGAGGATTCACAAGACAAAGGTGACTTGACCGATGTGAATCCAGTTCCCCTGGACCCTTCACCGAATCCTATTCAGGATGATGTACAAGGTGATGTTAATAATGACCAGCAGGACATAGGTGACTTTGATGCTCCCATAGATGATGTTGTGAATGATCAACAACAAGCACCTATAGCTCCACCAGCAGTTTCACTTCGAAGATCTTCTAGACAACGACGATCTCTTCTCACGTCATTATTCTTCTGATGAATATGTTTTTTTTGACTGACGGGGGAGAACCTGAATGTTATGAAGAGGCTATGGAGAGTGAATGCAAAGATCATTGGGTTGAAGCAATGAAAGATGAACTCCAATCCTTGCATGATAACCATACCTTTGAGTTGGTGAAACTACCTAAGGGCAAGAGAGCTTTGAAGAATCGGTGGGTTTACAGGTTGAAGCAAGAAGAAAAGTCTTCATCTCCACGATACAAAGCTAGATTGGTCGTCAAGGGTTATACTCAGAAAAAGAGGATTGATTTTGAAGAAATATTTTCTCCAGTTGTGAAGATGTCCTCTATTAGAACTATATTGGGTTTGGCAGCCTGTTATGACTTAGAGGTTGAACAAATGGATGTGAAAACAGCTTTTCTTCATGGTGATTTGGAAGAAGAGCTTTACATGGAGCAACCAGAGGGATTTGTTGCACAGGGAAAAGATGACTACGTGTGCAGGTTGAAGAAGAGCTTGTATGGTTTGAAGCAAGCTCCTAGGCAATGGTACAAGAAGTTTGAGTCTGTTATGGGGGAGCAAGGCTACAAGAAGACTACTTCTGATCATTGTGTTTTTGTTAAGAGATTCTCTGGTGATGATTTTATTATCCTTTTACTCTATGTTGATGATATGCTTATTGTTGGTCGTAATGCTTCCAGAATTGACAAGTTGAAGCAAGAGTTGAGTAAATCCTTTGCGATGAAGGATTTGGGGCCAGCAAAGCAAATTCTTGGCATAAGGTTGACACGTGATAGAAAGGCCAAGAAATTGTGGTTATCACAAGAGAGGTACATTGAGAAAGTACTTCAAAGGTTTTGTATGGACAGAGCTAAAGCGGTGAATACTCCATTTGCTAGTCACTTCAGATTGAGTGTCAAGCATAGTCCTTCCACAGAAAATGAGAAGGAAGAGATGCAGAAAAGTTCCTTACTCTTCACCGTAGGCGCTTTGATGTATGCAATGGTTTGCACGAGACCGACTTGGCTTATGTTGTTGGTACAGTTAGTCGGTTTCTTTCTAATCCAGCAGAGATCATTGGAATGCAAAGTGAAGTGGATCATGAGATATCTTCGTGGCGTTCCAACTTGAAACTTTGTTTTGGTAATGAAAAACCTGTTCTTGTTGGATATACAGATTCGAGATATGGCGGGGACATTGACTCGAGGAGATCTACTTCAGTTACTACTTGATCACTTATGCAGGGGGAGTCTGTGGCATGGCAATCGAGATTGCAAAAGTGCGTTGCCTTATCCACCACCGAATCGAGTTCATTGCAGCGACCGCCGTGTAAGGAGATGCTTTAGATGAAGAAATTTGTGCATGAACTTGGCTTTACTCGGAGAGGTATGTCTTATATTGTGATAGCCGAGCGCGATTCATCTTGGTAAGAACTCAACTTTTCATGCTAGATCTAAGCATATTGATGTGAGGTACCATTGGATACGAGATGTTCTTGAAGCTAAATTGTTAGAGCTTGAGAAGATTCATACTGATGATAATGGTGCTGATATGTTGACTAAAGCCTTACCAAGAGGGAAGTTTGAAGCATGCTGCTTGATGGCCGGCATGAAGACATTCCCCACATAGAGGGAGGGGGAGATTTGTTGGGTGTGGGTCCCACTATGTGGGTAACCCTTCACCGGTTATAACCCCAAAATTCAAAGGGGTTAGTAATACTTCTAACACCATTGTTGACTTTGGCATTAAAAGCCATTTATTTTGCCTTGAAGAATGTGTGTGGGCAGCTGATTTACAGCTTAATATAGCAAGATTTAAGAGATTGAAAAAAAGCTCAGAAACGTTCGAGAGAGAAATGTTTATAAATAAGTATCGATATTTACAAAAAAAAACTCTAAAAATATCAACCGAAAATATTATCAAAAAATCTAACATTTTTAATTCGAAGATAAATTTTAAAACTTGTCGTCTTTTAACCGCAACCTAAACGTACCCAAATTTTTGTTTTTTTAAAAAAACTACAATTAATTATTATTATTATTTTGCAAAATCTTCCCCTTTTTTGGCAAATGATGCTCCTCTGAAGTATCTTGTGTTCCTCTCCCTTCTATAACTAAAATCGAAAACTTTCTTGTTACTTGTTCCATATCTTCACATTACCAAATGTGTCATTAACTCTTAAAACTTTTTTGATGGAGTGTTTAATGGATTAAATATCTTTTTATTTTTCGAGTATCTGATTTTAAATATGAGTAAATATATATATACAACTACATATTAAATATGAGTAAATACACTATCATTTAGCATTAAAACTATTCATTGAATTCATTTAATAGATCAAATATATCATTTAAATTTCTTAGAATTTTAATGAATACTTTTCAATTTGTATAGAATGTTTTAAGATTTGTTATAAGTCTATAACTCACCGGGGTTGTCTTTGATGAACTACATATGGCATATCTTGTCAGAATGGCCGGATGTTTGATCGAATCGAATTAAATTCTTTTGAGTTATTCGAGTTTACAAGTCTTATTTTAGGATTCAAATTTTATTTGAAATTTTTTTGAATCGAGTCTAGTTTATAAAATTTGAGGCGAGCTTTCGAGTTTTTATACAAATTTAATTGTAATTAATTATAATGTTATAATACATATTGACTCCAAGTTAAACAGTCTTCTATATCCATATACGATATACATAATACATGTATATTTCTTCATATTTTCACATGTTATATACATAATATATCAGACAGAATTGACAGATTTAAATCGAACTTGAAAGCTGATCAATTAATTACTAAAATTTTAGAGTTATTCGAATTTTTATTTTATAACTCAAACTTTACTTAAAATTTTTCAAGTCAAGTCAAATAAAAATAAATTAATTTTTTTCTTCTCGAGTCAAATTTTACTGACCCCTCATGACCTATTACTCATTGTCTCATATATGGATCCCGTTAAACATATTAGGCCACATCATAGTTCTATTTAATTTTAACTCGAATTTTAGTAACATTAAAATTCATTTATTAAATTCAGGTCCATTACAACCTAATTCTTTTATTACACAACTGCTAATTTAATTTTTTATCTTAAAATGCCATACTAATGAATTTAACAAAGGAACTCCTGAAAATAAAATTATTAGAATTAAATCCCAACTTGGAGCATATTCTCCAACTCTGAGCAAATAATAGTAAATAAATCTACGTTTAAATTTAATTATACAATATTAAAGTAAAAAAAAAACTATTTTTAAAACTACTTAAATAAATTATCAAAATAACTGGAAATTTTACAGCGGTGTGGATTGAAACTTGAGCACTTCTAAAATTTTAAACCGTTGTGCAATCCCAGATTGTGGATCTCTAGTTATTCAAAACTTTCTTATTTACCTACAAAATTGGCTTCCATAATCTATACTATTAGTTTTACAACAATGCTAGTGCTGTTCTTAGATGCAATACGAACTAGAGCTCGTTACAGACCACATTCATATCCGAATTGCTTCGTATCCGTCTCCTCTCTCGATCTTGAACCGATATCGCATGGCAACTGTGATAGCAGCTACCACGCCGATCATAGCTACCACGGCCCAAAGGGTTGCTAACATTGTAATGGTCTCCTGTGTCTGCATTAGATGATCGTTTCATTGAAAACATTAATCAAAGTTGTTGATATTCGAGAGGCCACGTTACGAGGAAATCATGCAGCAAGATATGGATGTAAAGAACATGTTTGATTAATGGATTTTCTTCATCTACTTTTACCATTTGAGAGTTGGAAACTTACTCCGACGAAACCGTGAAAGTTGTGCCTTGGCTTGGGCAATCTGTCCACAACCAACATGTAGAACAGCCCCATGACTCCGCTATGACTTGAGATTCTACTGTAATTCGACTCGAAAATCACGGTCTCCCCTTTAGTTATCTCGATGGTCCCCGGTTGAATATAGCAGGTGGTCATTTCTACAATGGAACCTACTTCGTTTCCCGGTTCTTCTCCCTTCCCGTATCTCGGTGTTGAAGAACACAGAAGTTGGCCATCCTGAATTCACCAAAATGCATACAGGCAGAGTTCATTACCATCAGATTGTTTACATGTATGCATACATTACACATACATGTATATATTGACATAAATACCTCTCTATAGAGAGCAGAACCAGTGCCCCCTGGATGTTGGTGTGCCACAGCATATATGATATAACCTTGAAATGGCATGTCGAGGCTTATCCTTTTGTTGTCGATGCATCCATCGTTAGCCAATCCGGTAGCATCGCAAGGTTCAATTTCATATTCCATCTGCATCAATGATATTCAATGAAAATATTCGAGAAGAATTTGGAGTCAATAAAAAAAGAAATTCTGTGTTGCAGTACATAAACTGTTCGTCTACCTTGCAGTGGTGTTCTGAATTAATCCCAGTTGAATTGCTGGTCCTTTTCCAAGTATCGGTAATATCGAGTATATAAACTTGAACAGGAAAGATGGAGCTATCCATATCGATCCACTTCACAATGTATCGAAGGTAAAATGTTCTTCTAGCACCCTGGAACCCTTGTTTCACCTTGCATCGCGTGCCATTGTAGCAACAGGACACACCTCCTTTGTAGCCTGGCCTCAGAGGTTTTCCATGTTTATTGACGGTAACATTATACGTATCACAACGACATTCGATACATCCCAACGTGTCCTCCACACCCCTTGTATCGATTGCGTGAATGTTAAGCATCCATTGCTCCTCAAACCCTGCAGGAATCTCAACAGGATTACCAACCGGTATTCCATATGGATCAGGAATATGCATTACGACGTTCCTGGATTCAGACCCGAGGCCAAAATACTGGGGAAGCACTGTACTCTGACAAATTCCTTTGTTTCTCCCAGAAATAAAATTGGACCCTGTAAGTTTTGCATGGTCAGCAAACGCTGGAATTTTAATGCCTTTGCGTACATGGTATCTAGCCACCACCCAATGATGCAGATACGTCTCGAGCAATGGAACAGGATTCCCTGCCTCATCGATCACCTCCGCATTGAAACTTTTCAAGCCAATATGCCCTCTCGGGAAGTCGATATTATAATAGAATTTATTTTCCACCTCTCCCGGTCCAAGCACGAACTTATGTGACCGGAAAACAGCAATTTTTATCTCCTTTTCGGCCTGTGAATAGGGTAAACTTAGTGTCACCAAAATCCCCACCAAAAGTAACAATCCTTGATTGTAACTCTCCATTTCCCTGTCATTCCAACATTTTGAATCAAAAACCAATCCAAATGAAAAGAAAACCGAAAAAACATAAAGCTTATGATCTTCAGAAAGGGAAAGGAAAGGACAAACGTACCTAAACGTTCTTGAGATTAGTCGCCAAAATCGTCTGTAAAGCTTCAATCTGTTGATTGGCAGATATTTCATACGCTTTTATAGTTGAGTTGAATGTCTATGTATGTAATGCATGTTATGTCGGAGACAAAAACAGAGCACACATTGGGTTTTGCCACATGTTTTTGATGATAATAATAGATTTGACTTCTTTGTGAATATGGATGGACGAGAAAGGAAATTTAACTGTAACTGTCAAACTCCTTATTCGCACCAATCGTGTGGTATCTAGCATGGAGAATCTCATAAATACAATTAGTTTTTTTAAACAGAAATTAACATAGAATGTATGGAGGATTAGGAATGAACCGGCTCCTTTATCATTTGTATTTATCAGTGCTAACGTCTTCGTTTTACGGCAGTAATTATTTTACATGAAATATATATCTCACTAATTTCACAACAATGTTGCTGGAATTCTCGAATGCAATATCGGCCTGGGCTTGAGCTTATTACAGCACATTCACATCCCGATTGCTTCATAACCATCCTCTCCCTCACGCGTAAGTCTATAACGAATGGCAACAGCAATCACAGCTACCGCACCGATCATAGCTACGACCACCCAAAGGATTGTTAACAACGTGATACGATCCTGTGTCTGCATCGGATGATTGTTTCATTGAAAACATCATAGGTTCAACCGAAGTTGTTAATAATCAAGCAGACTTGTTGCAACGAAATCATAAGTTTAATCTAAGTTGTCAAAGGAGGAATTATCATTCGAGAATCTTACTTGAATAACAGTGTGCAAGGCGTGCATTGGCTTGGGTAATTGGTCTGCAACCAAAATGTAGAACAGCCCCATTACTCCCGTATGATGTCTGATACTGCTGTAATTCGACTCCAAAATCAAGGTCTCCCCTTTCGATATCTCGATTGCTCCCGGTTGAGGATAGCAGGTGGTCATTCCTACAATGTAACCAGCTTCGTTTCCCGGTTCTTCTCCCTCTCCGTAAATTGGTAACGAAGAACACGTAACTTGGCCATCCTGAATTCACCAAAATGCATACAGCAAAGCTCATCATCATCAGATTGCTTACATACATGCATGCATACATGTATATATATATATAGACATAAATACCTCTCTATAGAGAGCAGAACCGATTCCCCCTGAATGTTGGTGTGCCACACCATATATGAGATAACCACCAAATGGCATGTCAAGGCTTATCCTTCTGTTGTCAATGCATCCATCGTCAGCCAATCCGGTTGCATGGCAAGGTTCAATATCGTATTCCACCTGTATCACAGATAGTAAATGGCGATAATTCGGATTAAATTCAACAAAAAAGAAATTTTGTTGCAGCATGTAAACGCTTCATCTACCTTGCACTGGTGCTCTGTGATACTCCCAGTTGAATTAGGGGTCCTTTTCCAAGTATCGGTAATGTCGAATATATAAATTTTAACAGGCAAGATTGACCTATCCATATCGACCCACTTCACAGTGTATCGAAGGTAAAGGGTTCTTCTAACACCCTCGAATCCATGTTTCACCCTGCATTGCGTGTGATCATAACAACATAATAAACCCCCTTTGTAGTCTGGCCTCAGAGGTCTTCCATATGCATCGACTGTAACATTATACAGATCACAATGACATTCGGTACACCCCAACTTGTCTTCCACACCTCTTGTATCGATTGCATGAATATTAAGCATCCATTGCTCCTCAAACCCGGAAGGAATCTCAGCGGGATTACCGAATTCTATTCCATATGGATGCGGAACATGAGTTGAAGTTTTCCGTGTCTCAGACCCGAGGCCAAAGAACTGGCCAAGACTAGGACAAATCCCACTGTTTCTCCCAGAAATATAATCCGACTTGTTAAATTTTGCATGGTCATCAAACTCTGATATTTCGATGCCTTTACGAACAAAGTATCTACCAACAACCCAATGATGCAGATAAGTCTCGTGCAGCGGAACAGGATTCACAGCCTCATCGATCACTTCCGCATCAAAACTTTTCACGGCAATATGACCTTTCGGAAAGTCGACGTTGTAATAGAACCTATTTTCCACCGATCCCGGTCCGAGCACGAACTTAGGTGACAGGAAAACAGAAGTTTGTATCTTATTTTCAGTTCCCCAAAAGGCTTGTGAATAGGGTAAACTTATTGTCACCAAAATCCCCACCAAAAGTAACCATCCTTGATTGCAACTCTCCATTCCCTGTGATTTCAACATCTTGAATCAAACCAAACCATATAAT
Organism: Hibiscus mutabilis; assembly: GCA_019671005.1. Classification (NCBI taxonomy): domain Eukaryota; kingdom Viridiplantae; phylum Streptophyta; class Magnoliopsida; order Malvales; family Malvaceae; genus Hibiscus; species Hibiscus mutabilis. Next base: position 41,915,982 of record CM033735.1, on the reverse strand, counting down.
ATCTTCTAAGCCAATCATACATACATACATAAAACTGAATTTTGGGAAGGGGTCAAAAAGTATAGTTTTATCATTTAACATAAATGGAAGAGGTATTAAATTGAATTATTAAGATTTAAGAGGGACTAAAAATGCTATTGAACCATTTAACCAAGGGGGTGTATGCAAGGATACTTGAAGATATAAATAACCAATTAATCTTGATCAGAAAAAAAAGAAAGAAACTCGAGATTCAACGTCCCAAACATAATACTGGAAATTGTAAACTGGGAATTTAGCAAGCTACGAGTAAGTGCAATCTGAAGAACAAATACACAGTCTAGAAACAATCAAATCCATGGAGGAAAGCAGTCCAAAGGAAAAGAAAATTAGCCTAACTATATATAGTTTCTAATATTCGGAAAAGAAAAGGGAAGAACAAACAAGAACAAAAGAACTCAAACCGTACCTAAATGCACAGAGATTACTGGCCGCTGGACTGGAACTTGATTGGCACAAATTCCACACCCTTTTATGGCAGAGTTGAATATTCTACATTTACATATTATTACATTAGAGCCAGAGAGCACGTCCAAGATTTCGCCACGTAATTCCACTCTTTTAAAAATGCTTCTCAAAGTTTCCGTGGAGACAATGACAAGTTTCGAGTGTACTAATAAAGCACGTTGCACTTGTAAATGGAGTATATGAAATTAAATTTTGGAGACATCGTTGTTAAAAGAAATAGCTTTAGACATGAATCGTAAAATAAATATATATATTATTAAAAAAATTATAGATTTTTTTTTAATAAGAGTAGTTATTACGTGTACAGATGGTTGAAAAGTTTTATGAGTTTTTTAGTTTTTTAGTATTATCTTTAGGAGTTATTAAATTTAAAAATTTAAAATTTAAGGATTGCGATTAGGATTTAAAGCTTATAATTTAAAACATAAATTTCTAACATATTATCTTAGAACTTAAACCCTAACCTCCAAACTCTAATTTCTAACCCTACACTCTAACCTTGACTCCTAAATTCTAAACCCTTGAACTTAAACACAAAACTCCTAATTAAGTTAAATCTAGGCTTAGGGGTGTAAGAAGCCCTTGAACTTTTGAAGAAAAAAAAATCAATGAAGCTCTTGAACTTTTTTTTGCACCTGATTAAGCCATTGAACCAAGAAATTTAATCAATTAATCATTTTGACCAATTTTGACCATTAAGTCTGAACAATTTTTTTCGATCCACTGTTGCAGTGCGCCGTGTCACAACGCTTCTACTTGGTATTTTTTAGATTATTTTATTTTTTTTAAAAAAAATCTAAAAAACTTATAAAATTTATAAAAAAAATACTTTTTGAGTTTTTTTGTAAATACAACATGATAGAGCTATAGTGTATTATGTGCCGGTAATATATGAAGAAAAAAACTGTCAGTCTTAATTGATTTAATTTTTTGGTTCAAGAGCTTAATTGATTAAATTTTTTAGTTCAATGGTTTAATTGGGTCCAAAAAAGTTCATGAGCTTAAATGATTTTTTTTTTAAAGTTCAAAGACTTCTTATACTCTTAAGCCTTAAATCTATAAATCTTAAACTGAATAACCTAAAACCAAGGCGTTGGTGAAGACATTTTATTTTCACCGCTAATTTATTAAATATTTTTCCTTTTCATTAATGCATGTTTTAATCTCCCAACTTTTGTCTTAAGTATTTAGTTGACACCTAAATTATTTTAGATTATTGAACTTATGAACTGGATTTAAAATACCTAGTTAATCTTTAGATTATTTTATAAATTCATCTTATTTATAAATTTGATTTTAATTACTTGTTTGGTATATAAACTTTAAAATTATCACATACATTAATTTAAAACTGTTAAAATCTATTGATTGTCACTTATATTGAATCAATAAATTTCAAGCGTCTTTAAAATTAGACCTCAAACCTAAGTACTCAGTTGGTACCCGAACTTTTTCAGACATATTTGATAATTAAACTTTTTTTCTCACTTACTTGGTGCATAAACTTGGAAATCTTAATATACATTATCTAAAAATTTAACCCCACTAAAATTTTAATAAGATATCACCTCTAATCAATAAATTTTAATAAAACTACATTTTGAATTAATATATATGTAATTGTTTTCAAATTTAAGTGCGAACTAAATATCTATGTCACGTTCACGGGCTAAATGATCAAAAGAAATTTAGAAATCGATTAGAAACATGTAATTAAATTTAAAGATTAAATATATTAAAAATTCAGAAACTAACTATAGACCTAAAATTAGGGGAGGAAATCAGGTGGGGCGGAGACGATTTTGTATTCATCACTCCGTCCCCAACACTTGCGTTTACGGTTTTAGGAATTTCTATTAAATGTTTCAGTGAATTTTTCGTCCTTATATTCTCCTCGTGCGAATTTTCACGGTTTTTGGAGAATCTTTATCCCCACAAAAATTAAACATATTTATTATTTTATTAACCAAAATAAATGACAAATTCAATTTAAAATATAAAGTTTAGATACTTTGATTGGAAACAATTACGAGAAACTTGAGTTTGATTAGGTTTGAGAGAAAATTAAAGCGATAATAATATAATTATAATTTTTATTAAGATATAGATAAATAAGTATATTTTTTTAAAAAATTTATAAAATATGAGGATTCTTGCATATATTTTTTAGGATTTCCACGATTATTTTTACAATTATAGTTCAGTTATTCACACAGTTCAAATATAGCAAGTCTGTCTCTATCTCCATTTGAGCTTTGATGATAAAATTTTTCCGGTCCCTATCTCTCTGTGAGTGAAAATTTCAGTTATTCCTCGTCCCATCAGTTCAGATCTAAGAATTTTCAAATATTTTGCAATCAATTCTCACGCTTACCTAAAATTCAAAGGGTAAAATATGAATTTAATCCTTTTATTTATGAAGCATGGCGGTGGATGGAGACTGTGAGCACACTGACAACGGCAAATCATCAATTATATTTATGATTTGTCAGACAAAAATGGGTTTGGGAAACTTGGAACTAACTCCAACGGTTCGTGCAGTAAATAATTTTAGAGAAAATTTACCGGTAGTCATTTATATTTTTGGTCTATTTGATTTCGATCATTAATTTTGAAAAGAAATTTGTTGCTTATATTATTAGTTTATTATGTTTTGGTCACTGCATCTTTACAATTGTTAGTATGAATACGTGATACATTAACAGAAAGAGTTAATTTTTAATTTGATCTCTGAACCTTTAAGTATTTATTTTTCACTCTATTACAAAAAATTAAAAACTCTAATTCCTAAAATAAAACTCTCAGCTCTTCCCTAACCCAAATGTCCCTTTGTTGTTGTGGTCGTGTTCAACCGACATCTTCGCTCAACGCCGTCGCATTCTCACTTTCGCGGCCACGTTAATTTCTAACTAGAAACTGATGCTTGTCAAGTTTGGATTAGAAATTTGATAAAAATGTATAAAAATAGAGAATCGAGAAGAAAAAGAAGAAAAAAAATAACTATCGTCTATGAGCTAACTTCGGAACATAAGGGATTGTTTCGATGAACTCGACCCGTGCCAACCAATTCAAAGCCTTGGTTGTTTATAAATTCGTATTCATTGCAAGAAATGAAACTGATAATTCCTGTCCAAAGATGGTGATTGCAAAGAGGATCTCCATGGTTGCTCATTCAACCGCTCAACCTCATCTTCACGAAGAGATCCATGTAACACCTCACAAGTTTCGGTATCAGATTCTAATATGATTTTATATTTAAAAGATATTAGATATCAATAATCGAGTTTGTCATTAAATTATTAAATAATTTCGGATTTAAGGAATTGGTATATTGGTTTGTAGTAATGAAAGCATTGGAGTTGAATTTTAGGATTAAATTGTATTTTTTGCAAACTTGAGGTGTAAAAAGGTAATTTTATCTAATTGGGGTCTATTTTTTTTTTAATACGACCACTGAATTTTTATTATAACCATAAAAGATATCACAATTACAAAGCATTTAAGAAGGAAAATAATAAGACTAATCTACCCAAAATTCTTGCAACCCAAAACAAAGAAAAATAAAAAAATTTCTAAGAAAATAAACATACCATCAAAATTAAGTCTAAATTAGATTTAAGGAAATTTAGTCTATATTTGATCGTTAATGATGGTAGATGATGAATTCGGATCATTTGGGGGTCAAATCGCTAATGATGAAAAGTTTGTAAAAGTTGGAATTGCATAAAATCAATAAGGAAATTGTGTTTCGTGTAAAAAGTTGGTATTTGAAAAAAAAAATGGATTTCAATGAAACATGGATTTTTGTGGTTTTGTCCCTATTTACAAGTTGATAAGGATATTATGGACAAAGTATATTATTTAAGGCTTAAAATTAAGTATACTCCTTTTTATATCCCACACTAAAAATTAAGTTTAAGGCTTAAAGTTAAAATTTAAAAATAAAATTTAAAAGTTAGAGTTTAGAGAATTATGGACAAAGTATATTATTTAAGGTTTATAGTTTGAAATTTAACTTTTTAGTATCGAGGCATAGAAATGAGCACCGAAAAGAGGTCGACGATTTTTGTCCAACAACACCAAACTGATTTTAGGAGTTGATAAATAAAAACCATACCGGGATAAAATTTTAAACTTCAAAGGGGTTAAATTCAAATTTAACCATTTTAGGGAATGGCTCGTATTAAGGGTGGACATTCAATCAAGCCGAGTCAAAATTTTTTGAGTTAACCGAGCTGGCAAGTTCTATCTTATAACTCAAATTTTATTTAAAATTTTTTCGATTCGAGTTGTTCGAGTCAATGTTCAAATTTAATTATAAACATTTATAATGTAATGATGCTATTTAGTTTCAATTTAAATTATTTTTTTATAACCATACACGATACACATATATTTCTTTATATGTAATATACATATATCAAACAGAGTTGAGAAACTCAACTCGAACTTGAAAATCAATACACTAATTATTAAAAATTTTGAGTTATTCGAATTTTTTTTATAACTCAGACTTCATTTGAAATTTTTTGAGTCAAGTCGAGTTTATGAAATTACGAGTCGAATATTTTCACGTCAAATCAAGTTGAATAGTTCAGTTTTTTCAGGCTGAGTCGAGTTTTGTCCACCCCTAGCTCATACCATCTCCCTTGAGGGTGTTCATTATTAGGTCAAAACCGAATTAACCAGCCAACTCGAAATTTATTTTGGTTGATTAGGCGTTCAATCAGTTAATGGTTAAAGATTTTTTTCAAAACCCGGTTATCGGTAAGTTGGGTCAAAAACCAGTTAATCAACTAAATTAACCAAAAGTATTAAATATTAATTCATTTATATATATATATATATATATTATCCTATACACAGGCGGTGAAAACAAAATTCTCACAAGATAGGTTATTTAGGAGTTTAGGGTTTTAGTTTAGAATTTAGAGGTTAAGGGTTTAAGCTGTATGGTTTAGAATTTAGGATTTATGGTTAGAATTTAGGGTTTAAGTTTTGATATTAGAGTTTTAGGGTTATAAATTTAGACTTTTTAAATTTTGGCTTGAAAATGGGCATGCTTGTGTAAAAAAAAAAACTACACTGACAGTGTATCAAATATTCACCATTTATATTATGGGTATATTTTGATACACAACACTTCGTACTTTAGCTATAAAATCTATAAATCCCTAGCCTTAACACTCTAAAACTTAAACCCTAAAGCCTAAATTCTAATCATAAACCTTATATTCTACCTTAAACCACAACATAAACCTATAAACCCTGAAATTGATTTATCAAAGTATTTTCCATATAGGGTTCTAATTTTGAAACAGCCTACTATTTTTCTCTTCCCAAATGAAGTACAAGAATGCATTCCAAGCCAACTTTAAAATGAAAGCTAGAAGGGATTTACCCTTCAATCGAGAGAATGCTCATTGCAATTCAAACTCCCAGTTATAGACTTCTCTAAATAATTGTAGCCCTAGCAAATGAACATTCAAAGAATAAATGACTTCTAGATTCAACATCACCACACATGATACATAAATTGTCCACCAAGAAATAATCGCATGTCACGGCACATGAAGAGGGAACCAAATCAACTGGTGCCAAGGCACTCTGACAAACCTGATCCTAATCTCAGCCCAAATCAGATTAGCGTGAACAGCATGAATATTCGAAACAGCAACAAAGAAAGAAGAAGCCTCAGCCCTCATCGAGAAGATCTTCCTTAGGCTCCATCTCAAGGACCCCTTGCATTCAAGAAGCCAGAAATCAGAACCCTTGAGGACATAAGCGTTAATCTAAGCAACCCACAAAGACCCTGCATTGGTGAGGATGTTTCAGATTAATTGAAATATGCGGGCTTTGTTGTTTATCTACACTCTGGATTCCAACAAAGAATGCAGAGTCTTGCACTTCGACGTCGGTATTCTCCGCCCGAATTGGCTCGATGGAGCTAATTACTTAGGCCAACAACAGAAAGACGGGTTCCTTTGTATTGTGTGGGAGAAAGTCGACTTCATTTGGTACCGTTGGGAAATGCCGGTACACCCTATGGCGCAGCGAAAATATTATCCGATGTAATCCACCAGTTATCCATGTACAAGGGACTAATTAGGGGTAATAAAAGATGGAACGTTACCTTAATAAATCTGGAATCTAAAAATTCGTAGGGAATTCAGAATAACCAAATCGAATCTGAGTCGTCACAATAGCGTTCCGACCTCTACGCAGTCCACCCGAATGAAACGAACAATATTTTCTCTTCTCTAACTATTAGAGAGGTTTTTCAAAAACGAGAGATGAATGGCTGATAGACCTTATGCCTTTATATAGCATTTAAAAACCTAATTCTAATTAAATTCGGATTCTTAAATATACAATATATTTAATAAAAAATAATTAAATATGTAGAATCTGATTCTACTTTAATTAGGTTTCTTTTAGAGATATACTTTAATAATATTTGATAACTACAATAACTTATCAAATATTAACATATATATATATAAACGGAATTATCCATAATTACAATAATTATAATAATTTTGGTTTCTCACTAATTACATGTACAACAAGTTTGTACACATGCTATCTAATCGATATTTGTTCGTTTCAATCATAGGGTGTGACCCTTGTATGTTCATGTAACGTTAGCAGTAATATCCAGAACAATTCTAATATTACAAGCAATGAGTGACATCTAGCAATACATCATTGCTACCTAAGTTACATGAAATCATGGTTCAATTTAACCTTTTTTCGTGATTAACTTCTTTTATGTATTTCATCCTTTTGTCCTCATATCTAGATCGGACACAAGTCATGGATTAGTCACACTTGTATAGTCCATCTAATGTTTCTTGATATCTTGAGTAGACTATTATAAACGAATAATTATGATATCCCATATCAATTTATTCGAACGTGGCCATGCATTTTCTAGTCTCACTCAATCAAGTGGCCTATGATATTACTCCTATTATAGAGGTGTAACAACGAAGTCGCCACCGGTCCCTTTTATTATATTAGGCGGACCAGAAACCTAAAAACCAACTGGATATAGGGTTCGAGGGCACGGTTATGTGTGGGGAAGAATTAGCACCCTCATCACGCCCGGAGACCGGCCCTTACTTGATCACTAATATTTTCCTTAGAACCCGGATGCGTGCATGCAAAGGTTAATACAAAAATCCACGAAGTTCTAGAATTGGCTCGAACTCGCTCACGGCTGAGAAAATTCGAATCAATTTAGACGCAAAGGGATTAAGGTATTAATCCTTAAAATTCGATACTACACTTTCGCATAGGAGTCTCGATCGTTCCCACAACGGCTAGGGGAATACCGAATTAACCCTAATTGAAAATACACCTCGTTTTCATGATGCAAAGAAAGATCCTTTTTAAATAATGTCTTATGTTCTTTTTGACTTTTAAGGTTGGTTTAATTTTCAAAGTTAATTATTATATTTTTTAAAAGCATGAGTTAAAAAAACTAATCCTAAAAGCTTTTATTTAATTATTTATATTTAAAGAAAATATATTTACTTTTCTAAAAATTACCTAAAAGAGTTTTATTTACAATTAAGGAGAAAAAAATATTTACACTTTTTTAAAATGAATTACCAAGTTAGTTTTTATTTATTACTATTTACAATTAATAGATTATTTAACTTGTCAAGAAAGTTTACTTAAAGATGTTATTTAATTATTCACAATTAAGGTGAGGTGGAAAATATTTAAGATATATATTATTGAAAATTACATTATTTTAGGAATCTAAGCCGGGGTGTTAAATTTTATTATTGGTGAATTATTCACAAAAGAAATATAAGCTATTGATTAGGGGAACTAAGCTAAAGAGTATTTATTTTAAGTTATTTGGTAAGTTTTCATTAAATAAAACACATATTATTAATAAAACCTATTTACCCTGATTTATTAAGTTAAATTGCATAAAGATGAATAAATTAAGGAACACAGTAAATATAAACGAATCAAACAATGAATTAAAATGCACAAAATAAGAATTTAAGAACCAAATTAAAAATAAAAAAAATATTAGAGTAAAGAGATTGCAAACAGTTGGACCAAAGCGCGATCTTGTTAACGTGGGGTATGAGTCGAACTGCGAACCATACGACATCACCGCTACTGTTGAATGCCGACCCCTGTGCACCGACAGCGGGCCGTCGCTCCTGCCCCTCCTCCGCCGGTGGTACTGCCTCCGTCCCTCGGCGATGATGGATCATTCACGAGCTTCACTTAACGATAACCTGTACCCTTTCTCCTCCTTATTCGAAACCAAGTAACAAAGGGAAAAATAAAGAAAAATATAGAGAAGCAGTGTTTGAGTAAAATACCTCTAAAAATCACTATAACTTGTATTGCTCTTAAACTCAATGTGTTACAGAGGATGAATGTTGTGTGGTTGTGGATGTGAATGTTGATTACAATGGGTGAAGCCTATTTATAGGTTTCAAGAAACCCTAAAAACCTAAAAATCCTAAAAGCATATTCCCTTCTTATGCTCAACATTCTTGGAAATGGAATAATGTCATTACTTGGGCATCAAACTCTTTCCTTACATTCAATATGATCCTAAATGAGTTAAAACAAATAGGGAAATGTCTAATCTTGAATTTAATTACAAATATTCAATAAAATAATTGAAAATTCGTAATAAACTCAAATTCACGTATTGAACCCGTATCTGATTTTCTGCTCGCGCTGTCTTCAGTAAAATGAGCATATCTTGAGCTCCAGGCGTCCGATTGAGGCGTTTTCATATGCGTTGGAAAGGTAATCGAAAGACGGTCAATACTTAAGAAGACACCTTGACCCGAAAACGCTTGTATCCTATCGGAAATTTACCGTGAGTCCACAGTGAGAATTCCTTGCGCATCACTTAACTTTCCATACTTGTTGGATATGATCTCTTGTAATCTTCCCATATCTGAGATGGCTAGGATCTTGCGTGATCTGATTTTCTTGATAAGATCGATTCGTATTTAATCCCTTTTCTTTGCTTGCAAGGCATGACCGATGACGTGGCGGCTTGGTAGGGATTCAAATAGAAATAGTATTGCACAAGAAAAGCTAAGGTTTCTTTGCGTATGGGTCCTAATTGAGCCCACTGTGCATGGGTTCTTTTTTAGTTTTGCATTTTATATATTTTTTGGGTTTTTGTATTGTATATACATGGGCGGAAAAAATAGGTGACTACAGTAGGAGAGGCAAATCCTATCTTGATCAACCATATTTCGCTACATGGATTATGACATATCCAATATCAGTCTTTATAGTGTGGTCAGTTACGACACACGTTTGACCGTATCAAAATATGCCACTTACGATGTTGAAATAATAATGATCTCAAGTCTGAGGATCATACATGTAGTTATCACCATAAGCAATGTTGTGACTGTTACATAATAATCCAAGAAACATGCTCATAGCGGGTCAGTCCAGTATGTTGTTTCCTAACACATACTTGTGTATTGATTTTGACATCTCCATGTCAATGACAACACTTTGTCATCAATCAACTACATATTAGTCTTAATACATTATTGTTGTCCAAGCCCACAATAATTCTTGACTAATGACTTTATTATAATTCAGTTTATTTATAGATACACATAATAAGACTGAAATAATAATAATGGCTTTATATTAATAAACAAGATAAAATAAGTATGTCTTTTACAACCATCTCATGATTGGTCTTTGGGCATACTCTAACATTTGGTACTACAGAGATGTCATCACTAAGAGACTTGTTTACTAGGCCTTGTACATTGGTATTAGTCCCACAACTCCTCTTAGTTTCTTAAAGAATTTAAAGTTCATGATTACACATGTTAGATTTCAAATCCTAAACCTTCACGATGTTCGATTACATTATGCAGAATGATGAATATAAGTTTTACAATGTATCTCTAATACCCAAAGATTGACTTAGTTGAACGTTACTAATTCAATGTAATTTAATTTGCCTTGCTTCATTCTTAAACTTAGATTCTAGGACTAAATTGAAAAGGAAGGAATGGTGAAGAGACATTATTAAATGTACTAAAACGAAAAGTGAGAAAAATAGAGAGCTTGCATACTAAGAGAATTTTGTTTAGTGGTCCTTACACATGTCAAAAGAGAAATTTAGACATGTGGGGAAGGAATTTCGGTGGAGATAGCAATGGATACTATCCCCTTTCATCTTCGCCTTTAGCCGAACTATAGTGAAGAGTTTAGAGAGGGAGAGAGAGTTTACACAAAAGACTTGCATTGAAGTTTCATTTGGTTCAATCGGTTGAACCTCCATTCGAATAGATTGAAGTATAAGGTAAAGGTTCTTTACCTTTCTTTTGATTTAAGACGATTATGTTGGTTTTTACCATAAGTTTTCTATGAATCATGTTGTGGTTAGATTGTTAGAAAGGCATCTCATACTATAATTTCCTTCAATCACTCAAATGGTGTATGTGATAATTACCATGATTTGGTGAAATTTGTAAGCATAATTAGAGATGTTAAGTTGCTGATTTTTGAATCCTATGAATTGTAAGGATAGTTGATTGTACGTTGGGATCTTGATATAGCTAAATAATTGAATTTCAAAATTTGAATTGGTTAAGTTGCTTGATAGTGATCTCTAGGGTTGTTGAGAATTTTAGCATCCGAATGGCACTATGTTGAATGAATAATCTATACATGAAGTTGAATTGTAATCATAATGCTTATTAAAAACAACTGGGCAGCTTTGTAATCCTGATTTAGGGATTGTTCTTAGGTGAATTGTAATGTTTTGTAGCTTAAAGAAGTTTTCGTGTAAACATTAATTGAAAGATGAAGAGTGCTGCAATCAATCGATGGAAGCCAAGAGGGGGTGAAATGGAATTTTAAATATTGGTGGACACTAATTGCAAAGATAGGAAATTGCAAGGTAAATTAGAGTGGTTCAACTCCCTTAATGGAGTCTACATCCACTACCTTAGTGACCACACTAAGGATTTTCCACAAATCCACTAATTTGTCTTTTCTTTAGGATAAGGAGTAACCTTACACAATTCAATAGACTTATACCCCAAAGTCTATTGAATCCTTTCCCAAAAACAAGTAGAAATGAGCAAACTAGAAAATAAATTACAATGAAGAACACTCTAGTGTTTACAAGAAATATAGAAAATTACAAGGAATGTGTTTGCAAAGTTTAAGCTCTCTCACGCACCCAAGAAACACTAGCAAATGAATTACAATGAAGAACAACACTCTAATGTTTACAAGAAAGATGGAAAATTAAGCACAAATTGGATTTTTGATTGCTTGAATATTTGGATAGGCTTTCTTGTTTCTTCATTATTGTTTGGAGACCCCTTTTATGTGCTCTTGATCTTTTTTAACCGTTGGGAGACGTTGGAGGGAGTTTGGAGCCATTGGAAGCCATTAAAACCTAGCATTAAATGCTCACCTGCACAGAGGTTTCGGAACTTTTACCGGAGGTTTCGAAACCTTAAGAAGGAATTTGTAAAAAAGTAGCCATTACAGGGACAAGGTTTCAAAACCTTTGCTAAGGTTTCAAGAAACTGGCCATTCTGTTTCGAAACCTTAAGGAAGGTTTGGAAACTTTTCCTTAAACCTCATGTTTTGGCAATTTGTTGACTTTTTAAAAATACATTCAATATAGGTGCAAAGTCAAACATTTTATAAATCATTTTGAAAAGTTTGAATCAAGTTTTTGACAAATTTATTTCGCGAATCTTACTTTACAATTTTTTACAAGTTAGTCCTTGAAAATTAAATTTAAGTTATATCAAAATAAGTCTAACAAAAGATTGTGTATAACTCAGGGTTGTTTTGCAACACTAGTGGACTATTTTGTAAGGTTATTTGAGGGACTGTTTTACAATTAAAAATGAACTGTTTTACAACCAAAATGGGATGCTTTGTAAAATTAAAACTTAAGGACTGTTTTACATTAATAAGGAGCTATTTTGATAAATTAATGGATTGTTTTATAATTCTAGAAACAGGAGACTGTTTTATGAACTAAGGGGAAATTATTTTGCAAGTTTAGGGGACTGTTTAGGCTTTATAGTGGACTGTTTTGGTGCATATATGTGTGTACATGTGTATTTGGATTGTTTTGTAAATGAAGGGTTGTTTAGGGATTGATTTTAATATGAAAATTTAGGTACATTAAGGATGATTTTTAGAACAATGTACATGATTTAGTTAAGATTAGTTTGAATGTGATTCTAACATGTAATTGTATTCTTTGTTATACTTAGACCAAGAAGGAGTTGAAGAAGTAAGGTCTAAGGTAGATCAAGTTTGTAGAAAAGCAAAAGGAGATTGTGATTTGGGAGCAAATCTAGCTTGGATTAAAATGTGAGTGTAGTTTAAAGTCTTGAGATAGGCTCGTAACCTTCCCGAGCATTCTCTATTGTTTAATTTCATTGCTCTATATTCGAATTATGTATGCAAATATAAGCTGAGATTCGAGGTGAGTACTTAATTGTAAAGTACTTTATGCTATGCAATACTTGGTCAAATGCATGCTATAATTTAAAACTATACATGTGATATTATATGTTTGATATAACAAGTTATAAGCTTTGCTCATGTGTTTATATGAATTTGGAGCTACGCTCAACTCTGATTCTAATATAATAAGATTTAATTGAAAAACCTTGGTTTCGAGTCAGTCATGGGTATAGTTGGCATGCCATAGAGTCTATAGAGCTCGTGTTGGAGTAGACTACGGTCCTTATGAGGAGGGATGTGTTTTGGTCACTTGGCGGCAATAGGAGGGTTTGGCCGGTACTTTGAGTACCATATTTTTTTGGCGACAGTTGGTTGGGGATTCGTGTGCCTAGGCTACTTGATTACCAAGGTTATGATAACTTAAAATAATGAAAATATCAAGTTAATTTAACAAACTATTTGGTTACTTGCATGACAAGTAAAACTTGCCTACTTGATACTTGTATTATCTATTAAAGAAGGGATGCTATGTTTGAATGATATTGTATGATTTGATTGATCTTGGTATGAAAGGATAGACATGCTTTTAGTTATCTTAAACTACCTCACTAAGTGTATACTTAATCTACCCTTCACTATCTTTCAGGGTGAAGTTCTACTTGTGGTTAACCTTCGAGTACAGATCATATCACAAGCAAAAGAGTATGTTTTGTAGTCCTTGGCCTAAGAACTCTTAGATAAGTGGCACAATGTTTGGTTTGTACAATTCGCATTTAGGTAGTGAATTTGTCATATGGATGTAAGCTTATAAGCGATTTAAATATGTAATGGGCTCCATAAGATTCTGTTTTGCCGTCTTTGATTAAATTATGGTGTCTAGATATCATGATAGAGATTGTAGTTTGATCATGGATAAATATATAGATGCTTGCGAATGCTCTTAGAAGATTAATATGGTAGATGGTTTGGTCATTAGTGTTAGACCTTGCCTTAGCACTCTACTTAAGATCAAAGATAGTAACATACTCTTGCATGACCTGATTCGAATGTTAATGAACTCAAATTTTAGACACTAGATAATTCCTTCTTCTAAATTTAGGTAGTTGGTCGAATCATCTATCCTCTTATCTCAATCGAATGCATTAACCTATTGGTTCAATGTTGTCTTAAAATGTATAATTAGGAATATGACATAGACTTGAGACGTTAATAGACTTATAAATTGTTAGAGGTAACTAAGAGTTAAACCTTCAAAGGCATACAACTGAATTGTATTAAGACAAATCTGAGTCATTGAAAGATATGAACCTGATTTAATTAATGATATCTCTAATAAAAGATAGGAATTCCGGTTATAAGTTTGACAATTTGTACATTTCTGTTTCCCTTGTCACCTTTAGTGCTCGATCTAAGGGCTTACAAGTATGTAAGCTATCTCATGTATGTCTAGTACCACTTCTTAGTTCGGTTTACTCCTAAACCGGGTAAGGGGTGTTACAGGATTTGAAATCCTTGGAAGATCATATGCGATATCATCTACTAGTAACACTCGTGCCGGATACAAGTATTTCGAAAAGGATGAAGAGTTGGAGCAACTTGCACAGCTTTACTGTTAGCATATCTTGCAAGTAACTGAATCATTTAGGTTCATAACACAACAGTTCAGATTACTTCGCACAGTATCCATTGATGCTTTTATACAAACTATGTTTTCATTCAAAATAATGTGAACATTGCAGTTTCACGGTTCATCTCATGAATATGATATCCTAGAAAGTATAATAACAGAGGACTGAATTGAAATGCTACAGAAATATAACAAAATCACAACAATGGTCCTGTAAATTCCGGAAAATTGACAGAATTCTACTCCATTTCATTCAGCCGACAATGGTACTGTTGAGATAAAAGTACAGAGCAGCAAGTGCTGCAATTCCAACCACAATTGCAATAGGCAATGCATTCCTGCATTAGTTTTCGACATGAAACCACAAAGACGCAAATCAACAGACCAAACTAACAAGTACATGTGAAGGATTAATGAAAGGAATGTAAAGGGTTTACCCAACAGCTTCATCTCTTTTCAACTGTTCTTTTCGAGCCTTTCGAACATCTTTATCATTAGCATTTTTTGCCACAGCCGGCTGATATGGCTTGAATCTCCTCTTTGGAGCACCACAAACTGCAAAATCCCATTATAAAAAACAATGGTATAAATTCATACTACAGAGCATTTGGATTTTAATTCGTACATATAAAACTTACCAGGGCAAAAGTAACTGTCGGGAACTTTATCAAAGGGAGTCCTCTCATTATATATATACCTGCAAGTGCAACAACCGTCGAGTGGATAAATTCGAGAAAACAAAAACAAAGAAGATGAAAACCAGTGAGGTGGACTGTACCCGCAATCACGGCAAATATAGGCTTGCTTGGAGGCCACACGCATGGAAAACTTGGGTGCAGCTGAAGCAGTGTTGGTGGGAAGACGAGAAGGAAGCAAGAGGTGGAGCGATGGAGAAAAGAAAGGCGATTTCAAAGCAAAAGGATGGGAGGGTGGGCGGAGGCCGGCATTGGGTGTAGCAGCAAGTGGAGAAATGGTTGGTTTTGAGGGAAGTGTGGGTGCTTGAAGCGCCATTTGCAGGAGATTTGCTCTACTTTTGTTTTGGTTGGAGCTGCTGCTTTGGTTTGGGAAAGGACTGGAGAAGAAGAGTTGAGAAAAAGATAAGAGTGTAGTTTAGAGAAAATACGTGGAAGCGTGGCTTTCATGCTCCCCACACAAGCTCTTCCCCTACCCACTTTTTCTTCCCAATTTTGTTTAATGGGTTTTCTTTAACACACTTTTTTTTTTTGTGTGGTAGCAGCCCAATTAGGGCTTGCCAACCCTTGAATGAAGGAGGTAATGTTTATGGGAATAAAACTTGACGCGATTTGAAAATAATAATTTTTTATTCGATTTGATGTAAAAAGATTTAATTTGAATTATAATTTTATAAATTTGACTTGATTCAAAAAAAATTAAATAAAGGTTGGATTATAAAATAGAAATTAAATGAATTGAATTTTTAGTAATTAGTGAATCGGTTTTCAAGTTTGAATTGGGTCTTTAAACTCTTCTTGATATATATACATTGTATATGATAAAATACGAAAGAAATATATATGGTTATAGAAAGACGTTTAAATAAGAATCAAATAGTACATAATATTATAAGTATTTACGATTAAATTTGAGCAAAAACTCAAACAACTTGACTTGACTCAAAAAAATTTCAAATAAAATTTAAGGTATAAAATATGACTCATCAACTTGAATAACTTGAATTTTTATTACTCAACTCGTTCTAATGCTCACTTCTAACAATGTCTTTGCCTCAAGCGTCTATTCAGTCGATTCAATTTTTATATATCAAATATATTTAAAATTAAATAACTTAAATCGAATTTTAAATTTAAAACTCAAATAATCAAACCAAATCTACTTTTTACTTTTTGATATTTATTTATATTTAAAAATAAAAATAAAATCATTGTTAAATTAGACATATATGTAATAATTATATGATTAGATTGAATTATTCCATATTTGAGTTTAGAAATCAAAGCTCACCCACACAAATACTATTATCAACCTATAATGATGCAGTTCATTGAATGAATTAAAAATTGGGGAGTCCTTAATTCTGAGATAACATATAAAGAACAATCACATTGCTAAGGCTGCTGAAAAAGTCCTATATTCTAATGCATTTCAACAGAATTAAGTTCTACATTTTTGTATCTCTGGCTCGATTACACAGATAAACCCTGATAACATTCGGAGATAGGCCGACCGAGCAGAACGCTCGAAGGTTTTAGGAATTTGATGTTAGAGCTGCTACCAAGGTTTCAGGTCACCAACAGGGCCAGCAGTCCAATTCAAGACCCTTTCATCAGGTTTCAAGTACACGCCCTTGTCATGCGGCAACTTACGTGCGAGTCCATTCAAAACTTGATGGAAAGCATCTCCAGGTTGAGCAGGTTGGGGGAATAACATCCCCTGCTTCATTGAAGGGTTGGCAAGCAATCTCTGCTTTCTTAATATTACTTCAGGTGGGATCGATGTGAGTATCGTGTCCAAGTTGGGGACGTCCTTCTCGTCAACAAAAACACCAATTTCTTCCCATGGAATTGCATCAGCAAAGGGTAGAACAATGTCATCTGCTATAATAACAGGAATGCATCCAAATATCACTGCTTCAACCAATCTAGGGATCCAAGGTGCCCACCCAAATGGACACAAACAAAATACAGCTCGCTGCATATCCTCGTAGTATGTCGTTGGGTGCTCGGTTGAAATGTCAAAGAGCAGGTTGTCCTTGAAGCTCTCCCATACTGCCGCTCTAGCCCCCCCTGCAAAATTGTTGATGTTGAATTCAGTTGTCTAGGAGGATCACAATCTTAGGGCAAGCATCCATAAATAACTTGAAATGCATTAAAAAAAGGATCATTTGATCATTCCAATTAGATATTTGGCAAATTCCGCATTGTTCTATAAACATTTTTAGCAACATGAAAGCAGGTCCTCAATTCCATTACCATAATTTCCATAGCAAAACATCTCTGATTAACATGATGAAGCAATCGTATTTTATCGCAATGACTTTTCTTCGATTTACATCTCATAAGAAAAATAAAGACCCTTTATTGTTCAAACAACGGTCTATGAACAAGTCAGCTTAGTGAGACATACCTTGCATAGTAACCACCTTCAGGATCATTTCCAACATCATAAAACAGTCCGCGGAAGTAAACAAAAATGGACCTAGGAGTTTTTTCAGGAATCAGGTGTGTTTGCATTTTCTGGGGTGGAGCATATGGTGGAATTGTAATTGATCCCTCTTTCAGGCAAACATGATTCTGTTGTCCAAAAGTCTGAACCAGTGTGGCTCGTTGGAGTAAGGGAAGAATCCCTCTTTCAATAGCTTTCTCCTCCTGCAACAACATATGTGCATAGGTAACAATCTATTCTAAATAAATGATAGAGGTTTGTGCAGTTGGAATTACATTCAGGAAATCACAATAATCAAGCCAAACAGTTGAAATTATGATATAGGTTTGTGCAGGAAATGGAGAATAATGGGAAATACTTGATAATGGAAGCATGCTCCAAAGTCATGTGGCACGAGGAAGAAGTGATCAGCCCCTTCTGTCCGGTTCCAATAAGGCCAATTCAAAGAAATAAGCTGTATTGCGCTCCTCATCATTCTTGGTGATTTAAATGGCAAAGGGAGGCCATTTGCTGTTAGGTCACATGTAGTGTATACAGGAGTGTAAAACCAATCAGCCTCCTCGGGATTTAGGGTCCGAACAGTGCTGGATAAAAGAAACCTATGCATGTAAATCTCAGCTGCAAACATGTGGTTGAGGCATCTCGGGTCCTTCTGCAATATCTTCTTGTTGTATTTTCTAGGAAGCTCATAAACAAAAACCTTCAACCTTCCAACTGGATCGTCTTCCAAGACATCACCAGCACTGCCTGCAAACATGAAAACCACCCATCGAATTTGCAATTCCACACTTCAAATTTTATTGTATAGTAACTTTTACCATGGTGATGTACTAGGAGAATTACAATCGAATTGTAAAAACTGTCACAGTGGCAAAGGTGCTATACAACAATGCAAGTGACCAAGGAGGAAACTTTTACTGCTCCTCAATCTCTTTAAGTCCATATTCCGTTTCACTCGATATCCAATTAATGAAATAAGGAAAATAACAAAGTTTGGACATCCTTCTAAAGGGAAAAAATGTTCTGAAACCAAACAGACCGTATTAAGTGGATCATGCCACATTTGTGAAGTATGCGATTGAATCTCCAAACTTTATACAATGTTGATATAATCCATAGGTCCTAGAGTAGTTTACTTCGAAAGAATCCCTAAATAATTGCACCTAAAACAGCCCTAAGCAATCCTCAAAATAGAATTTTGATCATCCTATTTCAGATTATTTTTCTAACAGCAATTATCGCACATAGGCACACTAAATCTTAAACCTAAGTTCGTAAGGCATCGGATATCAGACTATCTCAATTTTTTTCTTCTACTTATTGTAAGATTCTTATTCAGCTTGACACTAAATTGGCTCGACTAGCATCCATAATATGGTAAAGCCATGCTAACAAAAGTTCATCAAGACCCACTTTTTTGCTCTAACGTTACAAATAGGCAATTCAGTTTATCATTGGGATTAACTATTTTTTCAACCTTAGGAAATATATAGCCTTGACAGCATCTATGATTTTACTCGAAAATCGGCACTTTTTGGTGAGAAATGTGAGTAATTTGTTAAATACAAAACATTGAAATTGAGTAAATTAAAAAGAAAAGGCAAGAACAATCGATTTGAAATACATAACCAATCAAATAATTAATCAGCTTGAACTTAAGCATATTGGAATCACTTCTTAAAAAGTAAAAAACCCCAAAATCGAAATTAATTCCTAAAAATCAGCTAAATGAACACTGGGATAAATATGGCAAAAAAAAGGGTAAATCTTACCTGAGATTCTCTCGGTAGGTTGACTACGACCCAGCTTGAAAGGCTCAATCTTGACAGCTAAATCGGCAAGAAAAAGAATTCCAATAAAAACCCATCTCCAAATCTCCATTTCCTCTTCCGAGTCGTACTCTTTCCAGATCAAACAAATCTAAGCAAAGAATCACAGCTCAAAAGAAGAAGAAAAACCCCAAGATTCAGCTGAAAACTCCAGCCTCCCTTCCAAAGAGAAAATAAAAGGGAAAAAAAGCAGTTGTGAAGTCACAAAAACGAGTAGCTAAGAAAGAATATTTCTTAAGAATTTCCAGATTTTTAAGGGTAGGAAAGAAATGGGTTTTCTTTATTTTGTTTTTAGTTTAATTTTATGTTTTTTATATGAGTTGATGAGAACTCCATCTCATATTTACCGGAACCCAGACATTGCCATCAACCTTCGAACTGCCTTCCTAATATATAAATTAAACTTTTTTTCTTGATTGTTTAATTTTTTTTGTAAATGTTTTAAACAAATACAATGATCTGGTCCCGACACCAAACGATTTGTGTGTATATATACACATATGTATGATCATATGTAATTTCATGATATTTTATTCGAACAAAATAAGAAAAAATTTATAATTTTTTAGATAAGATAATATCTGTTTATATATATTCTTAATTTTTTAGTAATATATATACTTTGTAAACAAGACGATTTAAATTTGAATTTTTTAGGATAAACAACATCATTTTTTCTATTGCAACGATTTGTTGGGATAAAATATTTATAGATTTTTTTGTGGTGTTTGTAAATTATGTTTAAAAGTAATTCTATTATATCAATTTTTAGTTAGTTTAGTAGATAAAATATTTTTAAAATTATATAATAATATTAATAATAATATATTCAACCAATAGTTAAAAATGGTAATAAATTTAATCATTTATTATTATTATTATTATTATTATTATTATTATTATTATTATTATTATTATTATTATTAACCTTGTAAAGTAGTTGAAGACATTTATTAGTGAAATCTATATAAATTGGCAGTTAAATTAATGGTGTTAGTAAAATAAAATTATGCAATAATTATTATGAAGGTAGTAGTAATTCTCCAGCTATGTAAAAAGTAGATCCCAAGAATTAACCATCCAATATTAACTATAAGGTAACTAATTTAGTATATATGGTACCAAATCTAGAATATATATTCAAGTATCAACATCCTTTTTCAGAAATGGAATGTTGCAAATTTTGAATTACTTTTTTATAAATTTATATTTAATGGAATGATTAGGCGATAAATTTATAGCCTTGTTTGACAATTAGCGGATAGCAAATTATATTAATTGATAGTAGATAGCTGATAGCAGATTATATTAATTATTAACATTTTGATTACTTTAATTAGATCATGAAATTTAATTTTTTAATATTATTAATGAGCATATATGAGGATGTACATATTGATTTTTTATTTGTGAAATTATCTTTTTAATAATTATTAAATTTAGATGTATATATTAATTTTTATCTATAGAATTATATTTTGAATATAATTTTATTAATTTTTAAAGTTATATGTATTTATTAATTTATATATTAATTTCTTATTTATGAATTTATTTTTAATTTTATTAGTTAATCAAATTTATGTTATTTAGTGAAACTTTTATAATTAGTAATGACAAAATAGTCTTTACAAATTTTTTATCCAAACTTCTAACTCAAAAAGCACTTAAAAGAAACTTTTTCAAAATGAGAAATTTTACCTCAATCCGCTATTACAATACTCTATTTACCAAACATCTAAATTAACAAATTTAACTGATCAAACTTTTAATAGTACTTCAAACCTTTAATTTTAACTCAAAAAGTTATTTACCAAATAAAACTTGTATATTAACAGAGATTAAATGATGTCACATGTTATTTTTTTTTTGTTGACTTTTCAATTTTTTAAGATTTTGTTTTTGACTAATTCAAGTCCATCCATTCCAACGTTTGACAAATAGGTTACCTTTAGAATAGTTTTTTAATAACAAGATATTTATAGAAATTTCCCTTACCAAGGTATTGAGGTATAAATCATCAACAACTATAATTTGACCTAGAAAGCTAAGAAGCTATGTTTTTTTAACAATGTTAAAAGTTTAAATCATGACGTTATGAATAAAACAAACTTGATTAATAAGATTACCCCCATGACGAATCACTACAATACCCGATTTGAATTAATTGACCTAATAATTGCCGGTGAAGTTCACCATACTCGGAATACCTGATCCACCATTAATGAATAAAGGCAGATACATAAAAAGCTTGTGAAAGTTCAGCTGATTACCCAAAAAGCTCCACATTGTCCAGTTAAGTTATGATGCTCTTCAAAGCAATGGGGGTCATATGACAATGTGAACTCATCTGCATCACTGAGTTAATCTTGCAACCTATTGGCTTCAAACGAATACTTCTTTCCGTTTTTTTTCTTTGGCAATGGCGGAGATTGAAAGATCGGGTATGGCTTTAGCAGCGACAAACAAAGAATGGTCACCCCATTAAACACGAATAGCACCACGGAGTTTAAACAAGACCGCCAATCTTCGGTCTCATTGAGATACACCAAGCCAAATAAAGTTGGAATCACTACTTTCCAGAAGAATCCTCAATCCTGGTCAATCTGCTCTGCAGTATCTATAGGCACAAGGAACAAATTTGCTACCAATAGTCTTCACACGAACATAGACCACCTTCAAACCGATGAAAACGAATTCGATCTCTAACAACAATCACCCTGATCAGCAATTTTGAAACCATTTTTATCCAACTGTGGCAATCGTGGCAAACACGGAGGTTTTTCGATATCATAATTTCTGTTCCAGGACTTGTTTTTAGGATTCCGTAGGCCAGTGCCAACTTCTCACTATGGTGATTCAAATTTCCTTCTTTTTCCTCTTCGGAGATATCCATTAAAACCAACTCTGTTTCAGGAAGAAACCCTTCCAACTTTGTCCGTCGTATCAGCCCGTCTAACACTTTGTATAGTCCCTCCGTTTCAGGGTGAGATCTATCACCAGCCTTGAACCGATGAATGACTCCTCCCAATTCAATCCAACTCTTACCTCTACTTTTCCGAATCCCATTTTTCTTCATCATTTCTCTGACTCCTTCAGCACTTTCCCATCTCTTAATCGAGCAGTACATATTTGACAGCAAGACGCAATCACCACTCTTAAGACGTGATATATTCGCAACGGCAACTTCACCCAGTTCTGGTTTTTGATAACTTCTACAAGCACTTAAAAGGGCCCTCCAAATAACAACATCAGGCTCCATAGGCATTGCTTCAATAACAGCATAAGCCTCTTCTAGCCGGCCAGCTCGACCAAAGAGGTCAACCATCGCCCCGTAATGCTCAATTTGTGGCTGAATTGAATAGTGACTACTCATCAAATTAAAATATTTCTGACCCTCTTCAACCAAACCAGAGTGACTGCATGCAGTTAAGATTCCTATAAAAGTAATCGAATCAGGTAAAATATTTTCATCCTCCATCTTCGAGAACACCGCAACTGCATCAAACGGAAGCCCGTGTGTTGCAAGCCCATTAATCATTGCATTCCAAACGGACACATCACTGCGGTCTGCACTATTAAAAACTTCCTTTGCAATCTGAATTCTACCACACTTCGAGTACATGTCTATTAATGCTGAACTCAGTATGGCATTCAGTTCAATTTCTTTCTCGGTCATCACACGATGCACCCACAAAGCATGATTAACAGCTCCAAGTCGTGCACACCCAGTCATAACCGAAGCAAAAGTAAACTTATCCGGTTCCTCGTTTGAATCAAGCATCTCATGAAACAAACTTAAAGCCTCTTCGAAGCGTGCATTTCTAACATATCCTCCGATCATTAAGTTCCATGTCATCACATCCCGAACAGGCATTTTTAGGAAGAACTTCTTAGCGAAACCATATTCTCCAAGTCTCATTAGATGTTCAATAACTAAGTTCGCAACGACCACATTAGAATCCGATCGAAAAACTTGATCGAGAAGTTTCCGAGCAAGAACAATGCGATCACATTGCAAATAAGCCGATGTTAAAGTAGCTACAAGAGATGGATAAGTCCCATACCCTAGTTTAAATATTCTTGTGTGGATTGCACTTGCAGTCTTATAATCTGAGGAGACCTTGCAGGCTTCAAGAACCTTACACACCGTACGATGATCTGAAAAAAGGGCAAAAAATGGTATTTTGAAATATACCAATGGGGCTTCAGATACAAACTACAAAAATGGTAAGTTTTACCTTGAATTATAGAACAAAATTCAACATTTTAGTAATTCAAATGCATAATTCATGTGTTTTCACATGTTGGGGTTCTTCAAACTGCTTTAACATTCAAATCAATAGACATCAAAAGAGGGAAAACGAAAATGAAAGATAAAAAAGATATCAATTGAGAGAAAATAAAATGGGTACCTCTAGAATCATGGAGGAAATCATGAGCCGGTGAAAATGGAGAGTGGGAAAGGGTCGATCTGATAGCAGCGGATGAGGTTTGTTGAGTCAGCTTCTTCACTCCCTTTCGCTGCATATTGCTTTCTTCTTTTTCCCTTTCTTTTCCCCAGTTCTAGGATCGTTAAAGCCTGGGATTTCTGCCATTGTTTTGTTCAAAGCCCAAAACGGTAGTTTTAATTCCAAGCCCAAAACTTTATTGGGTTCTAAAAGTTTCTCATTTTCATCCCTTCCCTTCAAAAACCCTAATGAATAATCAACCAAAACCCCTCACGATTTGTCCCCTTCCAATTTCTAATCCCACATCTCCTTCTGTAAGTGATAGTATCTCCCTCTTCTTAACATTTTATTTCCATTAACATCATTGATATTTTTGCAGTTTTAGGCTCTGGGGATACCGAATTAGCCTCAACAGTAACCTTAAATCTTCAGCTATGGTAAATGAATCTGAACCCTGATTTTTTATTTTCTATATTTTCCCTTCAAGTTGTTTACTTTATTGGTTTTTGTATTAAAATTTCCACTGGAATGTGTCATTTTAAGAGGTGATAATGCAATCTGTTAACTTTGAACAATTTAGGGTTTCCTTTTGGTGATATCTTGTTTGAAAAACCTTTTACTTATTTGTGCTAAGAATGTTAGGCAAGTCAAAAAAAAAGTTATGTATTGTGTTGGGGAGCACTTTTTCATGTCCTCGAATTGGTAGCTTCCGAACTTATTTTGAAAGGCGTCCAGGGAATGTTGTTCGGTGTCGGTAACTTGGTTGTCTCCTCGGACATGACACTGAAATATCTTCAGAAGTACTCATCCTATATGTGCATATTGATATCATGCTTGCTTGAGTTGTGTCGTTAAGAATTCATGTTTACATGCAATTCTTGGTAATATGGATACACGTTTTTTTTGCCGATCTCGGGAACGTTTTTGTCAACAATGCATAGTAGGCATCAAGCTATCAGTCTTGATTTAGGGACTTGATTAGGATAGGGTATAATTTCCTACCATGTTTCCTTTAGGATGGACTAAGCTTTCCTCTTATGTTCTCGGTTTGATAGTTTGGAGCAGTTTGCCTCATTATTCATAATAATGAAATAGTTTGTTGAAATTTGAAAACCTTATGAGGTACATATAAATCTTGTATTTTTGGACCTACATTTAGTTACCTATTGAAATAGCTTGCTGAAAACCTTATGATGCTATATATAACGGTCGATTCTCTGCCCTAAATGTGTTTACCTTCAATGGCTCTAGTATGTAGTATAGTAGTGCTTTGCCTATTCACGCTCGAGAAAATGGGGAAATCTTGGTAGCTAAAATAACAGAAAAACTCTATCAGACAGTCGGTTAATGGTTATATATTTGTACAGGCTGCAAGAGTTCTTGCGAACTTGATCGTTATGGGCTCTGGAATATTGGGAAGGGCTGTATCGCAGGCATACCGTCAGGCTCTTGCAAGTATGTCTTTCTTTTGTGTCAAGGCTTGGACTTGGAACTTTTCTGTTTATGGTTTTTATAAGGAATAAAAAATAATTATCATAATCTTGCATTTTAAGAATTTTGTATACTATAGTTTAAATCCTTGAATTGACCATTATTGGTTTGTGCTTGATTGCAGATGCCTCGAAATCTGGCATTGCTCAAGAAACAATGCAGAACATCAGGAGAGGAAGCAAAATTATGGCGGAACCAGAGGCAAGGCAGAATTTAGGGGCGACAGAGCATTCATCCTGGGAGGAAATCTTGAAGGTTTGCTAGACTGTTTTGCATATTGTCCTCTGATTTTATGCCATCCTTTTTATGAAGTTTGATGAAAGTTTTTCCATGAGCTACCTGCAGAAATACGACAACTTATTTGAGCAAAATGCCAAGAACGGAAGCTTTTACCTTCAGTCAAAGGTTCATCGAGCTAAAGAATGTTTAGAAGCAGTTTACCAAAAGAAAACTCAGGGAACTCCAGATGTATAATACGGTGGAACGCGTTAACGCCGACACTAATCACTCGATACCGTTAATTGAATCTCCATGAGCTCATAGATATACCGCTTGTGTCAACATTATATTATATATAGCAACTCCGACTAAATCAAATGATAGCAATAGCTTTTAACTCCTTGGAAGTCAGCTTGGCAGTGTGCCGAGTTCATTGCATGACAGAAGTATATGGAGCAAAACATGCTAATGAGACGGGGGATGAACATGCTACATTATTCCCTACTTTTAATAGTAATTCTAGCAGTTTTTCTGTCAATTTCCTTCTTCTTTGAAAAGGATATAGTGCAAAGAAGATGATTATATATATGGATTTATATTCAATACACTATAAACTAAAAGTTTTTTAGTTTTAGGGTTTAGAATTTAGGGTTTAAGGTTAGGGTAGGATGGTTAGAATTTAGGTTTTAACCAATGAACTTTAAATTCTAACATTGGAATCTAAATTCTAATTGCTATTTGCTATCCCTAAATTCTAAACTTCTACACCTAAATTCTAAATATTAAACTCTAAAATTAAGGTGTTTATGAAAATTTTTAGTTTTCACCCGCCAATATAATGAATAATTACCTAAGGATGGGTATTTTACCTAACTTGATCCGGTTTCAACCCCACCCAACCTGATCGGATTTTTTAATAAAAAAATTGAGTTCAAGTTGGGATTTTATTAAGGGTGAAGTTGGGTTGGGTTTAGGGTGGAAAATATTCGACTTGCCTGAGAGTAATTTTGTAACTTTCCCCTAAATTTTTAGTAATATTTATAATAATACTTCCGCTTTACATTTTTTTATAATTAAGTAAATTAAATTTTTTATTTACAATTTAAACCTTAAAATAATATTTTTTTAAGATTAAGTCCCTTAAAATTGTTTTTTTACAATTAAATTCTTAAAATTAATTTTTTTTATAAGTCGGGGTTAGGTTTAGTGTATTTATTTTTTATTCGGGTAGGCTAAAAACTCAACCCGACCCATGTTCATCCCTATATATGCGTGTGTATGTAGGCGGTAGCCCTACTTTTCTAGGCAGGAAGGGTTATGATCATGTAGGAAAGTGAAAGGGAAGGGACGGGAAAGCTTAGTTCCTGGAAGTGAGGGACAAAACTCAAAAGGTGACTTTGTTCCAATTACAGTCTTGTTAGGTTAGGTCTGGATGGGGTCATTTCTTTTGTTTCATCTTCATCTATAGTTACTATAATATTCTATGATTGTTGGTGGTATTTTAGGACAAGGGTTTTGGGCCTACATGAGTATAAAATCTAGGTGTCGGATTTAGTTCTTCAGTTACACACCCCAGGAAAAGAGTGCCAGACAAAATAAACAACAGCTGAAGAGACCAAGTCTAGTAGAGATTCGATGCGCTTTTTTTCTTTTTAACGCGGACCCTCCCTGTTTAGGGCTAATTTTGTTGTGCATCTCTATATGAGTATTTTTCAATTTGAATTATTATAAGGTAAGTTATACTTGTCAATAAAGTTTTAAAAGTTACGTTTTGATCATTAAAATTATTGATATATGTAGCGATGTTCCTCTCGCTAAAAAGAGGTGTTTTTTTAAAATGATGTATTCCGTGTGGAGTTTTATAAAACTCGTGTTTTATTTAAAAATGGAGTCGCCGCCGGCCACTCAAGGTGGACCGGACACCGAAAACCAGAGATTTAAAAATGTCGGGTTCGGGAGTCGGTTACGGATGGGGAAGGATTAGCACCCCCACACCGCCCAAAATTAGTACTTTAATAATTACCGCTTTATTAATATTAAACTTTCCGGATTAAAGTGACGATTAAATTAAAATTTGGTTATAAATGCGAGTAGATTTTAAAGGCCCGTTATCCGAGAGTAAACTCCCAACCACTATCACTACGCCTGATACTGGCCCCATTTACGCTCGGATAAAAGGACACCGCATTGACAAAATATATATCCGTTATGCAAACTTAAAAAAATATGGCAAATATAAATAAATACATTGCGATAAAAATATAAATAAATCCTAACATAATAAAATACTAATATAACATAAATAAAATAATAATCTAAAACATAAATAACTATTAATTTAACTCATAAATAAAAATAAATCTAACATAAATAAAATATTAATATAAAACATAAATTTAAAACATAATAAATACTAATCTAAAACATAGATAAACATACAAATTAAAAACACAATTTTAAACTAACCACTACTTCATTAAATCATAAAAATTACAACATAAATAAAAAGGAAAGAAAATATACCTAACTAGGAGTTCGAATGACGAACCCCGACTGAACCCCACCGAGATCTACCACAACCTCTCCAAAAAAGTAACTAGATCGAATCCAAAATAGGACCCCGATCGAACCGGTTAGGACCGAGGACACTGCCCCGGTCCTTGGCTACCCGAGAGCCAAGCTCTCTTATTTGGGCAAAGTCTTTCTGTCGATTCATGCTCTCAATCCCCCTCCAATTGAATGCCTATTTATAGGCAATGTGAGGGGTGAGGTGGGTGACGTGGAGCCTTGTGCTCCACTGCCCTCCTTATTTTATTGTTTTATTGTTTTTTGTTTTTTTTATTTTTTAGTTTTTTAAGATTAATAATATTATTACAACAATACTAAAAATACTAAAAACCCGGACAAAAATAAATGATTACAATTGCCCCTCTTTGCTTGTTCTTGTGAAACGATAACAAAGCAAAGATCAAAAGCACTCATTTTTGTCTTATTTGGCTGAACTTCTCTCATTTTGACGCATGTCTTCTTTCTTTGGTAGATCTTCTTTCTCTTCGGCGCATGTCTTCTTTCTTGTCTTGATTGATCTACCATGTCACTCTAGGGAAGCAAAACCTTCAAAATGGGGGGTTGTTTGTTGGGGAAGCCAAACCGAGTCCCACTTGCTACATTATTGATAATAAGCTAATACCTAAAGAGAGTTTGACCAGCTACAACACTGACGAAGAGACAAGGTCTACAAAATTAGATCCAGCTGCAACACTGACGAGGAGGCAAGACCGATAGGTGAAAGTTCTGATGTCTGATCCAGCTACAACTCTGGCGAAGAGGCAAGATCAGAAAACTGACAACTTTTCCCCCTTTTTTTCTTTTTTCTTTTGCTTTTTTCTGCTTTTGTTTCATTTTCCATATTTTTTCTTCTTTTTTTGATTTTTTCTTTCTTTTTTTTCTTTTTTTATTTTTCTTCTTCTTTTTCTTCATTTTTTCAAGAAACAACATTGATAAAATTTGAAAATTAGTAAATTTTGACCAAGCTACAACACCGGCTAAGAGGCATGGTCTAAAATTTGTGATGTTGATCCAGCTACAACACCGACGAAGAGGCAGGATCAAGAGTTAGTGGATTTGGTCTAGCTACAACACCGACGAAGAGGCAAGACCGGAAGTTAGTGAATTTGGTTCAGCTACAACACCGACGAGGAGGCAGAACCGACAGTTAAATTTGACCAAGCTACAACGCTGACGAAGAGGCAAGGTCAGAAGATTTAATCCAGCTACGACACCGACGAAGAGGTAGGATCAGAGTGTTTTTTTGTGTGATCAAGCTACGACTTTGACGAAGAGGCATGATCAGAGTTTGGCTGAAAACTCATTTTTTTCATTTTTCTTTTTTTCATTTTTTGATTTGTTTTCTAGCTACAACATTAATAAAGAAAACTTGAAAATCAGTAAAGTTGGATCTATCAACGGAGAAACAGAAACATTAACTGGAACCCTACTATACCATCAACGGATAA
Source organism: Hibiscus mutabilis (assembly GCA_019671005.1). NCBI lineage: Eukaryota > Viridiplantae > Streptophyta > Magnoliopsida > Malvales > Malvaceae > Hibiscus > Hibiscus mutabilis. The sequence continues at coordinate 41,886,224 of CM033735.1, read as the reverse complement.
GTAGGACAACAGTAACTGGACCTAGCCACTCCATCAGTGGAGGACTGGATCGGACAATGACGACCTAGAACCGGCTACACCATCAGCGGAGAGCAGGATCTGAGGACGACGGGAGCTTAGGCCCAGCCACTTCATCAGCGGAGGACTGGTTCGGATAATGACGACCTGGAACCGGCTACACCATCAGCGGAGAGAAGGATCAGAGTACGACTACAGCTTGGACCTAGCCACTTCATCAGCGGAGGACTAGTTCGAATAATGACGACCTGGAACTGGCTACACCATCAGCGGAGAGCAGGATCAGAGTACGACTACAGCTTGAACCTAGCCACTTCATCAACGGAGGACTAGATCGGATAATGACGACCTGGAACCGGCTACACCATCAGCGGAGAGCAGGATCTGAGGATGACGATAGCTTGTACCTAGCCACTCCATCAACGGAGAGACTAGATCGGACGATGAAAGTTGATAAATTTTCTTTTGATTTTTCATTTCATTCATTTTTTTCTTCACTTTTATTTTTTTTGATTTTTTGATTTTTTCGACTTTTGATTTTTTATTTTTATTTTTCGATTCTTGATTTTTTTGCTATTTTTTTCTCTCTTTTTTCAAAATTTTTTAACTCTCTTTTTTTGAGCTATACAAAGAAGTAAAACTCGAGAAAAATTAGGTTTGGTTGCACCTTTAGCGGAGAAAGAAGCCCTGAATAGAAATTCGATCTACTTAGGGAAAGGTTCGGATCTGTTGCACCATCAACGGAGAAACGAGATCTTCAGGATGTCTATACTGTTGCACCATCAGCGGTAAAACAGAATCTGAAAATTGTTGGCCTATCAACAATGACGAGGGCAAGATCTGAAAAAATGCTACTTCTGCTGCTCTACTGGCGGAGAGATATGACCTAAAAATGAAAAAAAAAACATTAATCAGTAAATGTTCACAAAATTTGCCATTGTTACCTTTTATTGATGTTTCAGCATCCTCTTTGTGTTTGGTCTCCTCTAAGACTAAGGTTGGTTGTCGTATTGTTGCCCCCACAGTTGAGGATGCTTGGTCTCTTTTTGAACCTTTTTGTAAGCAAAAATGCATGATTTTATGTCTAAATGCATGGTGACTTCGGTGTATGCACTGAACATAGACGTATGCAAAAACGATGAATGTAACTAAATGCATGATTGTGATATGATTTTTCTGGCCCTCAATGGGATGCCCTTGACTCCTCACTGGTCCTGTCAGGATCTTGGTCTTTTGCATATGACAATGCCCCAACCTTTTCTTGGGTTCGATTACCTTTCTTTGAATCTTTCATTAGGGTGCATGCCTCAACATTTTATTCGTTCTATGTTGTCGTCTGAAACTGCTCTTGAATTTGACACTTTGAATGCGGATTCTGTTGCCCCCTAAGTTGGGTTCATAAATTGTGTATTGGTTCATGACAGCTCATTATTAATATTATTTTGGATTAAGTGGAATTTTGCAGACTGTGGTCAAGGATGCAAGAGTTTGACTCGGTAATGAAGGCTGGACCTTGGCAAAGAATGCCCCCGGACTGGGACCTTATTAGAGGCACAATGTTTGTGAAAGTGTGGGGGTGCTTTTGGACATGCCCCAAGATCAGGCTCTTGTAGAGGTTCTGCAAAGTGCTAGGTTGACCAACATTGTTGTATCTAATGGGGTAACTCGGGGACCGACTTTAAAATTTTCAAAATATATGCATGTAAATGCAAAATGCATGTCTTAGATGCGAAAGTACTGATTCAAAAATGGTTCTCGTGGCTCAACTTCCGAACTCACGGAATTTATTTGCAACTTTGAATATTGTCTTGATATCTAGAGTGCTAGATTTTCTCCCGATGTAATTTTTCAAATTAAGAACCAGTCGTAAATCAGCATTTCATGCTGGTAAAAATGCAAAAATTAAAGTGTTATGATATGTCATGCAGTGAATGCCAAAATGAACCGATATGATGTGATCACAAAAATGGTTCAATTTGAAATTAGGGTAAAAAAAATTCTGATCGGGTAAACCACTAACTAACACCCTAATGTAATGCAAATGCAATGATGTATGCAAAAAAGGGTAAAACAAAAAAGAAAACGAGTCAGTACCGGATAAGATCAATAACACATAAATAGAAGAACAATTTAGATAAGGTAAACAAACAAAACAATCTTATTTACATCCCGTCTAAAACACCTAGGTTATCTGCATGGCTCTAAAGGGGTGGGTTTCTATATGTTCTCTACAAGCAGTTTTGGTGCGAAAAGGTACCTGAATTGTCCTTGTTGTCCTCTACTAAGAGTAGCAAGGCCCCCGATCATCACCCATTATAGGCTCCTTTCAACCGGGTTCACTTCAGGAGGACCCATTCGCTTATGCCTGCACGAAGGAACGATATCCTTACAAAAGCGTAAGGTACTCGAGCCCCGAAGGTACTTGCTAGGCCTACACGGAGGAACGATATCCTCACGAAAGCATTAGCGTTTCCCCCCACTTAAAAGGACGGGTTTATATGCCAAATTTTAAATGCGTTAAAATAAACGCGCAATTATAACTGAATGTTAATTTAATAGTCACTTTAATCCGGAATTTCCGATATTAATAAAGCGGTAATTATTTGAAAAAAGCTCGACTATCTTATTTTTTGAAAAAACAAAAATGTCCCCAGCGGAGTCGCCATCTGTAGCGATGTCCCTCTGCTAAAAAAAGGTGTTTTTTGAAAATGATGTCTTCCGTGTGGAGTTTTATAAAACTTGTGTTTTATTTAAAAATGGATTCGCCACCGGCCACTCAAGGTGGACCGGGCACCGAAAACCAGAGATTTAAAAATGTCGGGTTCGGGAGTCGGTTACGGATGGGGAAGGATTAGCACCCCCACACCGCCCAAAATTGGTACTTTAATAATTACCGCTTTATTAATATTAAACTTTCCGAATTAAAGTGACGATTAAATTAAAATTTGGTTATAAATGTGAGTAGATTTTAAAGGCCCCGTTATCCGAGAGTAAACGCCCAACCACTATCACTACGCCTGATACTGGCCCTATTTACGCTCGGATAAAAGGGCACCGCATTGACAAAATATATATCTGTTATGCAAACTTAAAAAAACGTGACAAATATAAATAAATACATTGCGATAAAAATATAAATAAATCCTAACATAATAAAATACTAATATAACATAAATAAAATATTAATCTAAAACATACATATATAACTATTAATTAAACTCATAAATAAAAACAAATCAAACATAAATAAAATATTAATATAAAACATAAATTTAAAACATAATAAATACTAATTTAAAACATAGATAAACATACAAATTAAAAACACAATTTTAAATTAACTACTACTTCATTAAATCATAAAAATTACAACATAAATAAAAAAGAAAGAAAATATACCTAACTAGGAGTTCGAATGACGAACTCCGACTGAACCCCACCGAGATCTACCACGACATCTCTAAAAAAATAACTAGATCGGATCCAAAATAGGACCCCGATCGAACCAGTTAGGACCGAGGACACTGCCCCGGTCCTTGGCTACCCAAGAGCCAAGCTCTCTTATTTGGACAAAGCCTTTTTGCCGATTCATGCTCTCAATCCCCCTCCAATTGAATGCCTCTTTATAGGCAATGTGAGGGGTGAGGTGGGTGACGTGGAGCCTTGTGCTCCACTCCCCTTTTTATTATTATTTTTTTGTTTTTGTTTTTTACTTTTTTTATTTATTATTTTTTTAGTTTTTTAAGATTAATAATAAAAATACTAAAAATACTAAAAATTCGGACAAAAATGAGTGATTACAATATATAACAAAATGATCACTCGAATGTTAACTTCAATACCGTTATTTTAATGAGACTCATGTATATATGGGAAATTTTGAGACCGGAGGTTTCTACTTGGGAGATTGTACAAGTACACAGTTCAAAAACAGTATGGTAGACCGTCCGTAGATGATCAATATCAATGTTGAGACTTAAAAAAATTTAGGAAAGTAAGATATATTGTACTGATTTGTATGAGAACTTTAAAGGTAATTCTTCCGAGCAGAAGATGACTTAACATACCAACAACTATGGCCGAGCTCAAGTGCTTGAGATGGACAGTGATCATTGTTTGGTTAGTTGAGGAAGATCTGAGTTTTTTTTTTTTTTTTTTGGGGGGGGGAATAAAGTTAATTTTAATATTTTAAGGTCAGATTAAATATTAGTCATTATTATTAACATGCCACATCATTCATCGTAATGCAATGGTAACAATTTTGTTATTATCAATAATTTTGGTGACCAAAATATTATCTTTTAAATTTGTAGTCATCATCAATTGAAAAATGATATATAGTCATCATGAGTGTAGTGTACTCATTATTATATAGACAATACAAAAGTTTTTCTTATGGGTTTAACTTTTTGATCGTATGATAAGATGTTATAATAATGTTCATTTTTTACCACTTTGACGATACATATATTTTATATTGATGATTAACGGATAATTAATAACAATAGTAAATTATATTAGATGATAGTAAATAACTGATAATATTAATCTATTTGACTAGCGAATTACATTAGTTGATTATATAAAATTATTTAGTAAAATTAATTGATAATTGATAGTTGTTTGATTATTTGAACAAGCAAAATAACTTATAAAGACATGATTATATTTGATACTTGTTTGAATAATTTATTAGTTATTTTGTATCGATTAATATTAATTAGATTATGAAAATTAATTTTTTAATATCATTACTGAGCATATATGAGACTGCACATATTATTATTTTTATTTATGAAATTATATTTTTAATATAATTTTAATAATTATTAAATTTAGACGTGTATATTAATTTTTTATCTATAAATTTATATTTTTAATATAATTTCATCAATTATTAGCTTTATTATTTATATGTATTTATTGATTTATATATTAATTTTTTATTTATGTTTTTTTTTAATTTTTAATTAATCAAAATTATGTTATTTAGAGAGAGATTATAATTATCAAGAACAAAATAGTCTTTACAAGTTTTTTATTCAAACCTCTAACTCCAAAAGCTGTCAAAAGGAGTTTTTTCAAAATGAGAGGTTTCACTTCAATTCGCTATTACAATCCTCTATTTACCAAACATCGAAATTAGCGGATTTGACTGGTCAAACCTCTAATTTTAACTCAAAAACTTGTTTACCAAACATGGTTATTATAAAATAATCGCAGTAATGTCAATAATCTCTATAGCAATCAAAGCTCTCGGTTTGACATCCTCACCTTTCCCTCCCCTAAGTAAAAATTGTTCAAAAAACAACCGAATTAATAGATGTATTTTAAGAAAATGAGGTTTTATTATTTGGAGAGAAATCTCTCCTCTCGCAAGTATCCACTTATACTATATAAAACTCAATTACTTTTACATTTTTTGAACTGTGGGACGAAAGTAAATAAATGACTAAAATTATTTTCATGTGATAATCTTCTCATTTCTATTGTCAATTAGGCCTATAAACAAACCGAACGAACATGAACGAGGGGTATGTTCATGTTCGTTCGTTTAATTTTAACTGAACAATTAAACAAACACGAATAACTAAACGTACATAATTTCTTGTCTGTGTTTTTTTGTTAAGGAATGTAGCTTGTTTATGTTTGTTTGTTTGTTAAGGAATGTAGTTCGTTCGTGTTCGTTCGTTTAAATGATAAACGAACGTAAACGAACACAAACGAACAAGCATAAAAGGACATATATGAATAAATTTAAACAAACATAAATGAACGAACACATGCGAATAAATTTAATTTTTTAAATATAATACTTTTGTTATGAAAAATAATAAATATAAATAGATATATGTGAATAAATTTAAAGGGACATAAACAGACGAACATAAATGAACGGATTATCGAGTGTTCATGAACGTAAATTAACGAACGAGACATTTATTCGTGTTCGTTTATTTAATTAAACGAACCAAAAATTTTGTTCACGTCGTTTAATAAATAAACGAATTTTCCGCCATACGATTCATAAACAGGTCGTTGAACGTTTGGTTCGTTTACAGCTATATTGTCAGTCATCCATTTACCTTCATTCAATTTGTTCATAAAAGATGTAAAAAAAAAATTAATTTTAAATGGTGTAAGAGGATCTTAATCGTGTGTATATATATATATATATCAACTATGGTAAATTTACAAAATAGTCATCGGCCAGCCTGTATCGGATATTGAGATGTGTACATCCTGCAGGACTCTTTGAATTTTCCACTTGCTGCTTTCCATATCTGGCTTGACATGAATTTTGATTGAAATAGTGGTTCATTATGTTGTTTCCGATTATTTATTTCTATTCAAAAAATTTATGTTAAATATTCGCTTGAAACATATGATAATATATAATTTTAAAAGTCTGGAGCTCTAATTCTTTTATGAATTTTTTTTAAATATTTAGATTCGAACTCAAAATATCAATTAAGATTGAAATTATATCTTATAAAACATGTCTCTGTCTTATTAAATACTGTGTCCTACTAATATGAATGGTGAATGAGAATAGCCGTAAGACTTTCTGAATGAATAAAACAGAGTATTTGTCAAGCACTAGAAGATTAATGTGTTGACTTAAAACTCAGAAACCCGTCCCCTGACAACAACAACAGCAACAGTGACATAAAGCTATCACGGTTGGGTTGCTCTGTTTCGAACGTGGCCTGTAATAATGTGTTTGTTGACATTGACTCCTTCATAGGTGATGTGTACTTTAATGCTTCTGGAATCAATTGGCCTCAAACACCATAATCCCAATTTTGAGGAATTATTCCTTTGTCAATTTTTTTTGAGGAATTATTCAAAGGGTAAACTACCTCATGAGTACCGAACTAATTGAGAATATCGATTTAGACCATCGAATTATCGAAATCGTCAATCACACTATTAATTTTATTAAATTAACTTATTTTAACTACTGCCGTTAAAAAATTAACGGAAAGGTAATGAAGGGGTGACGTGGCAGTTAACAAAAATTTATAAAATTACATATTTGGTCCTTGTTATTTACCTATCATATCAATTTGATTATAATTTTTAATTTAATTAAATAAAATTAGTCAGCCAATTAGATAATAATACATGTCATCACCCAATTAGATAAATTTTAATTTATTTTAATTAATATTTAATATATTTTCCCTCCAACCAGGTGGTGACACGTGTCACCACCCGGTTAAAGAAAAATTAATAAATTTGGAAGGATGACTCTAGGGAGATTTCAACCTAGGACATGTGGGTTTTGAACCCAGACCTTTACCACTGCTTCAAGCCTCTCTCTCAATTACATGAATCGCACCATTTAATATATATATGTTATAATGCAGTAAATGTTAGGGAAAAAAGAAGTAAACATGGTTGAAAGGAGATTCGAACCTAAATCACTTGGGATGTGTATAATCAAACAAAATTTGATTTAATTTAAATATAAAAATTATTAAATATTCGATTTTAAAAAATATTATATTTAAAAGAAAAGAAATTTGATTTAAAATATTTTAATATTTTTTCTTTTTCATATTTAAATTAAATCGAATATTTATTAAAATATTAAATATTTGATTTAAAAAAATATTTTATTAAAAGAAAAGAAATTTGATTTAAAAAATATTTGAATATTTTAAATCAAATTTAAAATACTTTAAATATTCGATTTAATTTAAATACTTTAAAAATTCGATTTAAAATATTCAAATATTTTTTAAATCAAATTTCTTTTCTTTTAAATAAAATATTTTTAAACCAAATATTTATATTTTAATAAATATTCGATTTAATTTAAATATGAAAAAGAAAAAATATTCGAATATTTTAAATTGATTTTTTTCCTTTTAAATCGAATATATTTTAAAATTGAATATTTAATAATTTTTAGATTTAAATTAAATCGAATGTTTGTGTGATTATACACATCCAAAGTGATCTAAGTTCAAATCCCCTTTCAACCATGTTTAGTTCTTTTTTTCCTAACATTTACTGCATTATAACATATATATATATATATTAAATGGTGCAATTCATGTCATTGAGAGATGCTTGGTGCAGTGGTAAAGGTCTGGGTTTAAAACCCACATGTCCTATGTTCAAACCTTTCTAGAGCCATCGTTCTAAATTTGATAATTTTCCTTTAACCACTTAATTAAAATTTGAGTAAATTTATTCAATTGGGTGATGACACACGTCATGATCTGATTGGTTTACTAATTTTATTTAATTAAATTAAAATTAGAATCAACTTGATATAATAGGGACCAAATGTGTAATTTTATCAATTTTTGTTAACTGTCATGTCACTCCTCTGTTACTCTTTCGTTAATTTTTTAACGGCGGTAGTCAAAATAGGTCAATTTAATAAGTTTGGTAGTCTGATTGACGATTTCGATAGTTCGATGGTCAAAATAGGTATCCCTAATTAATTCGATGGTCACTGAGATAGTTTACCCTTATTCAAATGTACTTGTTAAAATTGGGAAGTAGTATAAAGATTCCATCATTTTTCTTAAAAGACATGTATTCTAGAAAAAATGAAATTTTGATATCAACGATTTGATTTAAGTGGTTAACAGTTTACTATTGCTTAAATAGGTCTTGAATTCGAAATTTTGTATATATAAAAAAATTATTAAGAGACCCGTCTATCAAAAATAGATGTGCGACACAAGTTATTTTAAATTAATTATGATAAAATTCTGAAAACGGAGATAACAACAACAAAAAAGTTTTGATAATTGAATGTAATAGGTTGATTGGTGAACCAACAATGAAAGAAGTAGTTGAAGTAGAGTGGAAGTGGATGTGAAGTGGATGTGAAGTAGAATGCGGGATTGCCGCAAAGTTTGACTCCACCACCTCCAACACTCGAGGATTTAGCCGCGCATGGCAGCCGCCCCAGCATTTGGTTTGGTTCTGCCGCTCACCCCATAACTTCAATTTTGTGCTTTGGTTCCGTTTTCACATCTCCCGCACGCGCAATTGCGCCGTGGAGATTGGGCTCAATTGTTGTTCCTCTTGTTATCATTGTATTTATGAATCAAGCAGTATTTAAATCATTTTAGGTTTAATACTTGATTTGGTCATGTACTATGGTTAAATTATTAGTTTCGTATTTGTTTTATTGTATAAGGTTAAAAATGTTTTTAATATTTAATTGAATAATTATTTTAATTTTTTTCAAAATAATTTAATCTTTATCAATAAACAATTTGAAATGACTTAATAAAATAGCACATCAGTAAAAAAATAATTTTATATTTTATATAATTTTATAAAATTATTTTTGAAAAATGCGACATTCTTTCAAGTCAACACTTTTGTCTATATAACATTGTCGTGTGTGCCTGCACTGTCATGTAAGTTTGTTACACTATTTCAAGCCATTTATTGTTAGTTTGACTAACAATTTTCATCAGCAAATTATCTATTTTGACCCAAAATAAAACATTGATAGTTAAATTACTTAAAAAATATATGCTAAAATAATTATTCCGTTAAACATTATGAGCATAATTTGACATCATTCATTAATTTCTTTTATCAAATCGATTCTTGTACTGAGTTTTAATTTTCATTAATTATCAGTTTAATTAGAGAAATTTTATTATCAGTTTAAAATTTAGAGATTTTTTTTTTGAATATGCTGGTATGATTACATGGTAGTATATGTTCAGTTTTCTTAGCCCTTTAATAACGCGCACACACACCGTGCACATATAGTGCTCGAACTCGGGTCACCTGGATGAAGCACACCATCATTTATTACTGAGACCACTCCACAGGTTCTATTTAGAGAATTTCTTTTTATAATTTAATTAGGCATAAAGATAATTTTAACTCTCAACGTTTATAATTTTTGTTATTTTGGCCCTTATTCATTTTTAAGGATAAGTTTAACCCTCAACTTATATTTTTTTTTGTCAAATTACTCATTTTAACTAGAATGTTAATTAGATGGTTAAATAATTAACGGCAATGACATATCACATACAAATAACAAACTACATTTTAAATTACATGACATCTAACTTATCACATTCTTACGCGTGAAATATAATTTCATTTTAATTTAAACTATAAAAAACAATTAAAAATCAAATAAAATATTTAATAATTAAAAATAAAACAAAAATTTCTCGGACCCAGTCTCCTACATCGTTTTCTCTCTGTTTTTTATTGAAAAATCCAAGTAAGAACTCTCAATTCCTTTCAACAACTATTATAGTTAACGAGTTTGGAAACTACAAAATGTCAAGATAGCTCTTCACTACAGCTAATAGGGACATTATAGCGGAAGAGCAGCTTATTTCTTTGGGAGGAAATGTCAAGTTGTAGTCTTTTTCTGGGTTCTTTTGGGGGTATTGAGTTGAAGTTTATATCAACTACAGAAGAGTGGAATCCACAAAATGTTAAATCCATCTGTTCTTCCCTACGTTTGTTTCTTTATTTCATTTTTAGTTATTAAATATTTTATTTTGAGTTTTAATTGTTGTTTATAGTTTAAATCAAAATAAAATTATATTTCACATGTAAGACTATGACATGTTAGATGTCATGTAATTTAAAATGTAGTATGTTATTTGTATGTGTCATGTTATAACCGTTAATTATTTAACAGTCTAATTAATATTATAGTTAAAAAAATGAGTAATTTGACAAAAAGATATAAGTTGAGTGCTAAATTTATCCTAAAAAAAGATAAGGGCCAAAATGACAAAGATTGTAAACGTTAAGAGTTAAAATTATCATTATGCCATTTAATTATGTGCCATCGTTTTATTTGTCATTAACCGATTTTTTAAAATAATGTTACCTTAATCAAATGATGTCACATGATAAAACTACCAACTTAATTCAATAGTTGAGAGAATTTGTAGATACTACTAATAAATGAGGTAAAATTAATTCAATTTGTATCTTATAATATTTTATTAAGGATTTATATCTAATATATTAATGGTGGAAACTTTTAATTTCTACAAGTGCTTTAGTTTTAGGGTTTAAGGATTTGGTTTAGGGTTTTATGGGTTTATGTGTATGGATTTAGAATTTAGGGGTAATGGGTCAAATTTAGGTGTTATGGTTAGAGTTTAGGGTTTAGAGGTTACGGTCTAGGTTTAGGGTAATATGTTGAGGGTTTTAGTTTTTAACCTATAACCTTAAATTCTAACCATAAACCCTAAATTATATTCACAATCCCTAAATTCTAAACTACTAAACCTAAACCCTACACCCTAAAATGAGTTCCTAAATCTTAAAACTAAAATGCTTATAGAAACTAAAAATTTTCACCGCCAATATATCAAATAATTATCCTTTTATTAATCGATAATATCTTTTTACATTGCGAGTAAATACATATTTTAATACCTAAATCTGATTTTTAAGCTTCAATTTGGTATTTAAGTATTTTTTTTATTAGGCAGTTGAAGTTAATTTTAAGATTCAATTTCAGGCTTTAATATTTGGATTTTTTTGGTCCAATTAAATACTTAAACTTAATTTTTAAATTTAAATTTGTACACAAATTTGACTTTTTATTCAAATTGTTACTTCATTTTTATCAATTTGATTCGTGTACTATCATTTTATTTGTCATTAACTGTTTTTTTAAACGGTGTTAATTTAATTTTCAATTTGATATTTGTGTATTCTTAATGTGTTCTCATAATAATATTTGTTCTATTTTAACCCTTCATATAAAATATATATTTAAAATTCCTATTCAAATTCTCAAAACATAGTAAAAGACATTATCTAATATTAACAAAACTAATGGTATTATTTAGAAAATTAATGCCAATGTATCAGAATCAAACTAGACTGTTTCATCAAAGAATATTGTTAGGTTTTCCTCCATTTTTGAAGGGCAAAAGCTTGCCAAAGTGTTTATTTATTGATTTTAGTGTACAACACTCAACTTTATTATTGCTTTCTTTTTGGTGTCACGCTTTCAAATGGACGGTGCCGAAAAGCAAAAAGAATTTCGGAATAATTAGGGCGAAGAATATGTTGGAAATTAAAAATAAAATGAATTGTAACACAATTTGTATGGGAAGTGACAAACTCTAGAAAAATGAACCGACAAAATGTGACGGTCCAAACTTTAGCTTTACTTCAACCACGAAACTTTATGAATTTATTTTGTTGAAGTTGAAACTTGAATCCTTCTTCTTTTTCTTTTTCTTTTAAACTAACATTGTCGCGACAACGTGCAATGTCAATAGGTTTAACGCATCATTTTAATGTATTGATTGTTAGTTGATTGATTATTTTTATCTATTGATGGGTCATTTAGTCTCATAATAAACATTAAGGTTAAATTACTTTTAAAAAAAATACGAGTTAAAGTGATTATTTAGTCGAACGTTATAAGTATTTTTTAACATTATATTTTGTGGTAATATGAATGGAGCAGGTTAAGTTGAAATGATAGTCTCATAGTAAGTTTATGTAATATTCAAATTGATTAATGTATCAGATACCTAATTTCACAAAAATATGTGATATATATATATATATTAAAAATGAACTATATTATTCCAATTTGATATTTCAAAATGGTATTTCCTTTGCTTCAATCCAAGTACTCTAAGCATTTTAAAATCTCAACATTGTGACTTGGACTAATGCTTAGTGATTAAAATATGATTTTTATGTTAGAAAATATCAAACAGCAAACTTAAATAATAAAGATATTTTTAAAGAATTATTCAGTAATTTATATGAAAACACATTTTTTATAAAAATTTAATTAAATTAGTATTTGATTAACCCGTTAGATAATTATAAACTTATTACTATTTGATTTATCGACAGTCATGGGCGATGTTTGGGGACATACCGGAGCTCTTGTCTGTTGACAATTTATAAAGAAAATACTATGTGCATGCATTGGACATACCGGAGCTTTTGTTTATTTCATATATTTATTTTTTCATTAATCCTGAATTTTTAAAATTAAATTCGAACAGGAAGTCTGAATTTTTCTAGTAAACTTTATTTTGGTATATACTGCTGCTGCATAATACAATTAGCAAAATCGTTGGATCGAGTAATCAAATCATAAATAGTCCAACGGAATTCATGAAAACAATATGATTTTGACAGTCCAGATTAATCATTTTATTCTATTAAAAAATCATTTTATTATTTTTTAAGAAATTTTTTAATTTAATTCATATTAGATTTCAAATTTGATTTTAAATAAATCAAACTCGTATTAGAACTTAACAAGTGGTCTTAATAAAAAAGCACGTGATATTCATCCTATAAGACTTGGGTTCAATTACTTTGTTTACAAAGTATATGTATTGCCAAAAGGTTAAAACCTAAGAATATATATGAACAAATGCTACCTTATAATCACCTTTAGACTATTAAAAAAATAAAAATCCGTATTTTTATACCCTTCCCGAACAATACATTAAAATCAAGCATCAGCTTCACCTTTCCTAAACAGAGGCCAACGATAATGGATCAGAGAGTTTTATACCTTAAAATTTTGAAAAATTAATAATTGACTATAGCTTTAAAAGAACATAATTTTGTCTTTTTACAAATTTTAAATTATTTTAACTTTCATAAATATTTTATATTAAATCTCCTGTTAAATTTTTAAAAAATTTAAATTAAATTTTAATTTACACTTCCAATTTTTTAGAGAAAAAAAAGTAGGTCTCACATTGTTCTGCTAAGATCCGTCACTACCAGGCCATTCATTAGGATTGAGGTTAGAGAGAGAAAATCCTCTCCCTTCTCTCTAGAAAGTTGGGGTAGGACGGCTATGTCCCAATTTCAGTCACGACAATGTTTACTGGTAGCAGATCCATGGTGTTTCGTTAGCTCTATAGGGGGTAGTGAACCGCGGCCACCCCATGGTGGCCGTGATGTTCCTTGTTGCCTCCACCGTCAGGGTTGGAACGAAGCACATGGCCTTGGAGGTTGTCTCTGGTGTTTGGTAAGTACTCATTTCTTCTCCTTTTTGCAGGTTCATGTCCGAGGGAGGGCCTTGGAAGAATGGCAAGAGATTGGGAAAGAGTTCGGATCATGGTGTGGTTTTCTTGGCTGGTTTTCAAGGTGTTCCGATGAGGTGGTCGGAGTGTCTGATTTTCAGTCTCGACAATGTTTTCTGGGAGCAGTTCTAGTATATTTTATTTGCTCTTTAGGGAGTCCTGATGGGGGTTTATACATGCCCGATGGCGGGTCTGGTCAGGCCGATTGTGGGGTGGTGTACGTCGGCGAGGGGTCCGACATAGTGCCCAGGCGTGGCACAAACTCGTGGTGGTTTGGCCTATTCATCCCGCACCCAAGGGTCTGTGAGCAGGGCGTTGATTGGACACCAGGGTGGCGCAGATGGAAAGTGTCCCCATTTCAGACAACTCAACGTTCACTGGGAGCAGTCCGTGCATGTTTTTTTAGCTCTTTAAGGGGTAGTGATCCGCGACCCCCCTGACCCCCACACCGAGGGGGCGGTCCTCAGCACCCCCAGTGCTCGAAGAAGAACATTGGGTGCCAGTGGTCCCATCCCTTTGTCCTAGCACGGTGGCTGGAAGAACCACCGCCGCGACGGTGGCTGCTGGAGAAATTGTCATAGTGGATTTTAATTTCCCTGATCTGAGTTTTCTTTGTTGCCGCAAGAGATTAGACCCAAGGGGGGCCTTTTGGGAGGGTAGGCTACTCGAATATCGGCCAGTGAGTAGTTTAAAATCTGAGAAAATATTTTCCGGTGATTGGGAATTTTTCCCCGATGAGTCCACGAAGAAGATGATCTTGTGGCGGGAAATTGACCCTTGGCTTAAGCTTTCCCGCCCTTTGTCAGGGCTGTCGCACGCAACTTTTGACTTTAGCAGCTTTACCATACACAAGGTATTGCTAATTTCTATTTTCAAGATACTTAGGGACTCTGTAGCACTGCCAGGGACTGCCCCTAGGGCTGGTGTTGACTTTTCGGGTGTAGGCTACTGTTCCTCTGTGGCTCGGTCAGGCCAAGACAGTGGGGCCAGGTCTGACTCTAAGGGTCATGGGAAAATCAAAGTTGAGATGATGGCTGCAGGAAAATCTAGTATGTTAGAACTTAAATCCTGCGATCACTGGCCTCCAGTGGGTGTGAAGAGTATGGCTTGGTGTCCGGGATATGGGTTCTTTGATCGTATATGGTGGATGGAATTTGACGGCATGGTGGTAATAGAATTATCTGAGGGTTGGTTCGTTTTATTCGATGAACCAATGAGGAAGATAAGCTCGTGCGGAAAGGGTCCATCCAAAAAATTACCTTCATACCTAAAGTCAAGCATGGTTCAGACGGTAGGTTGGGATGTCAGTGTTGCGTGCCCCAATGGTTCACCCAGATCGCCCGTTTCAGGATACAACCTTTATGCAGCCCGATCAGGATTAGGCAGCGGGGCTAGTGTCGACTCTGCGGGCGCTGGACACTGTTCTTCTACGGCGCGGTCAGGCCTAGCCTGTCGGGCCAGTGCTAACTTTGCTAGATTTAGAAACTGTTTCTCTGGCCACTTTTGTCGGCTACTGGCAGATCTACCTAATTGGGATTTCCTTTGTATTTTCAACAGAGTGAAAGGCTGTTCGGCATTTAATGTAAAACTTTATTTATCCCCCATTGATTGGAGGCCGGACAAAGGGAGAAAGAAAATTTATGTGGCTGTCTCTTTCCTTGGGGACTTGTTATTGACCCAAAGCCTTACCCTGGTCAAACCTCTCTCTTTCTCGTTGATTGAGCATCAAACACTCTTTGTGGCCATGGAAGATATGCCTCTAGAGCTGGTTAAACAACTAGAAGGGCTCCAATTCACCAAGGAATAGCTGGTTGTCACGGATGAAATAGATAACTTGGGATTGGAACCAGTTGAAGGTGAGGAGAAATGGCTCGTGGGGAAGCTTGTCTCACCACGGATTGTGGATGGTCCGAAGCTTATTAGAGTGTACTTCTCGGTCTGGAAGGAACACCCGTTGGAGGAAGCCACTTCACTCGGACCAAATATGTTCTTGTTCAAATTCAAGAGGGCTGAGGACAAGGATTTTGTACTCGGGAGATGTCCTTAGACTTTCGATGGGGAGCTCCTTGCTATCAAACAGTTTGATAGGTTGCTTAGCCCAAGGGAGTATGATTTCAACCCTCTCCCGATATGGATTCGTATCTATGATGTTCCTTTGGGCTTCATGAATAGTAAGGTTGGGGAAGCTGTGGGCAATAAATTTGGAAAATGTATGGCGACGGATTTACGGGATGAGGAAGGATGCACCGGTGAGTACCTACGGATTAGAGTTGAACTTGATTGTAGTAAACCACTCAAGAGATGTACGGTATTGGGTAAGAACATAAAAACGGGCCAACCCCGAATTTGCTTGGCTAAGTATGAGAGGCTCCCAAAGTTTTGTTTTTTGTGGCATTATTGGCCATGAATATCATCTCTGCCCATATTTCCCTACTGGAAGCAACAACAAGTTCCAGTTTGGTGACTGACTCCGAGTGGAATCCCCCAAGTCAAACAACCTTGCCTGCAAAAAATCTCGACCAGGAATTGTATTTGTAACTAATAGCGAAGACTCAGCATCGGAAGAGAAAGGCAGGGACGAAGCTGCTACTGAAGGATGTGGGGAAAATGAGAATAGAATGGCGATTAAGGAAAAAGGGAAGGGGGAAGCCGATGGTGCAAACGAGTCCAAGGAAAATAGCTCGGAGTATGCCCCGGACCGATCCAAACACCTCACCACAATGGAACCTAAACCCAAGAGTGCAAAGCGATCTTTAAAAGGGAAGCTGGAAGGCAGTAGCTCGAAGATGGCAAAGAAAGCTAAGTCGATGACTTGCCCACCCTTGGATAAAGTTGAACATGGACTAGAGGTGGTGTCCCATCTCAAGGCACATATATCGGCGGAGGCTGGTTCACAGCCCCGCCGAGAGCAATGAAGACCCTATGTTGGAACTGACGGGGCTTGGGAAACCCCGAGACAGTTCAAGCCTTGTCATGGTTCTTGACCTTGAATGATCCCGATTTAGTCTTTATTAGTGAAACTAGACTCTTCAAGAATAAAGTAGATGGTATTCGCAGAAGATTAAACATGGTTGGTTGTATTGATGTTGAGAAAAGTGATGGATGTAGTGGATTGCTTTTGTTATGGAAGGAAGGTGGGGATGTTAGCCTCCTATCCTTTTCAAAATCCCACATTGATGTTGAAGTTGCACTTGGGACGTTTAAAACTCGATTCACGGGTATGTATGGCACATATGATCGCACAAGGAAGCATGTAGGTTGGGAATTGCTAGACAAACTCAAAGGGGAATCCCAATTACCGTGGCTCCTAGGGGGTGATCTTAACGACATCCTTTGCATGAATGAGAAAGCTGGGGGGAGAAGGAAACCGAGAGTGGAAATGGATGCCTTTAGAGATGCTCTTGAGAGAAATAGCCTTTGGGATATTAAACTGACTCGAGGATGGTTCACTTGGCACTATGTGGACAACCATGTCAAAAAAGAATTGATCGGTATGTGGCTTCTACTCTATAGCTTCATCTGTTTGGACAATGTGAGATCACATCAGAATATACAAAAGACTCAGATCATTGCTTTCTTTTCATTGATACTGAGGGCAAACAAAGAATAAAAGGAAAGAAGGGGGACTATTTTAGGTTCGATGCGTGCTGGGCTAACGAGGATGATTGCTTGAACATTGTTAACAGCGCATGGACCAACCCCGGGGGAGACACCTTGGGGAAGTTGAAAAACATTGACAAAAGCCTCCATGAATGGCAATCGCATAGAAGAACAGTTGAAGTGCGACGCAAGAAACAACTCAAAAAATCTATTGAGCACCTTCTTGAGTTAAGCACTACTGAGGCAAGATTAGAGGACCTTAAGAATTCGAAAAATGAGTTGAAATCAATTCTTGAAAAAGAGGAGGTGTACTGGAAGCAAAGGTCTCGAGTAAAATGGCTTATAGAATGGGATCGAAATATAAGATTATTCCATGCTCGGGCTAGCAATCGAAGAAAGAAGAACTTGATTAAGGGCATCGAGAATAATGCTGGGGAGTGGATTGAAGGAGTGGAGAACATTTTTGTGGTGGCTAAAGAGTTTTTTTCCAATCTCTTCCAGTCTGACAATGGCTCAACCTCTATCATGATCCTTCAAGCCATTGAGCCTTGCATAACACCGGAGATGAATGACAAGCTTTGTGCGGGATTCACGGTGGAGGAAGCCAAAAAAGCTTTCTTTCAAATTAACCCAAACAAAGCCCCAGGTATGGACGGCTTACCCGCAGCTTTCTTTCGCAAATTCTGGTACATCCTTAATGTTGAATTTATTAATTTGTGCCTTGATCTCCTTTTGGGTAGAGTTAACATGGGTGAGGTAAACCAAACTGTTATTGTGCTTATCCCGAAACTGGGTAACCCGACCCTCATGAAACACTTTAGACCAATTAGTCTTTGTAACGTGGTATACAAAACTTGCTCTAAAGTTCTTGTGAATAGACTAAAACATATTATGCACTGTTGTATTGCTGAGAACCAAAGTGCCTTTGTTTCAGGCAGACTTATTTCGGATAATGTTATTGTGGCTCATGAACTTTTTCACTATTTAAAGGGTGCAAAAAATAGACCTAATAAAGGCGCAGCGGTTAAACTGGATATGGAAAAAGCCTATGATAGAGTTGAATGGCATTTTCTTGCGGATGTTATGACCAAAATGAGTTTTGCCTCTAAATGGATTGACACAGTTATGACTTGTGTTTCTACTGTTTCTTACTGTTTCAAGATTAACGGTGCCATTTCAGATCCTTTCAGGCCTTCTAGAGGATTAAGGCAAGGGGATCCCCTCTCTCCGTACCTTTTCTTTTTCTGCACACAGGGGCTCTCGGCTTTGCTACTAAAGGAACAATCAGAGGGGCGTATTAGAGGTGTTCATGCAAGCCAAAAAGGACCAAGGGTCAACCATCTTTTGTATGCCGATGACTGCCTTTTGTTTATCAAAAACTCAAAAAAGGAAGCTATGCGACTTAAGCATGTATTGGCGGTTTATGAATCTTCTTCAGGGCAAAAGATCAATGTGGAGAAATCCTCTATCTATTTCAACAATGGCATGAATGGCCAAAGCAAATATGAAATCAAGACAGTTTTGAGCATGAGGGAAGATGAAGTTTTGGGGCAATACCTTGGTCTCCCCTTAATCGTGGGTAAAAGCAAAGTGGAAACTTTCGGGTACTTAGATGAAAAAGTGGACAAGAGGATGTGCAATTGGACCAAGAACTTACTCTCCTTTGCTGGTCGAGAGATATTCATCAAATCAGTGGCACATGCCATCCCTGCCTATGCAATATCGTGCTTTCTCCTCCCGGATTGCATCATTGATCCGATGGTGTCCACTACTAGAAAATTTTGGTGGTCTGGGAAGAATAAAGAGAGGGGATGGTCTCATGTGGCGTGGCAAAACCTGTGTATACTGAAAGGATTTGGGGGATTAGGATTCTGAGATCTCAAGAAATTTAATCTCGTACTTTTGGCCAAACAAGTTTGGAGATTGCTATGCAACAAAGAGTCACTGTGTTTCAAAGTGCTCTCGGCAAAATATTTCCCCAATGGGGATGTGTTTGAAGCAAAACATGGGGGGAACCTCATTTGTGTGGAGCAGCATCTTCAAGGCAAAAGAAGCAATTAAAGAAGGCTTCCATTGGAGGATTGGGACTAACAATCAGGTCCGGATTTTTAAAGATAAATGAGGGAGTACTAAACCTATCTCGATGAAAGGAAGTCACTTGGACAACGAAATTAACCCGATTCGGTGTAGCGAGTTTATGGTGCATAATGTTGCTGCTTGGAATGTTGTCCAGCTTAATCAAGTTTTCTCTGATGAGGATGCGAATGTGATCAGTCGGTGCCCCATTGCACCCCACTCTGGTGATTTGATCGTTTGGGGACACCACTCGTCCGGCACTTATACCACTCGATCTGGTTACAATTGGCTCCTTCTACATAAACATGAGGTAAGAGACTCCTCGACAATTTGGAAGGCAAGGGCAAAGCTTCCCACTTTGCCCAAAATTCGACTGTTTGGGTGGAGGTTGTGTCATGAAGCCCTTCCTTTGGGCTACAAACTTAAAGCGGCTGGGCTGGACCCTGGTACTTGTAAAATGTGTAACAATGACATTGAATCTTGCCTTCATGCCTTTCGGGAATGCCCAACCCTTAGAGAAGCCTTTGATCTCTGCTCGCTATCGACATCCTTGCCAAATAGTCTGTTCTCGAGTTGCAAGGCCTGGCTGGAGGAAGCACTCAAGAAACTTGACAAGGAAAAGTTCACACTTCTCATCATTCTACTATGGAACCTATAGAATCAGAGAAACAAATTGACCCACGAGAACAAGGTTCTCCCGATGCGAGCTGTTGTTGATTATGTGCAGGTTTTAGCTTCGGATTACAAAGCAGCCCAAGAGCCCATAAGTAATCATGTCCCTTGCAGTCGAGCTAAAATATGGTATTGTCCACTCGAGGGTACCATCAAGGTAAATGTTGATGCAGCATTCATGCCAAACTCGGGGGCATCCTCAATTGGAATAGTGGCCCGAAACTCGCATGGACTAGTCCTTGATGCGAGAGCCCATAAGCTACAAGGGGTGCACACTGCTGAAGCTTGCGCCTACTCTTTAGGCCTCAAGATGGCAGTAGAAAATGATTGGCCAAAGGCCTTAATTGAAGGAGATTCTATGGCGGTGGTTAACAAGCTGAGTGCTACGTCACTTGATAGGTCGATCACAACAGCATACTTAACCGAAGCGCATGTCATACTGGCTGAACGCAACAACTATAAGGTCACACATATAGGTCGAGAAGCAAATAGAGTCGCCCACTCACTTGCACATTGGGGAATAAATTGTATTGAGCCTTTTACTTTCTCGTATGAAGTTCCGGATTGTATTGCTAACTTTGTAATTGATGACGCCATTTATGGCTAATGAAATACAATCCATCTTTCAACAAAAAAAATAAGATTCGTCACTGTCCTTAGAGACCTCTAAAGGATCATATGTCAAGCCTCTTATCCCTCAAAGGTGAACTCCACCAGAAGTTTCTTCCCACGGGCATTATCCATAGACTCTAAACCTTGTTAAAATTAGTATGACATATAGACTTTTCACATTAATTAACGAGTTTCATCTCAATTATCGCGTCATCTTATAATAAAATAAATGAATTTAAATTTTATTAAAATTCTGAATTATCTAATTCAATCTCAATATTCTATTTATACACATTCTGTTAATTTATACTTGTCACGTAACATCTCGAAATAAAAAATTCAAATTATAAACACAAATCAAAAGAGAATGGGATACAAACCCAAACTCTTAAAACCCTCTACTCTCTCAACCATCACTCTTTCACAGTTGAACTACCATTTCTGATTTTCTGTCCCCTCTTAACGACGTAAATCATCGTTATCAACCATCGGTCCAACCTTGTATCAATATGTACGAACCCATAAAGGGTTATAAGTATAGTGAGAGTTTTATATACCCCCCCCCCCCCGGGGTAAAGATAGAAAAGAATACCAATGGAATTATGAGTTTAACCCAAAGAAGATATTTTTTATTGACAATGACTTAAATGTATTTGGGATCTAATTAATAGAATTCAAAAGTTGTTATGAAATAATTTGCTTTTTTCGTAGAATATTCTGATCAAAGTAGTTGTTTGCTAGATTTCACTCAGAAAATTATTCAAGTTCTACTGAAAGTGAAAATGTTTGTATTTTAATGTCTTTTACGCCCTTAAAAGTTTATTGTATTTATTTTTACGTATTTAATTTTTAATGTTTACGGTGTGATTCTTTTATAATTCTTTCACTTTGAATATAATCCATTATATTTCAAAAAAATTGTTATGAAATATAATATAAAAATTCAAAATTCATTTAAAAATTTTAAAATCAAAATAATCTTAATTAAATTATCAAAAAAAAAACAGAATCAGAACACCCTAAAAACTAATGGAAATATGGGTAAAGACCTAAATCAGATATTTTTGATTGACTAAATGACCAAAACTTGGTGGGGGGTCAAAGCTTCGATGGCAAGCAAATGCTAGAAAACGTGTCCACTTTCGACCCATAACCGGTTCTGGTTTCAACCACCGCCGAATTCTGGGACCCTTGCATACTACCGTATGCATTTCGATTTTATATTATTAAATACCGAACCTAACCTAATTAATCCGTTTAGTTGTTAATAAAATACAGCATTTAACACATTTAAAATTCTAATTCTTACCTTCAAACTAAAGTTATATATATATATATATACACGTCCATACGGTTACGTTCCATCTATGTAAATCGTTATCATACTTTTATAATAACAATAATAATACCTACAAGTAGCCTCAATGGAAAAGTTGATGATGTTTATTCTAAAAGACACGAATTCGATCGTTTTGTTTGCAAGATGTGTTTGCATTGTCAAATAGTTAAAAATATGTTTGAACGTATACTACTTTATAATCACATTTATACTATTAAAAAACAATAATAATACCCTATTATTTTTATCTCCATACATCTCCACATAAACCATGGCTTTATCAAATACTCCAATATTATTTCCATATTTAATTGCAGTTATGGATATTCCTAGGAGTTGGTATATAAGTACCCTATTATTTTTTTTATTTTTTTTATCTTCGTCCATCTCCACATAAACCCTAGTCCCCTACCTCTAATGCTTCACATAAGGGAACAGAAAAGCAATGGCAAACGTTTTTAAAGCAAGAGATGGTAATTCAACTAATTTGAAGGCGGAATTACTCTCTTTATACTAGACTTAAATTGCTATTATATAGTGCATCCGAATGTAACATATGATCTCGTATGATATTTTTTTCTATTTGGTAAAAATCTCTAGAACTATACATTAACAATCTCTAGAACAAGTGGTTGAAGCTCTCAGTTGACACTCTCTCATTCCCTTAAGTTGCGGGTTCAAGGCCCGGTAGGAGTAAAATTTCATTTCTCCCTCTCCTAGGTAGAAATTGTTCAAAAAAATAGAAACTATATGCAAAACTTAAATATTAATTCTTATCAAAATATTAATGAATAATCAATCAATTTAATTAACATGTGATATTTTATCATAGATTTGGTGATTACAAGGTAGTATCTGTTCATACATATTCTTAACCCATTGACAATGCATACATCTTATAGACAAAGCTATATAAACTCGAGTCACCACCCTATTAAAATCACTTGTTGGGTTCTATTTTTTTCTTTTTGTATTCTTATTGTAAATATATAATACTTAGAATTACAAAAAAAAATTGTTTATTATACTTTATTTCTTTAGAAGTTTAATTGATGGATAAAAACATAAATGGATATAACGATTTTTAAAAAAATATCAATTGTTCTCTTTATTTTTTAAAAAATATTTTAGTGACACGGGGTAGGCTTGTGAAGTAAAAAAAAATCTACTGTCATTAATAAATATGGAGAATGAATTGAACCAAAATTGTCAAATAACTGCCCTTAATATATATTTATAGCAATTAAAATTAAGGTAAAAAGTCAAAAATATCTTTTAATGCTTGATTGAATGATCTTTTTATTTTATTTTACATTATAGTCTTTAATGTTCTATTTGTCAAAATAACATTTATTAGATGAAAATATTAAATTATCAATAGGGTGGTGACGTATCATAATGAAATGTTGATTGTTGGTCCATTATAACAGTTTCTATCTAAAAATAAAGATCAAAATCACCTCTCAATTTGGCTTTTTTTGCCTAGAATTAAACCCTTAGAAGCTTCTACTACTTCAATTATAGGAGCATAATTTAAACTAATTAAAACGAAGTTTGGCCACAAACCTATTGATTTCTTGCGTGAGAAGAAACTGCAGTTAATGCATGTCTCACCCTAATTTTCTTCCATTTTTGCTCAAAGTCAATCTACTTTAGAAAGAGAGCTTAAAGAAACATATAAAATTCATGATCAAACCAACGATTCTGGAATTGGCAAAAGCTTGAAGGGAAATAGGGTTTTAAACAAGCATTATAAGGAAACGAAATGCATGCAAAAGTAAAAACAAAAGACAATTTAAACAATACTCTATTCCCTTGAATAGTAATAATCATAATCCCTCGTGTTCTCGGGATGATCCGAAGTCGGCGACGAACGACCGAACTGCAATGAAAATCCACCCATATACTCTTGTTGTTGTTGATTTAGTTGAAATGTTAACGAGGATGAAGATAAAGACTGAGAAGTAAAAGCTGGCCATGATCCATAGGCAGCAGAACTTGGCATAGCATAGTTGAAAGGAGTGGCTGAGGCTGAGCCACCACCGAGGAGTTGCGCGTACTGGGAAATATTGGGATACGTTGGTTGAGAAAGAGGTGGTGCTGCCGCCGCTGCCACCGTCCGTTCGATTTCTTGACGGCTTGTGAAATAACCGGTTTCGGATCTTCCTTGAACTCTTTCGGGGAAGTTAAGCTTGGCTTTGCTTCCTTTAAACCTTAGTGCCGCTTCATCGTAGGCCAAGGCCGCTGCTTCTGCCGTTTCGAACGTCCCGAGCCAAACCCGAGCCGCCTTCTTCGGGTCACGAATCTCGGCCGCCCATTTCCCCCATGGCCTTTGCCTTACTCCTCTATAGTGTCTTCTCCTTGCATTCCCTTTCAAAAACAACAAAAAAAAAGGTCTTAAAGTTCAAACAACATACATCGTATTCAGACCTTAACTAATTTGGGTTCGACATGTTTTGTTTTCTTGTGTTTTGTAATGAAAAAGAAACCCCAAAAAAGAATCAAAGAATAACTTCAAATTCAAGCTTTTAAATGGATAAAAACCAAAGATACGTGCTGAGTTAGAACATGAATAACGGCTGTAATCTGAACCAGGCCGCAAAGGAAGAACTCAAAAGGCCAATGATATATATATGTCATTGAACATGTTTCTTTTTATTAATCATATAAATGTCAATTGAGTTGTTAAATAAAAAGCTTTCACAACAATTTAACAAAGATCTAGAAATCGTCTGCAAATCCTGATCTGGATTAGTCGGCGAAAATTAGTGGTTAAACTAAAAAATATCATATACACATAAAATCAATACATACCTTGATCTTGATCTTGAGCTTGTTGATGATGAGATTGGTTTTGTTGATTAGTAGGGTTTGGATCATGATCATCATAAAGTTGAACAGGTGGGTTATTGTTATTGTTTCCAATAACTTGAGTTAGGGCTTGAACCATAGCATTCATGTCTTGTTGAGACCTAGCTGAATAGACCGGAAATATATGATCGGCACCACCGGCTTCTTCTTCTTCTTCTTTCGCTTCCGATTCATGACCGGAATATTGAAACGGTCGCTTCCCCTGTCGTCGATCCACTTTGCCTTTCTGCTTATGGTCTTTCTCTATGTATCATGCAAAACCAGCAAACCAAACAACATATATATATATAGTTTTCTCAGCTTAACCGAAGCAATACGCATGGAGATTAAAAAAGAAGAGAATTATAATATTGGAAGGGAAATCAACTAGAAAATGAAGGGGTAAAGTGGGATTTTGTGGTGTATGTATGGATTAAAAGACTGAGTGTGAACAAGGGATGAAGATTAGCTGACAATGCTGAAAGCTCATGGTCTATCAAGTTTATTTGTAGACCTTTTCTTCTTCTCTCTCTTTCTTTATTTCTTTTTTTATGAGTTTGTTATTTATTTTCTAAAACTGAATTTTTAATGAAATATATTTTTAAATACATCATTCTTTATTGTACAAATAAATTCATATTCAAGGGTTGAATCAACTAAACCATCTATGACTTTGACTGGATTGAAAATTTTCACCTGCAAAATATATATATATTGTTTTACCAAATTATTTTGGTATCTTTTACAATTTATGGAGTAATATTTTTTAAAAAAATAAGAGTGGTAAACTATAAAGATTATATTTTTAATTAATAATAGTAGTTAGTTTTATTGAATAAATAAAAGATTATTATATCAGGTACACGGGTGAATTTTTTTGTTTCTACAAGCCCCTTAATTTTAGGATTTAGCGTTTTAGTTTAGGGTTTAGAGTTTAAGCGTTTTAGTGTAAGGTTTAGAGTTTAAGCGTTCATGATTAGGGTTTAGGTTTTAGGGTATTATAGTTAGAGATTTAAGTTTTAGCCTATAAACCTTAAATTTTAACCCTAAACCAAAAATTCTATCAACAACCTCTAAATTCAAAACTACTACACTTAAACCCATAAACCCTAAACAAAATCCCTAAACCCTACAACTAAGGCGTTTGCATAAACAAAGTTTCCACAAGCGCTTGTGCATGGAATAATTACCCATAAATAAATAGAAAATACATTAAATACTATATTTTGTGGGAAAATATATGATGCATTGGCGGTGAAAATATTTTGTTTTCACAAGCGCCCTAATTTTAGGGGTTAGAGATTTAGTTAATGGGTTTAGAATTTAGAGTTTGTGGTTAGAATTTAAAGTTTAAAGGTTAGGGTTTAGGTTTTAGGGTAATATGGTAGGGATTTAGGTTTTTAACTATAACTCCTAAATTCTAACCATAAACTCTAAATTCAAATCACGGTCCCTACATTCTAAGCACATAAACCTAAACCCTTAAACTATAAACCCTAAAATAAATCCATAACCCTTAAAATTAGGGTGCTTGTGTAAACAAAATATTTTAATCGCCAGCGCATGGTATAATTACCCATATTTTTTGGGTAACTATTCTATACACTAACGATGGAAAGTAAAAGTCTCCATAAGTGCTATAGTTTTAGGGTTTAGGGATCTAGCTTAGGGTGTAGGGTTTAGGGGTAGGAGTTTAGAATTTAGGGATGATAGTTAGAATTTAGGGTTAGAATTTAAGATTTATAGGTTAAAACATAAATGCTCACCATATTACCCTAAAAATTAAACCATAACCTCTAAACTCTAAACCTTAAATTCTAACAACCATCCTTAAATTGTAAACTCCTACACCTAAACCCCTAAACCATACACCATAAACCCTAAATCCCTAAACCCTAAAACTAAGGCACTTATGGACCAACATATTAAATTTAAATCTTGTTTTTTTTAGCTGATAATCGATCATTTTTTTCTAGAACCATCACATAATACAAACTAACTATTAAATAATGAAAGTAAGGTCATACAAAAAAGGTTAAAAAATCTTACCAGAAAACTCAACAAAGAATAGGAGATATGAACAAACATCATTAATACTATATAAAAATATATATAACAATAAAGATATATTGATAACTAATTTTATCATAATACAAGCGCAGTTTATTTAAAAATATTGTGAACATCTATTAATATAAAAAAATTAAATATAATTCATAAATAGAACAATAATATAATAAAATAAATGTCAACGAAATGTACTGCGTCAAATCAAGCACTAAAATACGTACACAATAACATAAAAGAAACATTCACTTTTTCATAAGAAAAGAAAAATACTTATCAAAAATAAAATCAGAACTTAAATATCTAAAACAAAAAACTAAAGAGATAAAGAAGAGAAAAAAGAGAATGGGGAGGAGAACACGGTAAAGATTATGATAAAGTACGAGTCGCATCTACATGATCAAAGGTTACCCTTTTAAACAAACAAGAAAATAAGAGGGATATATATATATAAGTTGTAAAACTTTTTTAAGTTTTATATATTTTTTAGATTATTTGATGAGTGAAATAGATGATTGAGATTAACAGTAGAATATGTGAAGATTATTACTGGGGAAAAATAAGAAATTAATCTCAGCCATCCGCTTTATCATCCAACGATCCAAAAAATGTGTAAAACTTAAAAAAATGTACACTGTGTAAGTAGATCTTAAGTCCCAACCCTATATGTATATATATTAAAAAAACAAAATAAATTAATGGTTTTAAAGTATGAAAATATTGAAAGTTTATGAAGTTTATGTTTGACGTACCGCAAAATGAAAATGTATGTATATATTTTAGAAATAGCCCCTTGTTTATAACTTTTAGGAGAGTGGGATTTTTTTTCCCAATAATGTAAAATTACACAATTACTTTTATAGGGAGGGGTCACTTGAGGATAAGGGAACATTTTATATTGTTGGGATTTGAAATACGCTAAATCTAATAGAATTAAATTAATTAAGTTTAATTAATATATTGGTTTAGTTATAGGAGCTAGACCCAGCCGAACCTATATAGCGGGTAAAACTTTGATACACAGGCTGTGTAAAATTAAATTTACATAAGCATGTGTATTTACACTATAAAAATTCAAATCCTAAAATTCTTAACTCTAGCCCTAAAAAACTAAACACCACACTCTAAACCCTAAATTCTAAACACTAACCTTAAATTCTAAACCCCTAAACCTTAAACCCTAAACTAAAACCCAAACTCCTAAAATTAAAAGGCACGTGTAAACTAAAGTTTCCACGGCCTATGTATCAAAGTTTTTTCATATATAGCAAGATTAATGAAAGTAATTATATAAGCTACAGCTGAAAATGACTAGAGCAATAATTCCTTGCGAATATAATAAATCACTCAGCTTTACACTAACTTCGATAAATGTATAATATAATATATGAATTTTAATTTAAAGTAATTATACATTTGAAATTTTAATTTTTGTTATTCATGAAATTATTTCAATTTATATTTCAAAAATAATACATCTTAGGGCTGGTCATTAAAAATAAGGAAAAAGCTTCGATACACAGGCCGTGTAAACTATTGATTTATTATTATATTGAACATCTTATAAAATTAAAATACAACAATATGTAAATCAAACCGATTTGAAACGAAAACCAAAGGAAACGTGTTGAGGCCTGCACGAACACAGTTTCCTTAAGACAGATTCGCTCGCTCCTATGGTGCTTGAGAAACATCAGACGTCTATCTCCCAGAATACAACAACATAATGAGCAACAGTAGCACGTCTGCAGTGATCAACGAACTGTAACCTTGCCTTCCTCTATCACCGAAAATACTTTAGAAAATCACAAAGTAAAAATAGTAGAAAATGTATGTGGTTTTTTGCAGTTGTAAAACCTAGTAGGTTTTTATGCCATTTATAGGCGTAGGAGTTTCATTGGAAATAAAACTTGTGAATTATCTGAATTTTATTTAAAATATAATTTGTTTATCAAATAGCATTATCACAATAATATTTGAATTAAAAGATAATATTATCATATATTTATCCTTTTAATTCCAAAATATTCAAAAAGTAATATCCAAATTTAAGGAAAAATCATCTCGTAATGGGTTAAAATATTCACAAGCTCACAGATGGCCCAATTGGTCCAAACATTCATGTTACACATATCATATATGTTTAAGTTATTCAATAACCACCAAGTAGAGTCTTGTATATAAACATATCTCACACTTGGTAACCATCAATATGAGATATAAGCTTTTCCCTTTTCCTTAACTCAATTCACAAGCCTACTTTGAGCATCAATTTCTCATTCATTACTCAACCGTTTTGAGCTTATGAGATACCGTTATAAAGGTTTCATGGAGTAGAATAAAACTCAAACGAATCCTTATTCGAAACTATACCTTTACCCATTCAAAATATGGCTCAAAGTTACCATTTTCCTCACATTTTCCAACAATCCCCCACATGAATGAAATTGATGATTTTATCAAAACATTTTGACTCGATGCGGTGATAGATTCTAAGATCTATAGCTGCATAGGATAGGTAGGTGTCCCCCTTGAACCTTCATTTGTGAAAGTATATTTACTTTACTGCTGACCAGTAGACGTGATGTCATTGAATTGTTCTGCCATTTGTGTAAACGATGATATACTTCACACAACTATTTCCCTGGCAAGAATTTTTAGTTCTCATGGGTATGTCCGTATAGCAGTGGGCATCGCCTGGTTATGCAAGAGTTTGAGAGAACTATGCCCAATAATATCCTTGAAGCGACCCTACTTCACTCTTACATAGGTGACTTATGTTGCTCGACTCACGGAAACACACAATGGTCATTAAAAGCATTGCTTAGCTTGTTCCACTTTTGATCACCGTTTACATCATATGAATGGACTTGGGAGAATAACCCTCCACAACGACCGCACAAGGCCTATGCAATTACGTTATCCCTTTAAACCTAGATCTTGGGATCTCCAGTCAACTAGGTAGGGTTTTCCTTCACATAGCGCCTTAAATTTTCCTGGGCTTTAGTCTCATTCCTTTCGATGTTTTCTCAACCTAATCTCGATTTAACCCTTTTGGTTAGCGGATCCGCAATGTTATCCTTTGATTTTACAAAATCAATAGAGATAACTATATTTGAGATTAATAGTCTAATTGAGTTCTGGCTATACCAGAATCATCCTTGCCAAATTTTTCAAGAATTTTTTCACATAGTGTGACTGAGTCAATATGAGACCCGTTTGATTTGGATGCCCAAAATCAATTATGTCATTCTGATATTTTTCATGTCAAATCTTGAATTTAACATGTCATTGGTACGTTTACCATTTCATTGTTACATATAACAATGAGTGTGTCATAGGATCATATATCCTAATACACACATTTGTCACACTCTTATTTGTCAGCATGATAATTTTTTGTTTCAATCTTTTGTTGAACTTATGGATTATTTTTCATTGATAGTCTCCAAAGTTCATTTCATTGAACTTGGACCAACTTCCCTAAATATATAGAAATATATTTCAAAGAATGAGACATTATTTGTGTTCATTATCACATTCTTGTGAATCTTATTTGTACACAAGAAATCAATATTTGTTACTATGTTCTACATAGTGAATGAAAATATAGTCCACTTATTTCTATTTACTTCGGTAATGAGAATATTACATTTGCAAGACACCCCCACATTTTTATGTAGTTGTAGGAAGGTTTTATTTCCTTTCATAACTCATATGGTGTCTTGTCTCTTTTATTTTGAGATACCTTATTGAGGTAATTGATAGAACAACTTCCCCACATGTTAGACACATTTTTGAAGTTTTCGATTCTTATCTTCAAAATCATTGTACCTTTGATGTTCCAACGTTACTCATATATAGTTTCTCCCAAATTAATCAATTTATTAAGTTTGGGTTTCAACATCTTACTTATAGAGAATAACTTTTTTATAGCATCAACTGTCACGGGGCTAGACTTCTGAACCAGCCCAACGTGCGGCCTTAGTCGATGTTCTTAGACAAACCCCTAAGTAAGCCTGAATACTCACTCCGGAAGATCGAATACTTCCAAGGCACACAAACACAAGATCGCTCCAAGAGGAACCGAACAAAAGAGAAAGGCAACAAGAACAAAAAAAAGAACGCTCAAGAACGCGAAGAATACTATAGAGCGTTTTTAGAGTAAATGCCAAGTGTATTACTCAAATGATGGATGAATACAATTGAGGTCGGGAGACCTCTATTTATAGTTGAATCCCCATACAATGAACGGACGAGATCAAATCACACTAACGGCTCAGATCGAAAGCCACCTACCAAATCTACACTAACTAAGGAAACTCTATCACTATGAAATTCTTTCCTTAAGTTTGTGTTTACATTGAGAGATATTCTTATCCCTTGGAATATTCCCTGGTAAGATGTCATCTATTAATTTACCAGGCTCAATGTATTTGGGCTTTCTTTTAGTCTCCAACGATCGGACCAAGTCAGGTGGTCTTCTCGGCAAGCCTAGAACCTCTTGGGTTGCTGGTTGCACATCTGTCTCGGACCCAAATGTGCGGGCCGTGACATTCTCCCCCACCAAATCCGGTGATGCCCTCATCGCTGTTTCAGAAATGACTTCGCTTGGTTGATCTTGGATCTTCTATGGTACATTGGCTTGCTCCCAGCTCAGAATCGGGCAATGATGTTCCCCCATAAGAACGGCTCCCCCCATAAGGAGCGCTCGACTCAGACTGGGTTGTCTTCCTATACAGACTGCTCGCCTTGGTTCCTTCCGCCATGTAACTTTTCCTTGCTCTGCATAATTACGCACATCTCAATGAAGTTTGAGATGCACCTCTTCCGTGGCATTCACTCTAACCGGCATCAACCATTCCCTCGTAAAGTTTGGTGCCTCGTTGCCCATTCGCAACTTTTCCCGCATTGACCCTTCTTCACACTTGAAGTTCAATGCTTCTTCCACCTTGCCTAAATGTGCTTTTTCCATGGGCCTCATGTCGCTAGCTGACTCGGGCAGCTCTTGCCCCATTAAAGTAGTCCCTCCAACAGTAGCCCCCAAAGCGATGTCTTCTTGGCTTAGAGCATCCTCGGCAAGCTGAATGGCAGTCAACGTCTTGGTTCCTTTACCCTTGTCTCAATACGTGGGCATAACGCAACATTGTTTGCGATCCAAAACACAGACGACGTCAGCACAAGGAACGATGAGAGCATTTATACGGTCAAGGAAGCTTAGTCCAAAAACAAAATCAAAATCATCTAAATTGATTACCTTGACGTCTTCCTTGCCCTTCCATTCACCAATCTGAAGCTCAACCTTCCGTGCCGTTACAACAATTGGAACTTCTTTAGCATTCACAGTCTTGATCTTTCCAGTTGAACCTACAACTCTAAGACCAAGTTTGTCGGCAGCCTTCTTGGACGTGAATAGATCAGTTGCTCCGGTGTCCACTAGAGCACTCATCGATCGTCCCGCAATTTGATGTCGACAAACATCAACCCTTTCTGCTTGCGTACTCTCACCTTAGCAGAACTCAGTATCATCGAACCAAGTCTCGCAACCTCGCTCTGTTTGGGCTCGTCCACCCCCTTAGATGGCTTGACTCGATGTGAGCATGCTCGCAACTTGTGTGGCCCCTTACATTGGTAGCACTTTAGTTGCTTATCTACCATCGGATTGATCGCTTTGACACTCGCAATCGCACCAAGTCTCGTCACTTCTTCTTATGACTCATCGGACTCATCGCCTTTGACAGCATTAAGACGATCATTCTGGGGGGCAATCTTTCATCATGTGCTTCCTTCCGCATGTGCAGCACACAAGACCTTCCCCATTCTTAACTCCCCCACCATAGCCCTTGCCTCGGGGCTTGAGGGACTCCGCCATCTCGAACTCTGCTATGGATTCAACTGCAGCCATAGCCTTGGAGAGTTCCTCGACTCCCATTCTCTTCAGTTCCATTTTGGCCCATCGCTTAAGCCCGTTTTTGAAGACAAAGAGGCCTTCTGCTTCAGTGATGTTCGTGATTTAGAGTTTGAGTTCAGTGAACCGTCTGACATACTCTAGGATAGAAGCTTCATGCTTGAGTTCGTGCAGCTTCTCCCGAGCCTCATGTTGGGCGTTCTTTGGGTATAATTGTTCTTTGAACTCAGCCTGAAATTCTTCCCAAGTCCCGATGAGAATATCCCTGCTCTTCTCCTCAGAGCATCTGTGTCGCCACCATAAAAGTGCAACGTCAGTTAAGTAAACAGAAGCAATGTTTACCTTATCCGTATAATCCTTGATGCCTGCAGGACGAAAATATTATTCCATGCTCCACACAAAGTTCTCCACGTCCTGGGCCGATCTAGTTCCACTAAACTCCTTCGGCTTTGGCACGTCTAACTTTGGTATGATTGTTGTCGTGTTTAACATACCAGTCACAGCAGCCTTGTAAACTTGAAGCTCTCCCTTGAGCCCCTTAATTTCCTCCATCATCTCCGCCTTCAAAGCCTTTAGCTCGGCTTCGAGTGCATCACTCCGTCTATCCACACTGTCGGCACACTGGTCAAGGTCTTGCACGTTGTTCTTTAGATCCTGCATGCTACTTTCGAGCTCCTCTCCCGAAGAGTCCAGCTCGTCAAGACGTACTCTCACAACGTCAATCTCCTCTCGGGCATCCTTCATGGATCCTTCGAGTTTTTCCACTATTTCTTCCAGCGTAGGCACAGTGTTGCTCGA
The DNA here is from genome assembly GCA_019671005.1 of Hibiscus mutabilis. Classification (NCBI taxonomy): domain Eukaryota; kingdom Viridiplantae; phylum Streptophyta; class Magnoliopsida; order Malvales; family Malvaceae; genus Hibiscus; species Hibiscus mutabilis. The sequence continues at coordinate 41,852,230 of CM033735.1, read as the reverse complement.
ACTGTCTCGCTTTCATCGTCAGCCTGGGTCTCTGCACCCTTTTGTGCTGCCACATTCCCTCCTTTCTTTGCCATCTCCAATCAGTGTTTGCGCTCGAACACTCGCTCTGATACCATTCCCTTCTTTCTTTATAGCATCTTTGCTTTTAAGCAAAACACTAGTTTGTTCTATCATGAAGGTAACAAATTTCCTTCAAACAATTGTTCGCCATATCAATTGTTGTGACTAAATTTTGTCACAACATTGATCTCGTTTGGAAATCCATATAGTCAGAGGATTTATTCCCTATCTTTTGGCAATTGAAACATTTCGCATGAAATTTAGCTTCTTAAAGACATCGCTTAATTTGTGATTTGAAGCCATTTTTGACTTCCACTATGTTTTCTATGGTAATATTTGTCTTAGCAAAATTTACCTTAATAACAATTGAAGGTGGTAACAATATTTACCTTATCCTCTCTAAATTATAGGAATATCATCCTTCATATCTCTGACCAGACCCTCACAATTCTTTAGCCATTTTTAAACATTGTGCACTTCATAGCATGCATCAGAATAGGCTTTAAGAATTTAATTCTAACATAGAGAACCAAGTTCTTTTATACTTTGATTCGAGACCTCAGTCGAAATTTGGTAACTAATGTTACTTCCAAAATAAATTCACCGATTTATTTCCAAAATAGAATCATACTTGATTCTTTAAGAAATAATAACTTTAAGTTATGTCTCTTTCCAAAATAAATTCACCAATTTATTTCAAGATTGAATCATTCTAGATTTCCACGAAATTAAATCCAACGATTTATTTTCCTTAACAAATTATAATCAACGCATGATTCTAGCATATAAATAAATTTAATGATTTATTTCCTTTGTTATATCTTCTGTTAAACAACAGAGATATCAATTCAACTTAATTTTGTTTAACCAACATAAATCAAAATGGGGTAGTCCTTTAATTTCGGTGATTCTTGTTTGGAAAGACATCGAGTAAACCCGTTAAAACGTCGGGAATTAAATCTTGAAACGAATTGTTTACGAGATCTTTATTTTCAAACATATAAAAAATTCTCGCCAGGGTATATGGTTCATCTCTATAAAATGTATCAAAGAAAATTGTTAGAGAAAACACAAATATTCCAAAATCATGCCATATTTAATATTTTATCATGTATTCATAATAATGAAATATTAAACACACATAATAAATTCTTTTACTAATAATAAATATTAGATGTGTTTACCAAAATCTCCTTCGTTAAAATATTTTAACGCCACATGGATAGGCGCCGAAGACCGTTGTGCAGTTGCAACACACTCCAACTTTTCCTTCACTCGGGATGGCAAGCATAGGTACTTGCGTGTAGCCTTGGAAGGTATAACTTCATTTGCAAACTGCAAATTCCGAGCGATTACAATATATGGGAAAAATAATAATTAAGGGATTGTTCTTATCATGCATATCGAAGACGTCTGCAAGTACATATCCGATCCATAATCATACAAGGCACGTCTTGTAAATTTTTTTTTTATCACGGTAATATGTTTGTCTTGGATTAAACTCAAATATATCTTAAGATTGTTAGACAAGTGACGTTAATAATTCAAGAAAAATAAAATAAAACAGTAAATAAAATAAATTAAAATATTGATTTATTATTATATTGAACAGATCATAAAATTAAAATACAATAATATGTAAATCAAACCGATTTGAAACGAAAACCAAAGGAAACGTGTTAAAAGCCTGCACGAACGCAGTTTCTTTAAGACATATTCGTCCGCTCCTATGGTGCTTGAGAAACATCGGACGTCTATCTCCCAGGATACAACAACATAATGAGCACAGTAGTAGCACGCCTGCAGTGATCAGCGAACCGTAACCTTGCATTCTTCTATCACCGAAAATATTTTAGAAAATCACAGAGTAAAAATAGTAGAAAACCTCTGTGATTTTTTGCAGTTGTAAAACCTAGTAGGTTTTCATGCTATTTATAGGCATAGGAGTTTCATTGGAAATAAAACTTGTCAATTATCTGAATTTCATTTAAAATAAAATTCATTTATCAAATAGCATTATCACAATAATATCTGAATTAAAAGATAATATATTATCATATATTTATCCTTTTAATTCCAGAATATTCAAAAAGTAATATTTAAATTTAAGGAAAAATCATCTCGTAATGGGTTAAAATATTTTAGAAAATCACAGAGTAAAAATAGTAGAAAACCTCTGTGATTTTTTGCAGTTGTAAAACCTAGTAGGTTTTCATGGTATTTATAGGCATAGGAGTTTCATTGGAAATAAAACTTGTGAATTATCTGAATTTCATTTAAAATAAAATTCATTTATCAAATAGCATTATCACAATAATATCTGAATTAAAAGATAATATATTATCATATATTTATCCTTTTAATTCCAGAATATTCAAAAAGTAATATTTAAATTTAAGGAAAAATCATCTCGTAATGGGTTAAAACATACACAAGCCTACAAAGGGCTCAACTTGTTCAATCATTCATGTTACCCATATCATATAAACTTAAGTTATTCAATAACTATCAAGTAAGTCTTGTATATAAACATATCACATGCTTGGTAACCCATCAATATGGGATATAAGTTTTTTCCTTTTCTTTAACTCAATTCACAATCTTACTTTGAGTATCAATTTCTCATTCATTACGCAACCGTTTTGAGCTTATGAGATACCGTTGTAAAGGTCTCATGGAGTAGAATAAGACTCAAACAAATCCTTATTCTAAACTCCACCTTTACCCATTTAAAATATGGCTTAAAGTTACATTTTTCTTCACATTTTCCAACAATTTCCACAGATAGTGCTTCTTCCTAAATTGGTGGTTCATTCTTAAACCGGTATTTCCTGGAGCTGGTTTAGGAATAAGATTCTCCTCATTGATGCCACCAGAGTTGGTCATGAGATTTTAAAGGCGCCCCTACCAATAAATTTAAGAAAATAAATTTTAATAGTAGATCTCTAATAATAAATATTTTAAAAAATGAATTTTAAGAGTAGGCCCTAAACAAATATTGAAAAATTTTAATTTTAAGAGTATGCCTCTAATAACAAATGTTGTGGAAAATGAGTATGTAATAACAAGCATTGAAAAAACTAGACCCTAAATAACAAGTATTGAAAAAATTGGAGCTAAATAACAAGTATTGAAAAAAATTGAATTTTAAGAGTATGTCCCTAAGAAAAAAATATCAGGAAAAATTAGACATCAAATAGCGTGTATTGAAAAATTGGTCTTTTAATAAGAAATATTGAAAAAAAATTTAAGAGTAGCTCGTAATAACAAAATATTGAAAAAAAATTGAGCATCTAGTAATAAGTATTGAAAAAATTAGACCATAAATAACAAGTATTGAAAAAATAAATTTAAAGAATATGTCCTTAATAATAAATATCAAGAAAAATTAGGCCCGAAAGAACAAGAATTGAAAAAAAAATGTACCCATGGTACTAACTATTAGAAAAAATTAAACTATAACTATTTAAGTAGTAAAAATTAAAAAAAAAAGAGGACTTCTATCTAATATTATAACTAAATTATTATTTCATTTACTTGTTATTTATGACCCAAAATGAAAGCCTTTATCTAATATTATAATTAAATTTTGAGGCTTTTATTATAACTTTTAAGTAGTAAAAATTTTAAAAAAAATAAGGCTTTGGGCGGTCGACCGGTTCGACCTGCCGCAGGGCCGGCTCTGGATGCCACCCAAAGGGAACTGTTGTTTTTTTTTCTGTGTCCAAATGCAATTGCCCAGAATGCTTCTCCAATTCTTGATGTGGTGCCAAGCCGTCAACAGGTGTGCCGTCTGTTTGAAGCAGTTAAATTTCAGAGAAGATTTTTCTTGGTTCATCCCTTCATACATCAAGATTTTTGTTCAGCTATATCCCCATCGAGGGTGCTCGGGCTCTGATATGGCATCGTCACAAACATGCAGGTATGCAAACTGCGTCAGGAAGTTAAATGTCCAAGAAAGAATCTTCGCTTCGCTTCGCTTCATCCCATTGGGCATCGGGATTTTTCGTCTTCGGCTATATCCAATCCAAGGTGCTCTGGTTTAACGTGGTGTCTCCTTAAACCGTGCAGGTATGCCGACTGTTTCAAGCAGTTAGATTTTCAAACAAATTTTTGTTGGTTCATGCAGGGACTTTTTATAGTCAAAACGTAGATTATAGTTGTTTAGCATGAACAACAGGACTAGTATTTACTATAGCATGTTGGCATCTCATATGCTGAATATTAGTTCGTATTACTCGCATCGGGATGAGAATACAAGTATGTGTTTAACACGGATATGTTCAATTTTTCTTTTTATATTTTTCATGTTAAAACCAAAACACCAAACGCAAAGCATAGTTTTAAAAACCAGTCAGGATGTTAGAATGAAATTTTAGGAGGAGAAATATAAATAGAACTGGAATAACAGAGCCTAATTAATAAGTCATTACTTTAAATTTAAAATGAAGGGATTGAAATCTAATCTGTTTAATTTTAAAATCGAAAAAGACCAAGGTATTTAAACTCGGGTTTAATTTAACTAGTTTTAAAACTATGAAAGACCTAAAAAGTATTTAAACTCAAAAAAAAAATTAATTCACCTAATTTCAAAATTAAAAGGACACGGAATAATTGAATCAAAAAATTAAAGAAAATAAGATTTAATTTGTCTATCTTCAAAATTATAGGAATTAAAAAAAACAATTAAACTCAAAATTTGGGAGCATTATCACTTCCAAATTACACACAGCTCCGTCTTTGTAACCAATTGCTACAAACATGTGATTAGAACATTGTAAACTATCGCTAAAGTTGCTAAACTATTAGTTTAATTTTAGCATAATTTCAAAAAATGCCCTTAAAGTTTGACTAAATTATTATTTTGCTCTATTTTTTTTAAAGTAAATTAGCCCTCAACGTTTTATTTTTTGTCAAAATGATATCTTTACGGATAAAAACTATTAACCAACTAATGGTAAATGACTTGAAATGATATGAAAAACATATATGGTAATGCACGTGGCGATAGCAGTGTCATATAGGCAAATATGTTGACTTTACAGAATGATACATCAATCAAAAAATAATTTTATAAAATCGTTTAAAATATAAAATGTTTTTTCATCTGACGTGTCATTCTACCAAGTCATTTCAAGCTGTTTATCGCCAGTTGACTAATAGTTTTCATCTGTAGAGGGGCCATTTTGACAAAAAAAATAGAACGTTGAAGGCTAAATTGCTTTAAGAAAAATAAGGGCCAAAGTGATAATTCAGTCAAACATTAGGAGCATTTTTTAGCATTATGCTTTAGTTTTATTGAACTATGAATTGCCAATTAAGTCATTAAATTATTAAAATAATTTCAATCAAGCCACTTGTTAATTTTTTATAGAATTATTAACGTGATAATTAAGTAAATTTGTATAATTATAAATTTAATTCTCATTATTTATACATTTTATTAATTTGATCCTAATTTTAATTTAGTTTAAAAAATTAATCCTCTACTCAGATGTTGAAATCACCATCTTGTACAATTAAAGGAGGTGAGCTCGACGTACTTAAACACTTAATATTCTTTAATTTATAGAAAAAAAAATTAAATTAAGGCAAAGTTACCATCACAATTACCAGCATCAGCACAATTGTCCCATGTGCCCTAATTCTAAACAACAACCCTCCAGCAGCCATTTTTGTGGTTTCCTTTCAACTTCAGCTCTTGCTTTTCCATTTCGCTTAGTTTGAAGATATGGGTAAGCTTAATGCTTCTCTGATTTCTCGTTCTGCTGTCAATGGCGGAAGGTATCTTTCTAATTCCCACTCTTTCTTTTTCTTCTTCTGTTAACTCCTTTGCTCCCCACACCGATGCTTTAAATAAGAAACCCATGCCTGTAAGTGGAAAGGGGAAACAGTATAATCGCTTTGACAGTGTTGGTGATGCATTGAGTGTGTTTAATAAGATGATCGACGAGTACCCAAAGCCTTCAATTGTGGAGTTCGCTAAATTATTAGATGCCGTTGTTAGGATGGAACATTATGCCATTGTTGTTTCTATGTGTAGCCGTTTGGAATCACTAGGAGTTTCCCATAATGTTTATTCTTTCAACATCTTGAGTAATTGCTTTTATCGATTAGGTCGGGTCAGTTTCGGGTATTCTGTTTTGGGGAAAACGCTGAAGTTTGGTGTTGAACCTGATATTGTTACTTTCTCCACTTTGATTAATGGACTTTGCAAGCAAAGTAAGATTTCTCAAGCTCTAAGTTTGTTTGATGAAATGGTCGAAAAAGGGTATCAACCTCATTTAGTTGTTTACAATACACTTCTTAACGGTTTGTGTAAGATCGGCAGTACGGATAAAGCTGTTAGGTTTCTACGGATGATGGAAGGTAGAGGTTTCGAACCCGATATTGTAGCATATAACACAGTCATCGACTGTCTTTGTAAGAACGGGTTGGTAAAGGAGGCTCTCGATCTCTTCTTCGAAGTGAAAGTTAAGGGCATTAGACCAACTACCGTTACTTACAATTGCTTAATTTATGGTTTGTGTAATTTGGGCCAGCAGAAGGAGGCAACTAGGCTCTTGAAAGAAATGGTGGATAAAAATATTTCACTCGACATTGTCACGTATACCATATTGCTCGACGCACATTGCAAGGAAGGGATGATTTTTGAAGCTGTAGATATGGTTGACACAATGAAAAAGCAAGGCATTGAGCCTGATGTTGTCACTTATAGCTCATTAATCGATGCACATTGCAAGTAAGGGATGGTTTCCAAAGCTGAAGATATTGTTGACACAATGATAAAGCAAGACATTAAGCCAAACGTCATTACCTATAGTTCATTAATAAACGGCCATTGCTTGCAAAACAAAGTAGATAAAGCTAGAAGAGTATTTAAGTTGATGATTGAGAAGGGTTGTGCGCCTAATATAGTTACTTACAACACACCGATCAATGGATATTGCAAAGCTAAAAGGTTAGAGGAGGCAATGGAACTCTTTCAAGAAATTTCTCGAAAAGGACCAATCCCGAATATTGTCACATACCACACTCTTATGCAATGTATGTTTCCGTTAGGGAGAGCTTCAATTGCATGTGAATTTTTTAGGAAGATGCTTGCTTCTGGACAAGTTCGAAATATAGTGACATGTTCGATTTTGCTGGATGGTTTATGCAAAACAGGTAAACTCGAAGAAGCATTAAAACTTTTTCAAGCAATGCGGAACAACGGATCGGAACTTAATATTGTCTCTTATAGTGTCTTGATCGATGGGACGTGCAAAGATGGGCATATTGATGTTGCAAAGGAATTATTTCATGACCTTTCAGTTAATGGTTTAAAACCGAATGTTCAAACATATACCATGATGATTAATGGATTCTGTAAAGAGAGATTGCCCAATGAAGCATACCAATTGTTCAAGAGCATGGGAGATAATGATTGGTGTCCTGATAGCTGTTGTTACAACGTAATGATTCGGGGGTTTCTTGCGGAAATGGTTGGTAAGGCCTTTTCTGCGGATATTTACACTGCCACTTTGTGAATCTCATCTTAAGTTCTGATAAATCAATCTTGACGTAGGTTTAACATATAGTGTAAAGATCGTTTGGTTGCAATTGTAGATCAATTTATTGATCAACAATTGTGCTGTGTGATAAGTTAGAATATTCTGAAAACTACAATGTCAATGAGTATTAAGTTCTATTCTCAATTTAGTTGATTTTTTTCTTGCAATGCGATGTATTGGTTAGATCATCATTTTCACTCTACTCAATCCCTCCTTTTGACTGTTAACTCCTAAAAAGTGTAGAGGTCAATCAGATTAGTACAAATTAGACCTTTTATTATGATTTGAATTTTGGTGATGCCTTTTTCTATTCATCGCAAAAGAGTAAAACTTCTAGAAAATGAAATATATTGGTGAATACGTTAATTCTTAACCATCAGTTATTTAATTTAACAACTTTTATCCAACTCAAACCTTAAACATTTTTATATCCAGAGTAATCACTGAATTTGACAATTTTTTTATTTTAGTCCTATTGATGACATGGCACTTTAATTTCAAAGTGTCACGTTATCAAAATAACAAAAAAATATAATTTAAGGACCAATGTGGACTAAAAAAATCAAGTATCAATTTGAAAAGAAGGGAAAAGTTGTTGTATCACTATTGTTTTTTCTCCAATATGTCTGAACAGTTGTCTGTCTAACCTCAAAAGTGTGGGGGAAAGGATTTCAATTTTATTTTATTTTTTTTGTAAGGGAATGTTGTTAATTCACACCATCAATCTACAATTTTTTCCTCCAAATAACCCACCCTTTTATAAAACTGCAATTTTCTTTCTTTTATTCATTCAGCAAACCTTGTGTCCCTACAGTCGGATCCGAATATAATCGAGCTTACCTACTAAAACCGAATCATTCTAACCGAACCGACATATTCAAACTAAATATAACTGACTTTTGCTCACCCTAATGGCATTTGGATCCACTGGATGGAAATGGCCCAGACTCATGCCTTCCTGCTGAACCCTGTCAGCCCAGCCATCTAAAAAAGCTCCAAGACCTGAGAGTATGAATGAACACTTTGGAAAATGGTAGCCCTGATTGATTTTCAACAGCCTGAAACTGAAGCTGCAATGGCTGCATGAAGATGTTCCAATATTGTTGAGTTGTTGATTGAAGTTGAAGAACATTCCGGTCGTAATATTCAACCGTATGTCGGAAAGAATTATGGTTGTAGATCATGAACCTCACCTGGAAAAAGCAATGTGTATTAGAAACATAGTTGATAGCTCTGCTGATCAACCAGAGTTCTGATGTCCAATGTTATCCGAACTTCAAATCAAACCCATGTTGTGCACATATCCGTATCCAACACTAACACACTAGTCCATGAGGAAGAGGAACATTGTTTCTATCATAAATAACTAACAAGTAAACTAAGACTTGAATATGAATTGAAATTGGTATATAGGACTTGGAACTTAGACCTCAAATAACAAGAATTGTATCTTTTATGACTTCTATTTCCGTTTGAACATACACCAAAAACATAGTCAGAAGATACTAAATATTAAGAGTAAAATTGACCCACCACCTAGTTATTGCATAGGTCTAGAGCACAAAAAATAGACCACAAAAAATGCGGTACTCAGACATATACTCCCTCTTTTAACATGATGTTTCCATGCTATTCTCTACATTTAGCTTATACCATTTCAGAGGCACGACCAACTCGACCACTTTCATGAAATTCTTATTTCAAATATGCAGCTAATGGAAGGAGTTGTCACAAGGACATCAGGGATTGAAATTTCAGCATTCGAGTTCAAAATGATGCTTCACACCTGAAAACGTTAAGACTATGTTGTTGAGGCTTGGTTAGTAGTATATCCAATACAACAGAGACAATTTAGCTGTAAAAACCTAGGGTTGGAAGGTTTTGTCAGGGGATCTTTGGTCAATGCATGGGATACCTCTGCTTAAAACAGTAATTCATGCCACGAGATCAACTTCATCACGTTCGGGAGGAACCACATCTAATCTCATCATACTTCTATACTGATCCGGAACAGGTGCACCAGCTTGGACACAAAGCTCCACCACAGCAGGGGCTTTACCATAATATCTCTTCAAATCATTACGCAGAGGAGGACCGTTCAAATCGCGAACACGCCAGACATAATTAGGACCAACAAGATCATCAATAGTTGCTTCTTGCCATGCATGCAAACCATTTCGAGACTGGTGCTTCGATGCTTTGCACATCCTAACCTTATGTCCCTTAGGACCAACCTGAACCTCGGGACAATACCCGCACGTCCAGACACTGTACTTCTCCATAATCTTACTCGCACCTCCTATCATTTCAAACCATGAATTCAATGTCCTCGTACTCAACTCCATCGGGTTAATATCTTCATCATTTAACTCCAAATTCAAATCACTCCTCAGTACACCAACTTCAGAGTCATTAACACTATTGAAAAACATGTTGCTTTCCATTTCATCTACTCCGGCCACCGACTCGAAATCAACTATTCTACCTTCAATCGAGTATACAGGCTTTGTTCTTCTCTTCGAAGGGTACTTCTCAACATCCACACCAGCTTGTATACAAAGCTCTAAGATTGCAGGGATTCGAGGAACACTATGCATATCATCATGAACAACCCTTGATTTCCCAACACGATCATAGAGATGGAAAGATTTGGGGAAAAAGATGACATCACTCACCCCTCCTTTCCTCCATACATGAGTAGCACTCCTTGAACAGCTTTTCGGACCGGTACAAGTACGGATTTCATGACCCACAGTTCCAATAAGAATCTCAAAACAAAATCTAACCCCAAAAAGGAAAAGCAAAAAATCAATGTCTTATCTAAGCCTAACCCATTTGTTCTTCTAAAGTTTACACATTTTAATCGAAAAACATGAGTTTTTTTCTCTAGTTACCTGCATCGTTGAACTGGGATGAATTGGACGAGTTTGGACAAGCCGGCGAGGGTGAGCTGACGAGCTCGGTAGACTCGGTGAGCTACGCCGACGAGTTCAGGAACCAACAACCCATTGGCGGGTGGATGTTCGAGCAATTGACAGGGTTGGGATTTTCTTAACTCTTTCTCTTGTTTAGCTCTTCTGATCAGTTCTTTCATGGGTGTCGGGTACGGTTTCCTTTCGGACTTATCTGTCCGTGGCTTGGGCACGTCTGAATACAGAGGATCGCCATTTTTGTCGGGGAAAGAAGGGAAATTTTGGGTGTTTTCAGATGAGAAGGAGGCGATTTGATTGAACCGACAATGGAGTTTGTTGAGCCGAGAGATTTGTAATAACAAAGTCTTCCTCTGCATTTTCCGGTGGCTTTGCCCTTTCCGCTTTGCTCATCCAACAATTTTTTTTTTTTAAAAAGGCAAATAATTTCCGCACACCGATTAAGTTTTACCATTATTAGGGGTGTATAAAAATTAAATCGAGTTCGAGTAGTGCTGATTAGTAATGCTCATGAGTTGAACATTTCGTAAATGATTTGAGCTTGATTTAGTCAAAATTCAAGTAGTACTCGACTTGAGTTGGTTTGATTTGAAACTTTAAAGAGTCAAGTCGAACAAAACTCTATCTAATTCGATAAGTTTGTGAGCAGTTCGTTAGTGAATTGTTAAATAATTTAAATACTAATTGAAAGTTCTAAAAAGAAAAATCAATAAATTGCTAGATAATTTATACATAATTTTTTGTTTTTAAATTTTTAAAATATTTTATATTTCTCGAGAATTAAAAGTTTTAATTTATATTAATAAAAATTAATAATAAGTCTTTTTCTAATTTATTTTATTTTATTTTATTATTACCTTATGCATAAAAAGTAAAAAAAATTCAATTTCCGCTTCACATATGAAAAAGAGTGTAAGAGTCGAATTTCAACTCAATTTCTAACTTAGTCATAGCAAGTTCGTTTATTTATCTCTTCACACATTATTTTTTTTAATTTTTAATTTTTATATTTATATTAAATTTTAATAGTATCACTAGATTTTACCTATATTTTAAAAAATAAGCTAAAAATTTTAGCGAACTTAACGAGCAACGAGTTAAGTTGAGCAACTGAATTTTTTAATGAGCACGAGTCGAGCGAAATTTTATCGAGCTTAACGAGCAACGAGTCGAGCAATGAAATTTTTTAACGAGCATGAGTCGAGCACTACTCAACTCGCGATCGACTCGCTCGATAAGCACCCCTAGTGCTGAGCTTGACTCAGTTCGTTAAGATTCCGAGTCGAGTTCGAGTAATTTTTAACGAGCTTAAAAAATCTGAACTCGACTCGGCTCGTTAAGAACTCGAGTCAAGTTTGAGTTTGATTTGAGCCTAATCGAGTCAAGTGTTGACCGATCTTTGACCGAATGACCGTGTTGAACTCGAGTAGCTCGCGATCTGTCACGTTTCATTTAAAGCCCTATTAAAAAAACTTTGATACACAAGTTGTGTAAACTCAAGCTTGTTAATTTTAGGGTTTAGAGTGTTAGTTTAGGGTTTAAAGGTTTAGGTTGTTGAGTTTAGAATTTAGAATTTAGATTTTAAGGTTTAGGACTTATGTTTAGGGTCTATGTTTTTGTAGAAAATAGGGTTAGAGAAGTTTTTCTACTCTTGTTACTTCGATTTACAGAAAATAAAGTCTACTTATAGACTTTTACAAGGAGTTTTACATTGAGTAGAATACTCTCGGCTAAGACTTTTATCCCTTACATGGATAGAGTTAGACTCCAACTAAACTACTTAGTTAGGATAGACTTACAACTCGTCTAAACTACTTAGTTAGAATTGACTTACAACTCTTATTATTTACATATTAACCTACACTCCCCCTCAAACTGGTGTGTATATGTTATGTACACCCAGTTTGGATGACATTTCTTCAAAGCTCACTCTTGGAAGTGCTTTGGTGAAAATATCGGCTAGCTGGTCTTTAGTAGGAATATAGTGAAGTTTTACAACCCTGTTGTTGACCTTCTCATAGATGAAGTGTCTATCAATCTCAATGTGTTTGGTCCTGTCGTGTTGTACTGGATTTCTAGCAATGCTCATTGCTGACTGGCTGTCACTATAAACTTCAAATTCTGCCTTTCCATCCAACTCTAACTCCATGAGAAGTTTCTTGATCCACATTCCTTCACATATCCCTAGAGCCAAGGCTCTGAATTCTGCTTCTGCACTACTTCTAGAAACCACAGCTTGCTTCTTGCTTCTCCAGGTGACCAAATTTCCCCATAAATATGTGCAATAGCCACTAACAGATCTTCTATCTGTCAGTTCTCCTGCCCAGCTTGAATCCGTGTAGACCTTTATTGTCCTATCCTGATGTTTCTTGAAAAGTAGTCCAGATCCAGGTGTAAATTTCAAGTATCTCAGAATTCTATTGACTGCATCCATGTGCTCTTCTCGAGGGTCACTCATATGTTGACTAACTATGCTCACTGAGTATGCAATATCAGGCCTGGTAAGTGAGAGATAGATTAGTTTCCCAACTAGTCTCTGATAGGATTCTTTATTCACTGGATTCCCCATTTCACCTTTACTGAACTTTAAACCTGGTTCCATTGGAGTTTCAGCTGGTCTACTTCCAAGCATCCCAGTTTCTATAAGTAGATCTAGGATGTACTTTCTTTGGTTTATAACAATCCCCTCTTTCGATCTTGCTACTTCCATTCCTAAGAAGTACCTAAGGCTTCCCAAATCCTTAGTCTCGAACTCCTTAGCTAGAACAGTTTTTAGCACTTCTATTTCTTCAGTATTATCCCCTGTAATGATCATATCATCAACATAGACAATTAGAAGGGTCTTCTTACCATCTGGAGCAACCTTTCGAAACAATGTATGGTCTGCCTGACTCTGCTTGTACCCATTTTGAACCATAGCCTTAGCAAATCTGTCAAACCATGCTCTAGGGGATTGCTTTAATCCGTACAAAGATTTATTGAGTTTGCACACTGTCCTCTTCGTGGTCTTTTCCTCCAAACCTGGTGGAACCTCCATGTATACTTCTTCCTCCAAGCTTCCATTGAGGAAAGCATTTTTGATGTCCAATTGGTGTAACTTCCAGTCCTTGTTAACAGCTACTGATAATAACACTCTGATGGTATTCAATTTAGCTACTGGGGCAAAGGTTTCTTGATAATCTACTCCATAGGATTGAGTAAACCCTTTAGCCACTAGCCTTGCTTTGTACCTCTCAATGCTCCCATCTGAGTGATATTTGACTATGAATACCCATTTGCACCCAACAGCCTTTTTCCCTTCTGGTAACTCAGTCAAACACCAAGTATTATTCTTCTGTAGTGCTTTGACCTCTTCTTCAACAGTCTTCCTCCATTCAGGACTTTCGAACGCCTCTTCTACTATCTTGGGGATCTTCACACTATCAATGCTGGCTGTAAAGGCTTTGAAACCAGATAATAACTTCCCATAGGCAACAAATTTATTGATAGGATGAGCAACACATTTTCTTACCCCTTTTCTAATAGAAATAGGAAAGTCATCTAAGTTTACATTAGAATCTTGTGGAATAATATTACCTCCTGTCTCAATAGCATCAGAACTCAAAACTGGTTCCTGGCAAGTGCTAGGCTGACCAACATCTTCAGTTTGATTTCTTTTCCTCCTTGTATAGACATTGAGTTGTTTCTCTGGTGGTTGTGGAGTCACAGAGTGTGATATAGTTCTGAGTGTAGGAGGAGGTGTTGTATAGGGACTGGAGGGTTTAGACTGTGGAGAAGGTGTATTGGATTGTGGAGAAGTTGTGTCTACAGGGTTAGGGACATCAGTTTCAATGATATCCAAGGCAGGCTCAGGAAGGATAGGTATAAGAATAAAGGACTGTATGGACTGAGATTCTTTAGGTCTCTCCCCCTGAATGTCAGGCCCTGCAAAGTAAGGTTGATTTTCAAAAAAGGTAACATCAAAGGAGATATAGGTTTTCCTATTAGTGGGGCAGTAACATTTGTAACCCTTCTGACTCGAGGAGTAGCCTATAAATACACACTTTAATGATTTAGGATCCAGTTTACTACGATTGTTGTTGTGCACATGAATAAAAGGTGTGCATCCAAAGACTCGAAGAAGAAGAGCTGAGGACAATGGTTTAAAGTGTGGAAAATTTTGAGACAGAACTTCAGTGGGTATTTTGAATCCTAGAGTCTTGCTAGGCATCCTATTGATAAGGTAGGTTGCAGTAAGAAGAGCTTCCCCCCAAAGATATTTAGGTGCATTAGCTGAAAACAAGGGACCTAGTTACTTCCATTAGATGTCTATTCTTCCTCTCAGCCACTCCAATTTGTTGAGGGGTATTGACACATGAGGTGAGATGAACAATTCCTTTTTCTCGAAAGAAACACCTAATAGACTTGCTAAGATATTCACTCCCATTATCACTCCTAACCACTTTGATATTTCTATCGAACTGTGTTTTTATCATTTGATAAAAAGTTTTAAAAATTACTTCAACCTCAGACTTTTCTCTCATTAAATATGTCCAAGTGGTCCTAGAGAAATCATCAATGAAAGACACAAACCACCTAGACCCATAAATGTTTCGAACTTTAGAAGGGCCCCAAATATCACTGTGTATAATAGCAAATGGTGAAGTAGGTTTAAAAGGAGAAGAAACATATGGTTTTTTGGTATGTTTTGCCATCTGACATACTTCACAAGATGGAGACCATGGTGTGAACACTGTAAAAAGGCTGGACATTTGATGGAGCAATGCTGGAAGCTACATGGAAAACCAACAGACTGGAAACCCTCTAAATCCAGAATTTCAGAAGGAAGCAAATGTTGCATCTACATAACATCTTTCCAGCAGCTTCAGTACACAGCAGATTGCAGAACTTCAACAAATATTCAGCCAACTATCGTCTAAAACTCATACTACTGCCTTAACAACATCTGAAGGTAGAATTTCTTGCTTAGCAACAATTAATACCTTACATTGGATAGTAGATTCGGGTGCCTCTGACCATATGACAGGAAATATGAGTCTGTTCAGAAAGTATAGCCATCACAGATCTCCCTTCTCGATTAAGATAGCAGATGGTTCCCTCTCAACAGTTAAAGGGAGTGGCTCTATTGAATTAAGCAAACATATAGTATTATCTGATGTACTTTATGTTCCTAAATTAGCCTGTAATTTATTATCAGTGAGCAAGTTGATAGTTCCTAAAAAATAGAATAACCTAAAGAACTATAAGAAATAAAGATAAACATCATTATTAACCGACTAAATGTGCTCACTCAATATTGATTATCAAATTAAATAAATGTTTTTATACGAGAGTAATCATACAAAATTTTGGAGACTAAAATAATGTTTAACCCTTTATTTATTTGAAAATATAACGAATGTTATTACTAAAAAAATTTGGGTGAATTTAAGGTGAAAAGCCTTAATTTTAAGTCTAAAATGTTAGAAAAATACAGAACCAAAACGTCAACCGAAATATTAAATAAAATGTTTTTTTATGACAAATTTTGAAACTCAGAAACTTATCTATGAGTTTTAAAATTTACCGTCAACTAAAAATATTATACTTTTAGGTTATAACCTAAAATGTTACTTAAATAAATTTTTAGTATGAGTTTAAAAACTTACTACCATCTCAAAATTTTATCAAAAAATATAACATTTTGATTGTGTGGGTAACATTTTAAGTTTCATGTTTTCCAACATTTCGATTGTACTGTTTTTTAACCATAAATTAAATTGTTGTACCGTAAACTCACCCTAAAATCTAACTAGTCAAGATTCAAGCTCTGCTATTAACATAATTCCCCCGGCGTGAACGCTGCACGTAAGCAAACAGAGAAACTATCAAAAACTGATACACAGCCAACTGCACACAGAAACATATCATTACATGCCATAAGCTCAACGGTCTGTATCATTTATCAGAACTCCCATGGACAACCTGCAAATAATAAAATTCGGCAATGTCAAAATAAAAACTAGACGGATGTATTTTTCTCTTCCGTTACGTGTTTCAAACCAAGTTCTGATGTTCGGACAGAATCTGATAGAAAAATGTCAAAGAAGCAGTCTGTTTTAGACATTGTACTCTAAAGCAACAAGGATATAAATAATGAGGCAAAACAGGAAAGAAGAATGTATGTCATTACAAAAAATAAACAAGAGGTTCAAAATTCCATGTCTCTTCCTCTCTCTTTGAGCAACAACCCACCTAGACCGAAAGCAGGACTCGTAGGGATTCCGACACTTTGTGGACAAAAATGAAATCGCATTTTGGATACAAAACTGATACAAGGATCCCTCAAGTCGTGCACATGCCCAGGAACTTCCATACATCATGATACAGTTCGGTCATAGACTACGCAAAATTTGAAGCCCTCATAAGTGGACTATCGATACAAGAAAAAATTTCATAGAACAGCAAAATTACCACTTAGTTTAGGTCATGCAGATTCACAAAACTGCTTCTCTATAGCAAAAAAAGAGAAAGAGTCATCAAGCCACCCTCAAGTACACAGAGTAGTGTGGTAGATAAAATTTTAGTACTCTGAAAGTTAGAGCTGGATAAGCAGACTGCTCAATCAGATTCCTTCAAAGAACCCGAGTCTGCCCCATTGGAAAATTCCTCCCTGTTAGCTAAAGTCGAAGAACTACTTTGGCGGAGGTTCTCCTCGGTGCCAATTGTTCGAGGTCTCCCTGGTCTTGATCGAATATTACTACCCATAGGAAAGGGTTCCTAAATAAACAAACAACAAAGTAGGACTTACAGACTGAAAAAACATCCTTCTCCATTGCCAATATTGTAAGAGGAAAGGGCCACAAAAGTAAAACTACATTATAAATTTCAGGAAACAAAAAAAAAAGAAATGCATTGAGCTTGTTTACGCCGTGTCAAGATGACTTTACCTAGGGTGTGCAATGTCGACGCAGATGTGCTTGCAAAGAAGGGCATAGGCTAAGGATTTTTATACTTCCAGTTTGTCAGTGTTATGGTTGGGTAGGTCGGTTTGGTTAGATTGGATTTATTTTGTTTTGGACACTGTATGGGACTCTTTTCCCCCTTCCAGATTTACATTTTTTGATAAAATTGGGCACTCTTTTCCCCCTTCCACTATCGGTTGTTGTATCTCGATACAATGATAAGTACGAGGGGGGGAGGGGTGGTTTAACGAGGCCTCTATTCTTATAAAAAAAAGAAGATGACTTTACCTGATCCCCGGCATTTGGGCCATCAGTATGAAAGAGAATAGGGCGGCAACGTTTATCCTCATTCATCAAGCTTGAATTCTGGAAATGAGCAATAAGAGCAGCCTTTCCTTGGATCCTAGCATAAGCAAGAGTTGCCACCTTTTCGCTATTGAACTTTTCCCACTTTTTGCCATCGAATGCCTAAAAAGAAATATTTGTTCAACCCGATTAGCTTCAATCTATCAAAACATGCAGATGATAGTATCTGCATAAATAACAGAAAATAACGACATATAATCCATGTATTAAACCTTATAAAAAGGAATGATCTGTTGTGGATCGATCATGTTGATGAATGCATAGCCCACATTGCATTTGTTCTGCAGATAATATTTAATAAAATTTAGGGTTAGCAACACATCAAACTACAAGTACATGTAGAATGTCCAAGAAAGAATCAGTTTGTCATGGTTGGAAAACTGTTGATTAACTAATTAAGTTAACTTGCCTTGAAGTCAATTGGCAAATAGATAAAATCATAAGTTCCTCGACAGTGCTCATCAATGGCTGCCAGAAGCATCTTTGAAGTGTACCTGCAAAAATCACCATTTGACTTCTTTTAAGGAGATAATCATATGAAAGAAGGGAAGCCACGGAAAAGAAGAGGAATATTTACTACAATAAATGACCTTACTATTGGATGAAAACAAGCACAGCACCAAATAAAGTATTCAAGTGTACAAACACCTCTAGTAAATTGCTTCAACTATATTACAAGATATGCCAAATTGAATGAATATGAAAATATCTGTCAATTAGTCCCAATATATAAAACATGCAAAACCGGTGGTTCATCAACAGTTACGACTTTTGGAACAATAATGAGATTTTAATCGGAAAGCGAACAACTCAAGACACAAGAAATTAAAAATAAAATTTACTGGAATCTGCAAGAGCAGCAGCTCACATACTTGTTGGGTATGTTTTTAATCATAAGCGTTGTTCTGCTGTCATCCCCACGCATGATGCGGTCAATGTCAAGTTCATATTGTTTCTTATCAGCATTACTAGAATTCAGTTCATTTCTACGCTGTGAGAAGTTTCGAACACGTTCATTAGGAGAATCAAGAGATGTCGGCATTGAAATCATAGGGTTCCTGCCAGGGTAAAGGTGGCACATCTGCTGCACAGAGTGTACCCCACCATTTTTCATCAAATCCATACCACCATGAGAAAAAATGTTGTGGGAAGCAATTTCCACGGGATGTGATGGTGAAGTACCATGAAAACCCATACTTCCAAGAGATCCTAAGTGAAAACCTGAAGTTTCAGGAGACTCCCCGGCATAAGGAAGCCGCCTGTCCCAGAGTGCAGAATTAGGTGGTGCTGAGCCAATATGGTGGTGTACAGGTGATCCTACATTGAACATTACGGGGGGAGCCCTAGGAAATGCAGGCATGTGAGGAAGGCGATAGGCATGAATGCCATTGACAAATGATGGCGACTTTTGCCAAACCACGCCACTTGATGGATGCTGCTGGTGTGAGTTGTTGGTCTTCCGCATGTAATTATTTCCATTAACTGGCAAGCTTCCATTTCCAGATGACCCAAAAACTAGAGAGAATTTATTGGCAACAGAAAGTCAGAGAGAAAGGAAAAACAAGAGAGTTGAAGCCTGGAGCTTAATGAATAATCCAATTCAAGAATAGAAAGAGGGGTTAAAATTTACCTGAAACTTTTAACATAATGAACTAAATTTATCAAAAATATTAACATACTAAATAATGAAAGTTCCCCATGAGTCCCCCAACAGAGTGCAATAAAGATGTAGGAAAACATGTTTCACTGATGTTGATAAACAAATCAACTGAACATACCCCCAGAATTAGATTCAATCAGGTGTCCATTCGAACTTGCTCCGCGAACCTGACTATTGTCAAGTCCTTCGGCCATCATGGTACCACCACTGCTAACCATGTTTGTTATGGTGCTTGGTGAGTTGAGTGCAATACCATTGGCTAAGCTGTCATGGTACTCAGGGAAGGAATGAGGATGGAAACACGGTACCCCTTGGTTAGCATATTTCATTTCATCCATAGAATGGTTGGGCTCCAGAAGACTTATTTTTTTGCCTATAGGTACTCTTGCTGGAGAGGCTAGGTTAATAGGAACCGTGGAACTTCGATGAGGTTCAACAAATGTATTCACGGGTGACTGGATAACTGAACGCAACACCTGGGAAGATCCGTTATCCATGCCACCAGATGCAATTACTCCTGTAGAATGTCATTTGGAATTGAGATGTATGAAGGAACAGAAACAGCAGCTTATAATGAATTGATTAGACAGCATAATTTTTACACGCAAAGCATACCAATGTGTCCAGATGATAACTCATCAAAAGGGCTTCCACAAAGATTAGGTTCATCTTGCTCCTGCTCAGGCTGCTGAATAAAACTGCAAAAGGAACTTCATTTTACCACAACTTACGAAGGCCACAAAAAACACAAGGAAGAAAATAAGACTAATGCAAAAAAGAATATTAGGCATCCAGAAAACTATTGCACATCATTGCCACTTCATGGCAGAGTAAGGCAGAAGCAGTGAAATGACAGAGCCGTCACTTAAAAAGTAACAAAAGATTTTCTCGTTAAAAGAGGAAATTATAAATGTTCCACATTCCTTCAGAAGCTAAGATCAAAAACAGTTTTTTAGAAGCTGAAAAAAGCAGCAAAAGTTGATGATATTACCGCCTAACACCACCTAGACGGCTTGGTTCAAGTTTGATCTGTTTGCCAGCACTGTTGCTCCTATTCAGAGCATTAAGAGCAGCTTCTGCAGCTCTAACATCATAAAACTCGATGACTTTGTGATTATGCATGTTTGGAGCATCACAGATCTGCAATGCAAATTAACATCAATTAGACATTTATCATCACAAATATAAGGGAATAAAAGAAGCTGAAAGAATAAGTTTCTTACTTCTTTAATTTCCCCAAAAGCACCAAATATTGGTTGAAGCTCATTAGTTGAAACAGAGGAATCAAGGTTGAAAACCACCAGCGTCCCTTGATCTACATCTTTTTCACATGCATTGTCCTGTGGTCATAAAATTTAAAAACTAAATAAATAAATAAAGCAGCAATGTTTCACATGAAGATTCATCAACAACTAGACAAAACAAAGGTGGTAAAATCAGTGACAGTGATAACAAAATAGTAAACAGTAACTATCCAGAACAAAATGGTTGAAGCCACACCTTTGGAATTGAATAATGTATATCAAGTTCCCTACGCCTCAATGGCTTATTTTGCAGAGCCCTCATTGCATTTCTGGCTGCCCTTATATCATAATAAGATATCATAACAAACCCACGATGCTTGCAGGCAGTATAAAGAGTTCGGATATCTCCATATTGCTGACAGAAGGAAATAGGTTAGTCAACTAAAATTAGTGGAACATGTAGCAATTCAAAAGGAGTGTAAGGAGGAAAATTTGCTAGCACAAAGTCTCAATAAATAGTATAACAATGGAAAGGGAACACAAACCTCAAAAAGAGTCTTTAACTCTGAGTCTTCAACATTGCTGTTTATGTTCCTTACAAAAAGTGTCCTGGAGGGAAGTTCACCATAGGGGTGTTCACCACCCCCCTGACCGTTGAGATCTGAATTCCTTGGACCCATGGATCCGTGATCATCCCCTTCTAATTCCATTCCTCCGCCACTGCTGAATAGGTCGAAATCTTCTAACTCATCCCCTTTACTGACATGAGTATTAAGTCCCAATTCATCAATCACTCCAGAGAAGAGATCCTCTTCATCAGGGAGGAGATTTCCAATAGTCTGTGCCTCAATTTCTTTCATAGATTTGAGAGGTTCCTCTTCATGGTGTGAAGCAGCTTTACTGGCATACTGACAAGATAGATCATTCCCCAATAATCTCACTGCATAAAGTAAAAGCAAACCAGACCACAAATGAAAATGTATCAATCGTATGGTAATTACAAAAAGCTATGAGTAACTATGAAAAAAAAAGGAAATGCAGCGTAGTAAAATGTCTACTTTGAATCCATCGGATTGAAAATTGCCCTAATGAGTTGGTTGAACCTCTAGCAGAGAAAATAGGAAGGGTGGAAATATTTATGTGAACAGATCAACACAATGGATGAAGATGACATGATTTTTAATAAAACAGCTTCATACTTTCTTTTAGAGTTATGTTTATGGTGGGAAACAACAGTCATCAATCAAGCCATGAGATACATATCAATTAAAGCATCTAATACTAGAGAAGCAGGGAAGAAACAATGCAAACATGGGATGCATGTATGTACATGTTGAAAACTGCCATACAGTTTGATAGACATAGACAAAAATACTTACATTTTCTACTAAATATTTCAGACAATGAACTTGAAAACAGACTACTTTCATGCTGGATCACATTGGCATTGCTGTTGTTTCTATTAAAGTTCACCACTGGTTGCATATGCATATTTGATAGTGATTTTGGATGATGATTCACAGAATTCCATGAAGGCTCAGATAAGTTGGTAATTCCATTCCAACTGGTGTTGAGCTTTCCTTCTTGATCTCTAGCCAGATTTGATGGAGAAGAATGAACCCCTTTGTCTGCAAAGACCAGAAGCTTTTTAAAGACAGGAAGATAACCATGAACAAATTTTGCACAGAAAATAGCCTGCAATATTTTTGTTCAAAATATCTAAGACTTCTAGGTAATATGTTAAAAGCGAACTACTCCACTTATCTTTTTAAGGTATTTAACATTTGTAAGAACAAAAATTATGAATGATTGCCAATATTCACATGTGACACCAACAAAAATTCAATAAAGCAAGAAACATATATCTAAAAGGAATATGCCAAATAAGGGTACGAAATTAATCAAGGATAATTGCTATCTCATAGCACGAACTCATTTTCCAAAAATATCTGTAGATAGTTGAAAGGTGACAATATATTAAGCATTTTACAGAAGCTGGGCGGGGGAATCACTAAAATGGACATCAACTTTTGGCTCTTAATTTTATAAATATGTTTCGATCACTTTTGAAAATAATAGGCCACATGTGACATCTATAATGTATCTGAAGCAAGAAACAAAAGCACTCTTCCTCGAAACCAACATATACTAATTTAGCACAACCGCACATAATTTCATCGATATAGATAACGAATTTCCCAATGGCATTTTAGTGCTTCAGGCAGATGATGTGCCTCAGAACCATCAGTAGTCAAGCTTTCATTAAGAATAATTCAAGCAAATTTCTGCATTTTTTTCACAAATGCTTCAAAGAAGATAACCCACATTTCCATGATAAAACTTGAATTGGAAATACAATCATAAATATATTTAACATTCTGATTGATGGACTCAGGAATCCCTTTGATACAGACAAAACATAACAGTTAGAACCATGCAGTTCGTAGATCAAATTTTTTGATTATTCACTCAATCATAAAAGCTAACTGTGGTTCTTAAATGCATGCCATGTGTCATCACTATGTTGGGAGCCACAGTTTCTCATAGTGATCAAGAGACCGAATTGACCTTCATTAAGTTTAATGATGACAAAAGCTAAAAGTTCCCTCTTATGGTCCAATCCTACTGACCAGAAACTGACAGCCAGTTTAAATGGTCAATTAATTTAATTAAACTGACCAATCTTTTGGATTATTCACTCAATTGTAAAGGTTTAATTATGGTTCTTAAATACATTGCACATGACATCACAAAGTTAGGGGCCACAGTTTCTCACAGTAATCAAAAACCTGAAACAATCTTCATTAATTTTAATGATGGCCAAGCTAAAAGTTCCCTCTTATGGTCTAAATGGTACATGCATTTAAATACATTGATCAACAGCAAACAGAACCAGCAGTTCAGTCCTGTTCTCACCTTGGTTATCAGACATGGTATTTGGCTTCCAAAATCCAATTTGTCTCTGCCCAACATAAGTTGATATTAAAGCAACACGGGAAAAAAACGTTTTTTTGGTACTGGTGACTTAAAAGTTTTATAAAAATACTGATAAAAATCATGTTTAAAGGAGCAAATTCAGGAACCCTGGAATAGCCTTTAAAACGAGATATATGAAAACCCAATAAACTCAAAATACAAATGAAATAATAAAATTGGGTGTATTATTATGCCCAAGAGTACCTCAGGTAGGAAACAAACGTCTTCTGAAAAGTGGGATGATGCAGATGCATTCTTTTGATCCATGATCTCAAATGGCATTGTTCAGCTTCAACGCCAGAAAATCTCAAAAACTAAAAGCTGAAAATTTGTCACTTGAGGCTCCGTTCTAATGCAATCACCATATCCTACAGCATTCAACAATCATCAATTCCTAGTCAGTAAAGTACTAATCTTGCACCTTATTTTTCACAATACAAGAACAACACAAATGCAGGAGGGTTAGAAATTCAGAAGAGATATCAATAAATTAATGCATTAATTCAAATTCTAAACGATTTTCTTTCTCATCTATCAAATATCATAGAAAGGACTGAAGATGACACAAAAGCTAGCTACTTTCTTCAGAAATTGGCAATTTAAAAAGGATTTTTAAGGGAACATAACGGGAGTTCTTTTCTTTTTAATAATTCAAATAGGTTGATGTCACATGAAAAGGAAAGCCACTTACCTACCAACAACCAAACAAAATTTACCGTTTGGTTTCCAAGAAAAGGTAAGAAATTTTAAAAAGAAAATCATGAATCCTAAGTTTTGAACACAGGAAAAGGTGAATTTTACATTAAAAAAAACTAAATTCACAATATTAAAATTCTACTTTCTTTTTTCACCCCAGGCTTTTCTAAACGGGAAAAAATTATGCAACTTGAACCCTAAAAATCAAGTTGTTAAATACCAGATCAGCTACACCTAACTTTGAATTTCTCAAATAATAAACTATTTTCTACTAAATTGCCCTTTTCCCCCACTTATTAAGAACAATATTCTACAAAACTCCTGATCAGAACAGGGAATAAAATTGTGAAAAGAAAAGGCTTAAATTCCAAAACTTTACTAGCAAAATTGAGGTAAATTCTTTAAAAAAACCCTAAAAAATGTCTAAGTTTGACCTAAATAAAACAGAAACTAAGCCTTACCTTTCGAATTAGAATCCTGGAAATTCCGTCTGCAACCTTTATTATGTATTGATGCTCAACAGGAATTTAAATATTTAAAATACAGAGCAAATTCGAGAGAGAGAAAAGAAAAGAAAAGAAATTATAGCATAAAGAAAGAAGAAAGAGCAAGGGATCTCAGCATCTTTTTGCTTCCATTGCAAGCCATTACTCACCACATGAGAGAGAAGATTTTTTTCCCTCTTTTTTCTTCGCTTTCTTCTACGGCACCACAATTACAAAATCATACACGAAATTCAAAAAAAATTATATTCTCTCTCTTTTTGGCAGCTTGATTCCGGGGAGGTGGAAAGAAAAAAGAAATGAAAAACTCCGGCGATCAAAAGAGCTAAATTCCGGCGAGATTTGGTTTCTCGCCGGCCGCTTACAGCTGCGTTTTTTAGAAAGAGAAAACAGAGAGAAAGGGAGAGAGAGACAGAGAAGGTGCTGTGTCGTGTTGTCGTTAGTTGGCTTTGAAAAATGGGAAAAATAAAATAAAGAAAAATGTGAAAAATAAAATATAAATAATTAATTAATTAAATTCCTTAAAACGCAACCGCTTTATTTTTAGGGGAATTTTTGATGGTTATAACGGCGTTACGGTCGGGTCGTGATTGGATATAGAGCTTGAGCCGATGCTTTAAGATTACGGAGAATGAGCTGCCGTTTATTGTATTTATATTATTTTACTAATGCTAATACGAATGTAGGGTGTACTGTTTATAGGGTTAATTTAATCGGTAATTTAATCAAATTATTCAAAATTAAATTAACCAAATTTTATACTTTTAATTGTTAATCGAATTAAAATTTATTTAAAAATTATTAATTGAATCTAGTAAAGTTCGACTAATTCAGTTAATTTTCAAACTAACCAATATTTATTATAAGTTTTTAGATGGCCTAAAGGTCAAATTCATCCTCAAGACCTTAACAAAAAACAAAAAAACGAATTAAGCACTTATAAAAAAATTCATCCATTTAACCTTCAAAATTCAAATTACACTTAATTTAGCTTTTCTATTACATTGACCGTCAATGCCCTCTAACGATCAAAGATAGAAGGACATGTAGCACACTCTGGGAGTGCCACATATTAAATAGTAAAAATTAAAAAAATAAAAATTATTAAAAAATTATAAAACTGTAAAAGGTAAAAGGTAAAAATATTAAATTAATTCAGTTTTTTTATATTTTTTTATAAAAATATAAAATAATATTTTTTTCAAAAAGCTACAAAGTTTTATTTCTTTCAAAAAAACACCCTAAATCCTTAAATCAAACATTGACACTAATTTAACACCGGTCACTCCTCGTCGCAGGAAAATTTTACCATCTTCGTCGTTCTACTACTGTCGTTAGAGCCCATTGTAACCCTTGCACGCAGTCTCATTGTTCGACACCCCTTGCATCACCCAACCCGTTCTCCCTCGATATTTCTTCTCATCAACACTATCGTCTTTCCAAGCATCGTCATCTGTCACATTATCAACAACTTTTATCATCAATTAAACTGATTTGGAGATTTGGGTATGCAAAGTTAGGGTTTAGGGTTAGGGATTTGAAAATTTTGAGATTTTGGAAAATTTTGAAATTTTAGGGTTTTATATTTAAAAAAATATTTTTTTAAAATATACAATTTAAAAATATTATTCTATTATAAATATTTATATATTTTTTAAATAATTAGTACAGTTTTTTTATATTTTTCGATTTTAAGTAAACAATTTTTTTATAATTTTAATTTTTTTACAAATTTAAATATTTTTCAGATTTTTTGATTTTTTAAATAATTTTTTAGATTTTTTATTGTTTTTTTAATTTTAAATATATATATTATAATTTTAAATGATTTCTACTGTTTTTATGATGTGCCATTTCCAGAGTATGTCATGTGTCACTATCTTATTGATTATTTGTGAGTTAATGGTTAACCGTAACGGTCAACATTATAGGTCTAAATTGATCGTAATTTGAATTTTGAGGGCCTGATTGATTGTAATTTGAATTATGAGGGATCAATTGGGTGAAATTTTTTATAAGGGCTTAATTGATTTTTTGATTTAACCAATATTTATTATAAGTTTATGGATTTGTGTTTTTTCTTTGGTTAATTAGATTAATTTGGGTATTTTTTTATTTCGATTAAAAATTGGTTGGTTTTGATAATTTTAATGAGTTTGAAATTAAAATTTAGTTGAGTCTTGTGATAATTTAAGTTTTCAAAATCGTCTTAGTTTTATGATTTAGGAATTTAGTTTAAGGTTTGGAGTTTAAGGGTTTATAATTTAAGTTTTATGGTTTTGGGTTTAGGTCCTAGGTTGATATGATAAGAGATTTAGATTGTAACTTACAAACTTTAAATTTTAACCTTAAATTCTAACCACTATCATTAATCCAAAACCCCAAACATAAACCCTATAAAAAATCTAGTTTACACCGCCAGTATATAGAATAATTACCCTTTAATAATTTTGATTAATCCAATGTATTAACCGGTTTCAAATCAATTTAACCGATAATTAAATTTAAAAAAATCTTTAACAATAAATTGATTAATTAATCAAACTAAACTTGATTCGGTTAATTAATTTGATTTTAATCGAACAATAAACGTTCATGTATATAGACTATAATGGGTAAACTTATTGGCTTGGAAGTAATAGTCCTTTGAAATTTGATAGTTATGATATTGTTTTTATTATGGATGAAGTTTTAAATTTAAAAAAAAAAAATAAAGTAGTCAATGAAATTTTGGTTTAATAGTAAGATTAAGGTTTTGAAAATCTAGAATTTTGGGATTCAAGTTTCATAAACATAATGTGTGGATTCACATCAGATTTATATTGGCTTAAATTTCATTATATAGGACTTCAAGTGTATTATTTCTATTTGTACTCGTACCTTAAAAATAATAATTTGAATGAAGAAGTTTGTTTTCCGTTTAATTTCAAAATTTTCGTTAACATATTTTAAAAGATACTGTATTTGTTAGATTAATCCAATCAATGCTGATATGTTTTCTAAACGATCTATGATTTATTGTGTAATTAATTCAATTAAATAAATATGCAATTATCACAAAATAAAGCAGAGCAAATGGAGAGCCCTAACCCTAGCGTACGATCTCTAAAATTGCACTATGATAACCCGAACGGCCGTCCGCCGGAAGGAGCTGCTCCGACCGTTCCATCGGGTCTGACGGATTGTTCAAGGCTGGACATCATCGGTTGAGTTTGGTGGGATCCCTATTCCCCTTAGCGGAAACCCTAGTGTTGTCCCTCCTAAAAACCCTAAACAAGGGGCGGTATCTGAGGCTGCTTCTGGTGTTGCTTTGGTGGCGAAAAAGCTACAGCCGGCTGTGTGTTTTGAATTCCCTCCGACCCTGGAGAGACCGGGGTCTCCAATTCTCTAGACGATGGAGAGTTTGACCTGCATGGACATGAAGGAGAACAATGTGATGATGGAAACAGATGCAGCGCTGGGTGGTATTGTTGGCCGAGGTGTTGGTCAGGCGGAGTTCTCGTCAGTTACAATACCTTCTTATGCTGGTGCTATGAGGGGCGTCTCTATTGCGTCGCCATGCAATACGTCGCCTAATATAGAGGAGGAAATAGTGGTTAACGCGGACGATGTCAAGATTGATCGTGGCAGTTTGGTTCCCTCTATCCAGTTCTCGGAGATGGTGCATGCTCTTATTGATTCCATAATGAGAACTAAAATTGTAGTGCGTTTACTTGGCAAGATTATAAGTTACAGGGCACTGCATACTAGAATTTCGACGTTATGGGCGCCGGTAGGAAATTTTCAGTTAATTGATCTTGATAATGACTACTTTTTGGTTAAATTTGCACAAGAGGTTGACTATACAAAGGTGCTAACGAGGGTCTATCTTTGGTAGTTATTTAACGGTCCAACCATGGAGTAGAAAGTTCTCTACGTTTGAAAAGCATCCATCGCAGGTCATGGCATGGGTTCGCCTACCAGGCTTACCGTTTCGTTATTACACCAAGGCGCTTTTCAAATGGATTGACGATTTAATTGGCAAAGTGATAAAGGTTGACTATAACACGAAAACAGGCAAGCGAGGGCGGTTTGTGAGATTGGCAGCGATTGTTGACCTCAATAAACCCCTACTACCGAGCCTTAATGTTAATGGGTTTAACCAGAAACTTGAATACAAGGGCTTGTCCTTAATTTGCTACAAATGTGGTGTCTATGGTCATACTCAAAAATGGTGTGGCAAGGCGGAAGCACCAGATAAATCGGATGCGGTGTTGAAAGCTTTTGAACCCCCTAGGGAGGAAGCGGACCTTTATGGTCCTTGGATGAGGCTACGTACAAAAACCATCAGTTGCGGAAAGATAATGTGTAGAAAAAAGCCGAGGGTGGGGGTTACGAAAATGCTAATTCTTCCAGATTTCAGGTGTTACAACAATTGGATGAGGGGTTGGTTTCGAGTAAAAAAGCTGAAGTTCTTACTTCAAGATCTACTGCCAGGCCTAGAGGGATTGGTAGGGGAAAATAGTGGTGGTGAGTAATACATCGTTGGAAGTTGGGGTTCTCAAGGCTCATAATGGTTCGTTGCCACTTGCCAGTGGGTACTGTTATCTCACTAAGAGCTGGATCGAGTAGTGATATTGGTTCTCAATCGCAGCTATCCGGGGTTTCTCCGGTTGTGGATGGGTCTGTGGTCAATGAGGTGCTGGTCAGGTCTGATATTCGAGGAGGTAATCATACGGTAACTTGTATAACGGAGGAAGGTCAGAGAGTGTAGGGTCAGTCGGAAGGTACTATGAGAAACAACGAGAGTTTGAAACTGAGGCGTAAAAAGGACACATCGAGTAAGGGTTTGAAAATCCAAAAAAATCCTGAGTTCAAGGTTCCTACAAAGCCTACTATTTCGGAGTGGATGAATAATGCTCTTGCTAAGCCTAAAGTGGGTCGGGGAATGGCGATTACAGCAGCTGCTACTCCCGGAGATGCATCCGTGGTTGAGCAGCAACCGTGTGATATGGAGGTGTCGTATCAGGGTGAGGGTCAAGCCTCGATTTTGCCTATTTCCCAGCCCGAGGTGAGGAGCCAAGATGGATCGATTGCCACCGTTCCGAGAGTGCATGTTGCAAATACCTTGCAATAAGGTATTTCACCTCTTTGTCGATTATTTAAATGATTAATGTAATTTGTTGGAATGCGCATAGTGTGGCTAACCCTGAATTTCGAAGACATTTTAGGAATTTCATCAGGATCAATGATCTTCAAATTGTGGCGTTGGTGGAACCGCGCATTAGGGGTACACGTGCGGATAGAGTTGTAGTGGGGCTTGGCTTTCCAAACTCGTATAGGGTTTAAGTGCATGGGTTCAGCGGTGGGGTTTGGCTCCTCTAGAGGAATTCAGTTTCAGTTTTTGTTGATAGAATATCAAATCAGTTTATTCATTGCTGGGTGAATATTGTGGATTCGTCAGATTGGTTTTATTTTACCGTTATTTATGCGAGTCCGAATGTATCAACTCGTCATTCTCTCTGGAGTTTACTTGAAAACCTCAACCCTGAGAATGGTGTAGCATGGCTCCTAGGTGGAGATTTCAATTCAACCTTGAGTAGGGAGGATCGTAATGGTGGTGCTTGCAACGGTTCAGGGGTTAATGGTTTATTTTCTGATTTTGTGTTTAATTTAAGGCTCTTTGATGCGGGTTTTGTGTGGCCTAGATTCACTTGGAGCCGTGGTAACTTGCGCAAATGCTTAGACCGTTTCCTCGTCAATGCAGCTTGGTATTCACGTTTTTAGGGCTCTTTAGTGGTGCATTTGGATCAGTTAGGGTCGGTCCATAGACCAATTATGATGAGGACAGCAATGCGCTTGGTTTCGTCTCGTTCTCGCCCGTTTTACTTTCTTGCTTGTTGGCAGGATCACCCTGAGTTTGGCGAGTTTTTATGTTCTTGTTGGTCCGATAACCGAAAAATAGAGACTAATGTTGCTGCTTTTGTTTCTAATGTAAGAGAGTGGAATAAGTCAGTTATTGGGCATATTGAACAGAAGAAACGTCGGTTTACGGCGCGCATCAGGAGTATTGATCGGAAGCTTGAATCTTGCCCGGCTTCTTTAAATCGGTTACGTGGTAATTTAGTCTTGTAGTTTGAAGAGGTACTGAATCAGGAAGAATCTCTATGGTTCCAACGGGCTCGCATACATTGGATTTCCCAAGGCGACAAAAACACTAGGTATTTCCATGTTTGTACCGCTAGTAGGAAGAGGAAGAAACTTGTGACCTCTCTTCATCTTGAAGATGGTTCATGGAGCTCAAGCCAAGATGAGTTGCGCAGGTTAGCTGTCTCTTTTTTCTGCAAGTTTTTTACTACTTCTACTGAGGTGTTGCTGAGTTCTCCTATTTTGGAAAAGTTTTGTCGGTTATCTTCGCAAGAGTTACAGTGGTTATCCTTACAAGTGACGGATCAAGAAATTCGTGATGCGGTCTTTTCTGAGTCCCCTAAAAGCCCCAAGGATTGATGGTCTTCACATTGTATTTTATTAAAAGAATTGGCATCTAGTGGGCAGTGTTGTTTGTGAGAAGGCAAATGGAATATAGGAAATTAGTGGTATGAGTGATTCTTTGAACTGCACTCTGTTAGTCTTGCTTCCGAAGGTGGAAAGCCCGGAATTTATTTCTCAGTTCAGGCCTACCAGCCTCTGCAATGTGCTTTATAAAACGGTAACCAAGATTATTGTCAATAGGTTGAAACCGTTTTACCATCTTGGATATTAGATAATCAGACGAGTTTTGTCCCTGCCAGACTTATCACAAATAATATAATCATAGCACAAGAAGTTATTCACTCTATACGGCTCAAAAGGGGCTCAGTGAGGTAGATGACGTTAAAGATAGATTTAGAAAAGGCATATGATAGGCTAGAGTAGAGTTTTATTGACGACAACCTTTCAGATATTGGTATACCGGTTGAGTTGAGAAGTTTGATTATGAGCTGTGTTTCTTCTGTTTCAACCCAAGTTTTATAGAATAGTTCTGTTTCTGAACCTTTTTCTTCGTCCAGAGGTATCCGACAAGGGGATCCGTTGCCGCCTTATTTATTCGTGCTATGCATGGAGAAGCTTGTTCATGCAATCTAGAATGAGATTGAGGTGGGCAATTGGAGGCCTCGTTTATCTCGACAGGGACCTCGTTTGTTACATCTTTTCTTTGCAGATGATTTGGTAATATTTGCTGAAGCGAATTTAGATCAAGCTGAAGTTGTTCAGAGAGTGTTGGATGGTTTCTGTGCTAGTTCTGGGCATAAGGTGAGTATGGCTAAATCGAATATTTTCTTTTCACAAAATGTGTCTGGTGATTATAGAAGGGATCTATGTCGTATTCTTGGCTTTGGGGAATTGAATGACTTGGGTATGTACCTCGGCGTTCCTCTTCTCTACAACAGAGTAACGAAGGAAACACGTGGTTATATCATCCATAAGATTCGAGATAAGCTGACTGGATGGAAAGCTAAGAATCTTTCCTTGGCAAGTCGTATTACGCTTGTCAAATTTGTGCTCTCAGCTATACCGGCTTATACGATGCAATCGATTCTGCTGTATAAAGGAGTATGTGTCAAGATTGAAGGTCTCATTCGTTATTTTCTTTGGGGTGGTTCGGATGGGAAAAAGGTTTTTCATTGGTGAAATGGGAAGATGTTTGTAAACCTATACCGGAAGGGGGTCTTGTTGTTCGACAGGTATATGCTCAGAATGAAGCTTCCCTTATAAAAGTGGATTTCCGTTTGTTGACTCGTCCAGACCAGCTTTGGGTTCAGGTGCTTAGGGCTAAATACAGTTGGCAAGATGATCTTCCTCTCTCGATTTCTAGATTTGGATGTTTTCGGTTTTGGCTAGGTCTCTTTAAATTTTGGCAAAATATTATGAGAGGGGTTGCATGAATCTTGGGTAATAGTTCTAATGTTCGCTTTTGGTTGGAATCATGGGTCGGAGATCTTGGTCCATTGATAGAACATGTATTTGATCCTAGTAATATTAATTGCTCGGTGGTGGATATGGTTAACGTGGCTGGTGAGTGGATTTGGGAAGATTTTAGTAACATGGTTCCGCCTACCATCTTATTGCATGTTGCTGCTATAAAGCCTCTGTTACGATCGTTAGGGGTAGGAGTGCTGGGTTGGAAATGGGACCCTCTTTGGGAATTCACGATTCGTTCGGCGTATAGTATTAAAGTTTCTACTCCTGGTGTGGTTCATAATAAGGGTTGGAATCTTATAGCCGACTTTAAGGGTTCGCTCCTTCCTTTGGCTTGTCTATTGGGATAGAATTATGACAAATAGAGAGAATGAGTCAGTCGTCATTTAGCGGAGAATGCTAGCTGCCAGTCTTGTGGTGCGGTTGTTGAATCAACTCTTCATATCCTACGGGATTGTCTTTCGGCTTTAGCGGTATGGTCTATGGTTCTTAAGCCTGAATTTATGAGTGAATTTTATTCTTTACCCTTGCGGGATTGGATTAGGTTGAATTTGAGGGGTGAGTGTCAATTCCCTTTCGTTTCTTTGCATTGGGATAGATACTTCGGATATTACTGGCTGCTTTGGCGTCAAAGGAATGAGCTTATTTTCAATTCGGATGATAGGCCGTTTGACTCAATTTTGGTGCGCTGTAGCCGCCTAGTGGAGGAGGTGGTTGCGGTTCGTGCTCGGGAAAGCCATGCAAGAGCCGGTCCTGGGCGTGGTACTGTCCGCGCTCGGACATCTTGGTGGAATGCTCCTACAGATGAATGGATGAAGTTTAATTCCGATGGTTTAGATTTTAGTGTAATATATTTACAAATTTAAGTTTTAACCTATAAACTCTAAAATTTAACCCTAAATCTAAAATTCTATTTACAACTCCTAAATTCAAAACTATTACCTTTAAAACCTTAAACCATAAACAAAATCCCTAATACTAAGTCGCCGCTTACCCTTAAAAGAAATGTAAACTGAAACAGTTAACCGAGGAGTAGACTAGTATTACCCCGAAGAGTACACAATCAGTATCCAACCGCCACCCATTAAATTTTAATTAAATTGGTTGAATATTTTTTTTGAAAAAAATTATTTTTTTTAAAAAAATACCCCTCTTTTAAAATTATTTGAAAAAAATATTTTTTTAATATACATAAAATAAACTTGCGTTTGGCGAAAAGTGAGTTTTGTATAAAAAAAATTTTAATAAATTAATTTTTTTATTTTTTGCCAACCCACTCTATACATAACTCGCGTTTAGCCAAAAGCAAGTTTTAAACTC
Source organism: Hibiscus mutabilis (assembly GCA_019671005.1). Classification (NCBI taxonomy): domain Eukaryota; kingdom Viridiplantae; phylum Streptophyta; class Magnoliopsida; order Malvales; family Malvaceae; genus Hibiscus; species Hibiscus mutabilis. The sequence goes on along the minus strand of CM033735.1, from coordinate 41,818,040 downwards.
GCGCTTGGCCAAACGCAAATTTGCCTTACATGTATTAATAAGAGTGTATTTTTCTAAATGATTTTAAGTAGGGGATATTTTTAAAAAATTAGACAATAAATTTTTTGATAAATTAATTTTAAAATAGACAAAAATAAAATATAAAAAAAATATTTTAAACATGGATTGTAATATCGCACAAAATTGGCAAAATTTAGACACCAATTTTATGTTTAAGGGTTTTATATTTGCATGGCATGTTCTATCTATCTGGTCCCCTTGGCGGGTCTGGGCCTTGACTCCATCGTCCCTGGTGATCAGTCCATCGGGTGTAGCCGGTTTGATTTAGTGGTTTAGGAATTGACCGCGGTTTAAATGATTGCCATTGCTTCACAGTTTTGACACAGACAAACAGAGACGATAGAGAGAAAAAGAAAGAAAAACCGAGAGAAAATATTTATTTATTTATTTTTGTAAAATTTCTCTTTCGCGAGTGCACGAGCTCTGATATTTCATCTGCTGCAATTTATACAGGTTGATAAGGAGATTTAGAGGCTAAGCAGTGAGTTGTTGGTTTTATTGGCAGAAGAAAAGAGGAAGAGGGAAAGCGACTTGAGGTAAAAAGGTGGAAACTGAAGACAGAAATCAGAATTGATTGATTGATGCATAAATCAAGAAGATTGGTGGTGAATTGAGAGAAATCAGGCTTGTTTTGGTCGATTTGATTATAGTCGCAGGGATAATTGGTTTTCTTTTTTAAATGAGAGCCGAGTTGGTAGTTTGAGTTGAATTCGAGTCAGGGTTTTTTAGTTTTAAGGAAATTTGAGAGTTTCAGATGAGAGATCTGAGCTGAAAAACAATTGGCGACTGTAAAAGAAAAAAAAATGACAGATTCGGAGGTATCAATGAAAGGAAATTGTATTAACGGAAGAGGAGGAGAAAGCTTTTCTTCCGGTCACAGTGAGCCGATGGATGCTCGGAACACCACGGGAGGGCAAACCGGTCATTCCACTAGTCAAGCTGCTGCCGTCAGAGGTATAACGGCTTCTTCTTCCGCCGTTTATGGCTTTCATCGGATTCTCAGTTTTTTTGTTTGTTTGTTTGCCGTTTTATGTTCATTTCTGTTTCGTTTCGTGTCTGGAAAATCTAGACCCGGAAACAGCGCGGTGTACGGAGCTTTGGCGCGCATGTGCCGGACCTCTGGTGACCGTCCCTCGCGAAGGAGAGCGCGTGTTCTACTTTCCCTAAGGTCACATAGAACAGGTTTCTCTTCTATTCTACCACATTTTCTTGTTAGTTTTTGAAGTGGATCTTTCCCTTTATCATGTTTTGCTTTCATTTCTATTTCTGGGTTGTATTTTCTAACTATTAATCACAAGTTTATGGTGAATCAGGTTGAGGCGTCTACTAATCAGGTTTCAGACCAGCATATGCCACTGTATAATCTTCCTTCGAAGATCCTCTGTCGGGTGATTAACGTTCAATTAAAGGCTGAACCAGATACTGATGAAGTTTTTGCACAAATGACTCTACTTCCTGAACCTACCGTAAGCTTTGGTCTCTACTTGTTTGTATTTTGTTATGATGTTGAGAAGTTGAAGTTCTGATGAGTTTGTTCTTTGCTCTATCTGTATTTTAGCAGCAAGATGAGAATACAGTGGACAAGGAGCCTCCCGTTCCTCAACCACCGCGGTTCCGTGTTCATTCCTTTTGCAAGACCTTGACTGCCTCGGGTACGAGCACCCATGGTGGGTTTTCCGTGCTCAGGAGGCATGCTGATGAATGTCTTCCACCATTGGTTTGTGTCTTGTCTATGCAGATGTGTAGTTCCTTTTCTTCTTTTCTGTTATGTGATGGTTAGATTGTGATTCTTTTGAGTTTGTTTAACAGGACATGTCACGGCAACCTCCAACACAAGAATTGGTTGCCAAGGATTTGCATGGGAATGAGTGGCGATTCCGGCATATCTTCAGGGGTAATACTCTTTTAAACCTTGGCGGGCCACTATAGATATTTCACTTCTCGTCTCATTAGTACATGTTGATCCCGTTTTGTTTATGTAATTTGGTTCATTTTGTTGATGTGCGTATCAGGTCAACCCCGAAGGCATTTGCTTCAAAGTGGCTGGAGTGATTTTGTGAGTTGCAAGAGGCTTGTTGCAGGGGATGCGTTTATATTTTTAAGGTTTGTATGCTTCCTCACACGTGCTCTGTAATTTGGTGTTTAAACTAAATTCCTAGTTTGAGCTCGAGTAATAATTTGGGAATGACTTGCAACTTCAGAGGGGAGAATGGAGAATTACGTGTTGGTATAAGACGAGCAATGAGGCAGCAGGGCAATGTTCCTTCATCAGTAATATCGAGTCATAGCATGCATCTTGGCGTGCTTGCCACAGCGTGGCATGCCTTCGCAACAGGAACCATTTTTACTGTATATTACAAACCTAGGTATGCGGATCTTGCTACCTTCTTTTGCAGGACTTGTCATTTTTTCCTGTATTGATATGCCAATGCACTCCAAATAGATCACTTCTTGATGAGTTCCCAAATGTTACATTGCTATTTGCCAGAAGAATTTCGTTATAGGTTCTTGTATTTACACTTGCCAATTTTCTGTTATAGGACAAGCCCGGCCGAGTTTATTGTTCCATATGATCAGTACATGGAATCATTAAAGAATAATTACTCAATAGGGATGCGATTCAAAATGAGATTTGAAGGCGAAGAAGCTCCTGAACAGAGGTATAACTTCCGTCTTTCTCTGGGAAAATACTATTTCCTTGTATGGCTCATCGAAACAATTATTTATGAAGTGTCTAGTTTTATAATGAATGAGAGCAACAATTTTGAAGCATGATATGGGAGCAAGCTAAGGGTTTTAATTTTTATATTGCAGGTTTACTGGAACAGTAGTGGGAATAGAAGATGCTGATCCAAAATGCTGGCAGGATTCCAAATGGAGATGCCTCAAAGTAAATCGGCTTAAATGAAAAATAAGTGCTTGAAGCACATTATTTTTAAACTTTAGGTGCTTAAAGTATTTTTTTTGTTAAAATAGGCCCTTATAGTTTTAAAAGTTATAATTTTAGGTGTTCGGCCGTTAAAAAAATCAGTTATCCATTTAAAACGCAACACATGGCAGAAATATTTTTTTTTTAATTATTTTAAAAAAATTAAAATTTATTTTTTTTAAAAAATCCCGAAATTTGCAATAAAGTTCAAATCAGTCCTAAATCCTTAAAAAAATTATATCCTAAATCCTCACCGTTGTTGTCGCTGGCAGCCATCGTCGACTTTACCCATTTGGTCGCCGGACCCAGCCGGCTATTTTCCCCCACCCTCCGTCGTCGAAAATCAGCGAACGATATGTAAATCGAACTATTATTTCACGTTTGACTTTCAATGTTCGGTTGGTATACCGTTTATTGGTTTTCGACGACAGCGAGTGGGGGAAAATAGTTGGCTGGGTCCGTCGACCAAAAGGGTGGGGCTGGCTGCAGCAACGATGAGGATTTGGGGACTATTTTAAAAAGTTCTAAAATTTTAAGATTTTTTCGTAAAATTTTAAATTATTAAAAAATTAATTTAAAGAAATTAAAAATGACCCGTGTCAATTTTGTATTGATTTTAACGGTTTTTTAACCTAGTTAATTATCATGCACCTAAAATTATAATTTTTAAAATTTTAAGTATTTATTTTTATAAAAAAATATTTTAAATACTTAAAGTTTAAAAAAGACATACTTTAGGTACTTATATTTCATTTAAGCCAAGTAAATTTTATTTAATTTGACATGTTTAGGACAGTGAACTAAATAAATGGTAGAATGATTCAACTCGGAATTCTTAAACAATGTTTAAATGCCCCTTACAGGTGCGATGGGATGAGACATCTAACATACCTCGTCCAGAGCGAGTATCTCCTTGGAAAATTGAACCTGCTTTGGCTCCTCCAGCCTTGAATCCCCTTCCAATGCCCAGGGCCAAAAGGCCTCGATCCCATGCAGTATCTTCATCCCCTGATTCCTCTGTGCTTACTAGAGAAGGGTAGGCCCTTTCCGAATTTAAGTTTTCATAATTTATTTTTCATGTAATATCCCATCTAGGAAGATCTAATAATTGAGTTCATGTCTAGGTTCATCCAAAGTTACTATAGACCCTTCAACGGCTAGTGGGTTGTCAACGGTCTTGCAAGGTCAAGAATTCTTGACCTTGAGAGGCAACTTTGCAGAGAATATTGAGCCTGTCAATGCTGAAAAGTCGGTGATGTGGTCACCTGTAGATAATGAGAAGATTGATGTGGTTTCTGCTTCAAGAAGATTTGCTTCAGAAAATTGGATGCCCTCCGGGAGGCATGAACCAACATGCACAAATCTACTCTCGGGATTTGGATCTAATGCTGATTCCTTGCATGGGTATTGTTCATCCTTGGTTGATAATACTTTGAAAAAACAAGCAATAGATCAAGAAAAGAAGCGTGGCTCTTGGTCCCTCAGACCTTCTGGTCTGTCACTCAAGTTGGTTGACACTAGTGCAATGCTGCCAGGGCATGGTTCTGACATGCTTCATCAACCCCGAGGAAATGGTCAATGTAGTGGTTTTGGTGACTATCCTGTACTTCAGGGCCATAGGATTGAATACTCAAATGGAAATTGGTTGATGCCTCCCCCAACTTCTCAGTACGAGAAGAGTCCAGTCCCATCTCGAGAACACGGTAATGGAAAATCTGGAGAAGGAAACTGCAAGCTCTTTGGTATTCCTCTCATTAGGAATTCTGTTGCATCAGACCTCACTGTCTCTCATGTTAATCCATTGAATAAACCTGTCAGTCATTTGCAAGCTGCATCACAGCAAGTTCGTGCTTTCGAGTCTGATCAAAGATTTGAGAAGCCAAACCTCTCACAATTAGTGGATGTGGAGGACTTGTCTAATTTTAATGACCTGGAGAAACAAGCTCATGCACAAGAGATTCAAAGCAAACCTTCTAGTGCCTCAACTAGGAGTTGTACTAAGGTTTTTTTCTTCTCATTGTTGTCTTGATATTGTACGCTTGTTGTTATGAAATCTATAAGTAATTTGGGTCTTTATATTTATTTTCAGGTTCACAAGCAGGGAATTGCTCTTGGTAGGTCCGTGTATCTTACAAAGTTCAATGACTACGATGATTTTATTGCTGAGTTGGATCGATTATTTGAATTTAGAGGCGAGTTAATGGCCCCTAAAAAGAATTGGCTTGTTGTCTATACTGACGACGAGGGTGATATGATGCTTGTTGGAGATGATCCCTGGCAGTAAGGATTCTTGCATTCAGTCTTCGAGACATTTCACTTGTTTAATACGTTGGATGACATTACTGAATTCTTTTTTTTCTTCTTTTATATGATTTAGGGAATTTTGTGCCATGGTTCGCAAGATTGGTATCTACACTAGGGAGGAGGTTCAGAAGATGAAGCCAGGATCGATGAATTCAAAGGGCGAGGATAATTCGGTTTCTACGGGAGGCCTAGATGGAAAAGGAAATGATGTATCCATCAGCATCTAGTGCGGAGAATTGTTAGAGGCTTTTCTTAATGGTTCTCGACTTCTCGGTGATATTCTAGGTGTACATACTCTCCTCACTTGTTTGTTTCTGCTTTGGTTTGCCTTGTTCCAGCATAGGTGAAACTCACTTATTACACAGCTAGTAACATGTCCTGTTCTTGTTTCAGCTTTTTTGTTAAAGATGCATAAGGAGTGCTGTAGTGACATTCCAATCGGTTAGCAATCGGATCAGTCTGAGTTGAAAAGTGACGCCTAAGTCTATAGCGGTAGCAAGTTGATCTTCGTAACTTGAATCAGATATAGATGGCCCGAAATAGTATAGACAAATTTTGGACATGCTGTGCAGGCAATAGTTTAAAATGTCCCCTATATACATAAATTATGGAAACCCGGAATTTTTGAGTGCGGCTACACCCGCCCTTGCTTTTGCAACTCAACCACCCCCCTCCACCGTGTACAGAGGTAGTCATACCGTCGTGTATTCTGACCTGTTAATGTCTGTTAATACATCATCTAATGTTCGAATGAAGCATGTTATTTTGTTGGTTGTCTATCTTTTATATAATCTCCGCAAATAAGCTCCGAGGAGCATTAATGGCCATGTGGCAGATCTAATAAGTGATTGCCATTGAACCAGGCATTAGTGTTTTGCAGGAAACAAGGAGACTTACCATTGCCCAAACCTTAATCTTTTGACAATATTCTCGAGACAAATATCCTTAAATTCTTATAAATTGTAAAACAGAAGGTAATATCTGTTTAATTTATTTTAACCCTTTAATAAGATATACCGTGTACACATGATGCTCGAACTCGGATTATCTTGATGAAATACATCATCCTTTACTACTGAGACCACTTCACTAGATCTCAAATTTTTTGAATATTCATTGTCCCAATTAGATATTTAAATCGGTTGGGATAAAATTTATACACTCATCACTCATAATATTAAAAAAATAAAGTTAAAAAGTCTACTAGAAGTTTTTGTATTATGACTAATCTTTTTAATCACTTTATTATGAAAAAGAAATATTTTAATTTGTATATTTGAAACAGTTAACACAAGACTTATAGTTGATTTTAACAACAAAGTTTTAGTGGTTTAAATATTCAAAAAATTATTCTATTACCTTGACATAGTAGAGTTACGAGAGGTTATCCATGTCAAAATGCTGCATGCTTACATGTTCTTGGTGTTTTAAAAGATTGCATCTTCACTCAAATAGGTGGCTTGGGACAATGATCTCCAATTTTTTAATTAAAAATATAATTAGATTTTTACTTACTTGGATTTCAATTTTTTATTTATTTTTTTAACGACTAATTATATTTTGTTTCAATTAACCCTTTTTACAAACGTTTCATGTCATCAAACTAAAGATTTATGACATAAAAGAATATTATAAATTTAAAATTCGGTAAGCAAAAGTGAGTATTTATGAAACGAGAATCACTATTTTGATACTTTACCCTTTCCTTTTAAGTGTGTATGATACTTTTGGCCACTGAAAATGGAACTTGGCCTTTATGTCCCTCACTTTGATTTCTGTATGGTTCAGTGATTGTTTTCTGCCGGATAAACAATCGACTTGATTCATGAAGCTGATTTGTATGATCACGACCGTTATGCCGAGGGCGGTCGGCTAACTGAGGCTGTTTGAATAGATTGGACGAGGTGATTATTTTCAAGCTTCAAGTTGGAGGTGAAAAAGATTGCCGATATGATGCTTGAGAGTGTATGACATGCAGCCAAAGTCAAGAGGGGCAAAGGTAGAGGGAAGTAGACCTTTTCCGACTGATTTTTTTTTTCATCTTCTCGCATTCTAAAATACCACAAAAAGCTTGCCATTTTTGAGAGGATTCCTCTTTATTGTCAGAACAATATTATGGTGAATGTCAACAGAAACCAGCCCTTGCAGGGCAGATGGAGGGCTCGGTATTCAACCACTGATTAAAAAACCAACTTAATCCCCAAATGCAGTGTCTTAGCTTAGGTTCGGTCAATAGGGTATACCGTATCAAAAACAACTCTAGCGAATGTATGTCGAATTTCCCTGAGGCTTCCTAATGCTAACGACTCATAGTTTATCCGGCTACCTTGCTTTGCTACAAATCCCTTCTCTGCACCCATTGTCACACACTCGAATACCTTGCAAACTTTCAAATACAATGCCAAGGGTATAAATACCTGCACAAGAACCATTACGGAATAACTTCAGCTATGCCTTTTTGGCATAAAACACAAAGGAAATGCGGATTACGACTAGTGGTGACCTATTAATTCATAGATATATATTGTTCACTTCACAATCCTTACTCCCCAATCAACCATTGGTTTCACATATCCAACTAAGTTACTTGAAAATGGAAAGATACTTGTTCCAGATTTCAACCTCAAGAATAGCTTTAAATTGGTGAAGAGAGCAGAAAATAGACATTGCTTACTAACATCTGATGCGACAAATTATACGATGTTTGCTCAGGTTCAGTGTTGATTCCATGTTAGTTTTATCATGGTGTGTTCTCCATAAAACCGAAGATAGAAGGCAAACACGAAAAAAAAAACGCTTACCAGGTTTGAAAATGGGGCTTGAGGGTATGCTAACATTGCTTGAGCGACAAAATGCTCATCTGTCATCTGGCCTGAAATGCTTTTAACGGATGCAGCAAGATCCATCACCTCATTTACTAATGTCCGATTCTCTAGACTCTGTGGTTCGGATAGCTCATGAAAGCTACTATTGTGAGGTTTCTTGATGTTTTTGGCTATATTTATAGCTTCGGATATATCTCCACCATTGTGGACGGTAAGGCTAAATGCAGCAACAACCAAAGGATCACTAGGTTTGTCCGAAAGTGCTTTATGGAACGCTAAAATTCCAACCCTGTTAGAGCAGTAAGAAGACACTTTAGGGATAAGTGGCCTCAATAAAGTAAACCCGAAAAAAAGGACCTTTCTACAATTTGTCTAATTGACCATCACCGAGATTCCAGAATATTGACACTGCATTATACTGATGGAAGGGATTTTAGGATTTTCTTCTCATTTAAATCTTACCATAAACTACTGTGGCATGGTCTGTTTGGTGCTAGAAGTCTGTCCAATTTAGAAAATAATGACTGCAAACAGATTATCAGAAAATTAATGGGACTCCATACCTTCACATTGATACAAGTAACTTAGTAAACCCAAGCAAAAAAAAAAATACAGAACAAAAATTACCAAGAGCATATTAGATCCCTTATCACGCCTCCGAAAACCATTATGAACAAAATATGCTGCCTGTAAGATGAAGTTGCACCAACATTAGTATCAAATTGACTAGCATGACAGGAATATCAATTTTCAGTTCTGTACCTGAATTGGCAGCAGTATTTCTAGGAGTCCGAATTTCCACAATAATCTCAAAGATGCTTCTGCAGAACCGTATGCCATCATGTAGTTCATTTCCATCAGAAGCCTTGACTAAACATTACCATTAGTGAATGAGATCAGCCAGCAACGTTTTCACTTAACTTAAAAGCCAGGAAACCTTGGAAAGGAACTTTCTGTATACCTTATCCAGTCTCAATATCGAGGAAGATAGATTTTTGACAAAATGAGTTGTTTCCCTAGAAAAGCTAAAGCCTAACCGGGCAGCAATTCTTACTGCACGTAGTATCCGAGCTGCAAAGTGTATGGGGCGAGGTGTGATTTTCTCAGTGCGTAAAAACAGCAGAAAATAGCAAGGGAGTTGCTATACTATAAGATGAAAAGCAATTGAGCTGAAACTCCATATAATAAACTCACCACAGTCCTCTTGAAAAGAAGTACTTGCAGGAATCACAGTTCGTACCTAAATTATCAGAAGAGAAAGGAGAATGTGAATTAATTCTAATTTCTAAAGCAACTATAGGAACAACCACCTATGTTTACTTGGACTCGGGTGTGAGAGTTGGACAAGGGTATGTACACAACAAAAGTGTGTTCATTTCTTTCTAAGTTTTTCCATCTATTTGGAGGGTCCTTGAAAGGTCATGTCTTCGGACCCATGTCCTTCTATGCATTGAACACAAGTATTTTATGAAAAACAAAAGAGTTGTAGCAACATGGAGTTAACCATAATACATACTTTAGCCTTTTTAATATCTTCAATTCCTCCCATGTAGTCGTAAATTATCCTTGCATATGGATCAAACATTAGCCTGTAAAAAAAGATAGGTGTCTTAGATAAATGATACTATGAACACTAGAAATTAAAGGCATAGGATGTAAATAAAATTGGAACAAGTTGCAGTACATATCATAAGTTCAAAATGCCATAAAATTAACCCGTTAATTGTAAAATCTCGTTGCAAACAATTTTTCCAACGAACAAAATCATTCTTGTCAGAGCCAGCAGGTCTTTCAATTTCATAGGTCAGCCCCCTACCATAATTCCGTGCAGACGTGCTGAAACTTGAAACCTAAATTGTAAGGAGAATTCAGAACACAAATAAAGCATTAAAAAAGAAAAGCAGCAAAAAAAGTTGAAATAGTTAACCTACGTTAACCAGTTATCATCAAGAAAAAATCAACAAGCATAAAACTGGAAAATTACAATTTTGAATCGATGCCTCCAGAGTTCATAAAAGTCAAAGATAAGATAACAAAGAACAAACCTCCACTATTGTATCATCGACGTGCACATGGCATATTGGAAACCGCCTTCCTACTATTTCGCACTGTGAAAATGTACTCACAACCTGAAAATTTTGAACAACAATAGAGAATAAAGGGATTATGTTTTTTGGTATCAATCAGTCAGCATACCATGCTTGCATTGAGATATGCATGAAGTGTTAACATATCCAATGCTAAAATTATAGCTATTAGCATGCCGATTCTCCAACAAGGATTCGAGTAACATCAAAATAACCATAAAATAACAACCAAAACAAGATTAAGAACAAAAGTTAGCTATCAACAACAGCAACCTCTCTGAGTTGTGCTGTAGTAATAACATCAAAGTCCTTTGGTGTTCGCTTCAAAATAAGATCCCGAACGCAACCTCCTACAAGGTAAACCTCATATCCTACATGCACAAGAGAAAGTCCTAAGATATCCAAACCTATACAAAAAAAAAAAAAAAAAAGTTTCATTCCCTCACATACAGCAATGGAAAACATATATAATAGTACCTTTTCTTTTGAGCCCATTAAGAACCTTCCTTGTTGGCTTGGAAATCTTTGAAGAGCTAATTCCAAGATCCTGAGAATTAAGCTTCTTCCACTGCGACAATTTGCTTCCTTCTCCACTCACTTCAAAACTCATGATTTCAAAAAATAAAATTGAATGTTATAAGCAAAAGGGGGAACATTGAAATTCAATAAAACAAAAGAACTCAGACATACCGTTCTTTCCTGGAGAAAAATGAGAGCTTTCACTGTTTTCATCTTTGATAAAAGCTACTGGTTCATCAAGCGTATCGATTGCAGCGACGGAACTCAACCGAATCTACAAATAAATTATTAAGAGAAGAAGTAAAATGAATTAACTCGAACCCGTGTAAGAAAGAACAGATTAGTGAAAGAGAACCAAAATAAATGCATAATTACTTTGCGAAAGCAGTGGAAGATGGGAGGACGAAGAGAGAAATGGGGCTTGCAGGCGAAGGTTAACCCAGAAACCGCCATGGGTTGTTTACCATGTCCTGATGATGAGGATGAGGTTAGGCCTTAAACCCTAGCCAATGGTTCACTAAAGCTGAAAAGGGGTTTAAGAATTAAGATGAAAAAAATGGTCTTTAAAGTTGAAACACTTAAACGGTAAAAATGAAGGTCAACGAATTTAACCAAGTGTACAGCTTTTAGCCGATAATATTTAGGTTGAATTAGGGTTGATGATGAGCTTCACTTACTCGGAAGCTCTTTGGGCTCGTTTAAATCTCAGTTTAAATTAGCTCGATTTGAGTTCGTACTATATTTGATACATTAACAGTCCGAATTAAGCCGACCTAAATCAACTCGAAAAACTTGTAAATAAGCATGATATATATACATTTGTATGTAGAGCCGTTTTTGAGATTTTAATGGCATAAAGACAAACTTAAAAATTAGATTCTTACTAATAAATATAAAAAATAAATTTAAAAGTATGCCTTTAATAACAAATATTAGATAAAAAGTGAATTTCTAATAACAAATATTGAAAAAAAAATGTTAAGAGTATGTCCTTAATAAAAAATATTGACAAAAATTATACCCCTAATAATAAGTATTGAAAAAACTAAACTCTTAATAGTAAGACCCTAATAACAAATATTGGGGAAATATTGACCCCTAATTATAAGTATTATAAAAATTGGCTCTCTAATAACATATATTGAGAAAAAATTAGAATCCTAATAATAAATATTAGAAAAAATAAATTTTAAGAGTATGTACTTGTAATAAATATTGAGAAAAAATTGAGCCTTTAATAACAAGTGTTACAAAAATTTGGGCCCTAGTAAATAGTATTAAAAATAATTAGACTCTTAATAAAAAATATTTAAAAAATTAAATTTTAGAGTAAATATCTAAAATAAGATTTAAAAATAAGATCATAATATCGAATATTAAAAAAATTGGGCCATGGGCGAGCGCCCCTCTTGCCCATACCTGGGGACAGTATTGCTTGTATGTTTCACTGTTGTTAACTTGTTATCATGGTTAAATGATTTAAATCTCCTTCTCCTTCTAGACTTGTATAATTAAAAAATGTATCATTTTTACTTATGGACTTCAAAAATAAATATTATTTTTTTCAAATATATTTTCACATGTTATTTTTTAAAAACTCCAATAAAACTATTTAAAAGCAATTTGAGGAAAAGCAACAAGTTGAGTTGAACCCAAACTGTCCACTTCGAGTTCGAGCTCGAGCCGAGCCAGCCCAAGCTCGGGCTCAACGATAAACTTAAAAAAGATAAATAATTGAAGAAATACAATAATTAATGACCAAATTGTAAAACAATGGAACTTAATCTTTCGGTTTTTTCAATTAGTGAAATTCGAACTAAAAATTACTCACTGTTCAAGCCGACTCAAATAGCTTAAAATTTTAAAAATATTTTTAAAATTGAATATAATTTTATTCATCCAATAGTATTAAAGGAAGTAAGATAAAGGGGGGTTTATGGTTTGGGCTAAAACGAACTCAGTCCTTAATTTGATCCATATCCTTAGTCGTTTTAGGCCCACATTCGGTTTGCATAGTAGTTTGAAGCCCCACAAGGCAGCAGATACCAGAGAGGAAACACAACTTAGGTCCAACAAATTGTTTACTGCATAAAAAATAATAATTTAAGAATTATTATCCCATGCACGGCATGTAAATTTTTGTTTTCACAAACACCTTAACTTTAAAGTTTAGAGTTTTAGTTTAGTTTAGAGTTTAAGAATTTTAGTGTAAGAGTTTAGAATTTAGGGGTTATGAATAGAATTTAGGGTTTAGGGTAATATAGTTAGGGATTTAGGTTTTAACCTATAAACCCTAAATTTTAACAATGAACCCAAAATTATATCAACAACCCTTAAATTTAAAATTACTACATTTAAACCCCAATAAACCATAAACATAGTCCCTAAACCCTAAAACTAATGCTTGTACATGGAATAATTATCCATAATTTAATCAACAAATGAATATAAGTAAAGTAGTAAAAGATTAAGGACTTATATCCAATACACTAGTGGTGGAAACTTTTAGTTTCCATAACCGATATAGTTTTAGGGTTTAGGGACTTAATTTAGGGTGTAGGTTCAAGTGTATGGGTTTAGAATTTAAGGGCAATTGATAGAATTTGGGGATTAGAGTTTAGAGGTTAGAGTTTAGGTGTTAGGGTAATATGTTGAAGATTTAGGTTTTAACTTATAAACCTTAAATTTTATTTACAATCACTAAATTCTAAACTACTAAACATAAACCCTTAAACCATGCACTCTAAACTAAGTCCCAAAACCCTAAAACGAAAGTGCTTGTAGGGATGAGCATGGGTCGGGTTTTTGGCCCACCAGAACACGGCTAAAAAATAACTATCCTAAACCCGACCTGAGCTATTAAAAAAATCAATTTTAGGGACCTAATTGTTAAAAAAATAATTTTAAAGACCAAATTGTAAATAAAAAATTTAATTTTATGGACCTAATTATAAAAAATATATATATAAAGAGGGGTATTGTTACAAATATTTCTAAAAAATATAAGGGAAAATCACGCTTTTAGTCCTGGGTCGGATCAGGTCAAATTTTTTCTCCCTAAACCCCACTCTTAAGGTTTAGGACTTAAGATTAAGATTTAAAATTTAATTTTTTAGTGCTAAAGCATAGAAATAAACACCGAAAAGAGAAAAAAAAATCTGTACTTAACTTAGAGTTGTGGGGAGCATTTATTATGTGCCTGAGAGAAGGGTTTTCACCACATTATTCTTGAACTCGATAGTATGGAGGCTTTAAAGATTCTCTGCCTGACACTGTTACTTGCAGTCAATCCACCATGGTTGCTCATCTCAATGCTTATCGCAAGAGGTCATGAGTGGTGTGAATTCAACATGTGACACGTTCTGTGAATAAAGTAGCCGATGGGTTGCTAAAGTAACTTCTTCGGAGACTTGATTTTATTCACCTCTGTTCACCTTTTGTTGAGGTTTTATCTTTAATTCACAATGACATTTTAGTTTATTGTATGTGCTACTATATGCTCTTTTCCTTTGACTAAGCTTAAAATTTTTTTTAATGAGACACGTGGTAGTACCTCACTTTTATCTAAAAAAATAATATTTATTACTCCAAATAATGATTGTTCTCCTCAGTGAATTCATGTTCAAGTATTTTTATGCACATCATACAAGTATAACGGTTTGAATTTAGATCTCAAATATATATATATATATATATAATTGGGCAAGGAGGGTGCGAAGAGTACTCTTCTCACACCTATCCCGTCAAGAATTTTCATCTCTATCCCCGCTTCATGACTCGTTGCGAATACAAAATCTAAAACAATCCCTGTCTCGCAACTTGCAAAACTAAAATTATCTCTGCCTTATTACCCACGTGGGTCCTGAAATCCTCCCAATCCCTTCTTTATTCACCTTGTGACCCTTTCATATAATATTTTTTTTATAAATATTAGTTAAAAATATAAATTAAATTTGTTATGAAAAAAGTATAAAATGTCTGTCATTCAGACTCCCACCACGTATGTAAAATTATTCTAACTATCACAATTTTAAAAAAATAATAATATACGAAATTAAATTTTGTACAACAAAAAAGTTTAGACTAAAAAGACACTAAAGTTTATTGTAAAGTACCGGAAATAGCACAAATAACATGTAAAATAATATTTCAATTGATGTAACAAATAAACAATATAGAAAGAACTAAAAAGAAAATAACAATTAGAAAACCTTAAAAATAAGGACAAATACCGATAGAATCTAAATAACATACAATATTAGAAAAATAAAATTAAAAAAAAAAGAATAACTATGGTGATGAGGAAATAAACCTTAAAAAAGGCTTAACGACAAACAACAATAAAGAAGAAATAAAAAACATAAATATTATATATATATATATAATTTTCATAAATATTTCAAGATAAGTCAATATAAATTATTTTAAATTTGATTATGATTGAAAATGATACATTGAAAATATTTATAGATTTGATTTGATCAATTTCAAATTCAATTGTATATATATTGAATTTTTCATTAATATCCCAAGAGAAGGAGAAATTACTAGATAAACCCCGTTCACCACGTCATCCGTGGTCTAACCAATCAGGTTCGTCCATCTCAAAATAACTACTTAATAACTACCCACTCTCTAATTACATGTAGGAAAGAGATGATGATTCACCTTGAGAAAAAATGAGATGGATGGACCTGATTGGTAGGGACCACAGATGATGTGGTGAACAGAGTTCATCTAATAATTTTTTCAAGAGAAGTGAGGATGGGACGAGTACAAAGTCATATTCACGTTTTTTCACCACCTACAACAAATTTAATTTTTATCTTTATCCTCATCCTACAACTCGCAAAATTTATATGCATCATTATCCAATTGAATGCGAAGTAGAGCAAATGCATGCTAAACACGCCCCATTGATATCTTTATGTGTGTATGTTTGTATATGCCTATGTCTATGTCTATGTCTATGTCTATGGCTTGAAGTCCCAGAAATTAATACGTTGAAAAAGGATAATTGACCCGCATCACGCGTAGACGAGTAGTCACTCTCAAATCTCACTAGATACCCCCAACCCCAAACCCTTATTTTCTTTATTTTTCCTGTTCACCAAACACCATTTTCAAACTTCCAAGTCAGTACTTACGGTTGAATGTTTTCCACAGACAGATATTATTAACTGTTGTTTGATTGTTTTGTCCCACCCCTTTAACTTCTTAATAAAATTTGAAGAAAAATAATAAATCCATATTTTGATACTTCTTTACCCAAAAACAGAAACTCAAAAACAAAAGTATAATTGGTCCTTCTTAATAGATCCATGTTTTGTCCCATTGATTACAGTCGTAAATGTCGGCAATGGCAAAACTTTGAACGCCCTATTACCACAATGACAGGTTTAAATGCAGATATATGGAACATTGGATTTGGTCGATGATTATTCAATATTCATGGCAGTGTGTGAACATTTGAAACAAAATTCAAAGATATCGTAATAAAAAGAAAACCCTAATAACTTCGAATATGTTAAACTTAATAGTAGGTCTCATTAAAAATTTCCGTAAATTTAATTGGAAGAAAATAAGACTCAACAACTAGGGAATACGAAGCAAAAATCGACTTTCACAATAACTAATCTCCTAGTGCAGCCTTACAAACAAGAAATGAACCACATCATCTAGACAGTATAGACCAAATTCACTTCAATTACTGTTGCACAGAATCTAGAGGTGGATTATTTGTGAAGAACTCTTAGTTTATTATCCCTATATTTCTAAGTGAGTATCAAATACGAGTATTCATTATCCTTATATTACAAGTTGAGCAATGCTCGACTTGATTCGATACTCGATAAGTTTGATAAAATTTTGTTCAATTCGTGTTCGTTAAAAAATTTATTGTTTGACTTGACTCGTTAAGCTCGCTAGATTTTTTATCCTGATTTTTTAATTTATGTAAAATCTAGTAATTATAGAATATACGAAGCAATTCTAAAATCTAAATTATAAAGTAACAATCCACATGTACAATAAACTAACATATTATTAAAAAATTAACGAATTACTTACGAACTTATCGATTCAAGTTAAATCTTGTTTGACTCAACTTGTTAAGATTTGAAGTCAAACTTAAGTTCGAATCAAATATTAACCAATTATCGAATTTAAACTGCTCGTGAACCGCTTAACACCCTAAATACGGTGAAAGGGGTTGACTCGTACGACGTCTGATTCCAATATAAAAAAGCATCGCTGGGGACGATTCAGGCCTTGTCGGAGTGTGGAGGGAGGGGGCCGGTCCAATAAGACCTCATACTTTGCTTACAAGTGTTAAAGTTGTACACGTACCATTCAACTATTTAACGGCTATAGTACGTACATGTGCAATTAAAGGGCAACCGTAAAGCTTGAAGTGTGTGTATATATATAGCTTTTATATACAAATATTTTTTTAATAATTAATTAGAAAAATAATCACAAACTTAATTATTTAAAAAATATCCTCTTTCTGTTCACGTAAAACAAATTCGCACTTTACACAAAGCGATTTTTGAACTCGTGTCTTGCACACAGCGAGTTCAGTTCTATATGGACGAACTTTTTCGTTCCTCTCTTTTAATATTTGGAAAAAATCATTTTGTGTAGAACGAGTTTAAAAATCACTTTGCGTAGAATTCGAGTTCGCCTTACGTGCAGGGACGAATGCAGAATTTATGTTAGGGGGCGAACTTATAAAATTTTAGGAGTGGCAAAATAGATTTTCATTAAGAAATACATAAATAATTTCTTAAAAATTTCTAAATCATATAGAAATTCTAAAATTTTAGGAGATGACTGCCCCTCCAACCCTCTTTAAGTCCATCCCTGCTTACGTGAACTGAAAGAGAGTTATTTTTCTAAATAAACAAGTTTAGGGGTTATTTTTAATTAATTATTAAAAAGGAATATTTATATAAAAATAACTATTTATATAAAAATCCTATTTTGGAAGTTGAGAGGAAGAGGAGGGAACGATGAATATTCTTTAATCAACTATCAAAATAGGATTCAGTGTCTCTAATCAACTTATGATTTTCGATTTATTGAGTGAATCGTCTTAAATCACCATTCTCAACAACAACTCAAGATCTAAAACAATATGACTCGAACCATATCTATCTGCAATTTATGTCGTCTTAGCTCATTGAATTTGCAATGCAATGAAGAGAAATGACGGAGGTATATTTCCCCACCCCACCCCTAATTTTTTTACCTTTATTTTTCTATATAAATTTATTTTAAAATTAAGACTAAAAGGTCAAATTTGCCTCTTAGTAATCCGAAATTAGTAATATTGCCCTTACTTCCCCCCTTCTCCGTAATTTTGGCCTCAAAGCCGGCCAATTGTAGCAATGTTGTCCTTTGACCAATTTTGACCGTTAAATGCTGAAGCAACAGTTAATGATGCCAACGGAACAATTTTGCCCTCGAAGTCATTAATTGTAATAATTTTACCCTTGGTTTATTTAATTTTTGAATAAAATTGCATAAATAATATGGTTTTTAGAGTTGAACTTTAACAAACAGAAAATATGAAAAATCGATTAACAAATTGATGTAAATATCTTTTGGGTCATTGGTAATTTTAAAAATAAGCAAATGAGAACTCTCACAAAAAATCAAAATATTCTTCAATTTTTTTAAAAAAAATCTATAAACTTAATAAAAATAAATAAGGTATTCAAAAAAACTATTGAAAATAAAAATAATATAAAAATATTTATAAATATAAAGTTATAAATATAATAAAATCAAATTTTCAAAATATTTATAAAACCCATTGAAAAAATCTTTGACTGTTTCTAGTTATGCTAAGCCAACTAATATTCCTTGAACATATTTTCAATGAAATCGTCCATCCATTAGAGTAGTGATAAAACTTATCAAATAAAATATAAGTTTAATGTAAAAAAGCAAAAGAAAATTTGATGAACTTGTTCAAATTTTTAATACTTTACAAATACTTTTAATTTTATATTTATATTTTATTATTTTATAATTTCTAATACATTTTAACTTTTACATTAATTTTTAGTTTAATAATTTTTTAAATATCTTATTTTTTTTATTAAGTTTATAGATTTTTAAAAAAATTGAAGAATATTTTGATTTTTTGTGAGAGTTCTCACTTTGCTTATTTTTAAAATTACCAAGGACCCAAATGATATTTACATCAATTTGTTAATCAATTTTTCATATATTCTGTTTGTTAAAGTTCAACTTAAAAAAATAAATTATTTATTCAATTTTATTCAAAAACTAAATAAATTAAAGGTTAAATTGCAGCAATTAATGACTTCGAGGGCAAAATTGCATGAATGACTTCGAGGGTAAAATTGTTCCGTCAGCTCCGTTAACTGCCACGTCAGCATTTAACGGTCAAAGTCAGTCAAAGGGCAACGTTGCTGCAATTTGCTGACTTTGAAGGCAAAATTACAAAAAAAAATAGGGACAATATTGTTGATTTCGGATTATTACAAAAGGTTAGAGCAAATTTATTTTCATACCGAAACACTAAAGGTTAAGTTTTAAGTTTTAACCTTAATTTTTAGTGTTAAAATATAAATAAAGATACAAAAGGTACAAATGATTTTTGTTATGCTATTTAGTGTTCTTGTTTTAATTTTTGACAATAAAATCTCTTTGATCTATTGAATAAAAAACCTAAAAAGTAATTCCATTTCCATTAAGACCACTAGTACGCACAAGGAGAGAGCTAAGACCAGTCAAAATAGAGAGAGAGACTTTTTGCATGGGAAAGAGTTAAACGAAAGATTTTTACTACAAATTTTAACGACCCTGTCTTGCTTGATTCTCTATTTCAATCTCCTCCTGCCTTATATAATAAACCTATGGCATCTTTGTTCCTCCTCCTAGACCCACTTTCCTTCAATTCTGCAGCTTTCTTCTTTCATCTCACTCTCTTATGGCAGCTTTTCCATACCACTAGTACCCTCTCCTTTTTCTTCTCGACTCCATTTACTTTCCGGACATGTCCCCCACCAGACCTTCTTCCTTTATCTGGGATGATGGAAACCACTTCAACTCGGATTCTTTGTCTCAACTTTACTCACCTGACTACCTTTTCCATGACTCGCTTCTTGTCCCTAACCGCCGAGAGAGTAGCTGCGTTGTTTATCTCAGTGATAATGAGCCATCGATGGGTAAAAAACAGACCACCGGCGGTGGAGATTCGACGGTGGTGGTGGATAAGCTTGAAAAGGGTGAGCAAGTCACTCAGAAGGGGTGTCTTGTCAGATACAGGGAACGGCGGAACAGAAATGGGACAACCTTGAATTCTGCTAAATCAAAGGTACGCATAATGCGTTGTGGCTTCTAAGTTCAAAGTAAAATTCTTAAGCTTTTCATTTTTCAATGATTTCTTTATTTCGATTAGGATGTGAAGGGAGTGAAAAACAAGTGCAATAATGGCATAAAAAGTGAAAAGAAATCTCCTCAAGAGCCTCCGACAGGTTTCATTCATGTAAGAGCAAGGAGGGGCCAAGCAACCGACAGTCACAGTCTAGCAGAAAGGGTACTTTTAAGGGTTAAGTTCATCAGATCAGACATTAAAATCCCGTTAGCTTCTTCCATTATTGATTGTTTCGGCAAATGGATTTGCAGGTAAGAAGAAAGAAGATCAGTGAGAGGATGAAGATATTGCAATGTCTGGTTCCAGGGTGTGAAAAGGTATGCACTTCAGTTCAGTTCATTTGTCTTAACTGTGTTCTAAAACAAATTTTCCAGACAACTTTCATGTTGTTGTTCCATTACATGACATGAACATAGGTTACTGGAAAGGCCCTCATGTTGGATGAAATTATCAACTATGTCCAGTCCTTGCAAAATCAAGTAGAGGTATACAAAATTACAAATCAATAATCACTCTTATTTACAGTTAATTAAGTATCAAATAAGCAGTAATTTTGTTTTTTCGATGTGTTTTTTTATTATATAGTTTCTGTCAATGAAGCTTGTTTCTGCGAGTCCCATGTTCTATGACTTCGGTGTGGACCTGGAAGCTTTAATGGTGAAACCAGAGGTAAAAAATAGGAAATAGTTTTAGTTTATGTATTGTCAATGTAAAAGGCCATTAATTTATTACAAAAGCTGATGAAAATCTTTGTCTCTGAGACTCTGACATGTATAATTTTATTTTAGAGAGTGAACAGTGAAGCATCAACAACAACAGCAGTTCTGCCATGTCTGCAACAAAGCAACCCCACTCAAGCTTCAGCTTTTGTTGATTCAACCACCGCCACCTTTGCCCCATCTCTTTTACTTCACCAGGGCCAAACCCCCATTGCCTTCTCTCACCCTCAGGTCAGTATACATACATACATATATATATATATATATTTGTCTTTATTAATCGGTACGAGTTTATATTTGATACGAGTATATTCAATATATATATATGAAATAAGAAAAAATATGTATGTATTGTGAAGAAGTTGACAACACATCTTTTTCAGGATAATGGAAGTGTATTATGGAATGTGGAGGACCAGAGACAAAAATTTCTTAATTCATCCGGGTTCAACGACAACTTGTGTTCTTTCCATTAAGTACTTAATGCAGTGAGCTGTCATATATACATATATTTATGGTACTAATAAGTTCTAATGTTCGGTCTTATTTCTATTACTATTATTATTTTTTATATATCCGTATTTAACATTACTCCGAGCTAAGTCATACATGCATGTATTTGATCATAAAATTCGAGTTCCGAATACAAAAAAACTACTCTTGCGTTGGTTTAATTCATAGATTAATTCTTTGTTCCAGACTTTTGTTCTCTCTTTTGGATTTTATCTTTCCAGCACACTTGCAGAGAGGATAAATCAAAACAAGGCTCATTTTTTGAAAATTAAGCAACATATCTGAAAACATGAATGGAAAAAAGGGCAGCCAAACATTAATGGATCCAAGAGAACAAAAATAAGACCAAATCTTTTTGTAGATTCCTTCTTGTCCATTTTGTATCTCCCATGCACAAAGTTACTTAACCCTACGTTGTCTGCGAAACTAGAAATTTATAAGGGGACTAAAATGAAATTTAAAAAAATTAAAAATTTATAAAGAGCCCAAAATAAAATTAAAAATTTTAAGGGATTATACTAAGATTTTACAAACTTTGAAGGGACTATAAAAATAATTTTACCTTTTTTCTAAAAAAATTATTCTATTTCTAATAAAAAAAGTTGGCGGGGACCAAACCCTCTAACCCTTAAGTTTCGCCCCTGCATGGGTAGAGCCACCCATTAATAGAGATGGTCAGATGACAACCAAATTTTTTTCGGGACAATATATATATATAATTTATATATAAAAATTTAATAAATAAATAATATTTATTTATAAATAATTGACACATTTTAAATATTATTTAAGAAAATAACCCTCTTTGACATAATATTTTTTGGCTCTAGCCCTGCCGTAAAGCTGGGTGGGGGATGTTTTTTGATAAGGGCGGGGATGTTATCATGTAGTACAAATTATCATAATATAAAAATTCACTTTGTAAAAAGTTGCCCCCAAATACTTTATTTTCACATTACTTGATATGTTGGTGCAACAATCGAAGAAGTATATGATTGTTTTAAATGAAAAGTTATTGGCCATGACAATTAGCAGGTAGTTAATAATTAATAGTGGATTGTATTAATTGATAACGGATAACTGATTGCATTAGTTTATTTGACTAGCGGATTGCATTAGCTGATTGTATAAAAGTGTTTGGTAAAATTAATTGATAGCTGATTGATTATTTGATAAAGTAAAATGACATATAAAGACATGATTATATTCGATACTTGTTTAAATAGTTTAATAATTATTAATATTTTTAGCCAGGCTTTGCAACATTTCCAAACTGCAGAATCCCCTAATGTATCCCTTGGATTTGAACGTGCCTATTGGATTGACGGTACCAAACGTGTTTTCACTATCAAGAGCGCGTATCGACTTCTCTCGTGCGATCAATGGAATCCCCGAGATCCTAAGTGGCAGCTGATATGGAAATTGGGAGTACATGAGCGTATCCGAGGCTTTCTATGGTTAGCTGTGAAGGATAGAATCCTATCAAACCACAACCGTTGTCAAAGGGGTTTGAGCCAAGACTCATCTTGTCCTGTCTGCGGCGCCCAGGAAGAAACAACATTACATATTCTTCGAGACTGTACAATAGTGCACAATTTGTGAAAATCACTACCACAGGTGCGGACCATAGATCGATTTTTTGATCTCCCCCTTCAAGAATGGCTGTCTGTCAAATTGAGTTTGGCAGATTCTTGTATCTACTTTGACTGCCCCTGAAACAAATTTAATGAGAAAATGAATGGTTGTTTGCCATTTTACTTCTTTCTTCTTTCTTTTTTTATTTGACGTAAATTGTGAATATCATTTAATGGTCAAGGGGTATTTGGTGTTTGGTCTTTGTTGTTAATTTATCATTTTATTTCGGTCCTTTTTCACATTTTAGTTCTATTTTTTGTCCTTTGATTTGCGCAAGCGTTCATTTCAGTCCTTTATCTAACTTTTTACAATTTTAATTTCTGTCTTTACGTTTTAGTATTTATTTACTTCAGTCCCTTTTATATTTTATGCATTTTTTATTTCAGCACTTTAATTTTATTTCTTTTCACATCAATCCTATACTATTTTGCGTTAATAAGTTCTTTTAATTTTACACATTTATTTTTAATTACACAGATGATGATGATGATACTGTTATTAATTACTTAGATGGTGGTGGTGAAAACGAAGACATTGACGATCAACATGAAGAAAAAGACGATGATGAATTATAATTTCAATTGAAGTAATTGTTTTTATTATATATATGTGTGTTATTTATTCTAATTAATTACGATTGTTTGTATGCTTCTAAATGAAATTACTTTTGATTTATTCAATTGTGCATATTGATAGGTTTTTTAATATTGTGAGCTATGCGGAATATATGGGAAATGTGTGGATCATTTTGATAATCATTATTGAGAGAAATATGTGTGACAATATATTTTATTACTATAATTAAAATAATAACTACAAACATAATTTATCACAAAAACTTGAATCTTATTATTTGTTGTGACAATTTTTTTCTATAACTTATAGTTACAAAACTTATCATTATAAAACTTTTTTTGGCACAAAAAAATGGAGGATAACATTTGTGACAATATATTTTGTCACTACGATTAAAATATATAACTACAAACATAATTTGTCACAAAAAAACTTGAATCTCATTATTTGTTGTGACAATTTTTTTCTATAACAATAATTATAACATATAGTTACAAAACTTGTCACTACATGACATTTTTTGTACCAAAAAAAGAAGGGAAACATTTGTGATTATTCATTTTGTCATTATAATTAAAATATATAACTACAATGTCAAAAAAAAACTTGAATCTCACTATTTATTTTTTGATCCTAAGAATCTCATTATTTGTTGTGACAAAAAAATTTTGTAAAAATTATTGAAACTTAAAGTTACAAAACATGTCACTATATGACTTTTTTTGAGCCAAAAAATAGAGGGAAACATTTGTGACAAAAAATGGTAACAAAATATATTTTGACATTATATGTTACACAAGTTTGCTAATTGTAACAAAATATTATGACAGTTTTAGTTTTTGTCACAATTATATATGTTTTTCTAATTTAAAATGACGCTTATTTATTTTGTCACAATAAAACTACTACTAGTGATAAAAATAATTTTGTCAAAATTAAATTTGTCACAAAAATAGAAAATTTCTTGTAGTGGGGAATAGAGCAAGGAACAAAAAGGCATTGATTTTGTCTGGCCGGGTCGGTTGAACACAACTTGTTTCTCCAGAGCGGCAACAACAAACTAGGTACTGCAAAATCATCTTTCCAAAGCGGCAAAAAACAACGCGTTTCATTTAACCCATTCATCCGAAGCGACAGTGAATAAGTCAAATGACTTTAAATGGTGAGATAACCTGTTTCTCTGGAGCGACAGAAACAAATCGAAATTGCTAAATCATTCCGGAGCGGCAATGAATTCAAAGGACATGTTTTTCCAGAGCAGCAGAAACAAATCGAAATTGCTAAATCATTCCAGAGCGAAAATGACTTTAATCGGTGAAAGGACTTGTTTCTCCAGAGCGACAGAAACAAATCGAAATTGCTAAATCATTCTAGAGCGGCAATGACTTTAAAGGACATGTTTCTCCGGAGCGGCAGAAACAAATCAAATAACTGTAATATCATTTCGAAGCGGCAATGACTTCAATCGAGGAAATAATATGTTTCTCTGGAGCGGCAAAAAACAAATCGAATAACTGTTGTATCATTCCGAGGCGACAATAAATTTAATTGGTGAATGGATCAGTTTCTCTAAAGCGGCAAAAACAAATCGAATAACTGTTGTATCATTCTGAAATGGAAATGAACAATTCTTCAAATAAGTCGCATGCTTCATCCATATTTGATCATTGCATATTTGTTCACTTAATCCAGTAATCTTGTACTCCTAATGAGTTGGGTAGTCTTCTAGCTCTTCAAAGCTTCTTATGACCACCTTTGAACTTCTTGCTGAAGAATCTTTGCAGCAAAGCTTATTTCCACCTTAATGCTCAAGTAGTTTTCCCCAAAAAGGGTGACTCTCGCCCCAGCGGGCACTGAATTGATAAGGGTGACTTTCGTCCCTGCGAGTACTGAATCGATAAAGTTCTATTCTCCATGGGCCTGAACGGATAAGCCATATGCTGAAAAAAGGTTTCCATCATTCATGGGCCTGAACGGATATGCCATTTTTTTTTGAAAATAAAGGTTTCCATTCTCTATGAGCCTGACCGAATAGGATGTAAAGGCTTCCATTCTCCATGAGCATGAACGGATAGACATCGAATCAAAAAATGATGTACTTCTTCCAAAGATGGCAAGAAATCGGGTTTGTTCCTCCAAAATCAATCAGGTAATCTTGTGCTTCTGATTGGTAGCAGTTCTTCAAGGATTCTTGTGAACGTTTTTTTGAGTTCTTTGCATGAGCATCTTTGCAACAAGGCTTGTTCCCCTTTTAAATCTCTTCGAATGACTAAGGAATCCTTAATTTAGACAAATGCCACTAAACTTTGAACCTTCTGAGCTCAGCACTGCTCAAGTTGCTTTCATCTTGTTTGTTTGCATGCGAACTCATCATGTCGTTCCATGGGTAACGATGCCCCACTACTAAAGGCTCTAGGAGGAACTCCTCCTGACCATTCCAATCTGGCTGGACATTTTATCATGGCTTGCTCGTGGAGGGAACCTTTGCCCCGCTCTTTTATTTCTAAGATCTCATGAGCCTTTCTTCTAACACTCATGACCCTTATGCGAGGTAATGCCATATTCGACCTTGGGCTCAGCTATCTTCAACGCCATTGAATGTGAACATTTACTTCTAGATCCCTACAATTAGAAGTCATACCATGAAATTTTTTGTTTTTCGTGAATCCATGTTAATTTACTTGTAAGATGCTTGTGAATAAACAAGATAAAAGCTTAAAATGAGAATTCATGAGAATTTAAAGGAAATTTAAAAAGTCATGGAAAAAGGTAAAATCAAGAGAGAAAAAAAGTCAGATGCCCCTAAATTTATAGCATGAATGATTCATGATCCCATCGACCGGATAGCGTGCCTAATTTCAAACAAAAATTAGAAGTTTTGAAGTCCTTTGAAAAATGTGAACTCAATTAAGCGGAATGTATTATGAAAACGAACTCTTATTTTCAAATATCCTTATATGATCGAAATGGTCTTTCAAGGCTTGTAATGTGGCTAAAGTTCATGGTTACAAAAGAAATGATGTATAGGCCCAAATAAGTGTTTGAGGGTGATTAAACCAATGATCAATTCTTCTTGATGAAGTCTATGATTTGTATTGCTTCATTAACTTCCTCTTTTCTTTTCCTTTCTGGATCGCTCTAGACTGCCAATTTTGAGTTTTCATCCTAGAGTTCATCTCATTTTTTTGCTTCGTGAATCTTAAACTGACACATGGTTCATGCAATGCTTTCTTAAAAACTTGTACTTTTCAACTTGGTGGTTCCTCCAATGGGTATATTTCAATGTTTTTCTTTCACACATTTTTTTTCTTTTTCTTCTTTTTTCTGATACCCATCTTGGTCTGCACGTTGTTTTGCTCATGTTGTTTCTTGCACTCATTCTTGTTATCTTCATAGCGTGGTTAGAACCAGTCACATTTCATCATTTTTACCCCCTAGTGTAGGGAGTGATCCTTGGTTAGGGTTCAATCAAAAGAAAAAAATATCAGGCTCAAAAGGAACAACAATAGATACTTTTTTTTTGCGAATGAAAATGAAGGAATGCCAAATTTCCTCTCGTACATGGATATCATTGAAGAAAAGTTGTCCTTAGTTGGTAGATGTTTTAGAGTTATCTCTTAATCCAGAGACCTTAAACAACAATGTTTGAGAGGAAAATTCTCTCAAAATTTTGTATTTGGGATCTTTCCCATTAATCCTGAGCACATTTTTGTTTTCACTTTATCGCGGGATTAGATTAAGAATCATTCATGCAATCAATAATAGGGGCCCTGCAAAAAATGTAGAATATAGATATAATGATTAACTTATGAATGAAAAAAGAAAGAAAAAAGTTTTCCACTTGAGAAAATAAAAAATACATATTTTAACAAGTAAAATAACATAGCCGCCGTTAAAAAAGATCCCTAATGCTCGTGGGCAAAAACAAAAGGATTGGTTCCGAGTATGACTTCGCAATTGTCCTAGAAACAGTAGAAAACTCCTCTACCTTCTCTATTTTCTTTTAAATTCCACTGAGGGGCTAGTTCTCTCATCAAGGTCCCATTGTTGACGTGTTGGGCTTGCCAATGAAGTCTTCAACTCTTGATAGCTTTCGGTATTCGTAACCATGTCTGTAGGGCTCCCTCAAAGTCATCGAAGAAATCTGACAAAGGATGGCTATACTAGAACTGTCTTGTATTGCCATTGTATACTGGCGGAAGTCTATGCCTTATAGCTCAATCTGATTTAGGACCATGTTGGTCATCTTCTTAACTTATTCAGAAAAACCCTTGACGAGTCCTCCTATGTACTTAGATTATCTTGACTCAGTTTGGTATACCACCTGGTAGCAGACTCCAATAGATAGTAGATGAGTAACTTCTCATCTTTGGTAGCACATGATCAAGTATGCTGAGGGGAAAATAGTCATATCAATTCCATATTCTCAATTATAACCTCATTGAAGTCGGGAATTTTGAAGTTTCGATTGCACTTCTCATTTTTTACGGGTGAAGAGCTGCATCTTCACATATTTGGCCACCTCGATGCTCTTGTAGCACTCGTCCTGTTCTTGCATTCCTTTAATAGATCCATAGGTATTAATCTTTCAATGGTTAACATCAAATTTGAACTATGGATCTTGGCATTCATTACCAGAGGGTGTTGGTCATTCACTTCAATTTGGAAAAATTTGCAGAGATCAAGGTTTTTTTTTCACCAGGCAACAAACAAAGGAGCTTTAGTGAGCTTGGATCATAAACGTCAACTCTGGTGATAGGTGGGAAACGTCTACTAAATTAGGCTTTGAAATAGAAAAGTTAGCAATGGCCCATCTTCTAATTCTAGCTGACATCACCGGTTTCTTGCTGTTGAAATTCCAATGTCCATTCCTTGGAATGGAATCTACGTTGTTACTTGCCCTTAACTTTGCAGGACATATCATTCAACCTGTATGATAGCAGGTTTGGTCCCATTATACATTCATTCTTCTCTATGGCTTCTGCCTTGAACTTTCAACTAGGGATACTCTTTGCGAGGTGGTTAGAGCTTTCATACAGTGTTGCCAAGATAACCAAGAGCATAGATCAATGGGGCACTTTGTCTTGCATAACAAATCACCATATGTATGTTGTGGTCATAGAGGGTCACCTCCACTGTCTTTGTTTTTTTATTCTTATTTTTGTTCTCTCACCAAATCCAGTGATCTTGCACTTCTGGTTGGTAGGCCTGATTCTTAAGTGCTTTTCTAGCCTTGATCTAGGGAGTGAGAGTCTCTAGCATTCTGATTGGCAAGCCACTACAGACCAGGTTAAGCTATTATTGTAGTTGACACATCAATTTTGAGTGGAAGGCCTTATTGAATGGCTCGAATGAAAGCATCTACATCTCATGACACCTCTTCCAATTATTCTGATTTTCGTGGAAGAAAGATTGGCGAAATACCTTCAGCGTGAGTTCTCAAATTCCTGTTTGTAGAGCATTTTGAATTGTTTGCATGAGAATTGTTGTAGCAAGGCTCATCTCTACCTTGAACATCTTCGAATGATATCAACGTTTCAATTTATTCTTTCCATGTTCATTTGGGTTGTTATTGTCAATAGGGCTTGCACCACCACTGATTCTGTTTGTCATACTTCTCAAGTTCTAGGACCTTGAGTTTTGGAGGAATTACCGGGCCAGGTACTAGGCTCAAACCCTTCGTATGGATTGGATACTTCAAATTCTAGACTCAACCAAAATATGAATTTAAATATTCTATTTGATAAACTACTCCGAGTTTGGCGTCAACGACCTTAATCGCCATAGCTACTATCTGGGCATAGTGTCTTACTGAGCTTGTGCAATTTTCTTGGGCTGGTAAAGGCTGATAATGTGCGGGAACTCTTTTAAAATCGGGCTATAATGCTTGTAATTGGGCCTTTCAGATTTGTATAGGCACATTTGATGTAATATGGACTATTTATGGACTGTTTTATTTAATATAGTCATTAGAGGATCATTTTTATTTAATATACTATCTTATTATTTAATATTATTTGGATGTATGCATAGTGAGTTGTATATAGAAACAACTGGACAAAATTTAGGTATTACACCCAGAAACCGGTCGGCCTACTGCCGTGTGCGCCTCCACCGAGCGGCGGCCGACGAACTTAAACCTACCCAAAAAACACCCCTCTTTTAGCTAAAACGTCAAAAAACTGAAACTAGAATAAGATCCTAACCTCTTTACACTCACACCGTTTCACTCATTCGGCCTGGAGGATGCCAGAGATTATCAACGGCGGAGCTACGGCGGTGAGAGGGTAAACCCTAGTCTGTTTCCTTATATATATATACATATGTTTATGCATGTTTCAAATACATTGAGAGAAAAAAAGGTACCTTGAAAGGTTTTTCTACTTTTTTATTTGCTTTTGGATTTTCCCGTTCGAAACTTCGGGGTTACAAAAAGTGGTTGATTACATCTTATATCTGATTTGTTTGTTTACAATCTTAAGCAAACATTAATTGAAAAAACTGTTAATGATGCCTAGGATTAGCTTCTGACATTCTTTAATATTTTCTTGTCTTGCATGGTGGGTGGAGAGTTGGTAAAAAGGACGGTGTGAGCGGGATTTTCGACAACAGGGCCACGTGATCGGGGAAGACGAAGGGCTTAACGCGTCGGTGCGTGAGAGTCGAACGGTCGCGGTCGTGTAGAACACGCGCGCGTGGAGAGACTGATGGGCTCTAGGCTTTATCTGGGGCCGTTGGATTATTCTTGATCCAACGGCTATAGAGCGGCTGTACAAAAGATTAAACAGATTAGGGTTAATTCAAATTGGGCCCTAATCGGGCCAGATGTAGTTGTAATAATAATTTTTTTTTATTTTATAAATGTAACTAGACTTTAATAAACTTGGGCTTGTATTTGATGATACTTATTTGATCTGTTTATATTTTTATTTTTAATATATATATATATTAGTTATCAGCCTATGTTAATAATTCTACCTATATAACACATATACATACATAACATTCAAACATTAATACATATATAGTGTGTACATACAGTCACACATGCGATACACATTCATAGTTAAATATTAATGACATTAAAGTAACATTGAGAATACATACCTATACACACTCACATTAACAATAGTATACACATACAACACACTATCATACATTGATACAAACATAAAAAGCCATGGATAATAACCATATATATGATAATCACCCACTAGGGATATACCTACAATACCACACATCACTTAGTAATGTTGATACATATATAAGCCCATTATTGCAAAATAAAATAAAAAATGTGTTAACCCCAGACAAAATTAGTGATTACAGGTACTCGAACCTATCTTATTGACTACTAAGGCAATAAGAACCCAATTCTGGCCCATTATAAGCTTGCAAATTGGTTTTGATTCGAGGGAAAGCACTACCTGATGACGTGGAGGGCTGTTCACGTGTCAAAAGGCGTAGATTCTGGAAGTGAATTACTGACCCGTTGAGGGCTACTCACGTGGGTATGTGGCATTTCACTCCCACTTAAGGGAAGAAGCTCGGGTATAGAGCTTAATGATATGATGCAACACATGTTGGTGACTCCTTATAAATTAAATCAAAAAATTAATTCGAGGACCACCAATTATCAAAGCCCATAAAATCTCGATCACATTTTCAAAGAAGAATCTTCTTGGTTAAAATCAATTAAAATCCCAATAACTTTCATTATTTAAAAGTAACAATTTTTCTTTGGCCTAACTCTCTTATATTTCTTTTAAAAAAAGATCTCCATCGGAGTCGCCAAGCTGTAGCGACCTCTATTCTTTCCTTTTTGAAAATGATAAATTTTGCCGTGTTAAGGGCGTTTGTTTAGAAAATAAGTCGGCTACTAATTATCCCCTGAATTGTTAATGAAAATCCTTTGGAAGATGGGGATTTCTTTTGAAAACTTTAAATTTTCCAAGACGATGAAAACTTGGAGTCGCCACAAGTCATTTGGATAAGGTAAGTCGGACACCATAAAACCAAAGATTCGTTACATGTGGGGAAGGATTAACACCCCCATCACGCCCGGAGATCAGTACCAGAAAATTTGTTGCTCTTAAAAGAATGAAAGTTATTGAAATTTAAATTGAATTTAATTTGAAATTCTTAAATAAAGATTAACCTTGATTGCATGGGCCTTATTGAATTGGTGGAATTAATTAAACATTTAATTAATAAGGTTGACGATATGTCGGACCATAGATTAATCCGACATCGAATAAGCCTGACTACCGTGTTAATTTATGGTTCGACCTTCGTACGTCACCTTTTATGCATGATGCAAACTTTTAAATATGGTGTAATGACTTTGTTAATTTTTAGTCCATTTACCTCGGGATAGCAAAAATTAATTCGAATATTTGGTCAACATCATTTAAGCTCGGACTGTTACGACACAAATCTTTGAATTAATAAATCCCCCTTTTGTGATATAGGTTAATTAGAGATGCAATTAAGATTAAAAATTATATGGATGTCAATTAATATATGACAATCAAGGGCATGAATATAAATATTTAAAAAAAAGAGGATCAATTTGATATATATACCTCAATCATGTATTTAGCCCTAAAAAGAAGCCCAATTTATGGGGACTAAATTGTAATTTAATGCTAAATTAAGCTTAAAATTAATATTGATTTTTCCCTTAAAGTAATTAAGAAATGTTCAATTAATTTAATAAATTTAACATTTACCCAAATAAGCTGAGGATAAATTTAAATTCACTAAATTAATCCAAACCCTAATCTAACTGAGGCATTAAAAGACCTAAGATTAATTTGATTAATTCTAGGATCGTGCCCCTATGAGACGGGCACACGATCCGTACTAATCGAATTAGTTTGCCTAATCTAAACTAAAGCCTTAATTCTCTAAAGCCCACCTAAGTTAAGCCCAAACCATTTTACTTATCCAAATTGAGCCCAAAAGAACTAACTAGGTCCCCTAACTAATCAAACTAGACAAATTAGGTCCAAAACAAATTTATAAATATATTATAAAATATTACATATTATATAAAACTATGTATTATAAATTTTATAAAGGTGTATATTATATTATATATTTTAAGAAAGCCGTATTATATTTTGAGGAGACAATATACATTATAAGCATAAAAATTATACATTATGAATCATAGAAAATATGTATTACAACTTTATAATACTATATACCATATCTTTTGTTGAATCATATATTATATTTTATAAAACCATATATTATGAGTCTCCCCCTCTTTAATATATATATATATATATACTATA
The DNA here is from genome assembly GCA_019671005.1 of Hibiscus mutabilis. NCBI lineage: Eukaryota > Viridiplantae > Streptophyta > Magnoliopsida > Malvales > Malvaceae > Hibiscus > Hibiscus mutabilis. The sequence goes on along the minus strand of CM033735.1, from coordinate 41,785,159 downwards.
CACTTTCGAAAACTATGTATTATATAAAAGAAGAAATTACATATATTATAACCTTTTTTATTACGTAAAACTAGCATTTAAAGATATATTTATATCCTATATTACGTCAACAAGTTCTACATTATGTATTATAAGTATTTTATATATATAAACAATCATTAAAATAATTACACTATTGCTTTTATAAAATATTAATATTAGAGGAGGCACCTATTTAAATAAAAATACATGTATAGTATATTATAAACTATAGATTAAATCCTTATGTACCACCTAAATATTATGTAACATATAAAAAATACATGTAACATACGACATTTAATAGCAAATACTAAAAAAATAAAACATGATATACTAAAAGGAATTAAAGTTGGGCTGAAATTAGAAAAATAAGGTAAAGGGTATATCAAGCCCCAACAGATTGGGCTCCAAACTACTGGGCTGGGGCTGGAGCGGGTTGCTGTTCGGGTCCGGAGTGGGTTGTTGTTCGGGTCCGGAGCTAACCGACTTAGCCGGTCACAAAACCGGTTACACCAGTCGTGATAAAAAGGGGTTATTATAACCCTAAATCAGATTATCCTCCGTTTAGCCACCATTCATCCTCCGTTGGGTGCGTCGTCACCTCTGCTCGGCGTCCCACGGCCTCCTGCTTCTGTCTTCCGGTGCCGATCGTCAAAAGGGGCGAGCCAAAGCAGAGAAATCGGTCGAAACCCTTTCGGTTCCCCCTTGTTAGATCTCCGCCGGCGGCTGTTGGATCGTCGTGAAATCAGAGTATATTGCTTCCCACGTCAAGAGGTAGCTTTCCACCGTTGGGATCGTCGGTTGGAGCCTCCAATAGCCGGGAAACGCCGCCGTCAAATGGTATACTTTCCCCTTTTCTGTTCTTACTCCCTTTTCATATATATATATATATATATATATATATTCGAACTCAAAAGCTTAATACGATAATGAAGGATTGAATATGCATGATTGATTGTTCTTTGGTTGCTTTTTGTGATTATATTCGAAAAAGACAATGGAAATGAAAAGGGAAATCAGAATGTTTTTTCTATTCTTCCATGAATCTGAATCTGCCCCTTACAAAGACGGTTACATTGCTTATATTTCTCAAGAATACTCATTTCCCTATTGCCTATTGTTTACATTTGCAAGTAAAATTAAATGTTGAAACTGTTGATGATGCCTATGATTTGGTTTCTAATGCATATTTTTTATTACTTCTCTGCATGATGGTTGGGGCTTGAATGAGACTGGTCATGGCACGGGTGTGGAAGCTGGCAGCTGGCGCGTGGAGGATGAACAGACGGTGCGTGGGCGCGTAGCAATCGAACGACCGGCGCGTGAGGGACTGAAGAGTCGGTGCGTGCATCACTACAAGATCGATTTGGAAAGTCGCGATCTGGACCGTCCGATCAATTTTGATCCAATGGCCCATATTTGGCTGCACAAGATCACAAGGGGACATTAGGGTTTTTTTGTATGGGGCTGATAATGTTATATTTAAGATTTTTTTGCTTTTATAATTGTATATGGACTTGGACTACTTGCGCCTTTATTTATTTATATGGTTTTTAAATTATATTTGGGCTTTATTTATATTTTTGTGTTTATAGTTTAATACTAATAGCTTAATAACAACAAGATAATAGCATATACACATACATTCATTCACACATTCACGTTTATATTAGGGATAGTAACGAATACGCACATTCATGCAAACAATACAATATATACATAAAATATACATAGATTCATGCATTACATAATATATAAACACACATACAATGAGCACATATTAATGACATAATGATAACTTACCCGATGGTAACATATATGATAACAATAACAAAACCACATAACATTCTTAGTACTATTTATTTTTTATTTTTTCAAATGAATAACAATAATACTTAGTAATATAATAATAATAATACATATATATTAAGATAGCACTAGTATCTAACTAATTGACAATTTTTTGGGTTTTAAGGTTTTAAAGGATAAAATAAAGCCCTATATGTATTTATAAGCCCTTTATTGTAAAAATAAAAAAAGAAACGGATCCAACCCGGACAAAATTAGTGATTACAATAATTGGTCAATTACGAGAGTTGAAGCTTGTGATGAGGGCATCACGAGGTTGAGTGGGGGAAAATGTCACGTCTGAGAAGAGGCGGGGTCATTAATCTCACATCGGAAAAAAAGTGAGGTCTTGGGATATATAAACGGTAGCGCTGCATATCCTATCAAATATGTCTTTTGGGAAGAGTGTAACGGCCCCGTGATACGATCCTCCAATTTATTTTTTCATTTATAATGTCAAAATTCGAACCTTTGACCTTGCGTAAGGGAAATGTATCTTTAATCAAATTTTATGTGATATATGCTTGATAAATAAATAAATAAAGGGTAAAGTACACAATAATATTGGTTATTAGAGTTTTAAAAATTAAAATAGTCATTAAACTTATCGAGCTGTTACAAAATTAACTATTGCTTACTATAAAATAATGATAATTTTTTATAAGTTTAAGGGTCAATTTATAATAGTTTGATAAGTTTTAAAGATTATTTTATAAAATTTGAAATTTCAATGATAAAAAAAGACCATTTGGGTCATTCGGATCGAGTTCGGGTCACTTCGTGTCGAGTTGATTTTCGGTTCGGGTTATTTCCGGTTTAGGTTCGGATCGGATCTTGGATTTAGTTTAGGTCGGGTTGGGTGAATATCAATTTAGTGAATTTTCAGGTCAGATCAATATCAGATCGGTTGACTTTTCGGGTCGGGTCAATATCAGATCAGTCGGCTTTCAATTTGAGTTGATGTATGAAGATGATATTTTAAAGGAGAAAAAATAATATTAAACCATTAAACTATTACTAAAGGTATTTGTTAATTGGTAATATAATACAAAATGAGAATAAAATATACATATTTGAGGAAATTAAATTTGGGTTGCTTGGGTTCAGGTTAATTTTCGATTCAGGTTACTTTTGGTTCGGGTTGACTTTCAGTTCGATTGATTTTTTATTCGGGTTGAGTTTCGGTATGAGTTGTTTTCGATTTTGGTTATTTTCGGTCAATTTCAGTTCGATTTATTTTTTAGTTTAACTAAATTCGGGTCGATTTCGGTTCATTTCGGTTTTAGTCCGGATTCGGGTCAAATTTAAACCATCACGTTTAGGTCTATATTAAGTCTCGGGTCGAGTAAATTGATTCAGATCTCGAATAGAGTTTGCCCGGTCTAATTTTTACTCTATTAATATCTGCTTGTGTATTTTACCCTAAATTATTTACTACTTTAATTTGTATTTTATATATTTTGGTATCTACATTTTTCTTTTCTTCAATTTGGTAAATAAATTTGTCATTTTTCTAATGTAGTGCATATGATGGTGTTGTATCTCAACAACAAATAGGGCTACGACACAGAAAAAAATGACACATCGTTGCATGTTAAAATAGTTAAATTCGGAATAAATTATTACATGGCCCTTTTTACTACATCAGTCATGATTTTCACCAATTAAAATAAGGGATAACAACATTTTTGGTACCTCATTTTTACCCGTTTTTCTATTTTAGTACCTTACCATTTTTTTTTGCAAAATAGTACCCGGCGTTACGTTTTGTTTCTATTTTGATATCCCTATTGTTAAAAAATTAACAACACGCTGACTAGGAGAGAGAAAAACATATGTGGCATGCTGACAATGAGAGAGAAAATCACATGTAGCAGGCTGTCACGCCATTTTTCTCTCATAATTAGCATGTCACGTGTGCTTTTTTATGATTTTAATCGATGTGATATATTGACTAGGAGAGATAAATGACATGGTAACCTGTCACATGTGATTTTCTCTCTTCTAGTTAGTTTGCCATTAATTTTTAACGGCGAAGTACCAAAATAAAAACAAAACATAACGTTAGATATCATTTTGTCAAAAATAAGTGTAGTACCAAAACAGAAAAACGAGTAAAGGTGTGATACCAAATATGTAGTTATCCCTTAAAACAACTCGCTTTCACAATTTTGCTTCCATGTCATTCTTTTCATAAAAAGTTATTGGGAAGTTTTAATCCAATTGCACAAATTACACGGAAAAATTATCGATACTTGCATAAAAAATTAACCGAAAAATGTTATCAAGAAGTCCAACATTTTCAGTTCAAGAACAAGTATCGATACTTACAAAATAAGTATTGATACTTGCATAAAAACTCAAAAAACCAATCGAAAATGTTATCAAGAAGTCTAATATTTCCAGTTCAAGAATAAGTTTCGATACTTATTTTGTAAGTATCAATACTTTTGTCCCGAACTAAAAATTTACCAAAAGAGTATCGATACGTGCAAAAAAAAACTCAAAAAACTAACCGAAAATGTTATTAAGAAGTCTAACATTTTCAGTTCATGAACAAGTTTCGATACTTATTATTGTAAGTTTTGATACTTTTGTCCCGAACCGAAAATTTATAAAAAAAAACTAAGTATTGATACTTACAAAATAAGTATCGATGCTTGCAAAAAACACTTAAAAAAACTAACCGAAAATATTATCAAAAGTACAAATTTTAATACTTATTTTTGTAAGTTTCAATACTTATCGTCTTTTAGGCGCACCATAATATGTCGCACCTTAGACTCACCTTCAATTCAGGGTTTAAATTGTTCCTCCTTCTCTGTGATTTAGCCTTAAAGAACGATACCCATTCAAACATCAATCATCATGCTTGACATTCCCTTGCTATTTAGATGAGACTATTAAAAAAACTTTGATATATAGGTTGAGTAAAATTTTAGTTTACACGTGTCTTTTAGTCTTAAGGGTTATGATTTTAGTTTAGGGTTTAAAGTTTAGGGGTATAGGTTATAGGAATTTGAATTTAAGGTTAGTGTTTAGAATTTAGGGTTAGATTTAAAAATTTAGGATTTAAGTCTTATAGTGTAAATATACAAATTTGTGTAAAATTAATTTGAAATATACATTGCGAGTGAAATATCCTTAAATATAATGTCCAACGTGCATCTCTCCCATTCTCGTTGGTTTTTCATAACAAAAAGATGTTACTTAAAAAAATATGAATTTGAATTCGACTATTATATTCTTTTATATCCAAAGGAGGATGCATATGATGCATCCCATGTTGGGGGAATTTAAAAATATAGTGTAATTTATAATGAAAATTTTATTTTGCATACTTATTTATAAAGAAAAAATGTATTAAAATTTTGGACGTTATTTTTTAGATCCTAGATCGGCCACTATTTATATATATAATTATCGTAGACAACATGATTCAAACCGTAAACAAGATGATATCAATACTACTTACTCATTGAAAAATAGTAAGGCTATTGGCTATTAATATAAGCCTTGCTAATTTATTCTTCTTAGACTTAAATGCATGGTCAATATGGCATTTTTTTTACACTTTCAATTGCTTGGATTTTGAAGATTGACATGGTACAATTTGGCATATAATTCTTTGTGTTTATATATACTATTCCAAGCTTCTTGGGTCCTCCACAAGACTATTCGACATCTCGCATCCATACAATTTTATCACTTGAGTTTGGTCAAATTATATATGAGGTTAAACTTCATATTTTTACAAATTTAGTCTATTTATTATAATTTAATTAATTTTAATCTCGTCCATTTCAAATTTTATTTTTCAAGTCCTAACACTTGCGTTTATGACAAACTAATAATTCGATCTTATTTTCTAACTAGTCGCTCTTCATGATATTGCATATAATTGACATCCGCTTCTTAACTAGAAATAAAGGGGGAAGCCTTTTCTCATGGTTGGATTTTTTTTAACAACAAAAAGAAAAGGAAAAAAACGCTCGAACCTTTCAAGATCTTATCTTGCCTAACCTAATGGGAAAAAAAAAGTTGAACTTTAACTGTACACGGCCATCTTAGCCTTTTAATTTCGCACTATATAATAAAAATCCATGCAATTTTATTTATTGAATTTAACAAGTATTATCTAAGTAAGCACTGATATTTAGGGTTTCTTTTTCTCTTTCTCTTTTTATTTTTTTCTTGGTTCTTAGTATTTTTATGGGTAAAATTTTAATACACGTGTATAAAATTAATTTTACATAAAGTTGTATATTTACACTATATAACTCAAATCTTAAATTCCTAACCTTAACGCTAAAAAGCTAAACCTTAAACTTTATTATACACATTTTCTTTTCTTTTGTAACATGATTTTTTAAGGTTGATTGAACATTTTCTCTCCAATTGGCACTTATTTAATTATTTTGTTGTTCTATCATTGCTTTTGAACCAAATGATACTTTTAAATTGATAGTGCTCGCACCACAGATATGTCACAGTTGAGTTGTGATAAAGTTAGTTTGTCAGGGTGCTGTCAGTATTATATGTATTTTTATGTTAGTGTTGAGGATGCTTATGTTTCACCACCTACAATGATGTTTGTTGGTATCTAGCATTTTTTTCAAATTGTTTGATGAGTTTTTAACTCTTTCCTTGTATGACCATATTTCTCTTTAGGGGGCATTTAAATCGCGAAAAAAAGATTACTAAGGGGAAAATATTTTCCGGGAATTTTATACTCACGTTTGGTTGGGAGGATTCCCACCAAGGGGTAATATTCTATTTCCAACAGTGGCACTTTTTTATATTTATACTGGGAATTCTATTCTCTTCTTTTTCTTATGTATTTGACAACTCCTTGCATTTAGTGCAAAAATGCCCTTGATAAAATAGAAACATTTAAATCACGTCTTTTTTTTTGGGTTAATTTGTTACTTTAAATTATTAAATAAGGCATAATTACATATAAATAAATAAATATAAAAAATAAGACACAAAATTAAAACATAAGATAATAAATAAATATATAAATATTGCCAAAAATATAAATATACATATTTTTTTATAAAAAAAATTATATATTCTGAACGATTACAATATCAAAATATATAATTATATTTATATAAAGTCATAAAAACATTAAGAGGTAAATCAGTTGGCCATGAAATGTACTTTACTTCCATTGGTAGGGATCAAATTCCTGACCTTACGGGTAAGGGATGAGGTGAGCAACCATCACACCACATCTCATGGTTACTTTAGATACTTTTTAAATAATTGACACAAGTATAATTTTTACTATATTTTTTCTAAATTTTAATAAAATCTTACTTTAAACCTATATTTTTTCATACGATACTATAATTCATATATAAATTTAATACTTATGACAATTATTTAAAAATATAGGTTTAATGTACTAATTATATTAAAATTTTGTTACATATTTTTTTCTTCTAGAATTTGAATAGTGCAACCAAGTAGTTATATGTATTTTCATTTAAATATTTTCAATTATTTATGAGAAATTTAATTTGTTTAAAGGCAAATACATCATAAAGACAGTTTGATCAAATTTACTTTCAAACAACTTTATATTTCCCCAACCAATCATTGTCATCTCATATTCCTCCCAATTAAATCAAACAAAATAATGTAATATTCTCATTAATATGTCAGGTAATGTTTATATTTCAGGAACCCTATTCCCACATGTAATCTTACATTATGTGATCTAAATGCATCCTTAGTGATTAGGTTGTGTACTTTTATGATTTTAGGAGAAATGAATGTTTAATGTAATCAATATATACTGATTTTGTAGACTCTTGTAATTTAATGTATTTCCTCCCTATTTAATAAAATTAACAACTATTATTAGTTTAAAAAGTGAGCAATAATATACTCTTTGTTCAATAAAACACATTTCAATGTACAATATCTTTCAATTTAAAGGTGAGAAAGAATTTAAATAGTCTAGACATTGTATAAAATTAAAGAATAAAATTAAAAAATTATTTAAAGTTTACATAAACTTTTAATTTTAAAGTTAGATTTAATTTAAGGGTTTAAAATTTAATCTTTAGAATTTAAAATTTATAAATTAAACAAAAACGAATGCATAATCTTTTTTACTCAATTGCGTATAAAAAAAAACTCTTAAAATTAAACAAATCAATGCATATAATATCAACGATGGTTGGAGTATTATGACAAAACACATTATTCTTTTAATGAGGGAACTTGAATTTAAACTTTGAAGACAATATTATTGAGAGAGAAAATCACAAATCTCGAATATAAACTATAAAATTAAATTGTACTATATCAAAGAAATTCAATGCATATAATCATAGACTAGTTATTTTAGAAACGAATACAAGACTAGTAGTAGTTGCATTATTTGAACTTTGTTAATTTGGATCATAGGGAATGAAAGGTCAAGGTTGGTTGCATTAATGTTTCTTAATTTTTGAATTATCCCGACCCTAATTATTATTTATTACTCACCATAATTTTCTATTTAAATTTAATTACAAAATATAAAAAATACTTTTAAATATTGGTATTAAATTAATAATAATTTGAGTTTGAATAACATTTTAACAAAAGTTCATTTAAAAAAAAAAAAATCAAAACCGATAATATATATGATTGAAGATTTCTAAATATATTCCATGCTTATTCAGCTAGCCAATTATCTCACTTTTGGTCTAAAGAAAAAAAAGCCAATTGAGAGTAAAAGGAGTAAAGGGGGCGTAGAGTTTTGATCGAAGGAGGAGAATCGAGAGAAGATGATAGACTTTGCTCGTGTTCAAAAGGAGCTGCAAGAATGTGGCCGAGAGAAAGATTCTTCCGGCATTAGAGTTTCTCCGAAATCAGACAACCTTGCTCGCTTGACCGGCATCATCCCCGGTCCCCTCGGCACTCCCTATGAAGGCGGCTCCTTTGAAATCGATATCACATTGCCCGGTATTTCACAATTCGATTTTCATGGGTTTTGTTTTGTTCATTGTTTTAAAGTTGATTTCCCCCATCTTGAGTTTAGAATTTTGGCTGAGGGTAAAGGGTTTTGTAATGGGTAAGTTTTTTTTTTTTTTGAGAAAAAGTGAAACTTTTATCCAGGTTTAGATTTTCGACTGAGTTTATAATTATAAATTTGGTATGTTGAGTTTATCTGAATGCGGTATGGATGGAGACTGTCAATTGGGTGATGGTTTAAGTAGATTTAGCTGTGTTTGAAATGAAATGGATCATTTGAATATTGGTTTCTATTTTGCAGATGGTTATCCCTTTGAGCCTCCAAAAATGAAGTTTGTTACCAAAGTTTGGTAAGAAAAAGAACAAGCATCATCTTATTTTATTAACACATTTATTATTGATTTGTTAATTGTGCCAGATAGTTGAATTGGTTTTTTGTTAATCTAATACAATGTTGGTGTGATTGATAGAGCAGTAAAGGTTGTATTTAAAAATGGTCTATGGTGTCCCTCGAAAAAAAATGGCCCTATGAAGAGTGAAGAAGTTGGTTAATTGCTCTTAATGTTGTTGTGGTCCTAAACATAGTTTCTAGGGCATTTTGTTATTTTTCCTGTGCTTTGTTCTTTATATGACTTGATTGGATGAAATGATTGATAATCTTGCACATTTTTTTAGTCTTTGGAGCTGATGAAAAACTTCCGATATCTGAAACTGAGCGAACTCTTTCTGAAATCATGGTTTTGTGTTGTATAATTATTCAGGTTTTCACTTGGCATTAAAGTGGTTTCTTGACTTTTTTCTCTCCATTTCTAGAGAAAAACTCTGTATAACATGTTAAACAATGTGCTGTCTTCTACTGCCTGATAGATATTCAGCACCATGTGTAAGCATTCTTGTTAAAGGATGTTTGAAAGGAGAAAAGAAAGAAGTAAAATGCATACCATTGCCAATGCATGTTATTTCAACTAGTTTGAGTTTGTACAAATGACTTTGTTTCTCCCTTGAATATGTTCTTGCATATGAATTTCCGAAGCAAAACTTTGTTGTATGTGACACTGTAAAGAAGATGCATTTGAATTTGAATTTAGGAGTCAATTGTTGGTCAGTTATAGTCTATTGTGTTTGATGCATAGAGATGACATGACTAATGATCACTGAAATTAACTCTTGAAACTTTCTTTTGTTCTACTACCCACCAAAGGCACCCAAACATCAGCAGTCAAAGTGGGGCGATATGCCTGGATATATTGAAGGACCAGTGGAGTCCTGCTCTCACTCTTAAGACAGCTCTTCTTTCCATTCAAGCTTTGCTTTCAGCACCTGAACCTGGTGATCCTCAAGATGCTGTAGTAGCACAACAGGTTTGGTTTGCTTGATGTCCAGTCTTTCCTATGCTTCTTGATAAAATGTTTCACTGTTTAATTTTTTATTGGCCTTATTTGAATGTGAAAAGTTTGTAGATTATTTTACCTATATGTATGTCGTCAGTCCAGATTCAATGCTTGTTTTTCTAATAATTTTCATTAGTCCTTATCACTCTAGCTAGCTATTTATCTTTTCCTTTTTTTTCTAACGCAGTATCTTAGAGAGTATCAGACATTTGTTAGTACAGCTCGTTACTGGACAGAAAGTTTTGCCAAGGCATCTTCTTTAGGGGTTGAGGAAAAGGTTTGTATACCTTTATATTCGTAGAATCAAATCAAGTAAATATTTCTTGCGAAGTATGCTCCGAGTAAATTCTCGAGAGGTGACATCATTTTTAACAATAGACATTTTTTCCATTTATCAGGTGCATTCTTTGAATATATATTTTGTTAATGGATCAATATTGTCAAATCTTATATTTGATGAACTAAATTAGCTAAGACAGAAATTGGATGGGTACAGGTGCAACGACTTGTGGAAATGGGTTTTCCTGATGGTTTGGTGAAAAGTACTCTAGAAGCTGTTGGCGGTGATGAAAACCTGGCCCTTGAAAAGCTTTTGTCCAGCTGATCTGTGCTGGAGCTGCCAATTGTTCTATATCTTTTAGTTGTTCTTCACCAACCTGGTGAACTTGAACATCATACAATGACAAAGGATTATATCTGAATATAAGCTGTTTTCATTTACTCTGAATTATGATTCCATAAATTCCCCTTTTTCATGGTCATTAACTTTTGTTTGATGATGAAATGTTGTTACTTGCACTTTGTTAAACAGCAGCTTTGAGTTGCTGATACTGGTTTTTCTTGAAGATTTTGTGTATGCTAAAGTCCTAACCTTGTAATGAAGCAAATTCTGAATTGTATGGAGAAGAATGATGCTTGATTAAATTTCTGTTTTGTGTTTTCAGAATTACATAACAGCTGTGGGCAGTGTCTGCATGTAGAGATTGAACTGCCGAGATCTTTGTGTATTTAGATTAATATCACTTCTTGCTTATTATATGTTATATCTTTGTGTATTAAAAATTAATATCACTTCTTTCTATGGTTTGCTTTTGGATTCTGTCGTTTTTTTTGTTTTTGTTTCTGTTGACGCCTCCAAGCTAATCTATTTGCATTTGGAGTGGCTTGATTTTCCCATGATCTTATCTACTCCAATAATTTTCTTGAGTTCTTAAAAGTTCCTGATTCTATTTCTTTTGGTTTCACATATTTATTTCTTTTGATTTCCTTTTGAGTTCTTATCGATTCCTGACTGTTTGATTGGTTGCTGAGAAAATTGAATCATGGAACAGTAGTGCAATCACTGAAATGGTTGTTTGTTTTAGGGATGACAAGACTTAGTTTTCGAATTGTACAGATTTCATAGTTTGAGTGGCTTATGTTAATTGATCATGATTTTAACCTCTGGGTCACATTCACTGGTATCTTCAAGCTTTTGAAAGTGTTGAATACAAATAGGAGTATCATAGTTAGATTGTTTTCATGTTGTTTATTCTGGTTAGCATAGGCCATCAGCCTTGTTTCTTGTTTCACTGAAGTGAAAATGTGTTTTGAAGGCTGACAATAGCAGTTGCTGCTTTCAAGACAATGTAATTGGCCCTTGTAAACAAATTCTCTCAATCATCTTTGAACATATCCGTTTCGTGGGTTGAGAATCATCCTCTTTTTTTAACTCTTTTTTTCTAAGATGAACATTATTTTTTTTTTCAATGGATTCACTCGTTAGATTTAAATATATTAGCATTTTTCATATCGAATAGGTTAATAATTTGAATTAAATAAATTGACTGACAACAGCGGAATATAGATGTAGGGTATGATCTTTCTTCCTGTCTAAATTTTACAATTCCTTCCGTTATTATAAAAGAATTTATCTTATTGTTAGTTCTGTCAAAATGGATCAACATGATTTTTTAATAGTTAACTTAATTAAAGTCGTATACAAAATGGGTCTAAAACCATGTGATATTGCTAGTTCTGGAATTACTTTTTTTTTTATATAAATTTGAGGTAAATTATTCCAATATGAACCATTGAACTATTTTATTTGAATTAATTTAAATTGACTAATTCAAACTATTTATTTTGTTTTTAATCAAGTTTACTTTTGCTTTCTTATTTGAGCATAAGAAAGCAAACTTTGAAAAGCAAAATTATAGTGTTTTGTGATCTGCACTTAGACAACAATATTATTTTGTATCTCACATATAAATAAATATAGTAATATTTATAAAAATTATTTAATAATACATATTTGATATACTAATTGCTTAAATAACTCAATTTCTCCCACCAATTCAAAACTTAAAACCTAATATTATATTTTGGAAATTCTATTCTTAAAAGAAAATCTAACATTTTGAGTGAGTCAAATGTGAATTTTATAACTTAAATTTTATTTGAGTTTTTTTTTTATTGAACGTTTTATGAAATTCGTTAATCAAATGAATTGATTGAGTTTTTTATAACTCAAATTTATACTTTCTATAATCATATACAATATATTTTTTCATATGCGATATACATATATCAAACGGAAAAACTCCAAAACGGAAATTTTTGCGCTCTTCACTCAAAAACCCCATCGATTTGGCTTCAAACTAATTATTAAAAGTTTCGAGTTATTCAGAGTTTTATTTTATAACCCGAATTTTATTTTAAAAATTTCCGAATCGAAATTATAAAACTACTTTTTATAACTATATATATATATTTCTTCATATGTAAATACATTTTTCAAATATAGTTTAAATGAGTTAAAAAATTGAATCAATTTTTAAAAAATTTTGAGTTATCCGAGTTTTGCATTTTATAACTCAAACTAAATTTGCAAATCATTCAACATTTGAAATTACATTTCTCCAAGTGTTTTCATTGCTTTTTTGCTCAAGGATCATTGAACATTTAATCTATTCATTACATTTGAGTTCATCATTTCGGTGTCTATTCCCTTACATTTAATCAACACAGTAATCTACATTGCTGCTGTTTTCGAGGAGTCAAAGGCCGGTTAAACTTCCAAGATGGATAATAACACGTTCTACCTTTGAGAAAGTTCTTTACAGGTCTCCCCATCGGTATCACCCTTCTAGATCTCATCCCTCTTCTTCCTCTCTTCTTCATATTGCTTCCCACTTCCTGCATCAACAACAAAAAACCCCGAAACCCATCAGATTTCATCCCTTTTTATGTCGAAAAATCAATTCGAATCATGAAATTACATCAGCAGATGTTCGGGGTTCGAAGGCATCGGCATCGGCATCGGCATCACTGAACGACCCTTTAATCGGCAGCCCATCTTTGCCAGCATGCATAAAAAATCCAGAATCTTTTACGGCTTGTTTATGAAGATTGATTTCAAAAGTTTCGTGCAAAAAAGCTCACTCGAACAATCCTCTTCCTTGTCGTTGTCAGTAAGGTAAAATCTAAAACTCGGTGATCCGGAAAAAATGAGATTAGTAAGCCGTTCTTTCTTCAGCCTTTCGATTTCTTCATCTATGTTATGATCTTTTTCTTTCAGCGTTAGCTTTTCCATGGCTTCATCATCGTCGATACCGGAAACCGGGGGCTCGATCAAGCCGAGCGCTCTTTTCGCAGTCCCGACACTATCATCATCGAGGTCTCGATACGGTAGAGTGCTGCTTTTGCGGCCATTGATGGAGCCATCCTCCGAGTCGGGTTTGAGCAGCATTTGTTTAGAAATACTCGAATGGCTCCTTCGTCTCTTAATCGCATCCAGTCTCCATCTGAGAAGAGACGTCACTTTAGATTTAACCCTATCTTTTTGACGGTATAGCTTTGATACTTGACACCCCATTGATGGCAAAAAAGAAGCAGCTAAAGAGAAATGAAGGAGAGGAAGGCAAATGGATGATGATGGTGGTGGCCAAAGTTGATATGAAGAATTTATATATAAAAAATGGGGTGTTTTCAGAGCTTATGTCTTGTTTTGGATTTGCACTGGTAATTCAACTGCTGGGAGTATAGTTGTTTATAAATCAATCCATGCCTTTGATTCTTTTGTTTGGTTGGGTTTTACTATATTTATCATGTTGGTTTGCTGATTGCCGACTGTAAGTTTGTTCATTTGCTAACTGTAAACAGCAAGAACATTTGTGTCAACCTGTTTTCAGATCTCGGTTGATAACTTCAATAAAAAAAATAGATTTGAGGTCTAGGGTTTATAACGAGTAATGATAAAATATTATGAATTTATGATCCTATAGTTTAGTTTTTATACAATCTGGATATATATCAAATTATTTCTCAAATAATTTTTTTTGTGAAAATAATTGTAGTGTTTGAATTATATATTAAGGGTGACCAAAGCTCTACGTTATTCAGAAAAATTAAAATTTTTAACTCGATTCAAATAGTAATTTCATAAACTCAACTCGAAAAATTTCAAGTTGAGTTTGAGTTATAAAATAGAGTTTTGAAACTCAATTTTTTAATAATTAGTAGATTTATTTTCAAGTTCGAGTAGAGTTCTTTTGGTTTGTTTGATATATGTATATTATATATGGTTATAGAAAATTATTTAAATTGAAATCAATTAGTACCATAACATTATGAACGTTTACGATTAAATTTGAAAAGAAACTTGAACAACTCGTAAAATAGTAGCGCAAATCTAAATAAAGAGAAAATCAAAATAATACAAAAACAAAATAAAAAGAAAGATCAAATTTAAAAATTCAAATTTGCTTATGGTGGTAGCGTCAATGGAGGAAGCTTGAAGATGTGGAGATGACATGTTGAATTGATTGTTGTTCTCGTGTACCCTCTTGATTGCAATTAACTGAGCAAACACCCTCAAACAGCTCTAACACACTCTCACAAATGCGATTGAATGGGCAAGCAGTAATGTGAATATCCTCAACAACAAATCCCAAAAACTTAAGATTGATTTGCTTCTAAAAAACAAGATAAACTTCCTGTAAGTATGAACTCAAAATAAAACTTTATTTTAATTGAAAGAATTTAAAAAACAATGAAGAAGTCATCATCCTTTTATAACAGCTTTAGAAAAGGGTGGTTGATTTTAAAGTATATAAAATCTTAAAAACATAATTTAAGCGTTAATAATCATGTTGGACTAAGTCTAATTTGTCTAAATGCTTTATATATTAGTTTTGGGGCTGAATTTATAAAATATCGTATTTAATCTTGCATCCAATTTTCTACTTGCCTGATCTTCAATAAAATGAACATATCTTGAGTTTCTGATGTCTGATTGATGTGTTTTCAGATGCGTTGAAAATGTAATCGAATGACAGTCAATTTGTTAAAAGATAATTCGACCCAAAAATACTCGAATCCCATCTAAAAATTCAATACAAGTTGACTGTCATTTCAAACTTCTAGAATAACTTTATCTTTTTGTCCAAGATCCATTGTTTTACCCCTCCTATGTGTGTATCATTTATTGGATCTTGTAGCAAGGATAACTCATCACGTCCTATATATTGTTTTAGGGCCTTTATGCATGCATCTTCCTCTCTTTCCTCATAAGTATTCGTCTTGAAATCTAAGATATCAAAAGAAAAAACATCGGGCATGTGAAGCAATTTCAACTTCTTTTTTAAAAAATATTGACTTTATTAGAACAAAACACAAACAACACAAAAAAATACATGAAAAAAAAAGATGAACACAGAACAACAGAACAAACAACCAAATAAGATCAAACAAACAAAAGCCCATGAACACAAGGAACACAAACAAAAAGAAACACAGAGAACAGGGGAGGCACAAGAGCAACACTGCCAAAGAAAACTGAAGCCACCTGGGTCACCTTTCACTGTATGTCAAATCGATGATTGTTGGAGCACAAATCTCGAAGGGAATGCAACCAGATGTGCCATCAACAACCATTGTATTCAGATCTAGAATCGACGATGAGTAAATGGCTAGGAGGAGAGAGTTGGGTCGAAGAATCAGACAATAGCCTTCTAACGACGGCGAGAAGCTTCAAGCGCCACCAAAAGGGCTAAATCAGGCCCTCCGAAACTGAGAGGAGGAGAAATGATGAGATGGGAGAACATACTCCCCTTTTTGTCCACTTCCACGAAAATAGCCTCACAAAATTAGAAAGATACTAATGTTTGATACGTTGAATTAAAGTTTTAGTTTCAGCTTCTTATCTTCAATGCAACGTTCTATCCCTTGTGCATGTCAGCATATGCATGTATCAACTCATAAAAATTTCAAATAAAGCAGTGCTGAATTCGGTCTTCTTCAAATGGATCCGTCAGCTCTCAATTCTCCCGATTTGCAACGATTCCTCAATGTATGCTCTCTCTTGTCCCCCTTCTCTTTTGTTTCATTGCCAAAATAATCTGTTAATTGCTCTGATTTCTGTGAATTTTAACATCCGAAGTTCAAATCTGTTTCGATTTGATCACTTGATGGGTTTTACACCTTGGGATTTGGATTTTCATTTCCCTGCTAAGATTTTGATTTCAAGAAACAAAATCACGGTGGTAAAGTCAATCTAATGGATTCATGGCATCCCTTCGAGCATCTTAAGATTACTCTTTAGGCAAGGAAACATGCTATTTCTAATAATTCCATTATACTAAATGTAATAATTGCTAACTTAGTTGATTATTTCAATACATTAGACATTGCCTATTGGTTTGTATAGTAACGTTGAAGAGTGTTCTGTGTGCAGCAAAATCATTTAAAAGATTGGTTTGATGTAACATTAACATCTTCTTTATCAGAATTAATACTCTGAAGATTTTGTTAATGAACCCTAAGCACACTGTTTATGGTTAGTTTTTGTGATTATAGTAGTTTTCTCATCAATCACAGTTGTTGACAGTTTATATTTTTAAATGCAATGCGACAAAATATTACATACGATATAAGCTTAAAGAGTGCTCTCAGGACTTCTGAGTGCAAAATCCATTTAGTATTTATTGTATGTTTTGCGTTTATAGAAAAGGAACAGATAAAAGACAAGGGTCTCTACTTATATATAAACATTATTTGCATATCCATCCTCGCACATATTATGTCCATTCTAGGTTGGGAAGGGACAAGTGTGTCATAATCTTCTTTTGATTTGTCTTCAGCCAACTTGGAGTCGTCATTACATGAGAATGCAAACTAGAGAGAACGTACGACTAGGCATTCATTCATATACCTTTCAGAAACTTATGCAGAATTGGAAAGTGAAAAGACTTATTATTATATGATGAGTTATTTTTGTTATGTTTTAGAGTTGGTCTCATTTAAACTCGTGGCACTAATTTAGTAAGGGGTTTTATAATTAGTATGGATTGCTTATTGTTGTTAGGTGTGATGGATTAATGATTGTTGAAATAGTTTAACGACCTTTGCTTTAGTTGGTATCAGTGTATAAAAAGGCGCGCTTAGACATTGAGGCGAGGAGAGGCGCTTGCAAAACGCTTAATAGTGCGTGGGCGAGGCGATTTCGATGAAGCCTTAAAAAGGCGTGTGAGGCGCACAAGGCGCGTGAGGCGGCGGGGCGCGCGCCTTTAATGCATAGTTTCAATTAGACATGAAAATAGCTTGGAGCCATGGGAGGAGAAGTTTGGGATAAAGGAAAAAAAAAAACTCAAAAGAAAAGTGATATGTTGAAGAAGAAGTGAAGGGGGAGTTATATGGCCTGCAATCATAGATGAAAATTTGCAGAAAAAACAAAAAACACCCTAGAATATGTCGAATAAGAAGAGTAGGAGGAAAAGGGGAATGGGTCAATAAAAAAAAGAGAGGAATTTGGGCTCACTACTGAGTACAGATTACCGATCAACCATTTTATTTTTATAGATATTTTCTTTTTCATTTAATAATAAATAACATTTTTATTGTAATTATATATTTATTAATTTAAAATTGTATATTTACACAATTAAAATTAACATTGAAAGAATGAAAGAAAAAATAGATGGTATTTAAGTGATAATTTTATGTGTAAGTCAATAAAATTTTAATTTTAAAAATACGCCTCTCACTTCAATGAGGCGCGCGCCTTGCGCCCGGCACCTCGGCTTTAAGACCCTTATCGCCTTAGTGCGTCTCACACTATTTTATACATTGGTTGGTATTGTAATAGTTAAACACAGCATTTCCAGTACATCGAGAAGCTTCGAATCGTGCCTTTTTTGGCTATTGATTTATTTTGTTGCGGCTATACAGCAAGAAAAGGAAAAGGCAATGGTCAATGAGATGGTGGCAAAGCTTACAAGTGTGTGCTGGGACAAGTGTATCACAGGCACTCCTGGGAACAAGTTTAGCTCGAGCGAATCAGCTTGCCTTTCTAATTGTGCTCAACGGTTCATGGACATGACCTTGATCATTATGAAACGCGTTCAATCCATGCAGTAAACGTAAAGCAGACTATGCGTGCAGTCCTGGTTACAAGTTGTTAGCTTTCCCCCCAAAATCTGCTGTATTTTTATATGTTATCAAAGTACCATACCCCATATATTATTGGGATTGTATGCCATTATACAATTTTTCCATATGGAAATGTCATTATTTTACTGTTTAGATTGTTCAAAATAATATTTTACTGTTTAGAGTTTGTTGAGATATGGAATTTGCGTAAAGAACTCATCATTACTTGTTAAAAATAAATAATTCATCAATCATTGATTGCTTGACTTATTTTACCAACAAATATACAAATTTAATACTTAATTATTAGTTGATCTAATAGAATGGGTATCAGATCATATTAACAAGGTTAGTAATTTAAATTATGTCATCATGAATGAAGTAAATTAGTTTGAATCTTCCAATAATGGAGGGTAATATACCAGAGGATGCATGAACCCCAAATTTGAAAAATTAGAACCAGTCTCACAAATTTTTTGAAAATTTTAATTTAGTCCTTTAAAATTTTTAAAAATTCTTATTAAGCTTTGAAAATTTTAAAAAGTTTATTTCTAGTTTGTCCCTACAAATTCTTTCGTCAAGTTCCGCCTTTAGAGAGTCTCCCCATAATAAATTTTTGGCTTAAGAGTGTAAGAAGCCCTTGAACTTTTGAAAAAAATAATTAAGCCCTTAAATTTTTTTTGCACCCAATTAAGCCTTTGAACCAAAAAATATAATCCATTAAGCCATTTGATTAATTTTGACCATAAAATTTTAACAGTTTTTTTAGATTTGTTGGTGTAGTGCGTAGTATCACAATGTTTCCGTTTGACATTTTTAGAAACTCTTTTATTTTATTTAAAAATTTTATTAAAAGATAAAAATTGTAAAAAAACTTATAAAATTTATAAAAAAAATATTTTTTTTGGAAAAATCTGTAATTGCAACATTATAGAACTGTAGTGTATCATGTGCCAGTAATATCTAAAGAAAAAATGTCAAAATTTAATGGTTAAAATTGGTCAAAGGGCTTAATTGATTCAATTTTTTGGTTCAAGAGCTTAATTGAACGCAAAAATAGTTTAGGAGCTTAATTATTTTTTTAAAAAAATTTAAGGGCTTCTTACACTCTTAAACCCAATTTTTTACAATTTAATTCATATTAATACATACAAATTTAATTAGCCAACAAAAGAACCAATATATTCATCTTCATGCCATTAATATCTGACCTAATCACATTTAGGAAAGTACAAGTCTTGTACAGTCAAAGCTAAAACAAAAGTAATTAAATTTAAACAAGTCAGGTAACCCCCCACCAAGAGAAAACAACCACCGTTGGATCAATTCTTTTCATTATCTTCACACCACTTTACCCAAATCTAAAGACGATTATCACCATTATATATTCCGGAAGCAAAAAAGAAACCCATTAATCTGCAACAGATGTTTCAATAACACAAAGATTGCTTCCAAAATGATCAAACTTTTTCCGATTGAATTTTTTTTCAATGTCCCCATCGGATGACATGCAGATTAGGGTTAAAGCTTGTCCAGGTGCCGAGTTCACACATCAACTCCTGTTCCATGAAAGCAACTAACTTGGTACCTCCATTAACAGAGCCAACAACCTATGAAGCACGAGTACTTCAATCTAATGTTGTATCACGTACTCGATATGTCTCAGGGACATATTGGGTACAACTTGAGTATTTTCCAATATTTTATTTTTTATTTTCTATTTTGAAAATTATCGTTTTTTATTCCCGTTTCCGTACCCGTACTCGTATCTATATCCGTATCAGTGCAACAACAACAAAGTAATATATGAGGCAGCAGAAATTGTTTAAAAATGGTGGTGGTGGTGAATGGTGATGATATCCAATCATGGAGGTAATCTTGTTTATTCCGATGATCATAGTGGGAGCCAAAAGAAACTGGCGACGATTATATGTGTGTAATAGTAAAGCTTATCATTTCAGGTGTGATTAGTGTGTGTTTTGAATATTTAAACACTTGAAATGGAAATGGGGGTAGATATATATAACTGTCAAGGGATGCTGTTCGGCCACTTGGAGCTATCGGAGTCTGACTTTGAATTCCCACAGTTTCACGCGTGATGCAGTCAGAAAAAAGATTGTATCTTGATAGAACGCAATAACCATGTTCTGGCCTTTAGACGATAGGTTTAAATATGTTGTCTCTTTATGTTCTAGGACGAAGTCATGAAATATAATTTGCATGAAAAAGATTTACATCGTAAAAATTATTTTTTAAATTTAATTTACAATAAATACGAGTGAATATTTACTTACTAAAAAATGATATGAAAAAAATTATTGAAATAGATAATATTTATTAGTTGGACCATGAATAACGTGGCAGGAAGAGATATAATTTCTCTGATAATAATATAGGAACTAAATTTTAAAATAGTATAAAAGCTAAATATATTAAAAATTAAATAAATTTTAAATTTTTAAATAATATAAATTTTTACTGTATTTAAACCTAGCTGATCTGATATTTCAGCACCCATCAACATTAGAAAATAGGGCGTGTCTAACATACGGCATGGTACGTAAGACACCAACTGAAAATATTATACGATTTAAAACGTGAAACTAAAAATGTTATACTGTTTGATAACATTTTCGGTTGGTGGTAAGTATCGAAACTTTCATCGCTTTTGATAACATTTTAACATTTTAAGTTTTTATAAGTACCGAAAATGTTATCAAACAGTGTAATATTTTCAGTTCCATATTTCAAATCTTATAACATTTTCAGTTGGTGCCGCATCGTAACCGCACCGTACTATGCGTAGAACTACCCTAAAAAAACAAAAAACAAAACAGGAGTTTAATGAAAAGGGAAAGAGATTACGAAAATTTTAAGGATCTTGTATGACAAATCATTGAACCAAATATTGCAGGTTAAAATATCACTGCACCTGTCTTAAGTTGGGAAGCTTTGAAACTCCGTACAGTAAAAGTTCTTTAAAAGTTGGGAGGTTTCCATTGTTGTACTTGACAGATAGAGATTAACTTTTTAGTTGTATTTATTCAATTTTTAATGAAATTTATGTATATTCTATACATAAACTTTTTCGAACTTAAAATTAGGAGAATAACATTTACTTTTTTCTAATATCATTCTTTAAACTTTAAAATTCAAACTCTTAATTTAACTAAGATCCTTATATATTTTATATACTTCATACTACTTCATTTGATATGTTACATTTACATAATAATAACAAGTATATATATTAATTTTTTTTTAAAAAAGGAAAATGTTGAAATATAAGTTTAGTTTTTTGGAAGAAAAATAACATCCAACTCAAATTGAATAGTAGACTACTGTTCATTCAAAAGAAAAAAGAATGTTGAAACGCAACTGTTCGATGATTACAAGTAATATATGTTTATATTTTTCTTAAGTCTTTGATAAGGCACAAACACTTTGCAGACAAAATTGATTAAACTTTAAATCTTTCTCTTTTTTACTGTAATCACTCGTTGAGTTATGTACTGTTGCAATTAAACTTAAATATAATATTAGAGGATGGATTTCTATAGTAAGCCCCCACTAACCAAAGGAACACGCATATATTATGAGAAAACAAAGGGACATAATAACTATTCATTTTCATGCAAAAACAAGGGTTGCCTTCCCCTATATAAACCTCACGACCTTCAACTATCTTTTGCATCCCACCTCGAAGAAGAGGGATATATCAAATCTAGGGCATTTTCCCATACACCCCCAGTTTTTTTTTTTTTTTACATTGATCATAAAAATGGGTGTGTTTTCAGCTGATAATCCATGGGTTTTTATCTCTGGTCTTCTAGGTATACACACACTTCCTTCAACTTCACAATGTTTCAAAGTTTCAATCTTTTTATCTAATAAGAAAGAGCTGATTGTTATTTTCAATGTTTGTAGGTAACATTTCATCCTTCGTGGTATTCCTAGCTCCATTGTAAGTGTATTTATTACAAGGTTTTATCTGGTTTCTGATATAGTACAAAGACAAAGAGCTGATGTAGTAAGTGATATTGTTGATTTTCAGACCGACTTTTATCCGAATCTGCAAGAAGAAATCGACAGAAGGTTTTCAGTCGATTCCATATGTGGTTTCGCTCTTCAGTGCCATGCTTTGGATTTACTATGCCTTTGTCAAACCTGGAGCTTTCCTTCTCATCACCATTAACTCCTTCGGATGTGTCGTGGAGACCATTTACATTGCTATCTATGTTGCTTATGCACCAAAGCCATCCAGGGTATATATATATAGTTTATAGTTATACTCAGGACGGATACAGAACTTTATATTAAAGGGCGAATTTATAAAATTCTAGAAGGGGTAAAAATAAATTTTTTTTATAGGAAATACATAGAAAATTACTAAAAAATTCTAAATCATATAGGAATTTTAATTTTTTAGGGCGGCGACCGTCCCCTTCAGCTCCCTCTAAGTCCATCCCTGATTATACTCTCCTTTTTTTTACATCAATTTTAAAGCTAATGAAGTGGTTTGAATTTGGATTGATTTGTGAAAATGAACTGCATGCATGCAGATGTTTACCTTGAGGATGCTTCTATTGTTGGACTGTGGGGTATTTTGTTCTATTCTTCTTCTCATCCAATTCCTAACAAAAGGACCGAGTCGAGTCGATTATCTCGGATGGATTTGCGTCGTATTTGCTACAAGTGTGTTTGCTGCACCTCTTAGTATCATGGTAAACGATATGTAATATCGTAATTCTTCGTTATATCGTATTTGATACATATTCGAATATAGATACTATGTGACTCCCACTTACTAAACATTGTTGCTTGGATTAAAAATGTTTTGCAGAGGCAAGTCATAATCACCAAAAGTGTGGAGTTCATGCCATTTCATTTATCTTTGATGCTCACCTTTAGTGCTATCGCGTGGCTTTTATATGGCATATTCCTTAAAGATTTGCATATTGCGGTGAGTGATTCACTAGGGGAATAAACCCTAGTAAAATAATCTCCTAAATATCGTATAATGCATATATATATATATATATATATTCGAATATATATACATCGGACACAAAAACTAGACATGAATACTTAAATAAAAACAAAGACTCGAACTCGAAGGCTAATTAATTAGTGTTACATATTTGGTGTTCACAGATCCCAAATGTTCTGGGGCTCCTCTTCGGGATGCTTCAGATGGTGCTGTATGCAATATACAGGAACTACAAGACAGTGGTAATCGAGGAGGTTAAGGTACCACAACATACGACCGATGTGACGAAACTAGACGCGGTCGTGGATTCTGAAGTCGAGGAAATCAGTTCACCAGAGCGGCAAATCCACGATGATCATCGTCATGAGACGGTTGCAAAGAGCTGTAAATTACAAAATCAAATTTATGATGATGATTATCGAAGTGATCAGAAAATCTTGGAGTTTCCCAACTCGAACCCGATGCTGGGAACATGTGAAGCTTGAACTGTGATCTCCATTGATGATGATCACATGCAGGCTGCAGCATATCATATGCATTCATGCATGGAGTTCTCTCCCTCTTTCTCTCTTAATGTCTAGGCTGCTCTGTACTACTGTTATATATATATATATATATGACATGTATGTATATGTCAATCTCGTATGCCTTTTTATCTAATTTCTAGTGTTTTATTATATATATGTAAGTTGAATTGAGGGAGCTAAATTATAATAATCATGGATATATATGTACCTCATGTTATACTTCCATATAATTAGGTATAAACCAGAATATTTATTTTAATATATAATTCACAATTAATTACCTATTTTTGGTTATAAATTTATATTTTAGATTTTTTTATTATATATAAAATTATATCAACTTAAAACCAAATTATCACGTATATTGTCAAATTTAGATCGAGAGGTTTCAAAATAATATTTAATGATTGCTTTAAATCCAATAAAAAAGTACTTAAATGATCACCCATCCAATAAAAAAAATCTTGCAATTGAGTCATTTAATTTTCAAGTCTCTATCAATTTAGTCACCAATGTTAAAAAAATTCTTTCAGTCATCGCCGTTAAATCTCGTACTGATATTATACACAACCACTTCACTCAATTGATGGATTTGTGTTGAAATTGTTACACGATTGAAAAATAATAATTTTTAAATAGTCTAAATATAAAGTAATATTTGTTATACATATTTTTAACTTTTGGGCAATGTATATACACCTTGCAGACAAAGCGATTTAGACTCAGGTCTCTTAGGATGACTGTCATCTACTTTTCTGCTAAGACCACTTATTGAGTTCAAAAAAATAATTTTAAAGTTTAATCGAGGTTGAAATTAATTATAATATTAATTAATATTATAAATAATTGTAATTAATGTTACAAATAATTATAACATTATTAATATATCGTAATTATAACATTGATTGGTTTTCTAGCATTAACTAACATGTTTTATAAAAATATTTATAATTATAACATTAATCAATATAGAACCCAAGAAGTGGTCCCGATAGAAAAGCGAATGATGTTTATTTTATGAGACTCGAGTTCAAATTATTTTGTCTACATGGTTTTTTGCGTGTGAATTGTCAAATTAATGTATGAACATATACTATCTTGTAATCCTCTCACGACTATTCAAAAAAATATTTTATACAAATTGTTAAAACACGAATTAATATTATAATTTATGTTATAAATATATTTTAATTAATTTTATTATAATATTAGTGTATAGATTATATTATTAATTAATAATTAATAAAAAATATTTGTAACGTTAATTAAAATTACAACATTAATTAATGTTAATAATCATATATAACTACTTAATGTTATAATTAACTTCCATACCAACTTAACCTTAAAATCATTTATTTTCAACCATGTTACAAGCCCATCGTCTAGGTGTAGCGGGTATGTGGTTGCGAATAAAAATCCTCTCCTTTTTTTACCCTATACCCGTGCACTAAATTTAAGTTTAAGGTTTAACGTTAGAGTTTAAAGAATTTGAGGTAGGGTATAAGATTTAGAATTCAATTATTTCGTGTTTATTGGCGTTGGAGCATAGAAATGAGCGCTCGAAAGGAGCTGAGGATTTTTTTTCTATGTGGTTGCATCTTGCTCTAAATAACTTAAGTTTAAATCCTAAAATAACAACACTTTCTTTTTCACTGAAACCACTTAATAGATTCTATTCAAAATAATTTTGAAATGAATTTTCTTGGGTTAAATAATTAATACATATTAATATATAAAATATAATATAATATAAAGCAGACCGCACACCACACATTTTAGAGTTAAATTAAAATAAATATAAAAAAATCACGCATAATATGATCATAAATAATTAGTTAAGGATTATTGCATACTATAATTTTGTAACAATATTGATAAATTCATGTTTAAACATAGTATTATTATTTTTTCTTCAAAATTCAGTATTGATGGAATTTATAAGCCAGAGTCTCAAAACTATCATTATTATTCATAATAATTATGGCCGTAAATGAACCAAACGTTCAACGAATCGTTCATGAGTCGTTCGGCAGAAAGTTTGTATATATCTGTTTACTAATTAAACAAACGAACATAAATAATATTTTTTTGATTTAATTAAATAAACGAACATGAACAAATGACTCGTTTGTTCATTTACGTTCGTGAACGTCTAATAATCTGTCCATTTATGTTCGTTTAAATTTATTCACACATTCCATTTATATTTATTATTTTTCATAACAAAAGTATTATTTTTAAAAAATCAAATTTATTCACATATGTCATTTTTTGTTCGTTCATTTTGTTCATTTACGTTGCTTATCATTTTAACTAACAAACATGAACGAACACGAATAAGCTGTATTCTTTAACAAACAAACACAAACAATAAATTATGTTCGTTTAGTTTGTTCATGTTCGTTCACTTGTTCAGTTAAAATTAAATAAATAAACATACCCTTATTCGTGTTCATTCGATTTATTTACATCTCTAAATTAATAATAGTGATAAAACAACTTTAGGATATTGAATCAATAACAACTAAATAATTAAATCTTCAACAATCACATTTACAAGTAAATCATCATCTCGTACTATTTTACAAAATCTTGAGGATCAGTGTATGCCAGGTAATAGATTAGGATCCCAAATGTCCAGTAGATTTACTACCTATATATAAATAATACATACACGTGGCATTCCTACCCTAAAATATATTATAATATGCTAATATCTAGAGCTGCTCATTTATTAATTATTCCTATGCATATCGCACCTACATTACTATTATACTTTTTAATAGAAAATTCACATGCCTTGATTACCTCAACTTTATAGTTTATACGGTAATCTTCTGCTTAATTTTGATTAAAAAACAAAACACTTTAACACGTATAATATATATGGTTATACTTTGATATACAAGCTGTATAATTTTTTACACAACTCTTTTATAAAATTTAAAATTTAAATTCTAAATCATAGTACCCTAAAACCTTGAACCTTAAACCCTAAATTCTAAATTTTAACCATAAACCTTAAATTTTACCTCATACACGTTAAACCCCTAACTCCTAACCTTAAAATTAAAAGACTTGTGTAAACTATAAAAAATAATTGTTTTGGTCACTGTCATTTTAAAAGTTATAAATGATCATTAAATTTATTGAGCCGATATAGAATAGTGTAATAATATGAATAATTTAATGATTATTTTAAAACAATTTTATAAATTCAATGATTATCTTATAACATTTGAAAGGTCGGTAACTAAAATGACCATTTTTTGAAATTTAGTGACTATTGTTATATTTTACCCTCAATTAAAAGATTCAAATTCCAACTATAAAACTTATTCTTCTTGAGAACTCTACACGAAGGTTTTTGTTTTGTTTTTTTTTTATTAGAAATTGATAATTTTTGTTTTGTTTTTTTTCTCTCATACTAAATATTTATATCAGCCTTATGTTTATATAAACCTGCCAGTTTTATTACCATTTTTTTAAATAAAAGAAGTTGTAATTTGACACATATAATAGAATTTTTTCTGCTCGGTGAAGAGAATACTCATCATTTGGATTAGTAAGAGGTACGGCAATATCATAAGAGCAATCTATCCCAATCTTGTGAAATAAGTAGCTCAAAGCGGTTCCATAGGTGAAGGATGTAATAAGAGTAGTATTGCGATTTTGCACAAGAAAGACGATTTCGGCAAACATAATTTGAGCAACGTTAGGACGCTTACCCTCACGAAAGCAACGAATCCAAAAATCATCAATTTGGCGGATCGTAGAGAATTTACCATCGGATGGTCAAAACCACCATGTGATAAGAAGGTGAAGGAAGCGATTAGAAGCATCAAGCACGATCACATAGCCACTTAGAACATGTCCCAAAGAGTCATTATCTATTCCCACATCCTCAAAACCCAAAAAGTTTGCTAAAACCAAAGAATCAATTTAAAACTTCTTTCCCATAAGATACGATTCAATAGCAATAACTTCAGATCTATCTTGGTTATAAATACACCAAGCATTGAAGTAAAAAATAAGGACAATATTTCGGTATAAAATCCCAGTTATGCTTAAAAAAGCCATGAACTTCCACTGAATTATTAAATCAAGATATCGAAAGTTAAATTGTTTGGAAGTCATGAAAGGGATTGAAACAACACGCCCATGGCGAATTTTATAACCTTGGTATTATTTAAAATGAGCCATTGCATTAGGATATCTAGGTTCATTAAAGCAATTTTGAAAAATATAGGTTAGGTTGGGTTTTGTACCATCGTTGTCGGAATTGATATTGGAAGATTGTCCCAATTCTCTTCTTGCTCGTTTCTTAGGTGCCATAACAAAACCTGAAATCAAATTCAAACCACAAAAACAATGCATGCATAAACATCACATTCAATCCAATAATTAATCCAATGATCAAGGTATTGTAAAAAACTATATTGTATAGTTTAAATAATATATAAGTGTAAAAAGAATTTTTGATAAAACAAAAATAGAACATAGTGTTGAAAAATATACGAGTATAATTTTATATTTAAACAAAAAAAATTCAGTTTTGAAAGAATTTTTGTAAAATCTTTGAAAACTATGTTATATACATACTAAATATACAATTTTTGATGTAAAACAGTTAACAAATATAAAGAAATCAAAAGTTAAAAGAAAAAGAAGTTTATACCTTCAGTTAGGATTGTGGATGAATGAGGAGATGATGATGTACAAAACTTGATGATTTTACTAGGGTTTGATGAGAAACCCAAAAGCCCTTAAAAGAATTGATGATTTGTGTGAAAAATAAAAGGATTTGATAGGATTATATATGGGATTTTCGTATCTAGGGTTTTAGGAGTTTGATTTAAAGTGAAAGACCATTTTTAAAGGCCAACGACTACGTGTATCGATATGCCACGTGTGCGTATCGAAACCGCATATCGAAATAATATTTAGCTGTACTGATACTCGACATTATACTGATACAAGCAAACATATACCAAAACTGTTTCAAGATACCCGTATCGATACGCTATACCCCGTATCGATACACTTGTGCCAGAAAGGACATTTTGGCAGCAAGTTGTTCAAAATTTTGATTTTATTCAAATCGAAATGCATGTAAATGATATGAGAACATCATGTATGAGCTAAAATAGATGCATATCCCCCTAGCAACAAAGATAGATGCATATAGGAGCAATGAAATCAACCAAATTCAAGCAAGTTTTAACACTAAAAAGGCTCTTAGGTTCAAGAAATGCTAGTTAAACCTAACTCTCTCCTAAGAGACCAAAAATGCTCTTTGTCTAAAGGTTTGGTAAAGATATCCACTAATTGGTTCAAGGTATCTACATATTCTAGAACAACATCGTTTTTCAAGACATGATCTCTAATGAAATGATGTCTTATCTCTATGTGCTTGGTTATAGAATATTGGATGAGATTCTTAGTGAGACATATGACACTAGTGTTGTCACACTTAAGAGGGGTGGTACCTACACCAATTCCATAATCTAAGAGTTTTTGCTTCATCCAAAGGACTTGCGCACAACAACTTCCCGCCGAAATGTATTATGTATCAGTGGTAGATAATGCTACACAATTTTTGTTTCTTTGAAAACCACGATATGAACATACTACCTAGGATTTAACAAGTACCGGAGATACTATTTTCATCTATCTTACAACCTCCATAATCCGCATTCGAATAAGCATGCAAACTAAAGGAGAAATCTCCAGGATACCAAAGACTTAAACAAGGTGTGTCTCTAAGGTATCTAAAGATTCACTTAACGGATATAAGGTGTGATTCTCTAGTACTAGCTTGAAATCTAGCACACAAGTAAACACTAAACATGATATCCGGTCTACTTGAGGTAAGATAAAGCAAAGATCCTATCATTGATCTATAAAGCTTTAAATCAACACACTTACCTCATTCATCTTTGTCAAGCTTTATATAAGAACTCATTAATGTGCCATCTACCGGTGGAAATCGAACACAAGGCATATTGGGCAATCAAGACCGTGAATATGGATTGGGAAAGTGCCGGACAAAAGCTTTTGTTGGACCTCAATGAGATAGAAGAATTCTGTGCACTCGCCTATAACAATGCACAAATCTACAAGGAGAAAACAAAGCAATGGCATGACAAGAAACTATTTCCGCGGCAATTCATGCCAGGGCAACTAGTTCTCTTATTCAATTCTCGGCTAAAACTTTTCTTGGGAAAGCTGAAATCAAGATGGTCGGGACCATTCGAAATCGTCAAACCATTCTCCCATGGTGCTGTGATAATCAAGTCCATCTCTGACAACCATGAATTCAAAGTTAATGGACAAAGATTGAAGCACTACAGTGGTGTCCATGTGGAACGTAACAAAAAAGTGGTCAACTTAGGAGATACATGAGCATGCTCTCCCTTTGATATTTTATTTTTATTTTTTTCGTTTAATATTTTTTTTTCAAACTTTTTTATTTATTTATTTTATTATTTCCGATTATTACTATTCTTTAGGATAGATTTTTTTATTTTATTTTTTTATCTTTTTAAGTTTAAGAATCCCATTACACATTTTTATTTATTTTCTTTATTAGTTTATCTTTAATTTTAATCCTTATTTGATTTGTCTTTGAATTGTAGGAAAAAAGTTCAAGATAAAGAGGAATTCTAATCCAAGAAGGAAAACATCTTCAACAAGGAAACTAATAGGCTAAATCTAAGGCTTATATAAAGCCTCCAATTTACCCTAATCAAACCCCCTTTACCGTCACCCTCTCCCTAAACCAAAACCCTTTATCGTTTTCCTATAATCCCAACCACCATATTTACCACCTATCTTTTCTATAAAACCCATCACCCTTAACCTATTCCTACTTTTTATCTTGCAACTTTTTAGTTTCTTTTCTTTTCTTTTCTTTGTTTTTACAAAACTCACAACCAAGATCATCCATGTCATTCAAGATTAAATTTTTAGTTCATCCAAGTTCCTCCAAAGAACCAAGATACAAGAAGTTTGCTACACCGGTGGTTCAAGAAAGATTTCAATCCAAGTTTTAAAGCTAGAAGATTCATGAAGAACAAGTCTTTGAATACTCCAACTCTCATCAAGATTTCGGCCTTGAACCATTCATCTTCGAGAGGATTGCACATCAAAAGTGGCAAATCTTTTGCCATCAACCAGAACCGGGTAACATCTCATGGGTAAGAGAATTCTATGCTCACTCACCTAACCCGGATAATCCTTATGTTTTTGTTCGTGACAAGGCCATGCTCATAAGTCCCGAAAACGTCAACACCTTTTACGGGCTTTACATTGAGAAGGACGAGCATCAAGCCTTCGTTAATCAAATCACTCCCAAGCAACTCGACAAGGTTCTTCAAGAACTCACTCAACCGGGAACTCATTGAAACGACGGTAAATACAAGGGCACGGTAAATCACCTTCGACTTAAACCCGAGTCCAAACTATGGAATAAGTTTGTTAAAACTTCTTTAATGCCCACCACACACAATACTACCATTGATATACCACGTGTTTTGCTCATACATTCTATTTTGCATAATCGCATTATTAACATTGGAAAAATTATTTGTGATGAGATTTTTGTATGCAGCTCAAAAGATAAGGGTTCTCTTTTCTTCCCTTGCTTAATTTCTAATCTTTGCAAGGAGATGCATGTCCCAAGTGAGTCCACCGATGAAAAGGCCCTACCAAAGTCCGGTTGGAATCAAGCACAAATCCAAAAGCTAATGGGAGAGGCACCGGGAAAATCTTCAAGGCCTTCAATTGCCGCGGCAACTCCTGCCGCCCCGGCAATCCCTAATGTCCAAGCACCTAACGCCCGGGCAACTCGGCCATCAACCCCGGGACACTTTGAAGCACTCTTGCAACCATTGGCAAGCCACCTAAGGCAAATTGAAGACCGACAACTAATGTTCATGAGGTACATGAAGGAGCACAATAGTGCCATCACCCAAGTCATCCTAGAAAAGTACCCGGACAATCGCGTGCCGTTCCCAATCTTTCCTACCGAGATCCTTGCACTGGCAACCAATGAAGAAGTCGCCACGACAACCGCAACAGATGATGCCACGGCAACCTACATCGTGCCTGCACAAGCTGACGCCACGACAACCAACCCTGAAGATACCACGGCAACCAAAGCTAAAGACATCCCGACAACCACTACAAAAGCCAAAGGTAAATCACCTATGCTCGAATCAACTCCTACGGAATCATTGTCTGATTTTTCAGATTCGGACGAGTCCTCCATTGCACCAACAAAGACCGCACCAATTGAATCCTCCAAGCGAAAAGCCAATGACATTGATGAAGAGGACGATGAGGACAACCCCGTACGAGGATCGATTCCACCACCGGCAACAAGAAAACAACCATCGCGTTCAAGCAAAAGAATCAAGACACCGACCAAAAGGAAAATAATCATCTACGATGGCGAACTCTCGGAGTAAGTCATCGTATGCATTTTATTTTTCGTTATTTTTATTTTCCTTTAATGTATGCATTGAGGACAATGCCTCACTCGAGTTTGGGGGGATTGTTATTAGTAGTTACCATGTTTAGTTACATTCATCTTAAGTATTACATTTAGGATACATAAATTGCTTGCCATGCCTTTAGTTGGAACAAGAATTGCTTAGATTTGATGAATATCCGATGATGACTTTGCCAATGCACTTAATTGATAGAATTTTTATTCTAGGATAACCATGGAAAAACTTAGAATTTTACTATGATGCTAAATTTGATGAAACACTGTTGTGGTTTGATTGATTTAAGGAATTCTAGTGAACTTAGGTTGATAATTAACAAATTGGGGGATTATAATAAAAATTGGATGAATGCTAGAAGTGCCCGAAATTGGCTCTAGCATGTGCTAAAAAATTGATCACTAGAGGTGCCCGAAACTGGCTCTAGTATGTGTTAAAAAATTGATCGCTAGAGGTGCCCGAAACCGGCTCTAGTCGAATAAATTAACTTAAGAAAACTAGAAACAAAATACTAGAGGTGCCCAAAACTGGCTCTAGTTAAAACATGTTAAAAAGAACCCAATGAAGTAATTTGAAAACCTTTTGTTTGCATAGAATCCGAAAAATCAACTTGCACACAACTCCGCACACACTCACAAGCATTATAGTTTGATTCCGAGTAACTCCTAAGTTTTTCAAAAAATAAAAAGCCAATCATACTTTGTGCCCCGGTTCAGAGAATTGAAATCAAGTTCAAAGCTAAGTTTGTGAAAATTGAAGTCTTGGCAGGTAATTGTTAGTTTGCATTGCTTGAGGACAAGCAATAGTTCGAGTTTGGGGGTGTGATAAGTGTTCAAAAGTACTATTTTTCTTACCCTTTTTACTCATATTATTGTTAGACTTAGGCTCATATTAGTTGCATAATTAGCCATTCATGCATTAATCCGTGTTTCCTTCCATCGTTGAGCTTGATTACATAACTTGGTGGTTTTTGTGGGAAAAGATGCTGCTTTGGTGTGTTTTGTGTGTATGTGTAGGATCACTTGCCAAAGCAAGGCTAGAATTAGTTGCCAGGGCAATGCATGAAGGAGATGCCGAGCTAGTTGCCAGGGCAATGCATGAAGGAGACGCCGAGCCAGTTGCAGGACAATTGTCGACAAGAGCAAATATGATATGGTAGTCGAAATTGATGACTAGACAAGCCTAAGATGACGTGGAGCAAAGCCCAATACCAAAGGAATTTGATTTCCATGAAGAGATTAAAGAAGAATTAAATTCCAAGAAGATAGGAGAAGTTCTAGTAGGAATATAATTATAATAAAGAATTATATTCTTTAAAGATAATTTAATTCCAACTTAACTTCCTCCTTAAAGAAGGACTTTGACCTAGCCCTATAAATAAGAGGGAGATTTCGACAATCCATAGAGAGGAAGAGGAAAGGAATTTCGACAACACCAAGGAAGGCAAGATGAGAGAATTTTCGACAAGCATCTAGGGCAAGAAGGATTTCGACAAGTCTCCTTCTTCATTTTTTTCTTTCTTGTTCGATTGGGTTCATGCTAGGGATTATTTATCTTTTGTTTCTTTGGAACCTAGCCATGAACTAAATCTATTTGGCTATGGTTATTGTGTTTTGTGGTTGTGAGAAACTATTGGTTTTTTGTTTAGGTAATAAGAGTTTGCACTTTTCTATTCAAGGTTTATTCATTCTTGGTTCTTATTCTTGTTTGCGAGAGAATTGGGAGAGGATATCGGGATTTCATCTATTTATCTAATATCGGGAGAGTTAGATTCAAGAAACGAATGAATATGATCTTTATTCAATCTATTGATGGTGAAGATTAATCCGGCTTAGGAATAAGTTAAGGATTTCAACGGCTAAGAGGAGCGCAAGATTGGTTGTTGTTCACCCTTGATTCATGCAGGGATGTATTATCGAGGCATGCACAAGTAGCTAGAGTTTCGACTTAGGGATAAGAAGAAACCATTGAAGAACGCTCTGCCGAACCTTGAAGGTTGATGCCCAGACGCCCAAGTAGTTGCCCAACTAGTTGCCCAGACTACCATCGATTAGTTGCCAAGGCAACCCCGTTGTGCAAGTTGCCACGGCAACTGAGTTGCCCGTGCACTCTTTTACCAAGACGATCCAATCGGCTATCACACCTCAACTCACGATAACCTGGCCTATCTCTCTCTCATTTGATATTATCTATTCTTTTACTTTATTGCTTTCTAGATTAGTTATTAGTTAAAACTCCTATAATCCTTTATTTGTGCTTTTACTTTTTACAGTGCAAGAGACTAGATTCTTGAAATGGCACCAATCCCTGTGGAGACGATATCTTTTATACTATAACTTGCAACGTGTATACTTGCACAATTGCGTAGCACTTATTACGCTCAACAAGTATCATAAATTTTGTCAAAAGAAAACTTTATTTTAGGCAAACCTCTTACAAGATCATTTGAAATCAATTTTTCTAAAATACTCGTGCTTGCATGCCTTAGTTTTCTATGCCATAACCATGAGTCATGTTCATCTTTTGCAATAAAACATGCATTTGAGATATGAATGTCATCTAAATACATCATGTATATGTTTCCTATGCGATGACCAATACGTACAATTTTGTTAGTTTCAATGTTGATAATTTTGCAACCATTTAAATCAAAAAGCACATTGAAACCTTTATCACAAAGTTAGCTTATACTTAAAAGATTATGTTTTAGACCGTTGACATATAAAACAATGTATATAAGGATAGAAGAGTGATTACCAATGGAAACAAATCCTTCAATGTGGCTGTAATCACACATTTTTACTTAAATATATTAATATTGCATGTATATTTATTATATGAATGTTACTAATATAAGGTGATGTGTACATAAGCTATGTATACGTATTAGGGGTGTATGTATGTCGCGTATGGATCTAAGGTATAAGCGTATATAGATGTCATGTTAATTATACGTATGATTATACGTACGTATACTAGAATATTATATTAATTAATGATCGTATAATATAAGTATATATTTTTGTATGTATTGCTGTTATAAGTATACTATTATTGGTATTGGGCTAGTAAAATGAAAAATTAAATATATATTAAACCCAAATAAATAAAATCCAAGTCCAATTACAAAATACAATTACAAGGCCCGTTTGGCCCAAATCTGAATCCTATCTAATTACAATGTGCAGGTAACTGTGGGCCGTTGGATCAAGATCTAATCCAACGGCCACGATGCAATGGAAGTCGAAAATATCTGCCAGGCGCGTGCTCCACACGTATGGACCGTTCGAGTGCCACGCGGCGCGTGGTCCACGCGGACGCTTTAACATCCCACGCGCGTAAGAAGATCCACGCGTTCTGACTCCTCGACTGCGGAGCTCCACGTGGCGAAATCTGAAGCCGTTTCATCAGATCGAGGCTTCATCCAGGCCGATCGTTCTTCAAGCCATCTCGACCGTTAGATCAGATCTGATCTAACGGCCGAAAATGCGTCTGCCTCTGCGGAAATGGCCACACCGCCACCGCGCCGATATTCAGTCCCCCGTTCAGATTATGCCAAAGACAACAAGCAAAAAATGTCAGATCTGGAAAAGAAGATACAAGTTGCAACCAAAATACAGAGGCAGTAATATATATGAAACGGGGCTGTTGTAACGGAGAGTATTTTTTAGCGAGCAAAAAGATTAGCAAAAAAAAAACAGAGAGAGTAATCACACAAAAAAACAGAGAGCTTGTAAAACCAGAAACTTGTAACCAGTCGAGATAATAAAAAAAGAGGTCCATTGGTAAACACTTACCTCTTTTTCTTACTTATTTCTTTACATGCATACACGAAACAGAAATAAAAAACAAAAACATAAAAGAAAGTAGTCTTACCGAGTCGTTTGTGGGTCTTCCTTCTCTCGGTGACAAACCTCTCGGCTTCTACAAGCCAGATCTGGTGAACTAAAGGGAAGAGAAAACCCTTTGTAGTTGTATTTTGGTCTAAATTTTTTTTTTGGGTTCGTATTTCTTAGATCTAGTGTAAAAGAAAGGGTATCCTCTGAATCCAACCACAGATTCGTATTGAGGACGACAAGGGGAACGTTTTGGTGTATTTTGGGAGCCTACCGGCGCCGGTTAGCGGCGGCCGGCGGCGGAGAATACGGCGGCCGGCCGCCGGATTCTGGGTTTCTCAAGAACACTTGAGAGAAAAAGATGAACATGGTTATTTGCAAAACTGAAGAATGAAACGAAAATGGGAAAAAATGGGTTTCGGTCTAAAAACGGGCTTTTTATAGTTATTATTATTTTTGAAATGGGTAAATTACACACTTAATCCCACCGCGTTTTCAATATTTTCATTTTTGTCTTGCCGCATGGTATAATCACAGTCCCAGTCCCCCTGAGTTTTCAAAAAGTCACAATTTAGTCACTAAATTATACCGAATCAGTTTCTAATTGGAAAAATTACGTCCTTAATCATCCCGCGTTTTTGAGCTTTTCACTTTGGGTCTGCCCCTTGGTATAATTACAATCCTAGTCCTTTTAGGTTTTATTTGTTTCGTAATTTCGTCCCCAAATTACATATTATTGTTCTTTAATTTCTGCCACCGACTTTTGTTTTTCTTTCATTTCAGTCCTGTTTTCTTTGTAAATATTATTGTTCGTATTATAATCGTATATGTTAATATTATTTTATTTTCTGTCTCTCGTATATGACTCGTTTTATGTTTTTATGTATATATGTGTTAAATATAATATTTATGTTTTTATCCGGTTATCCGTATCAAGCATGTTATGTTTTAGTTAATTCGTACATGGCATATTTAGTATTTTCATATGTGTGTGTGCTTTCTTATTTTTAGGGTTACATGTTAGTATATTTACCCTTTTATGCGATATGTGGACCCGTATATGTTGAAATGTGCTTCATTACCAGTATGCATATCTTTTGAAATACTTGTTCGTATATATGTACTTATTCCTGCCTTATTATTTTGACATATGATAGTTGTTTTTATCTATTATTTAGAATAATATGTATATGCATGTTTTAGTCTAGAATATCATCTATGTTAGATTAATATTCTGTTATGACAATATTTACTACATTTAAACATTTCACCATGTTTTATATTTTTGTCATTAAGATTGCATATCGAGATATAAATTGTTAATGCGGTGTCCTTTTATCCGAGCGTAAACGGGGCCAGTATCAAGCGTAGTGATAGTGGTTGGGCGTTTATTCTCGGATAACGGGACCCTTAAAATATATTCGCAATTATGACCAAAATTTAAAATAATCGTCACTCTAATCCGGAAAATCCAATATTAATAAAGCGGTAATTATTAAAGTACCAATTTTTGGGCGGTGTGGGGGTGCTAATCCTTCCCCATCCGTAACCGACTCCCGAACCCTGTCTTTTTGAATCTCTGGTTTTGTGATGTCCGGCCTACCTAAGTGGCCGGTGGCGACTCCATTTTTATGAGGTTTTTGTAAACCCTGCGGAATAAATATTTTTAAATATCACAAACACCTTTCAAAAAAGCATTTCCAAAACATTCATCGTTTTTATTTAGCGAGACCTTCGCTACAGATGGCGACTCCGCTGGGGACATTTTTGTTTTTCAAAAACAAATGAGAGTCAAGCTTTTAAAATAGTTACCGCTTTACTAATATTGGAAATTCCGGATTAAAGTAACTATTAAATTAACATTCGGTCATAATTGCGCGTTTATTTTAACGCATTTAAAATATGGCATATAAACCCGTCTTTTTAAGTGGGGGAAAACGCTAATGCTTTCGTGGAGATATCGTTCTCCCGTATGGGCCTAGCAAGTACCTTCGGGGCTCGAGTACCTTATGCTTTCGTAAGGATATCGTTCCTTCGTACGGGCATAAGCGAATGGGTCCCCCTGAATTGAACCTGGTTGAAAGGAGCCTATAATGGGTGATGATCGGGGGCCTTGCTACTCTTAGTAGAGGACGGCAAGGACAATTCGGGTACCTCCTAGCACCAACACTGCATGTAGAGAACATAGAAACCCACCATGTTAGAGCCATGCGGATAACCTTAAGTGTTTTAGATGGGATAAATAGGGTTGTTTTGTGTGTTTATTCTGTTTAATTTTGTCCTTTTATTTATATATTTATTATTTTTATCCGGTACTAACTCATTTTTTTTTGTGTTTTATTTTATTTTTACACATATTTTTGTTGCATTATCATTGCATCCACATTACATAGAGGCGTTGATTCAAGTGGTTTGCCCGATTAGAAAATCTTTCATCATGGAAAAAAGGTGTCTTAGGAAAGAAGAGCTTAATTTGTCAGTCAGACATTGGTCAGAGGTCAACCAGAAAATCCAAGGGGACAGTCTGCCTAACGAACGCGTAATAGCTGGATACACCTATGTGAGTCTCCAACAGAACGACTTGTGGGATCTTCAAAGCATTTGGGAAAAATGGGACCGAAGACTACAAGACTTATTTAGCGATAGTTATGGCGACATCGCGCAGCTATTATATGTTCGGATTAACCAGCCCCTACTCCGAGCTATAGTCCAGTTTTGGAATCCGGCTTTTTGCTGCTTCACCTTCAATGGGCAGGACATGATGCCTACGGTAGAAGAGTACACTGCTTTACTTAACCAGAAAAATATTCAGGAAGATTGGATCTACGCGAAGCCTCCAAGGAATCAGAATTACACTGCCAAACTCAAAGCCTTTGCAGGAATGAGTGATGATTGGGTTAGTGGCCTCCTTCAAATCCGAGGAGATAATACAGTCTTTGCATGGGAGAGTATTCGGGACGTCATATTGACACATCCAGACGAGGCAAAGAAAATGGACTTATTCGCTTTAGGAATATATGGCTTGGTGATCTTTCCCAGAGTACTCGGGAACATTGACATAGCCATTCTGGATTTGTTTGAGCGGGTGAAACGGAGAGCAAACCCGGTACCAGCAATCTTGGTCGAGACTTTCATTTCCTTAAACGCTAGTCGGAAACATGAAGAAGGACGTTTTCGAGGCTGCGCACAGCTATTACAAGTATGGATCCAGAGTCACATGTGGAAGACGCCGACGCGAGTCCTGCCGGGGATATCCTTCCAAGGTTTTTCACCTTTACGAGAATACTTAGCAAAAGAATGGCGAGAAGATTTGAAAACAAAAATGTGGACCAGTTTCTTCAGGAACATTCAAGATGAAGACATAGCATGGAGGGTCCCATGGCTCGGTAAAGTTAATTATTTTCTATACAGTTGTGGTGACTTTAACTGGCTGATGATGTTAGGATTACATGGAGGGATCGCTTGTGCTCCACTTTTAGTGTCTCGGCAGTTCGGATCACGGCAGTTCATTCCTAATACCGCCGGATTAAGCCAAACTGAATTTCTTTTCAAAGGGGAGTTCAAAGGAAAAATTCAGACCATCATGAGGGCCTGGGATCATTGTTACCGAATCAGGGTAGAAGGAGATACCGAGCACATGACTACCCCAGATTACGACCTTTGGAGACGTTTGAGGGTTAATAATGTGATTCCTGAATCTGACCAAGGACCGACAGTGTCACTCGAAGAGCTCACAAGGGTGGTACCGTCCGAAGCCGATATCCTAAGGAGTGAACTCGAAGAAGTTAAAAGGAAGATGGACATTCAACAGACCCTACATGCAAGCGAGCTCTATAAGGCAAGCTTAGAAGTTGATGAGCG
This sequence comes from Hibiscus mutabilis, assembly GCA_019671005.1. Lineage (NCBI taxonomy): Eukaryota > Viridiplantae > Streptophyta > Magnoliopsida > Malvales > Malvaceae > Hibiscus > Hibiscus mutabilis. Next base: position 41,744,788 of record CM033735.1, on the reverse strand, counting down.
AGACGGGATCATCAGGCAATTGAAGAAATTAAATGCAGATTTAAGTGACAAAAATACTCTTTATCAAAAAGATGCCCTCATATTACAAGCAAAAATACAAAAGGCCGGCCGGAGTCAGTTCATAGCTGTGGAAAGAGAAAGAATGAACGACATCCGTTTGGTGGAAGAAGAACGAGAAATTAACAAAAAAGCGATCGAGAAAGAGATTGAAAGCTGCCGTTTGGCTATGGAAGAAGAAAAACGGTCCGCCAAGAAGGCCATTGATCAAGAGAAAGAAAGATTCAGACAAGAAATCAGCAAAGGGAAACAAGCTGTCCATCATGAGAGAGAAAGTGTCGCCGTATGGAAAAGAAAATCCATGAATAGCCGAAACAGACTGTTAGAAATGCAGAAACTGTACGATGACACTGTTCAAAAACTGGGGCAAAGCCAAAGTCAAAATGATGAATTAAAAGGAAAGGTAGCGGAAGTCGAACATTCACTTCGAATGTACTGCCACAGGAATAATTTCGCTGAGCTGCAAGAAAAAGAACGCGAAGTAGGTGTGTTACAAGCACGAATCGGGTCCCTCGAAGCAGTTGTGGAGGATTACAAGGAAAGAATTAATGTGTTCGAGGAAGCTGCAGCCGGAGGGAACACCTATTGGCAGAAGAGATTACGCGACGCCGCTCGAATGGTACAGGACAGAGACCAGTACTACGCAAATCTAATTATAGACATACAGCGAGTCGCTAGACACGTAAATGATTTAGCTGTCGAGGCTGAGACACTCCGACCTTTTATAGCCCCGGGAATGGAAGAAGCTCCTAGGTTCCTCAAGCTGCTCAAGGCAATTGGAAAGTTAGGGGATAGAGCTAGAGTCTATCTATAGAACTCTGTGTTATAATTAGATCTTTTGTACTAGGGATCTTTACTTTGTAACACGAATTTTGTTGTAATCAAGACTCTTTAATTCCCGTGGAAGTAATTCAAAAGGGTGATTACCAAGCGAAACCAGTACCTTGTCTACATGCATTTTTGCATTTGCATCATAACATTTGCATCTTTGTACATGCATTTATTTCTTTTTTGCAAACATATTAACAATATGAATATTGTGGCATTCTATGTAGTGTTAACCCGCAATCATTCATCACCTATACTTTACCTGGCTACAAAAAGGCTCATGGAAGAAAGAATAATCAGTCTAGAAAGAGGGCAGAAAGAGCTTGAGACAAGGCTTGAAGAGGCCCAGAGAAGCCTTAGTGATCAGATCGCGCAATCACAAACACCAATAGTTTCTGACATAACTGCATTGCTGGCAAGAAGTCTTGGAAAACGAGTAGAAGGAGAAAATGTTCCAGAACCAGAAGGTACCCCGGCTCACTTCAAGGTTTAACCAACTGCACCAAACCAGGCTAAGAAGGTGTATATTGACCCTAGAGGAATGTCTTCCAGCTTTCAAGTAGGGGCACATGAGACTCAACCCCTTGATACCGAAGCACTTTATGAAGAAGAAGTGCCGGACCTGAATATGGTCGAAAAGATCCGGAATGAGGTAGAAAGAAAGTGGGAAGAAAGATTTCGCCTCATGGAAGAAAAATTTTTAAGCGTTACAATCAAATGAAGAATCAGGAAACGACGCTAGTGATCTAAGTTTGGTGTCTGATCTTGTCTTGCCGCCAAAATTCAAAACACAAGAGTTCGATAAATATGACGGAACCACATGTCCATCTGCATACATAACGATGTATTGCGAGAAAAATGGCGACTTACCATAAAGATGAAAAGCTACGATCCACTTGTTTCGGGATAGTCTAAGCTGGAGCGGCGTTACGTTGGTATACTCGGTTAAGCAAAGCGAATGTCAAGACATGGAAAGATTTGTCTAAAGCATTTTCCGAGCAATACAAACATGTAACGACATGATCCCTAGCGAATCATGCTAGAAAATATGGGGCGAAGTCCAATGAAAGCTTGCGACAATATGCCCAAAGGTGGAGAGAGAAGTGGCCGCCCAAATCCAGCCACCTATCCCGGAGCATGAAATCACGCCATTATTTGTCAACACTCGAAAGGGCACTCTTCGACCGCCTCATCAATAACACAACACAAGTGTTTCGCCGACTTAATCAGACTGGAGAGTCTCTTGAACCGGCAATTAAGAGCGGCGAGAATTGATGGTGGGGAAGGGTCTCAAAGTATAACAAGAGAAATGAAGTAAACACCACCAGCACCTATACACCCCAAGAACTTCACAGTCTCACAGCCACAAGCACCTGTGGGAAAAACACAAAATTCGAATCAAAGAGATGAGAGAGTCACCAGAAAGGATAAAGAGAGGAGAACTTTCACTCCCCTACCTGTTTCATACTCAGAGCTTTATTCCCAATTGTATGAAGCAGACTTGGTCCGACCATACATCGTTAATCCTGTCAATCCACCCTTCCCGCCTTGGTATAATCCAAGCGCACATTGCGACTATCACGGCGGTACCCCTGGACATCCCACTGAGAACTGCCTTGCCTTCAAAAAGCTTGTACAGAACTTAATCGATTCTGGGATATTGAAGTTTGAAGAACCGAGTGTAGCCAACAACCCGCTGCCTAATCATGGGAACAGAGGGGTAAACGTCATAGAAGAATGCTTTACCAGGAGGATAAAGGATGACGTGTCAGAAGTCAAGTCTCCTTTACGGTGGGTATTTCAACAATTATGCATGGCTCGTGTGATCAACAAAGGCATGATAATAAAGCGCGAAGGAATGCGGAAAGTATTGCGAATTCCATCAGACTGAAGGGCATGATATCCAAGAATGTGATGAGTTCAAGAAATTGGTGCAAAAATTGATGAATGAAAAACAAATTGAATTCTTTGAGGAACCCATGGGGAAGGGATCAGATGTACACATGACAGATATCCCCAAAACTAGATACGGGAAGGATATACCTTTTATCATCTCTCCTAGGATAGGGAATACAGGTGTCTCCCAAGGAGAAACCAGCAAGATAAATCCCAAGATCGTCATTTCAGCACCATCTCCATTCCCATTCAAAGACATGCGACAAATTCCCTGGAATTATGCCGCGAATGTGACCATGCCGGAAAAATCAGAACGCGAACAGGTAAAAGAGTCTACGCTGGAAGACCAGCAAAGTCAGAATAATGTGAACGTTGGTGAAGCAGGCCATTTCACAAGGAGCGGCCGATGTTATTCCTCCGAGGCTTTGAGAGCAGCTGAAAAAGATAGGGGGAAGAATACAGCAGTCATCCCTACGCAGATATTCGGAGAAGAACCTCCCCAAAAGATAAATGAACCGGTAACTGAGGCCCAGGCCAAGGAGTTCCTAAAGTTCTTGAGACATAGCGAGTACAGCGTAGTGGAACAACTACGGAAACAACCGGCCAGGATCACAGTGCTGGAATTGCTCTTGAGTTCAGAGAAGCATCGAGAGACGCTATTGAAAGTGCTGAATCAAACTTTTGTGCCCCAGGACATTTCTGTAACAAACCTGGACATGATAGTGGGGCATATTACTGCCTATAATCATATCACATTCAGTGATGATGAGATCCCGGAGGGAGGAATGGGGTCTACCAAAGCCCTTAACATCACTACCCACTGCAAAGGGTATGTATTACCAGGCGTACTGATCGACAACGGGTCAGCATTGAATGTCTTGCCTATGGTAACCCTGCAAAAATTGCCAATAGATGGTTCGCACCTAAAGCCTTGCTACAACTCGGTAAGAGCTTTTGATGGTACGCAAAAAGGAACAATGGGGAAAATTGAGGTGCCCCTATTGATCGGACCAACTGAATATGTGATCGATTTTATGGTGATGGACATAAAACCATCTTACAGCTGCCTATTGGGAAGACCTTGGATCCACTCCGCAGGAGTTGTCCCATCATTATTGCATCAGAAATTAAAATTTGTAGTTGAAGGCAAATTGGTCACAGTAGAGGCAGAGCATGAATTCGTTGCTTCCGTGACGTCAGACACCCCCTACATTCAAAATGATGAAGATGCTGCAGAATGCTCGTTCCGAGCATTAGAACTAGTAAATGCCACATTCGTTTCAGAAGGAAGCCGAATCCCCTACCCTAGGTTGTCTAATTGTACCAAGATGACCGTCGCAGAAACTCTGGGCCGAGGAGCTAAAATAGGAAAAGGGCTGGGGAAGAAATTACAAGGAAACCTGAGACCCAAGAATATGATAACCAAGAAGGATCGTTTCGGGCTGGGTTACCAACCAAGTGTCCAACAGAAGAAAGAAGAATATAAGAGAAAGGAGGAGCAAAGAAAAGCCAGATCTAAAGGAGAAGACATTCCGTGGAGGTCGATGTCTTTTCCTAGTTTGAAAGCCACTTTCATCTCCAGAGGGTTCTACCAGCCAGGTCAAGATATTGGAGAGGCAATGAAGAAAAATGATGAACTTAACCAGGAAGAAATATTCAATAAATCATTTGAAGGGATGTACATCAACATGATAGCTGAAGAGGACCGAGGTAGCAAAATGTTGACCAACATCCGCCCTTGCCATCCCGGGGAAACACTTGATAACTGGAGCTGCATTGATCTACCTGTAGTTTTTAGGGATAGATCAGAGTAATGCTCCGAATCAACCTTTTGTTTTTACCCATAGACAATGGGGATCTCTTGTATGGGGCACCTATGTTAACTTTTTGATTGAAATGAAAATATCCCCACTTTCTAAAAAATGACCAAAGTCTCATTTATTCCATTCATGCATTCTTCATATTCATTCCCTTCATGTAAAGCCATCCCTTTCCCAATACAATTCATTCTCATTTAATGCAGGTCGCTCATGATTGACGATATGAATGATACCGGATCCAATCTCGAGTAAATTTGAAAGCCCCGAGGTCTCGAGAGGAAATTGAGGAGGATATGATGAAATAGAAATTGAGGTCCCTGAAGAATTAAAGAGAATGGTGGATGACGAAGAAAGGCAGATTATGCCCCACCGAGAAGAAACAGAATTTGTCAACTTGGGGACTGAAGAAGCGAGAAAAGAAATAAAAATAGGAGCGACTATTTCCTCAAAAACCAAGCATGAACCGATAATAGCCCCGCTTCAGAATTCAAGGATGTCTTCGCCTGGACTTATCAAGATATGCCGGGATTGAACACCGACATAGTGGTGCACAAATTGCCAACAAAATCGGAGTGCAAACCAGTACAGCAAAAACTTCGTAGAATGAGGCCAGAGATGTTGTTAAAAATCCGAGAAGAAGTGAAAAAACAATTTGATGCTGGATTCTTGGAGGTAGCCAAATACCCCGAGTGGGTTGCAAACATTGTACCAGTACCAAAGAAAGACGGGAAAGTTCGTATGTGTGTAGATTACAGGGATCTGAATCGGGCTAGCCCTAAAGACAACTTCCCTTTGCCACATATTGACACGCTGGTTGACAACACCGCAGGACATTCATGGTTTTCCTTCATGGACGGCTTCTCAGGATACAACCAGATAAAGATGGATCCTAGCGACATGGAAAAAACCACATTCGTAACCATGTGGGGCACTTTTTGTTATCAAGTGATGCCGTTTGGGTTAAAGAACGCAGGGGCAACATACCAAAGAGCAATGGTGACTCTTTTCCATGACATGATGCACAAAGAAATAGAAGTATACGTGGACAATATGATTGCCGAGTCTCGAACAGAGGAAGAGCACCTACAGAACTTGAGAAAACTATTCCAAAGACTACGGGAAGTACCAACCGAGGCTCAATCACGCCAAGTGTACCTTCGCCGTTATTCGGAAAACTCTTGGGGTTCGTAGTAAGCGAAAGAGGGGATGAGATTGATCCCGATAAAGTAAAAGCCATCCAGGACCTTTCACCACCCCGCACGCAAAGGAAGTTCGCGGTTTCTGGGAGGCTGAATTATATATCTCGTTTCATTTCCCAATTAACCAATCAATGCGACCCGGTCTTCAGGCTTCTTAGAAAGAATAATCTGGCGTGTGGGATGAAGAATGTCAAAAAGCCCTAGAAAAGATCAAAAAGTACGACAAATGCTCCAATTTTAGTCGCACCAATGACAGTCGACCACTAATTCTCTACTTAACATCTTGAGAATTCAATGAGATGTGTCTTTGGGGCAACACGATGAGTCAAGAAAAAAGGAGCAAGCCATCTATTACCTAAGCGAGAAAATTCAATGATTGCGAAACACGGTACCCGATCTGAAGCTGTGTTGTGCTCTAGTTTGGGCTACCAAGCGGCTCAGACAGTACATGTTATACCATACTACCATGTTGATATCCAAGCTAGACCCATTAAAGTTCTTAATGGAAGCACCAGCGCTAACGGGAAGAATGGCCCGATGGCGGAATGCTCTTATCCGAATTTGACATCGTATATGTTAATCGAGAAGTCTGTAAAGGGAGTGTTGTAGCAGATTTCCTGGCTAGTCGTGCTTCGGATGACTATGAGGCATTGAACTTTAGTTTTCCAAACGAAGACTTGATGTGCATTACAACCGAAGAAGAGATTTCAGATGATAAGTCATGGAAACTTTACTTCGATGGAGCCTCCAACGCCCTCGGACATGGGATAGGGGCAGTGCTAATTTCACCTGAGGACGTCTATTATCCTTTCACCAGCAGATTGGTTCTTACGCACAAACAATATAGCTGAATACTGAAGCTTGCATCATGGGACTGAACTCAGCCATCGAGAGAAAAGTTAAGGAACTTCGAGTGTTTGGAGATTCGTCCCTAGTCATTTACCAATTGCGCGGGGTGTGGGAAACTAGAGACCCGAAGTTGGTCAAATATCACGAATGGATTCAAGAGCTCGTCAAAGAGTTCGAAAAGGTCAAACTTCAATTACCTACCCCGAGAAGAAAGTCGGATGGCGGATGCATTGGCAACCTTGGCATCCATGTTTAAAACAAACACACAGGCGAGAAATGAAACCCATTGAGATGCGGACATTTGAAAAACCTGCTCATTGTTGTAGTATACAGGAAGAGATTGACGGAAATCCATGGTACTATGATATCCTGCAATATGTCAAGCTCAAAAAGTATCGAGAAGGGCAAACGACAATGACGAAAAAGCGCTCGAAAAAATGCAACGAAATATGTCCTAGATGGGGAGATCCTATATAGGAAAAGTCATGATCAAACATTCTTTGAGATGTGTGGATTCCCGGAGGTGAAGGAAATCTTAGCCAAGTACATGATGGGATCTGTGGGGCGACGCCAACGGGTTGTCTATAGC